>CM041637.1:4030780-4144309 GCA_023333625.1 Bothriochloa decipiens
CTATGAGGCTTACCATCCAAAATATTATTTGATTATGTTGTGCACATTGATTCAAGTGTACTAAGGCTTCCAGGCTTAGTACCATGTTGATGGTAATTAACTCCATTTATAAGCCATCAACTCATGCAATGAAGGACCTAAAATGAATTAAAATGCATAGCTATAGGGTTTGATTCTAATTCCATGAGTTGTGTCATTCTCACTTGTTTTATAGGATATTCAATATTTCACGATATAAAGTACCTCAAATGATAAATTAGAGCACACCATTGCGAAGAGCTCATCAAGACAATCAAAACGGACATCCCGTTTGCTATATTTGGAGTCCCAGAGAGAAAGTCCTTGATAAATACGAGTCAGAAGACTCTAGAAGACCCTAGAACCGTCATCATCTACAAGTCTAGGGCTAAATCCACAGAATTCCATAGATTTGGAGTAACTGCATTCTGTAGAGACTTTTCTAGAAGCTGAGATAGGGGAGAATCCAACCATGGTATGAGTACTTGCGCAAATGGATCAAAAAGTGGAACAAGAAGCATCTAGAAGACACTAGAAGACACCGGAACAAACTGGGAGGCAGGCACCTGCCAGGTGGGCTTGGCCGACCTCACCCCTAGGTCGGTCGACCTCCCTGGGGCCCACCTATCAGCAAGTTTCATCTCACAATATTCCACCGCCTTTGAGGTCCAATCTACACTGTTGTTTCCAGTCGGTTTGATCCAAGGGCTACGGTTCATCCCTAGGGGCTATATAACCAGACCCAGACCCCCCTGAGGCATTGATCATTTAATCAATCATTATTCATTGTGTAGTTCAGAGGTGTCTCTTGAAAGGATAACCTAGAGCTCCACCATCCTTGGCCATAGCTATATAAGAATTAGAAGTAGAGGAGTCAAGCAACGCTTGGATTTCGGATCTAGTCGCGAGGAGGCTCAGTAATGCCTTGTACTTCTTTCTTGTATCAACATTATTAATCTATTTATTCTATTTATCAACATTATTAATCTATTTATTCTATTTGTTCTCCATTGTGTTCTAGTTCATCTTGTTCATCGTCTAGTTCATCTAGTTCATCGTGTTCTTGGTCTAGTTCATATTATTCCTCTAGTTCTTATTCTAGTTCGTGTTCTAGTTGATATAATCGATATGACTTGGTATAATTGCATATTCATGATTATAATGATCAACGTCTGCTTTGATTATATGTTTAGCATAGCTAGATTAGCTTTGTGTTTATGCTCATGTTCATATAGCGCTCACCTTATGATATCCGGGCGAGTGGTCGACATTGTGTAAGCATGGTACTTATACATTATTTACCTATGGATACACCCTATATTCTGGGCCAACAAGTGGTAGCTCACGAAGGTGACTTTTATAGCTTCATAAATCCTCTATAGTCCACTCCCTGAATAATAGGATGAGTATGGCCCAATTGCATGGAGATAGATCTTGCTCTATTCCTGATCCTCCTTAGCAAAGCCTCTTGTGTATAGATATGAAGTAAGTCTAACCATGATTGCTAGATGTAATTATACTAATTAATGTAGCCTTTGACTTATAGTTAG
Organism: Bothriochloa decipiens; assembly: GCA_023333625.1. Lineage (NCBI taxonomy): Eukaryota > Viridiplantae > Streptophyta > Magnoliopsida > Poales > Poaceae > Bothriochloa > Bothriochloa decipiens. The sequence continues at coordinate 4,032,349 of CM041637.1, forward strand.
AATATTTATTAGGAGTTAGTCTCTATTTCTAGTTCTTATTATGATAACGACTAGGATGGAAAATGCTCGGTGGAACCCCCTTTTAGGATTACTTTGCTCTGTTGATCTTAATTATCTTTTATTATGATCAATCCCTGCTATGAGATGATCTAGTGGAACTCTTATCACAAGTGTGTAGTCTATGTTATAGCTTATATTCTTTATACCTCCTGTGTCTTCCTAGTGGTAAAATTATAAATAACGATACTTGGAACTTTCCTAGGTGAAATGCTACAATAGGTGTATTTTATCTATGTGCTTGTGGATAACCTTCTTTAATATTTCATAAGTGCCATGATCATAAGTACAACCACATCACTAGTGTTGTGTTGGGGATGGCTTAAGCAATGCTAAGAGATGTCCTGAACATTTCTGATGCCTTTGCTGAGGAAGGGTTTGACCCTCCTATTTTGTAATCGTGTTAGAGATGTCAACAAGCATTTCTGGCGCCGTTGCTAGGGAAGGCAAGGAGGCATTAGGATAAAGAATTGAATATCTAGGAATAAGTTATACACACTGTGATAATCAAGAAAACCAGTCATACTCGAACAGGATTACCCTTGTTTTGTCTACTTGTGTATCTTATGCAGGGTAATATACCACTGGGTTTGATCGACCGACAAACTATGTTGACGATCCCGGGGCCTTAATCAGAAAAGCAAAAGCTAAGCTCAGGAACACTCAACCACCTTTGTCAGAAGACAGCTAGATCATAAGAAGCTTAACACCAGTGTTTGAAGACATGGCTAACAAGACTCTCCGTGAATTCTCTGCTCAAAACACTGCCAACATTAGGACTGGACCAACAGTCAATGTGGGAGAAAACAGATTTGAGCTTAAGCCAGCTCTACTCAACATGGTGCAAGACAACTAGTTCTGTGGGAAAAGCACATGAAGACGCAAGTGCTCATCTCCAACACTTCCTAAAGATTTGCAGCACTTTCACCATGAAAGGAGTCTCTAGAGATTCCATATTGCTCCGTCGTTTCCCATTCTCACTCTTGGGAAGGGTGAGGCAATGGTTCTACACCAACATAGATACCAACACTACATGGGAGATCTGCTCCATGGCTTTCCTAGCAAAGTTCTTTTCCATGGGCAAGACCAATGCTCTACGTGCGAAGATCTCAAGCTTTCAGCAACAGTATGATGAATGTATCCCAGAGGCATAGGAGGGTTTTCAAGATTATATATCAGAATGCCCTCACCATCGGTGGAGGATTGGCTACTTATGCAGGATTTCTATCATGGGCTCACCACAAGTGCCGTGAGAACATAGATGCAGCTGCTGGAGGATCATTCTTGCCACTCAAGGTCCATGAGGCAACCACTCTTGTTGAGAAGATAGCCTCTAACCAAGGATGGAATGAAGAACCCACTCAACCATGCAAGAAAGGAGGAATGCATCAAATCAAGGAGATAGACATGCTGTTTGCTAAGATGGACCTTCTCATGAAGAAGCTCGATGAATGTGACCACGAGAAGAAAGAAGTCATGCACATCCACGATTCTCGTATGACTTGTGAAGGGTATGGAGGCACTGGCCGCACAAGAAGCAACTGTCCTGAAATCCAAGAGGATGTGAACTACATCAAAAACAACAACAACAACTATCGTCCTCAACAGAATTAGGGAAATCAAGGATGGAACCAGCAACAGAGGCCTAGCTACCTAGACATCTTTAATGCAGAAGAATATTTCACCGCACCGCCAAGACCGATGTGGAAAGATGAGTCCCTGCCAGACAAGAAAGGTGATCTAGGAAGACCTGCCATCCCTATCACCATTGGAGCTCACTCCTTGAAGAAGCCATCTGTGATCTTGGAGAAAGTGTCAACATTATGCCCAAGGTAATTTAAGAAAAAATTCATGGCCAACCTTTGTTGTACACAACCATGTGTTTGCAGCTTGCAAATCAAAATTTGTGCTACCCTAAGGGAATCCTTGAAGATGTTCATGTACAAGTTGGACACTCGTGTGTCCCAGTAGACTTTGTGGTTATAGAAATAGGTGGAGAAGACAGAGCACCCATCATCTTGGGAAGACCATTCCTGAGTACAGCTAAAGTCATCATCTACACTGACAATGCCAAGATCTCTTTCACAATTAAGGATAGAAAGGAGAGATTCAGCTTTAAGAACCGCACTCTCAAAGCTCGCTGTTGGCATTTCTTAGTGCAACTGCTAAAGATAGATGAAATGTCTATCCCTAGTAGCGATGCTAGAAACACCATGTGATAGATCATATCATTCTAGAGATATTATCCACAAGCGCACAGATCTATTGGTGTAGCATTTCACCCGAAAGTATTATCAGGGTATCGTATTTATATTTTCCTATAGGAAGCCAATGGTATGAGTGATAACTTCTAGCATGGATATTTGTTTATGACTTCATTCATAGAAATATACCAAGCTTGCTATGCAGGGGTAAAACAATATGGATTTGAGATAGTGGGCACACACATGGAACATCCTCAAGGATAAAGTGTAAAATAACGAATGAAAGAATAATGAATAAAAGAATAACCTAAGCGAAGCAGGAGTATCCTATATAGCATTGTATAGAATAGCTAAGTCACATGTTATACAGGTCAAGAGATAGGTCAAAGTCAAGAGTAAAGGGGAGACCCCTGCAGCTGGTCTGCCAGCCGATGGAGGCATTTACAAGGGACGGATAGGGATATCACCACCTGCCGCCTACCCCTCAACCATGGCATGCCGTCATATTCGTAGATTCTCTCACATCCAGACACCACGTCCGCATACTAAGGAGCTACTCAAGTCCCCCACAGACCCCCACCTTATGGATGGACAAGCTAGGACAAGAGCAAACCCAAAAGTACTACAAACCTCTACTCCTTCCCTCTCATCATCTCTAGTCTTGTAAAACATATGAATGATGAAGAACAATGATGAACACAATGAACAATTCTCATATGAACTATACTCTAGTTCATGATCATCAAATATATCATGCTCAATACTATGCTCTAGTTCATATACAAAACTATATATATGAAAGTAGAACATGAGTAAGGAAGAACTCATAATAAAATATTACCAAAATGTAGCTCTCCTTCCTAGGAGACAAGCCCTCCTTGGTAACTCTTCCTTGCTCCAAATATAACTAAGTGACTAGCTATACAACGAGAGAGAGAGGAAGCTCAAAATGAGTGTGTGTGAGTGTGAGGCTCTAGCTCTCTATTTATAGTAGGTTGGAGGCGGTTTGGAGGGAATATTCCCAAATCCATAGTGCACCGCCCTCCCTCTATCTTGAATGTGCTGACACCCGAAAGATGGGCCTGGGACGTTGCCTCCCCAGGTCGCCGACCCCCAGGGCTGGCCAACCCCGAGTGTCGCCTCCCCCCTGACCGACTTCGGTTGGTCGGTTGTGGAGTGGGTCCGGACTGTCGTGTCGAGGTGGGTTCGGCCCAATTCTGTCCCAAAAAGGCTCTTCCTTCATTTCTTGAGTTTTATGCTTTCCCAGAAGGTGCCTTTTCATCATATTCTCCCTTGTACTCGAAGATTGAACACTATGCAAGAAATACACTGAGTACAAGGGGAACTAGGTTAGTAGTAAAATTCTCCCCTTTTTGGTCTTAAGTTGATGGTAAAAATATGTCGATAAGGACTACCAACAAGATCCCCCAAGCTTACCCTTTGCTCATCCCTGAGCAAAGCTTTGGCTTTGGTTGTTGATCAGGAGTTGCTACCATGCCGATCATATCTCTAGTGTACCGAATTTATAAGAAAGTTTTCAACCGTGATTTGAATAAATCGGCATGTTTATCCACCCAACCTTTGAGTTTCAAATATTTACAACCATAAATTTAAATTGTACAGACCATAATAGTAGTGGAGTAGCAGTAGATAGCTTTATTACAATACCAACGATAAGCTCTGCCCAAGAGCTAAACATCTTACTCGTCGTCGCTTTCCTCGACGACTGTCATGCAGCAGGATGCAAAGCACTCCTGCCCATGAGGCTCACCTACAACCAGGGTTCAACAAAACCTGAGTACAAAAGTACTCAACAAGACTGACCCGACGAAAAAGAGGGGTGAAGACTCAAGAAATGCAGGCTAGGGAGACAAGGTAAGGCTTGTAAGAGATAAGAAATTTTGCGGAAAAGCTTAACAGAAAGTAAAGTTTGCTTGGATCTAGCTCCAATTACCAACCAACTTCATTATTAAACCTTAGTCATTGTTCAAGTTGTTACTACGATGATGAACACCGATCGAGTCTTCTTCTCCGAGAAGCAACGGCGATTCGAATCCATTTTCATACCCAGCTGGGACCTAGGTCACTGGGATACCAGAGACTTTAACTCCGATGCACCCCAGATGAATCGATATACCGGGATAACAACCGCAGCCATATATCACCACATGATACACCTGAGCTCTTCTGCCCCGTGTACCAAAATACATGGGAACTTAAACCCATAGTATAACACACTATGACATATGTGGGGACTCTGGCCCACTATATGTCATTCCATGATATGCGTGGGGACTCTGGCCCACTGAATACCACTTCATGCATGTGGATTTCTAATTTCTCGATATCACCAGTTCACCAACGGACGGGACCTAGGGCATCAACAGACGGAAACACTACAGAGGGACTCCATTCCCAGTGCAAGTTAGCCGTCCGGACTTGATTTATTAACTATTATCAAGATTCCAACAAGTAAAACCAATCTCATCTTTTTCATTCTTTTACTTTTGAACACTTAACTAATTAAGCAGGGCTAAGCGTTACTACTTATCTTCCAAAGCAGGTAGCAAGGAATAAGGAAATAAGACAGGTAATGCAATTGGTGGGTTTTCACTCAACTCCTATTACTTAATGCAACATATCATAGCTGAAGCGATAAACCTTTTATAAATAGAATAGGGTTTGAATGCATTCGGGGCTTGCCTTGGTATTTGGGGTAGACGGTCTCGAACTCCGGATCAACTCCCGATTCCTGAATCTGCTCGTCCTTGGGATCTAGTGCGACAACGTTAACTCTCTGTTAACGGAAACTATTCGATAATTGATATGCTTTAACATGATGGAAAAGTAAACATGATACAATTTTTAAATTCATTTGAAATTTCTTTTAGAAACTTTAAAAACTTTATATACCAACTTTATATCTCTTTTCAAGATCTACAAATTATCTTTTTAGAGTATCTCCAAATTCTTTATGGATTTTGAATTACAGAAAAGGGGGTAAAACTAGGTTTTAGAAGAAAGGGTTTTTGAAATTGAATTCAAACTCGATTTGGTTTCTAACTTAATTGGTTGGTCATTAGTGATCATAAACACCATCCAAGGACATTTTTAGGTAATTGACCCAATGACACCCTTGGCTGACCAAATTGACTTTTGAAAAACCTTTTTATAGCTTTCCAATTTGAATTTAAATTTGAATTGCAAGACTTAGGAATAAGCTTTGAAATCGAAATTCAACTTCAAATATGGAAATCCTTTTTAGAGTTGGACTTAGATTTATACACTATGCTTGACACTAGTGTAAACACGGTTTACACCTCAAGTACATAGAATATAAACCAAGTATTTGCGATGACATTCAAAAGTAGGGTTTTATTATTTCATGTGACAAAACATTCCAGAAACACAATCAACCTATGAAATGTAAACTTGTTTTAGTTAATGCACATTAAGGTTGACTTAAACATGAATGCTTTGCAGTGCATAAAATGACATGGCATGTTTTAGATAATATAACACCAGAGGTGTTACAGGTAATTTTGTTTTCAGTTGCAGTAGTCATCGTTGTTAGGCTTGTTTTGGGAAGGTGTTTAAGCCCTAGGGTATTTGTTACTAAGCCTTTCCATTGTATATGTTCTGGAACAGTGTTCGAGCCCCCGGGCATCATGATTTTCGTTTAATTTCACTTTGTGTTCCAGAGTGGGGTTCGAGCCCCCGAGGGTTGTGGGCTGTCCTCCGGTGACTCGTTGGGCGAGGACCTGAGTCCAACGCGATATCTCCCTGTTCATTAAATTTCAATTTGGAAAGTAGGGGTGAGCCGCCATCCGTTTTTCCTCATTGGACAATATGGGGTGCTTGGCGAGCTGCTAGAGGGTAGTTCGAGTGAAAACTTGGCTCCTCCTCGTGGTGGATGTCCGACATGGATCCGCTGGGGATCAGCTTCAGTTTCTGTCAGTCAACATGTTTAGTTCCTGAGCGCCCTTCGTCAAGCATTGAGGGCTCGTTGCCATCCTTTGAGGGATCAACCACGAGTGCTGTTATTTGGCAGAACTTGAACGCGCGCCAAGGTGCCACCCGACGTGCCGACATCGGGGGTACTGGCCGCTAGGACCCTCTTATCAGTGCCCCTCACTCTTCATTTTGGTCAAGGCGGCTATCGAATCCTGATGGTGGGACCAGCCTTCGTACCTTGGGGATTCTTTGCATCATCGGTTTCTTCATTAGGGCCCATGGCCCATCTCTGCTTTGGCGACGGGGACCGTGGCTTTCTATTTTTGGGGCGAGCTAATGTGGGCTTTGCTGCTCGGTTCCTGTGGCCCATTACCACATTTGGTTACTAAAGGATTAGGGAGTGTGATGGGGGTGGGGGTCCATGGCCCACTAGGGTTTTGACCTCTATAAAAATTAGGGTGGACCACCCGCATCGTCGTCTTTCCTCAATTGTCGCCTTTCACCACCGCCGCCATCACCAAGCCAAAAAGAAATCTAGTTTTTTGATTCAACATGAACCCACCTTGATTCCTTACCTCATCATCAGAGATGGTGCATTGGGAACATTCTATCATCACCCTGGCGATGCTGTAGGTGCTGGTAGAGGAGGGAGTCTTCCCCTCTTACCAACGCGGTCGAGTGGTGGATCCCTGGAGACGAGCACACCCAAATCCTCCTCCGGGCTACATTGTCTCCGTCGAGTTTCACCGACGCGGGCTGGGCGTGTCTCCCCACTGGTTTCTCCAAGGTTTACTTGCCCACTACCGTATCGAGCTCCACCATCTCACCGCCAATGGCATCCAGCAAATTTCTATTTTTTGGCTTTTTATGAGGGATACCTCGGCATCGAGCCTAACTTCAATCTATGGAAGCACCTCTTCATGATGGATTTCCTGACGGATCATCCCATGGGATGCACCGGGATCAAGCTCCGCTAGAGCCAGGGCAATGCCGGCAAGTACACAGTGTGCCCCACCATGAAAGGGGTGAAGGGGTGGCATGCACAGTGGTTCTATCTGAGGAACGACGAGGCCGTCCCCTTCCCCCATTACTCTGGAGAGGAGGTGTTGCGTCACCACTTCAACTGGATGCACGGCCTGAGTGACAACGACCTCAGCCGCCTCGGTGACACCCTGGAGAAGATTCTGATCTTTTGAGATGACAACGTGCAGTCCCGCGATGTCATCGGTAGCTATTTCTCCTAGGGCGTCATTCCTCTTGGGAGCCGTGGACGCGCTATGCATCGGGATGGCGACCACGCAAGTGCTACCTGGCCTTGATGTTGTCACTGATCGAGTGTGGATTTTGACGGGGGTGAGCGACGCCGTTTACCCGTCGGGTGAGTCGCCGCCGATGCTTCCATCCGAGATCACTATCGGGATAGTATGTGTTCTGGCCTTCACCTCGTTGCATCATTTGATCTTGATTCTTGATTAACCTTTATTTCATTGTGGCCTCCCGACAGGTCGGTCAGGTTTTGACCCAGGCAAGCCGCCCTCCGCCCCTGACCATTGATATCGGGGAGCAGAATCACCTACAAGACCAGTGTCAGTGGGAGAGGAACGCGTGGTGGAAGGCAGACAACATGAGGAATGATGACAAATGGAAGAGGAAGGACATGGGAGAAGAGGTGTCTAAGTACGAGGTGGACACCGATGAAGAGGAGGAGGTTGAGGCTCATGAGGCAGCGCTGCATGAAGTTTTGACGACTCGCATGGTGGATCCCTAGGTCAGCGAGGGTTCATCAGCTCAGGATGGGCCGTCTCAGGTGCGACACCTCGTCCCCCGATGGTGACCCGGCCCACTGGCAGATCATCTACCCCAGTGCACCCAGCACTCGTCATTGCGGCCGCAGTGGTGTTTGATGCGGCCCCAGGGTTAAGGGGTGCGACGCCTTTGCCTCAACTGGGCATCCAGTTAAGGGACAAAAAGGGTCCCACAGTGGAAGGTTCTTCTTCCTCTCAGAAGTGGGGGCACCCTTCCTCGGCTCCTTGCTGCGGCCCAGTCCTCCCAAGCGAGTCTTCCTCGCGCCGTTGTGAGTTTCCTGTCATCATCCTTTCATCGACTTGTCTTGTTTATTTTATGCTTTTATTCTGAGGCTCATGTTCTTTTTTAGCCATGGAGGGGGAGCCTCACCTTGGCCTTCACCAAGCGACTGACCAGGGCATAGTCAATGAGCTCCCTGGGTGGATATGGTGCTTCAGCGGAGGGTAGAGGTCCCGTCACCACAACGCCTCTCGCGGTCCCAACACCGACGTCAGCTGATGTCTCCCTCGGTGGGGTCGTGAGGCCGGCGCCTATGAGTGGTGAGGCCACACCATTGCCAATGACTTTTGGGATCGCTGCCCCTGAGGAGGAGGCCTCGCCTTTGATGCAAGTGGCGCCCTCGGTGGGCATGGATGTTGATCCACCGTGTCCCGCCTTCGTCCAGTCTGCTGCTCTCCTCCCGGCGTTGCGGACGTCAAGTTCGGGCGATGTTGATGCGTCAGTTGCCGAGGATGTAGCACCGACTCCAGGGTCCGCCGACCCCCTTGTGAGACCCATGCTTCCGTCCTTGGCCCCAGGGGTTGGGGCTTCGATCAGTGACATTCGTGCAACTTCGCCAGGACAGCCATTATGGCTGCCCATCTTTAACAAGGGCATTGAGGTGGTAATCCAATCGATGCAGTGGTCTGGCGGGCTGTCCGGCTATGAGCTCGAGTGGTTCCTGCCCTGCGACCCTAGAAGCACGGTCTACGCCACTAAGTATAGGGAGGAAGCTCTACGGTGGGCCAGCATCCTGAACAGCATGGACGCGTGGGTGAGGACATGGAACGAGCTGATTCGTCCTCGTTTCGATGTGAGTTCATGATTTTTTCTCTGTGTTTTCCTTGTTTATTATGGTTGTTGATCCGATGATGTGATGTGCGTCCTTAGTTTATATGTGAGTAGACTAAAGAGGAGTGGGATGGGTATCACGAGCAAGTTGCCTATCTCCGGACCAAGATCGAATGTGAACGCAAGACCACTGCGAGCCTTGAGAGCTCCTTGTAGGACACAAGGGTCATCATTACTCACTGCGACGCCTTGCTTGGAGACCTACGATGTGAGATGGTGACCATGGAGAAAGAACTCCAAGAGAGAGGCAGAGGACCAGAGGACTCGAGGCGATGGTTGGAAGACTCAGGCCAACGTGGGGAGTAAGTATCCTTCTGTAGCCTTACTGCTTTTCTGCCATCACCTGAGTCGTTACTCTTAACTTGGCTCAACTGTGCTTTACACAGGCTATCGTAGGGAACGGGAGGACTGTAACAACTAAGAAAATTCACCAAACACAAAAATCCCAACTACAAATTTTTTTCTAAACAAACCCATGTTTGTTGCTTGTCATGTAGATAACCCAACCTAGTTGCACGAATAGCACTCATGATTAATTGCTAATCACTATAATGTAACAACATCACATGTGTCTTAACGTCCCCTTAAGCCAATTAGGATCTTGATTAGAACACATGTACCCTAATGCCATGACCTGGCATAACAATGCACCCCTTTATATTATATATGGATAAACTCCTATAATGATTTCCTATACCTACTAGTGGAACTTATGACCAACCACTAACTATGATATGCTCTAGTGATAGTCCCTAGGTATTGACCCTAAGGCCCTAATGAACTTCTACTAGGCTTAGAAGTAAGGTGACCAGGGTGTAATATATATCTATGCCCATACACCAAAACCTACAAACAACTAGTGCTTACCTCTAGCTAAATAGTGGCTAGTAGAATCACCCTAACCCTAGACAAGCAACTCAAACCTATGGCCATAACCCCACACACGAGATGTGCTACTCAACTCGATAACATGGTAATAGGAACCACCTACATAACTAAATACTTAGTTACCCCATTAGATCAACTCTCATTAGTCCACCTTAGTGACTTAGCCTACCTACTGTGCCATAATATAGGAATGTGCTCAACCCTAGGCTAATTCTAAGTGGATCACCATATTGACGCCTTTGAAGTAAACATGCATAATAATCATCACTCATGTTTGATTTGGATCTTATTGGATTTTCTTTTGTATTAAATATCAATCAAATCAACAGACACATATTTATTTATATAATAAATAAATATACAAATATATATACATATTACTATGGGGGATAATACCCTAACATGACCTATGACTAAATATGACCACCATGGATTACTTGTGGCAGGACCTCCTAAATTATATGGCCCACACGCATCTATCATTGTCTCAAAGACTTCTGATAGCCATGCATGTGTTCCAGATAACTTAGAAAGCCCTGTCGGGTGCCCTCAAAGGACCCCGATTAAACCACATTTAACAACTCATACCAGGATCAACAAAGGAGTAGCTATAACATTACAACATTTGTTACAAAATAAAAATCAGAGTGCGGAAGAATGATAAAAGTAAATTTATAAGTTATAAATAAATTATCTTTTATAAACTTATCTTCAATTGTGGAAGCAGAGTAAAACTATAGAAGACAACTTAGGTAGAGCACCTAAGTTGGGAGAAGGCAACCAGATCACGTCGAGCCCACCGACATGAACTGATTTGCGACACCAGTTAGCACCTGCAACAGGGGTTCAACAAACCCTAAGTACAAAAGTACTCAACAAGACTGATCCGATGAAAAAGAGTGGTGAAGACTCAGGAATGCAGGCTAGTAGGATAAGTAAAGGCTCGTAAGAAAATGAATTTTTACAAAAAAGCTCTTGTGGATCAAGTTTTAACTTATCATTGATTATAACAGAAAGTAAAGTTGTTTTGCTCTAGCTCAACATTAACAAACAACTTCATTTTGATACCTTATCATTATTCAAGTTGTTACTATAATGATGAACACCGATCGAGTCTTCTTCTCTGAGAAGCAACGGCGATTTGAATCCATTTTTATACCTAGCTGGGACCAGATCACTGGGATACCGGAGACTCTAACTCCGATGCATACCAGATCATAGATATACTGGGATAACAACCACAGCCATATATCACCACATGATACATGTGAGCACTTAGATCTAGTGTACCGATATACATGGGAACTTAAACCCATAGTATACCACACTATGACATATGTGGGGACTCTGGCCCACTATATATCACTCCATATCATACCTGGGCTCCAACCCTCAGTATATCACTTTATGCATGTGGATTTTCTAATTCTCGATATCACTAGATCACCATCGGATGGGACCTAGGGCATCAACAGACAAAAACACTACAGAGGGACTCCTTTCCCAATGCAAGTTAGCCGTCCGGACTCGATTTATTAACTATCATCATGATTCCAACAAGGAAAGCCAACCTCATCTTTTTCTTTTTCAAAACCTACTAATTAAGCAGGGCTAAGCATAACTAAGCATTTTCCAAAAATAGGTAACAAGGAATATAGAAATAAGACAAGTAATGCAATTGGTGGGTTATCGCTCAACTCCTATTACTTAATGCAACATTTCATAACTGAAGCGATAAAACTTTTATAAAATTAAGGAAGGGTTTAAATGCCTCCGGGGCTTGCCTGTGTGCAGAGAAGTTAGTTTCCAATTGTTAGACTTGGCATTGACACCATGGATCGACGATATCGGCACCACGGATGGATGACCATTTCTAATACTTTTTCAACACGAACCTTCTCACTCTCGTATACACTACATGTATATAAAAGATGCATGCTTCAGTATGATGGAATGTATGACATGATGCATGATGATACATGGACAAAACCATAACAACTTAATTAACTTAAGAACATCTCTACTTCACTATAAAGTTGCAAGCCAACAAAACTTATTTACTAAGTTCATTAGGGTTAACTACTTCATTAGTGAAATTCCTTAAGCACATGAAATAACGTTGATTAAGCCCTAACGATATGATTAAGGTAAGCTCAAACAATTAATTAAAGTACCAAAGGTCATTAAGATAAATGACCTAAGGTCATCAATCAATCCCAAAGTCAAACAAATCCTATAATGATTAAGCATGATTAAAGGGGTTAATTAATTAATTAAAAAGCATAAAATAAAGGCATAAAATAAATTTAGTCAAATTGATATCAAAATTTTATCTAAGGTTAAACATGGTCTAAATAGACTACCAAACAAATTTTAGAATTTTTGGACAAATCTATGATTTATTAAAAATCATAGAAGATCCATTTTTCAATTAAAAGGGCTAATTTTAACTTATACAAAAATACTCAAAATTGGCATATTATATTTTTCCTAGGTAAAGAACATCATAAGGAGCATACACAAAAATTTTCATGAATTAATCGTGCATAAATATTTAGTTATGAAATAAACAAATATCAACACTATTCATAAATTTTAGAAAAAGATAAATTCAACAAAAAGAAAAACATGACCTGGGCCGGCTTTGAACCAATAGGCCCACGCGGAAGCCTAGGGCGCAGCCCAAGGGCACGAGCAGGCCGGCCCAATGCGGCCAGCCAAGGCCTGGCCTGTCAACTTTGTAAAAAGACCCCTACACTTTTGTAAAATTACAACCAAGTCCAAAACACTTTCTTGCAGTATTTCACTGAGTCATGAACTTTGCACCAAGACCCCTGGATTTGTTCCTATTCTCATTATCTAGTCCACCCAGGCAAGACGATGGCGGAGGTGCTCGGCCGACGAGCATCTCACCGACGGCGAGGTCTCCGGCTGCGCGGTTGGCACCTACATGCTCTACGCGACGAGGCGAAGCGGCTGGGGTAGCTAATGAAGTAGCGGGGACACTGGAGCATGGCCGACGATGGCCATGGTGGCACGGAGGCGTGGCAGCACGGCGTCAGAGCTCACTGGAGTTTCTCTAGCTACAACGAAGCTACCTACAAGTGCTACGTACTCAGGTGAACACAACGGTGAAGAAGAACAAAGAAAATAACCATTCATGGCGGCGGTCGACGGTGGCGGGCTTGCGGCAGCTCTGCTCGGCCGACTGCGAGGAAGAAGATGATGGTCTAGCTGATTATGGTGGCACGAGGCATGGCAAGGGGGCTCGGCGTGTGCGTGGGAGTGAGGCGACTCTGGTTGCAAAAGCAATTAAGGCGAGGTGGAGCGGTGGAGGCGAATTCGACCGGTGACCAGAGGACGACAGCGGCGGTGGGGGACGAAGAAGAAAAACGACGGCTAGCTCTGGCCTAATTATAGAAGGAAGAGGATTGATGATGAGGTGGCCAACGTCTTCGCGAGATCGGCCAGGTGCTCAATCACGCGCAGCCGCGAGAAGGCTCGCGGCGGCCACGATGATGATGGTGGAGCAGGATGAAGCGACGGCGGCAGTGGAGCAGAGGAAATGAAGATGGAGAAAAAGGAGTTGGGCTCGTCCCCTCCTTGCAATGCGGCTGCAAGGGCGACACGCGGCGAGGAACTCTCCAGCACGGGCGCGAGCCGGCAGCCGTGACACGCCGAAATGGGCAGGGGAGCCACGGCGACGGCGGCGCCAGTGGGAGAGAACGACGATGCTAACGTGAGCGCTACAGTGGCAAGTGATGTCGCTTGGTAAAAACTACAAATTACTCCAGATTTTACATAAGAACATGAGAATCTCCAAAAATAAGATTTGCATAACTTTTCAAGAGCTACACTTTTCATTGAATAAACATTTTCAAATCCTACCTAGATTTTTAAATATGAATTTAAATTTAAAAGGGAAACAAAACTCAAGAAACAAATATTTGAAATTATTTTTGATTTTTCAAGAAAACTTGAAAATCTTCAATTCTATGAAATGCTCAACTTTTCAAACCAAACATTTTTCATATATAAAGTTTTTCCAAATAATGCATGATTTTTGAATTATGAGTTTAAAATCAAATGGGAGCAAATGTTGGAAAAATGTATTTTCAAATTCATTTGAAATTATTTTTGGAAACTTGAAAAACTTTGAATACCAAACTTGTAGCTCTTGTCAAGATCTACAAACTATATTTTGAGAGTATCTCAAAATTCTTTATAGATTTTGAAATATAGAAGAGGGGATAAAATAGGATTTTGAAATAAAGGTTTTTGAGTTCACAACACACTTCAAAACAAGAGCACAAGCAACCTCAGAAAATAAACTTATTTTAGTTGAGACATATCAGGTTTGACCTAATACACAAGATTAGCAAAGCATAAGAAAACATTTTAGTTTGCTTTAAACATTTGCAGAATCACATAAAATGATAAAGAAACTTTAAATAAACCCTAAACATCATCATTTCATGTATAAAACAAAGCACCACACAAAAATAACATTAAAACATGAATGCATTTATGCCATGATGCTCAATGATTATGCTTGATAATACACTTGATTATAATTTTAATTGCTTACTAACATCTGGGATGTTACATTACTACACAAATAATACAAGGCATTAAACATATGTAGATACATGTAAAACAAAAATAGAAAAGAAAAGAAGAAAAGAAAAGAAGAAAAGAAAAGAAGAAAAGAAAAGGAGATGAATGGTGAAGGCCATTTCAGCCGGTACCAGCCACCGGCCTAGCTGCCTTGCCCCGGCCTACTCTCCCTTCTCTCTTGTTTCCCGGCCAAACCAGCAAACGACCCAACCGGCCCATGGAGCCAGCCTAGCTTGTCTCCCCACAAGCCGCCAGAGCACCCCACCGTTTTCACTTATGCGTGGAGCCTGCCTGTCATAAGCAACCCTGGTCCCCCCTTGCGTGACGTTGCCGCCGTCAGGCGTTGTCACCCCGCGTAGCTACCACGCAACCTGCTCCGCCCTTGGATCCGTGCTGATGCCTCGGATGCTTGCCACTGGACCGACAAGCCCTGGCCATAACACGCCCACGGCGTGGGCATCTTTTCCCTCGTGTGCATGCTCCCGCTCGTGCACATGCCACTGTCAAGCCTCTGTTTCCCATCCTCCTTGGCTGTGAAGGAAGCCTGGCGCCAGCCACTGGCAACCGGACCCCACGAGCCTCGATAGTGACCCCTGATCGTGAACCATGCCACCGCCGGTGTTCCACGAAGCGCCGTCGTGTCTGACTACCATCTGCCTTACCCCAGCCACCTCGCTCATCAAGTTTGCACCATCGAGGACCGCCTAGACCTGCTGCACCCAGCAACCTAGAAGATAGAACCCGTGGACCTTGCCCTAGTGCCTAGACGTGCACCACCGTGCTCGTCATCGGCTGCTGTGGCCTTTGTCATGATGCAGACACCGTCGAGCCTTATGGTCATCTTCGTTGAGCCGAATAGATGCTTGACGAGCCCTATTGCATGGCCCCCGTGTCAATTGGATGGGACCAGAGCCCTATCGCCCTTGCTGATGTGCGCCACCACCACCGTGTCGCCTCCGCCGTGGCTGAGTCCTACAAGCTAGATGTGAGACATAAGGCGAACACCAAGATTTATCTAGTTTGGGCCATGAGGTGCGTAATACGCTATGTCCTATGTCTCTGTTGCTGTATTGATTAGTATGGAACTAGCCATTTTCAAGGGGGGTCCCTGCTTACCTTATATAGCCGGGGAGTAGGGTTATAGATCTAGAGATCTATCGTGGTCAGTTAAAACTCTCCATATCCTTGGAGATTATGAAAGGATCCTAACCAACTAGACTTCCTTGCATGCCAAGTAGCCTTCTGAGCACCCGTGAGGTCCACCGACCAGTCTCGTTGCAGCCCACGGGCTTGATCTTGTGGTCTTGGCCATCTTGTGTGAGCAGTCCAAGGCCTAGCCGTGAGGGTATAGGGGTTTATACCCTCACAGCTATTCCCCGAGCACCAGGTATCTTGAGGGAGTCACCGTCTTGTCCTGTGTCGACCAGTACGAATGCAGACCATGCCACGCTGAGCAGTCAAATCCTTGCACTGGGTAGTTCGTATGTCTGCTACCAAACACTATGTTTGTTAGGATGGTGATCTGTCAAAGGGTCCTTGGTGCTCTAAGAAAAAGAAAAAGGATTTTCATGCCCATGGGATGTGGTCCCACGTTAACACGTGACACGTAGGATCACTGAAATGCTAATATAGGCCATTGTGAAAGAACCAAGGGTAGGCCAAGTCACCGCAAGGTGACATGGGCCTACGTAGTCCCCAAGCTCAATAGAAGATAGGAGATGTTGTGTTGAGCTTTATAAGGATAAAGTCAATACCTATAGCCTGGTCCGCAGTCACCACTAGGTGATGAGAGCTTTGCAAAGTCCCGAGCTATGGAGTAGGATGGAGCACAGGGCTGACAGGTCTAGAGACACCGAGAGCCACTAGTTCGCAGTCGCCACTAGGTGATCAGAGCTTTGCAAAGTTCCTAGCTATGGAGTAGGATGGAGCACAGGGCTGACAGGTCGAGGGACGCCGAGAACCATTGGTCCACAATCACCACTAGTGATGGGAGCTTTGTGAAGTTCCCAGCTATGGAGTAGGATGGAGCATAGGGCTGATGGGTCAAGGGACGCTGAGAACCACTGGTCCGCAATCGCCACTAGGTGATGAGAGCTTTGCTGAGTCCCCAGCTCTAGAGTAGGATGGAGCACAGGGCTGACGGGTCTAGGGACGCCGAGAACCACTGGTCCACAGTCACCACTAGGTGATGAGAGCTTTGTGAACTCCCTAGCTATGGAGTAAGATGGAGCACAGGGCTGACAGGTCGAGAGATGCCAAGAGCCACTACTCCGCAGTCACCACTAAGTGATGAGAGCTTTGTGAAGTCCCCAGCTATGGAGTAGGATGGAGCAGAGGGCTGACAGGTCTAGAGACGCCGAGAGCCACTGGTCCACAGTCACCACTAAGTGATGAGAGCTTTGCAAAGTCCCAGATGGAGCACAGGGCTGACAGGTCTAGAGACACCAAGAGCCACTGGTCTATAGTCACCACTCCAAGCACGGACAACTATATGGGGTAACCAAGGAGTAAATAACACAAAACCCTTAGTTAACATGCAGGGCACACACATGTTTTTTATTTGACTCTAGAAATTTTGCCAACTGAGCAAGCCAACAGTATCTAGAATGTCTAGGGACATATCCAGAATTACTAAAAATTCACAAGGCATAAAGCTAGGAAAAGGAAATGGGCCTAGTGGTTCATGGGCTATACTGTGGGCCAGCTTAGTCAGCCATGTGTAGGGAACAAAAAGTAGGAAGTGATTAAATAGTTACCACGGACCGTGGAGTAAGGAGTTGGGCTGGTATGGCCCATCGAGGTAAAAGCCGCGTCCACACGGGATGAAAACCCAGCAAAGAGGATGTGGGAATGCTGATGGAACTACTCCACTTTGGTTAGGAATCCATGATGGAGACATGGCCCATAGTGTCAGTAGGTGCCACAACTGTGTCCACACTGGGTTAGGCGGTCAAACCTTCAGAAGGCGAGGAGCCGCAAGCTGTAAGGTATAAATACATGAGCACCGAGAAGCGGAACGATCCGCTGCCTCATTTTTCCTGGAAATCAGGAACTGACTTGATTGTCCACTATCGAGGGGAGGCAACCAGCAATTCACATTCCCAGGACATGCCATCAGTCTATAAATCCAGCCCGGGCCTCATCACTCAGCCACATCCTATGAGTAGCACGCATGAGCGCTTCATCTCCGTGCGAGCCAGAAACCATCTACCAGGAAATCATCCAGGGAAGCTCCACCACCCTAAACAATGGCAAACCAGGACCATGGTAAGTGGCCTGTGGAGGAGGAGGTGAACTCCTACTGCACCGTTCGTCCTCATATCAGGTGAGCCGACTAGACATGTTCTTAGATTAGGGTTATCAGTATAACCGATCTAACCCTCTGCTTGTTTGGATCATGAAGAGATGGTGTTGGACCATCGAATGCGGCCATGGCACCATTGGAGCACTAGCAGCAGATCCAATTCCTGTGGCAGTGCCCGCGCTAGTGGTGCAACCACAACCAGCAGTAGTGGCGGCAACGGCGGCGAAGGCCGAGGGCGAGGAATCATCGGCAGGCTCCTCCTTGAAGCAGCTTGGGCAGATGGAGATCAACATCACCCAGTTCCAGCAAGCCCTCCTTGAAGCTGAGAGGGCAGCTAAGGAGAAGAAGGAAGAGGTCAAGGCACTGGTCCAGTAGCGGGCCACCACCAACGGCCAGGTCGTAGGTAAATACTGCATTTTCCGCTTCGATGTGCCTATTTTATAGAATCTTCAATGCACTCTGGGTGCTAAGTGTGATGTTGGCTCTTTTGCAGATCAGACAGCACATCTGGAGGCACTGTAGGCTGCTGGCAATGCTGCCACCACTGTTGTGAACACCCAGGGTGACAGCATGATGGAGAGGATGAACCAGATTGCCCCCAGGGTGCATGAGGTAGCCCTCCATGGGGTTCACCATGGAGCTACACTCGCCTTTGCTGCCATGCAAGCCCACATTGTCCTGGACCTCTGTGGTCTCGATGTGACCCAGCCGGCCATCATCGATGCGATGGAGAATGATGTCGATGACTTCAGAGCGGTGGCAGAGGCGATTGTAGGAGTTACCCCATTGGAGTTCATAGTCAACAAGGTCTTCTAGGAGTAGATTGTAATTAGGCCACAATCTCTTTTGTAAGGACTTGCGAATATAACAAAGTTTGCGCTTTGATTAGCTATGCCTTGCTGAGATGGCCCATCGAGGTCTTGTTTTGTTGAATGTCTTCGATCGGCGCAGAACAAGGTTGAACACTTGTTCCTTATTGCAAAACCTGGAGAAGGCCACAGTGGCAGTGGTCAGTAGGCAAGAAACAAAGTCTATTGGTAGAGCATGATGTTTGCAGAGCACTGAGTGCTCGGGATTGTTGCAATTTTGATGTAGACAACTGCTTGTTGGTTTATGTTTAAAAGTATCAAAAATTCAAGCTAATGTGTCAATAAGTGGGTGATGCTCTTGCCCTCAAAGTGAGCTAATTCTGTGGGTGACTAGGGGGTGCTTGTGAACAGCATGATTGCCAGGATCACTAGTGACCTAGTACCGTTAGAGACCAACTACCGAATCTCCTTGTGCTATGTAGTGCAGAGCTGTAACATGTGGTTGGAGGATCAAGACAGAGCCTTGCCCGGCTGTTCTGGTCAGGCAAGAAATGTCGTTCAAATGTGACATATGCAAGGATGCATGTAAATAGAGCAAGTATAGGCAAAAAGCTGAAAAGGGAAAAAGCACTTTATTAATCGAAAAGGAACATAAGAGAGATACATATCTTAATCTACATGGTAGATCAGGGGTAGAATCGTATGAGGAGCTCAATGTGCCATGAGTTCGGTTCATCGACTTCCTTCATTGTATAGAGACTATAAGATGTGGGGCGTGTAACAACCTTGATCTTGACTGGCCCTTCCTACTTAGGTGCCAGCTTGTGGAGGCCCTTTGTCTTCTGTTTTCGTCGCAACACCAGGTCACCAACTATGAATAATATATCCTTGACATTGCGGTTATAGTAATGACGCACAGATGCTAGGTACTTGGCTATGCAGGCACAAGTCTCAAGTTGTCGCTCCTCGATGGTGTTAACATCGACTTCCCTAACTTCATCAAGGCTTCTTCGTCATGGTATAGGACCCGTGGTGATTGGAAGGCTACCTCAGGGGGTAGCATGGCTTTAATCTGAATACCATAAAGTATGGGGAGACCCACGTATTGCGCATGGGTTGGGTACGCAAACCCCAGACCACTACAGGTAGCTCCTTCAACCACTGACCAGGTTTGAGGTCTTTGTCATCACGATAGACTCGTTTGCATAAAGCATTGAGGATCATGCCATTTGCCCGCTCCACTTGTCTGTTGGCCCGAGGGTGGGCTATGGACTAAAAGGACCTAAATGGCCTAGAGGGGGGTGAATAGGCCTATTCGAAAATCCTAAAACTCACAAACTCGAAATGCGGAAGTTAAATACCTATCGGAACTTTCGGTGGGTTTGGATCGGAAGTTCTGGTGACCGGAACTTCCAGTGCAAACCGACCAGAATATTCGATGCCCTACTGAGCTACAAAATCAGAGTGAAATGAGTTGTGATTTCGGTTTTGATTGTTACCACACCCTCCTAGATGTTGTTGGTGATGATGTCAAAATCAAAGGAGCTTGGCACCTCACTGAATTGAAGATCGGGTCCTCCAACCTATGAATTTTTTGGGGTTGAGAGGAGGAACATGAAGAACACAAGAACAAGGGTAGTTGATGCCACTTCCTCAGCAAGACACACAATTTATACCAAGGTTCGACAATCTCCACAAAGGAGTTCCTACGTCCTCGTTGTTGAGGTTACCACAAAAGTTTCCTCCCTCAAGCCACCACGAAGGTAAACTCGAGATATCCACTAAGAATCAGGGGTAATACAAACACTTCGGGTTGCCCTCACAAATGAATCAACATGAGCAGCCACGAAGAACGCCTAGCCAGCTAGGGTTCCAAGAACCCAAGAGTAACAAATGTAAACCACACCGGCAAGACGAGGAATTCAAGTGCTCAAGTCAACAATCGATGCTCCCGCTATCAAATCTCACGTCCCTAGCTCAAACAATCAAAGATTTAAGCTTGGAAGCAAAGGGGGAGAGAGAGTGGGTGAGTTCAGCTCAAAGAAGGAGTTTTTCAATGCTTGGGCATTTTGAATGAAAATGGGCAAGAGAGAGAAATGGAGGTGAGAAAATATATATATACTTAGCCTTAGATACACTACCGGAACTTCTGATGTAACCCACTGGAACTTTCGTTTGATTCGAGATCCGACCGTTAGGGCATGAGAAAGTCAATGGATAGATCTGGATGACCGAAACTTCTGGTCTGAGCACCGGAACTTCCGGTGAGGCTGGAACTTCCAGCCAGAGGCCAGAACCTAATACTCGCACACGGTTGCCCCTGAAAAATGTATTACCGGAACTTTCGGTCCTAGCACCGGAACTTTTGGTATAGGTCAGAACTTTCGGTTCAAGGCCGGAACCCTTTTCTTGCACGCGGTCGCTTGTGAGCACAGTACAACCGGAACTTCCGGTCGTTGGACCAGAACTTCCTGTGCACCAGCCATGAACATATAGAGTGTGTGTAAGTGCACAATGTCTCTCAAATGCGATGGCTAAACCAACATGAGCACTTATAGACCACGTCTAGCTAGTCTAATTTGCATCCCTCTTGATAGTGCGGCATTTCCTATAACTCAAATTTGAATATAAAAGAGTAGACCAATTGAGTCGAAGCGCCTTTCATCCATAGAAATTTTGGGGTTCTTGTATCACCAAATATATTCATTTAAATCTTTCAATGGACTAACACTTGTGAATACACTTGAATAAACTTGTTAGTCCCTAATTTGATTGTCATTAATTTTCCAAAACCCACTTCAAAGGCGAATGCACTTACATGGACACGTATTTGACTTTGATGCACAGATCATCGCAGAAGTTGAAGAAGGCACTGCCAGTAAACGTGGAGCCAAGATTAGTTATGATGATATTGGGCACACCAAAGCGGTGGATGACATCGTTGAGGAACTCCACCGCTTTCTCGACTGTAGCTTTCTTGAGTGGCTTGTATTCGATCCACTTAGAAAACTTGTCGATCAATACATAGACGTATTCATGACTGTTAGGCACCCTTTTGAAGGGGCCAATCATGTCCAGTCCCTAGCATGAGAAAGGCTAAGATGCCAGAATGGTCTAGAGCTCATGCACAAGAACGTGGATCTGTTTATCGAACATCTGGCAGTTCTTGCATCAGCGCACCAAGTTTTCCGCATCAACCACTGCTGTGGGCCAGTAGAATCGTACTCAGAAGGCCTTGCCGACCAATGTCTAGGATGCAGCATGATTTCCACAAGTTCTAGAGTGAATGTTGTCCAAGAGTTTGAGGCCTACCTCTTAGGTAATGCACTTCTATAGGATCTCCGCTCTTGGGTTGTTACGCATCAACTCGCTATTAACAATAAGGTAGGAACGGCTTCGACGGACCAGCTGCTTGGCTTTAGTTTTATATTCTAGGACGAAGAGGTCATTTAGGTATCTGACAAAGGGCTCTCTCCAATCTGGTTGGAGAGGCACTGCCTGCTCGGCCGAGTCCTCGACTGGTGGCTGCTCATCACCTTCGTCAAGGCCCTACTAGCTGGGGGAGCCTGGCTCGACCACCAGTTGATTGGCACCTATCTGAGCAATTAGCTGCTCGGTAGCAAGAGTTGGTGCTGGTGCCTCATGTGGCTGCTCAGGAATTGAGGGTTTGATTAAATCCTCAACAAAAACTCTAGGAGGAACTTCTGCATGAGATGAGCCCATCTTGGAGAGTTCGTCTGCACCTTTGTTTTTGCTCCGGACCACATGGATGAACTCCAGCCCATAGAACTTGTTCTCAAGCTTGTGTATTTCAATAACGTAGGCATCCATCTTTTCATTGACGCAATCCCAGTCCTTGTTGACCTGGTTGATAACCAGGGTGAAGTCGCCAAGACTAGGAGGCGCTTAACGCCAAGCTCAACTGCGATGCATAAGCTGTGCAGCGCTACTTCATACTCAGCGACATTGTTGGATGCTCTGAAGTGAATACATAAGATGTATCAGAGCGTGTCCTTGAAAGGAGCAACAAAGTATACACCTGCGCCTGCACTGTTGATGTTCAAGAAACCATCAAAATACATCTACCACTACTTGGCACTAGTGTCAGTTGGGGGCAGGTTAATGTCCGACCACTCTACAATGAAGTCGACCAGAGCTTGCGATTTTATAGTCGAGCGACTATGAAATCCAAGTGTAAACTCGATGAGCTCGAGTGCCCATTTGACAATGTGGCCACTGGCGTCCTGACTATGTAGGATGTTGCTGAGCACAGCCTCCATGACCATCATGATCGAGTAAGCTTGGAAATAATGAAGAAGCTTCCTCTTGGTGATCAGGATTGCATAGAGCAGCATCTGGATATGGTTATAGCGCTATTTAGATTCATTAAGAACCTCGCTGATGTAGTATATGTGGCGCTGAACGCCATAAGCATGGTCTAGTTCCTTGTGCTCGACCACCATCACAGTGCTGACCATGTTGTTGGTGGTAGCGATGTAAAGAGGAGATCTTCGCCTTGAAGGTTCTGCTATGAATGCCTGGTCGGCCTCTTTCGACCACTCAAAGTTCTGTTGTGCCTTCAAAAGATGGAAAAAGGGGAGCCCTTTTTCACCCAACTGAGAGATGTAGCGACTCAGGGCCGCCATATACCCCGTTAGCTTTTGGTTATCCTTCACGCACCGTGGGCATGCGAGGTTTAGGACAGTTTAAACCTTCTCTGGGTTAGGACGTGTGCCATCCTAGCTAACAATGTTGCCGAGTAGGGTCCCAGAGGATATGCTGAATATGCATTTGTTAGGATTTAACTTCCATTTGAACTTGTTGAGAGCCTTGAAGGTTCTCTCAAGGTTGGTGACTAATGAGTTGGCCTCCTTAGTCTTCACCACCACATCGTCAACGTAAGCTTCAACCAGGTCATCCTGTATGTCATCGTTGTTGTCATCCAGTTTGTTGTTGCCCTTGGGAGTAGGGCGTGTCTTCTTGTTAGCGGATCCCTTGATGGCTTTAGCAAGGATGTTGCACTCTCCCAATGTGTGGCCCTTGCCGGGGTGGCGAGGGCAATCCTGGTTGAGGACTTTATCGAGCTCATCGTTGTTCTCATGATTCTCGCCCTTCACAGCATTGATAGAGTTATCGCCATGGTTGCCGTTGCGCTAGTTGCCACCGTAGACTTGGTGGTCCTGGTGTTTGAACACCCGCTCACCATCACGCTGATCATCCCCGCGATCATCCCTCTGGTCACCGCGGCGATCGTCGTGGTGGTCGGGGCAATAGTCATCCCTGTTGTCCCGATCATGATCGTGGTCCTGATCATCATCATGGTGATTGATGCAATGGGAGGGGCTGGTTGCATCCTCATATAGGCCATCATCAACCCTTGCAAACTCCTGAGTGATGTTGAAGAGGTCTTCCATCATCTTCGGCTGCTTCCAGAGTAGTTCCTTGCGAAGGTCCTGACCACATGGGTGTCAGAGTCCCTGGGTGAAGATATGGATTGCTTCACCCGTAGTGACATCAGTGACGTTGTTCGACATGTCAAAGAAGTGCCAGATGTAATATCACAGTGGTTCATTGGGATAGTCTTGAATCTAAGCCAGGGCATATTTCATGCTCGGCTGGTCGTAGGTCAGCTTGAAGTTATCGATGAATAGCTGGCGGAGTTGATCCCAGCTATGGATGGAGCCTGTACGTTGTTGGTGGAGCCAAGAGTTGGTGTTCATGCCTAGGTCTACAGGAAAGTAGTTGGCCATGACATACTCATCTCCGTCGGCTGCTTGAACAACAACCTTGTACAGCATGACCCACTACTCGGGATCATCCTTGTTCTCGTAGAGCTTTACTTCACCGATCCAGAAGTTCTTCGACCAGATGACAGCCTTGAGCCACTCCAAGAAAGGCAGTGGTCCACCCATTGCATGACGAGCATGGTATCTCTCATCGAGGTGCTCGCAAAGGTCGGAGCCTCAACGCTGCTTGACTGATTGCTCGCACTCAGGGCATCGATTGTCATGTTGTCGGTGGTCATCACGCCCACCCCAATTTTGGGTAGCGTGGTTGCCACCCGAAGGATCATTGCCTTGATGGCTATGGTGATCTTGGTTGGCAAAGTTGTCAGCACCGCCTTCCAGGTTACACTGGGTGGTGTTGCTTCGGTAGCGGGAATGACGGCTGCGAGTGGAGGCCGATCATAATGATGCAGCTTCCCGCATGATGTTGACCTGGCCCTTGGTGGCTATTAGGTAATCGATGGCTTCCTGCACATTGGGGTTTGCTACAGCTAGGGCTGCTAGCTTGTGCTTGGCCATGGCGATGTTCACCGTGGGAGTTTTGTGGACCGGTCGATCATTGACCAGGTCAAACTCATCGAAGAGATTGTGATGAAGGGGGCGGTTTTGTGGATCGTTAGCTGCTTTCAAGCGCTGCTCCTCCAACTCTTGCTCCCACAGGCATTGTTGATCATGATCAATGTTTCGAGCCTCGCGCAGGACTCTGGCTGAGTTTGTCTTATTGGGAGGTGGATCCTCATTTTGGGTCACCATGAATATAGTTTCCTCGAATCCTGGAGGGTATTTGGGGAAGTCCAGCGTCAGATCCACAGGAGTGGTCGGCTCCTTTTCCACAAGGGTGGTCTGACCCACGTCCTTGGCTGGTACTAGGACTGGGGCCTCAGTGTCTTCCTCATCCGAAAGGATGTAGTCGACGTAGGAGGAGGATGGCGTTTGATCTAATCCGGTGAACTCATCTGACAATGAGCTGTTGAGGGGAGCAGTGGTGGTCGAATCTGCCACGATCTCCTTCAAGTGAACCATATTGACCGTGGGCCTGAGGTCTTCACTGACCATGATCATTGCTGGGTTTGGATCTAGGATGTCGTCATCTCAGCATTGGAATACACCCTCGAGTCCTATTTGGTAGGACGAGGCCACGTTGCGTAATCGTCGTGGGAACATGGCAGGATCACGGGGAGGCTACTGTTGCTATAGGACCGGGGGAGGTGGCGCCGACCTGTAGGCATAATTGAGTGAGGGCGTGGTCAGTTGACGTGATCTGCATGCCCATGCTGATGATAGTGATCATCGATAAACTCATCTAGGTAGATAGGTGGTGGAGCCCAGACCATAGCTAGATTTGGATCTTCCCGACAGTGTACCCTCTGGATGTGGCGATCATTGGTGGCATTACCGCGGCAGACAACTGGTGATGCCTGGGCCTCAGCTAGATTTGGATCTGGGCGACGCTGGCAATCGGCTTGGCCCGTATGTCCATGCCGATGGCGTTCATTGCCACCTTGTCAAGCAGCTGGCGGTGCTCAGTCCATGTTTAGATTTGGATCTGAGCGATCAGCTTGGCCCATGCATCCTTTCCGGTGTTGGTGGTTGTTGGCGAGGCCAACCAGATTGTTGGGTTGTGGCACTGGCCCGGAGCCAGATTTGGATCTGGGTGGCGCGGGTGGTCAGCACGGCTCGTGCGTCTACACCCACCACGGCGGACAGGGGTAAAATCATCTTGGTTGAGTTGTTCACGAATAGATTCAACCAGAGCTAGGGTTTTAGCCAAACCTGCACCATGCTGATTGATTAGATCAATCAGATTGGAGTTGTCCAAAAGCCTCCCCTGGTAACGGGGAAGCTACCGACAGGTTGATGGTAGAGGCGGCCCCGGGGGCGGCCCCGAAGCTAGACCAGTCGGCGTGATGGTTGGTGAAGTAGATGCATGAGGTGCTTACACAGCTCCCATGATCCTGACGATCGTTGTCATGCCGAAGATCTAGGTAAATGCCCCAACGGTGAAGGTCAGGCCTGCCTCAAACATCATGGAAGTAGGGGAAGTTGCCATCTAGCTCGCCTCTGGAACGAAGTGCACACCCCCTACCTGGCACGCCACTGTCGATGAAATATCCTCGGTAGTCTACCACAGGGCTCCCTGAGGCAGTAGAAGATCAGCGAGGGTGCGCTGAGTCCTATGAGCTAGATGTGAGACACAAGGCAAATACCAAGATTTATCTAGGTTCGGGCCGCGAGGTGCATAATACCCTACGTCCTGTGTCTCTGTTGCTGTATTGATTGGTATAGAACCAGCCATTTTCGAGGGGGGTCCCTGCTCGCCTTATATAGTCGAGGAGCAGGGTTACAGATATAGAGATCTATCGTGGTTGGTTACAACTCTCTGTATCCTTGGAGATTATGAAAGGATCCTAACCGACTAGACTTCCTGGCATGCCAAGTAGCCTTTCGAGCACCCACAAGGTCCGCCGACCAGTCTGGTGGCGGCCCATGGGCTTGGTCTTGTGGTCTGGGCCATCTTGTCCAAGTAGCCGAAGGCCTAGCCATGAGGGTATAGGGGTTTATGCCCCCACATTTATGTAAAAAGAAAACATAAGAGGATAAGGATACTACCTGGATACATGGGGCTGCCCTCCCCCAAGCTAAATGTTGACGTAGTCATTCGATCTTGCAATGTAGCAGACTAGCGGTGGAGCTATACTTCTTCTACCAGAGCATTGATTGATGTTGATGACTGATGAGACCATGCTCCAGTAGTGGATAGGACATCCACTTGCTTGTCAGCTCTTCTTGGTCCTTCAAATCACGTGAAACTCAAATAGAGAACAAAACTTGTGGAACATGTTAAGCATTAGTGGTTTGGCTACTTAAGCCTTAGCTGTCCAAAGCTTTTCTTCTAGGCAGAGTTTTAGTGGGATTTCTTTCTCAATATTTTTGTATTTTTTATATTTTCTATGATGCAAGAGAAAATGTAACAGGATGAATGTAAGCATTTTTATTTTTATGCTACCACGATGAATATCTCCATGGGTTTTTACACACCATAAATTTATTCACATGGGACTTTAGGATTTATGATGCAATAAATAAATATTTTTATTTTCTTTTTATAATGCAATGTTAATGTAGAAAAGTAAATATGCTAAAGGAAAATGATTATTCAGAAAAGACAAATATGGATAACTATCGATTTTACCTCCCGGTAAGGGTTCCATGTTTTAAGTCCTTTCAATAGGACTTTTCACCATGTTTATTCCTTAGGTGACTCATCTGATCCCAAGGTGGAGACCATGATATGTGGACCTCTTGATATGGTGTCACCCATGTTCTTCGTTCGTCCAGCCACCATTTGAAGTGAAGCATTAATTGTGTAAGTTGGTTGTATCTTGCCCAGTGTGCGTGTTCTTATAGATCCAGGACTTTCACTCTGTAGAATTTGGGAGTTGACAAACTCCTCCATGTTTTTCTCGAGGTGTGTCCTGCTCATAAAGATAAGGCAGAGATCAAGTGCATGGGCTCTGTTGGTGAAAAAACACCAATAGAACCAAAAGTTTATTCATTCTTCTCTAACCTTAGGCATAGTGAACAAGATAAAGTTGAAGTCCATGACATGGGTGATAAGATCAGAAGATGAACATGAAAGTTGCATTTCAAAAATATTTGACAGATCAGATTGCATAACCCATGGAAGGATTGTCTATGATTGTGATTATCATCTTCCAAAGGTTGGATGCGCAACATTTTAGCTCATTGGGTGATATTATGAGATCAAGAGAGTGAAGCTAAGAAATGATTAAAGAACCAAACATGTTCAAGTTGCAACCTGATCAACTTAACATGTTTAGTTCTTTATTTATGTGCATACCAAGATCAAGAAAAAGCTTTTCGAATAGTGATTATGCACCTCAAGATATTTACCTTATCATTGAAGGGTGATGGTACTGAACCACCTTGTGGAAGCTTCTCTTGCTAGCTGGTTGTGTTCATGCACAACTTATCTTATCTCACAATGTGCCTTAGTGATGGGAGCTTAAGAGGAGGAAGAGCTTGGTTGGATCATCTTTAGAGGGATCAGCCTTCCTTTTCTATGCTTCAACCTTATCAGTGAGGGCAGAACCTCTCTCTTGTATTTAACTTGTTTCTTCTATTGCACTTTAATTTCACCATCTTTTTGTTTTCCTAATCTTGACATTCTTGACAATCCTTGTGCTCCCTTCATTGTTTTGAGAGTTTTCCCATGATGGCCTTTGTCTTGAAGGGGCTTGGTGGAGATTTATTCACCTTCCTCCATGGAGTGAGTACTTTGATTGTAGATCTTGTTTTGTGGCACTCGTCTTCTTGTTCCATGGTGTTAGTGTTTCGACCCCCGGGGGGTTAACACCCACGCGTAATATTTGTAATTGTGTTCTCCCTTAATCTGATGGGTGATGCAAGAAGGACACGGCGATTTATCCTAGTTCAGGCAAAGAAGGCCCTACGTCTAGCGGGGAGAGGATAGTTCGTGTTATCTTGCACCGAAGTGCTAGTACAGGGGAAAATACAAGCAGGTGTGAGGAGCGTGAGCTGGAGCTCAGGCGTTTCAGACGCCTAGCTCTCGACCTTTCACTATCTCATGGTATCGTTCTATGGTCTAAAGCCTTAGCGTTTCTATGCTCTAGATCCTCTCATGCCTAGCTCTAGATCCCCCTTTCTAACGTCCTGGCACCTCCTTTTATAGGTGAAGGAGGGGTACAGGAGTACATATATTTAGAGTTCACATGGCTGGTGACGCATGGCGTGGAGGCCGATCACGTCGGTGCTGCTGTAGTGATGTACGTCGGTATGGGAGGCCCTGCAGCCGTCGCGTCGGGAGTTGTTGAAGTGCGGCCTGGAGTCGTTGGAGTCCTGCTCGAGGGTTCGTCCAACGAAGTCGAGGGGCAGCGGTCGAGGACTTGGCTCGAGTCGAGGGGGTCGAGTCAAAGGGGTCGAGCCTCACCGGATAAGGTTGAATCCCAGGAAAATGCGGGAAACGTGCTGATTCATGCGTCTTGAGGGGGTGCTGGATGGGGCACAGTGCTCGGCATGGCGCAAATAGCAAAGTACGACCCGCGGGATTCCGGGGCATGGGCGGCAAAAGCAAGATTTGACTGCCACTCCCACAACTGTTACCATAACTGTGGCCATGCGGTTAGGCGGGGGTAGGTAAAATGCATTAAATGCGCCTGGATCCATACGGGAGAGTCGGTAGCCAAGAGGTGCACTATCCTCGAGGGCTGCCCATTCGCGCGAACGAAGTTCCGTCCTCAAGGGCAGGCTCGTTCGTCGGGCGAAGTTCCGTCCTCGAGGGGTCGCCCGAATTGTACCCTCGAGTGTACAGTCCCAGTCCGCTTGGTAGCCCCTCGAGCAGGCTTTGGCTTTGGGCTGCCATAGTCCGTTCGTGGGTCAACCCAGTATGCTTTAGCCTGCGGGCCTTTGAACATTATTCATGGGAGGTCACTGGAGGGTTCACGTTGCTGATTTTGTGGGGTTTAGTCCGGTAAACCAAGGGTTTGGGGTACCCATTTCCTGGGTAACGACACATGGATCTTTCCATGATGCATGAGTTGTGTTTCCCTTGTGCAAGGTTGTTGAAGTTCATCAGTAGCCCCCGAGCCCCTGCGCGAGTGATGGCACTCGGGTAGGGGGTCAAGAATTGGAAACGGGACGTGATTCGGATCTTTTCATGGGGGGCGCGCGAGCGACCCCCACGGGGGTAGCCCCCGAGGCCTCGTAGGAGTCAAAAGACTCCTGTGAGGGCTTCATTTGTCTTTGGTCGAGGGGTGCTTGTCCAGTCGGGTACAGGCCTGAACTGGAGTCACAGCGTTTTACCGAGGGGTGCGTCGGGACGCCGAGCCCTCGGGGGATTTTCGACCCTCTTTCGTCGAGGGGTGCCGGGCACAGTCAAGCTCCCGAGCCTCGTGCGGCTAGGGCGTTGCCGGCCTCGGCATTCATCTCATGAGTCCTTTCGATCGGACGTGAGGGAAGAAGCGTTGGACTACCCTCGATAGGGCGAGCCGTGAAGTTCTCAGTGAGCTGGTAACGGGAAAATCCAAGTGAGAGCCCGTTCCTCGTTCGATAGAGGTCAGCTGGTGGCCTAGAGGCGGTCTCATTAGAGCAAAACGCATGGTCTTACGGATACCGATTCCATTCGATAGGTCTCGGCGGCTCGATGCCTCCCTTCGGGGGGATTCCATAAAGTCCGTAGCATTTCACCTTGGATGTGTCCAAAGGGGTCTCGAGAGTTCGTCCTCGAGCAAGGCCTCGTGTTGGCTCCCTCTTGGTCACACCTGACTCGGGTGCTCGAGGGCAGCTGTCGAACCCTGATCGTGGGGCCAGCCTTCACTCCCTCGAGACTTAGGGCCGGAGCCCATTTTTTTGTGCTCAAGGGCAGCCGTTGAACCTTCATTCGAGGGCCGACCTTCGCTCTCTCGAGACTTTGAGGTGGGGCCGGAGCCCGCTTACCTTCTCCTGGAAGAGTCCGCCGGTAAGTGACGCTTATTTTTCTTACCGTTAGACGCGCCTTTTGAGGAGGAAGCTAAAACGATGTGGTAGTGGAGATCGTGGTGGGCCTGAGCAACGGCTCTTTGCTAGAGGTGTGACGCATGCATCCGATCGAGGATCGAGGGGGGGAATGTTCAGGTAAGCGCATTAATTGCGGGAAGTTACCTTTTCCCTGCCGCCGGACTCCGCCCGATGCTCTTCCCGGGTATAAAAACGGAGGGGGACAGGCGCTGTTCGCCCTCACCTTTGCCATCCTCGCGAATCCCTGCTTTCCTACATGCGTGAGGGTAGAAACTTAGAGCGAGAAGTCGCAATTGGGAACCTTCCCGGTCATCCGTCCACCGAGGAGATTCGTGTTGTTGCCGCCGTTGTGTCCACCGAGCGGACCCGTGTTGCCGCTACTGCCATGGCCCCCGTCCTCCAGCCCGCCGAACCCTGGCGCCCATCGACCGTGATGCAGCAAAGGCTGAACGAGCTGGTGGGAGAAGGACTTCTCTACCCTATCACCGATCCAAATCGGCCGGAGTGGATTGCGCAGCCGAGGAACCACCAAGAGCCGAGCCCGTCGGAGGGCTATGTGGTGAGCTTCCTCAAATATCATCGGCATGGGTTTGGTGTACCCCCGAGCGAGTTCATGCGGGGATTGATGAACTTCTATGGCATCGAGCTCCAACATTTCTCCCCCAACGCCATCTCCAACGCTACCATCTTCGCGGCCGTCTGCGAGGGCTACCTTGGGATGGCGCCACATTGGGAGCTATGGCTCCATCTTTACAAGGGGGAGTGGTTCGCCTCCCCGGTGGTGCCAGGAGTAAGGCGAGTCATCAGAGCAGGCTGCCTAAACTTTGTGTTGAAGATCAGAAAGTCGGAGGAGCCACGGGAGTATATCCCCACCGGGTTGATGTCCAACCACTCCCGGTGGGACGAGCAATGGTTCTACCTTCGCAACGACGGCGGCTGCCTCCCGTCATACACCGGGCGGCTTATCACTGAGCGTCCATTCAACTGGCCGCATGGTGTCGTGGGAGATCTTTAGCGTCGACTTTGTCCCCTCATCACCGTGATGAAGGCCCTTCGAGAGGCGGGCCTGACGGCGGGTGTGGTGGTCTCGGCCTTCCACAATCGACGAGTGCTCCCTCTGATGGAGCACCCACTGTGGTTGGACGAGATGCTCCCCTCGGCGATGCCCGAGGCTCTCGAGAGGTGCCAGATGTCTGGCAAGAAGCCATCCACCATGGAAGTCATTGCGCGGGTAAAGGGGATGGTCGCGGGCTCGTTCCGGGCGAAAGACATCAACCGCCTCCCCATGCAGCCGGAGGAGGGTTTTCTCGACCTGGTGAGTGCCCCGACCCATGCCTTTCGTGTTTTTATTCCGCCCCCTTCTCTTGTCACTGTGACTAAACGTTTTCGTGTAGGGGAGAATCGACTACCAGAGATCGAGGCCCCCACTGAGGGAGGACGCTCCCGATCATCAGGTAAGACGCTTCACCACCCAGCAAGCAAAGCGGTGTAAGGACGAAGAGGAGAAGAAGAAGGCCAAGAAGCTCTGGGAGCGCGAAAGGCTTGCGAGGCGCCGCGCTGAGCAGAGGCGCGACGGGCTCCCGGAGGAGGAGTCTCCCTCGTCTGAGGGAGATGAAGATGATGCTGACGACGATAGCGATGACGTTGAGGGGGTGGCGGGGCGTCTTGAGCGCATCTTGTCGGGTTCCTCCCATGCTGACCGCCCCTTCGTGCAGGAGGAGGCGGCGGAGCAGCGTGCCCCCCCAGCCGGTAACGTCGGCCTCGGAGCGCCGGCATGGGAAAAGGTGGGCCAACGCCTTGACTCGAGGGGGTTCACCCCCCTCCCGTCGTACTCAAGGTGGGACCCCACCCACTTTGACCCAGGAAACCCGGTCCCAGTCATCGACGCGGGCGGAGCAGAGCCGTGCTCAAGAGGCCCCGTCGGGGCAGGGAGGCGCGGCGTCCCCACCGATGGCCCCGAGTAGCCTCAGCCCTGGGAAGAGCTCGGCTTCAGGAGGGGTCTCGAGATCTGCTAGCGGTTCGAGGGGTACCCGAAAGGCCTCTTTCCCCTTCAGGTAAGTGTTTTTGATTCAACTCTTTTTCGTTGCATCCTCCTTGCGCAGTTTGATAAGCTTTTTGTCGTCCTGCTTCCCATCCAGGCCAAAGCGCCAAATTGAGGAGGCGTCTCTTGCGCCGGCTAAGCGGCTCAAGGTGGACGCAGCTGCGAAGATGGAGGCTCCGGTCACAGGTGCGATGTCGAGGCCCTTGGCTCCGTGGGAAGCCAAGTGGTTGTCCTTAGCCCACAGAGCTATGGCGCGCGGTAGGCTGACGGGTTCTGCTCTTGTTATAGGGTCTAGCATCTCGAGGGCCGCGACGGGCGGTGACTCCGAGCCAGGGAGGACGCAAGAGGGAGGGAGCACCTCCTTGATGTCATCGTCCGTGGTCCTCGAGCTCGGCCCGACGCCAGGGAGCGGAGCCCCGACATCGGGAGCTCCCGCTCCTGACCGCACCCAAGGTGGGAGCCCCCGAGGGCCATGATCCAGGAGAGGAGGTAGCCGTCGTCAACCTCGAGGGTGAGGAGACCACAGCCCTTCCCCTCTCGACGGGAGAGCAGAGACCCTGGCCGACAGGGCTACACGAGCTCGAGGCCCGGAGGAAGCAGGAGCAGGGGGCCCTGCAAGAAGCAGAGCTGCCGCGGCCACAGCGGGAGGGGTAGAAAGAGCCGCTAGAGCGGCGGGAAGAGGAGGAGAAAACTAGGGGCCAGCCCCAGCATCAGCAGGTGCAGCAGACGCCGCTAGGGGACGCGACGCCGCTGGACCTGCCGGCGTAGCAGCCGCCCAAGACGTTAGAGACAAAGGGGACTTCCGGACTTCCCAAGCAATGGGTGTCCGTGATCACTCTAGATGAGCTACTGACCAAAGAAGAAACGGCGTCGAAGGTGTCGACAGTCCCGCGGCTGCTGGGGGTGCAGTCGGAGGAGGTCTCGGTACCGAACCCACCGGAAGATGCGTCGATGGTGGACCTGCCGGCGCCATAGGACGTGGCGTTGGGGGAAGCGATGGCCTCGACACCTCCGCTGCCTCCGAATGCACTAGAAGCAGCATCGAGCCAGCCACCGCAACCGTCGATGGAGCAGCCAGAGGAGACGGTGGCTTCTGGCCTGCCGAGGAGGTCAACTTCCGACCCCGGGCTGAGGGATGCCGGCGCCGCGTCAGAGTTCTGCACCCCGGTGGAGTTGGCCGTGCGTTACGGCGTCCCATGCGATGTGGTGGATGAGATCGAGTCCTTGGCACGAACCAAGGTCAAGACGGTCCTTCCACATTGGGGCAAGGAGCACATCATACTCTGGGAACTTGGCAACTCCAGTGCTCCGGGGATCGAGATGGACGACCTGGCAGAAGTCAAGTGCTGGGAGGACACAGAGTGGTCCCGGGCGTGGCTGCAGCACCTGCTGAAGCTGGGCGTCGAGCTCGCCGAAGGCCTCGACCAGAATCTCACAGTGAGTCCCTGTGTAGACCATATGTAGTTTTTTGAGTTATTTCGTATAAAATGCCTTAACCCTCGATTTCCTGTCCTCAGGAGGTGCGGAGGCGTTCCTACTCCAAGTCAGACTTCCTCCATGAAACGCTCAACAGCTGGGAGGAAGTGCTTCATCAACTCAAAGCCGGTCACTTTGCGCAGGGCAGGGTGGCCGAGATTGAGGAGGAGCTGAAGCAGACCAGGGGGAGGCCGCCAAAGCCAAAGAGGAGGCCGCCCGGGTGAAGGAGGACACCGAGGCTGCTCGAGGGGAAGCCGCCCAACTCAAGGAGGAGCTCAAGCGTGCCAAGGAGGAAGCGGAGAGGGCCAAGGGCGAGAGCATCCGAGCCCAGGAGCACGTTGAGCTACTCATGGAGGAGGCTCAAGGCTCCGTGGAGCGTATTCGCTCGCTCGAGGCCAATCTCGCTGAAGTCTCCACGGTGCACAACACCCTCTCCGCCTTGGCCCAGGAGGAGAACAACCGGGCTGCTAGCCTAGAAACCTAGCTCGGGGCGATGAAGGCTACCCTCCAAGAGAAGGAGCAGGCCATCATCTTGGCTGGTGGCGCCCTCGAGACCCTCTGCTGTGAGAAGACGAAGGTGACTCAGGCCTTCAAGGAGGCCCAGCGGGAGCGAGACGAGGCCCGGGGGGAGCGCGACGCCATGTTGGGGGATCACCGTGCCCTTGAGACTCGCTCTGCTGGTGAGTTCCTTGAAGAGCTTTTGATCTTCTTTTTGTATGGTTTGTCTAACTCTTGTTTTGTGTTTCAGGCCTCGAGTTCGAGCTGCTCGCTACCCAAACCGCCGCCAAGGCGCTGCAGGAGAGCCTCGCGGCGGAGGAGGAGCTTCCCGGCCGGCTCTGGGTTGCCCTCGACAGGCTCTGCGCCTCCTAGGAGGTCGGGCCCGTCGAGGGTGCTGAAGAAGACATCCCGGGTGCCGCGCTCGTCGACCGGATCTACTACCTCAACGCCACCCTTCGTGATCACGTGCGAGAGGCGCTTCATACCGGCGTGAAGCGGGCACTGGCAGTGGTCTCCGACTTCGTCTTTGACATGGACGTGGTCACCCAAGGCTTCATTCTCGATATCTCGAAGACCGACGCCGAGAACGAGGAGCGATGCCGAGGGCTCATTAATGACGCCGAGAGGCCGGGGGAGCGCTGGCGAAGTTGTTCAAGGATGAAGTCCTCCCCCCCACGGATGAAGGGTACCTCGTTAAGGAGGGCGACGGCGGAGCGGGCCTGTAGGGCAAGGCTGGGCGAAGATGCCCATGTAATAAGTTAGTTTTTTGTAACCTATATTCAATGTGGCTTCGAAAGCCATTTTGAACATTAATGCATCTATCGTAATGCAATTTGTCATTTTACTTTCAAGCCTTCTCTACTTTTTTTCACCTAGACTTTGCTTTTTTGACTAAGTTTTCGACGCATGCTCGTATCCCACGAGGGGGGAGCGAGTGGAGGTACCATAGCCCGGGGACATAGGAGAGCTCCAGCTCGACAGCCCTCGACCCTCTAGGGAGTTCGAGGCATTTTCTACTTAGTCGCGAAGCGTATCAAGGCGTGAGAAAGAAGAGGCGCTCGAGTTTTGATCGCCTGACTTTTGCTTTTCGACTAGTGTTTGGCGCAGGCTCGTATCCCTCGAGGGGGGAAGCGATTGGAGGTACCTAGCCCAGAGGCGTAGGAGAGCTCCCGGCTCGACAGCCCTCAACCCCTAGGGAGTTCGAGGCGTTTTCAACTTAGTTGCGAAGCGAAAGGAGACGCTCGAAAAAAAGATCGTTCGTATTTTTAGGAACTTAGGGGGTTCCCCCCCGTTAGCCCCCGAGGGAGGTTCGACTCTAGCGAGACAGGGTCGAGGCTACCTCTTGCATGTACAATAACAAGTTTGAACTTATAATCGAAAGTACTCCTTATATTTGCCATGCGAAAATGTACAAAACATGCGAGAATGTACGAGGACATTGGTGCTCTAAGCGTAGAAACGACGTAGCTGTTCGATGTTCCATGCGTTGGTGAGGATTTTGCCTTTGTTGTTAGCGAGCTTGTACATCCCGGGCTTTAGCACCTCAGCTACGGTGTATGGGACTTCCCATGGCGGGGTCAGCTTGTGACGTCCTTTGTTGCTCCGTCGTCGACGTAGGACGAGGTCTCCAACTTGGAAGTCCCTCGAGCGCACGTGCTTGTCGTGGTAGCGTCAAAGTTTTTGCTGATACCTCGCGGAGTGAATTAGTGCCATGTCTCGAGCCTCCTTGAGCTGGTCGATGGCGTTTGCGAGGGCTTCTTCGTTGCTTTGCTCGTTGTCGCCTTTAGTCGAGGGGAACCATACTCAAGGTCAGTGGGGAGCACAGCCTCGGACCCATAGACCAAGAAGAATGGGGTGAACCCCGTGGCTCGACTAGGTGTTGTCCTTAGGCTCCATAGGACCGAAGGCAGCTCGGCGGCCCATTTTTTTCCATGCTTGCTGAGGCGGTTGAGGATCCTTGGCTTGAGGCCCTGCAAAATCATGCCATGGGCACGCTTGACCTGGCCGTTAGTTCAAGGATGTGCAACCGCGGACCAATTCACACGGATGTGATGGCGATCGCAAAAATCCAAGAACTTCTTATCGGTGAACTGTGTGCCGTTGTCAGTGATGATGACGTTGGGACCCCGAAGCGATGGATAATGTCGATGAAGAACTCGACCGCCCGTTCGAAGTGGATGTTGCCGATAGGCCGGGCCTCGATCCACTTGGTAAACTTGTCGATGGCAACGAGCAGGTACGTGTACCCCTTGGTTGTCCTCTTGAGAGGCCCCACAAGATCGAGCCCCCAGACCGCGAACAGCCAGGTGATGGGGATCATTTGTAGGGTGTGAGCTGGGAGATGCGTCTGCTTGGCATAAAATTGACACCCTTTGCAGGAGCGGACAATGTTCATGGCGTCGAAAACGGCGGTCGGCTAGTAGAAACCCTGTCGGAAGGCATTGCCTACGAGGGTCCTTGGCGCTGCGTGATGGCCGCAGGCCCCCCCGAGTGTATGTCCTCGAGGAGCCTCCTGCCTTCCTCGATAGTAATGCAGCGCTGAAGAACACCTGAGGGGCTTCGTCTGTAGAGTTCCTTGCCATCACCGTAGATGACGTAGGACTTGGCCCGTCGCGTGATCCGGTGAGCTTCGGTCTGGTCCTCTGGAAGCTCTCCCTGAATGAGGCAGTCGAGGAAAGGGGCTTGCCAATCCGGCGGTGGGCTCGACAGAGGAGGAGTCCCCTGGATCTCCATAACCTGGGCCCCGGTCGAGGGGGCCCCAGTCAAGGTCGTGGGGTGGAGCTTCAAGGGCGTAGTGCAAGCCCCCGAGCCCAAATCGATGGAGGGCTCGAAGAGGTCCCTCGAGAATACGTCCGGAGGGACTGTACCTCGAGTCGATGCGATTTTTGCAAGCTCGTCCGTGGCTTCGTTGTATCATCGAGCAATATGGCTAAGCTCAAGGCCATGGAACTTGTCTTCCAACTTGCGCACTTCGTTGCAGTAGGCTTCCATCTTGGCGTTGTGGCAGCTCGAGGCCTTCATCACTTGGTCGATAATTAGTTGCGAGTCGCCTCGAACGTCAAGGCGTCGGACCCTGAGTTCAAGGGCGACTCATAATCCAGTGATGAGTGCTTCGTACTCCGCAACGTTATTAGAAGCGGCAAAGTGGATGCGAATGACGTAGCTCATGTGGACTCCGAGGGGTGAGATGAAGAGCAAGCCCGCGCCTGCTCCTGTCTTCATGAGCGACCCATCAAAGTACATTGTCCACAGGTCGGCTTGGATTTGAACTAGCGGCAACTGAGTGTCGGTCCACTCGGCGACGAAATCCGCCAGCACTTGAGACTTGATGGCATTCCGTGGTGCGTAGGTGATGGTCTCACCCATGAGCTTGACCGACCACTTAGCAATCCTTCCAGCGGCCTCCTGGTTATGGATGATCTCCCCCAAGGGGAACGAAGATACCACGGTAACCGGGTGGCTGAGGAAGTAGTGCTGGAGCTTGCGACATGTAAGGACGATGGCGTAGAGCAGCTTCTGTACCTGTGGGTAGCGGATTTTCGTTTCTAAAAGCACTTTGCTGACGAAGTAAACCAGCCGTTGGACAGGCAAGGCGTGCCCTTCCTCTTGCCTCTCAACCATATTGGCCGCGCTGACCACCTGAGTGGTTGCGGTGACATAGAGGAGGAGGGGCTCGAGCGGTTTAGTCGACATCGCTGGTCGAGGAGGGACGAGAATCGAGGTGGATGTTAGCATGCCTTTGAGTTCGTCGAGGGCCTCCTCGGCCTCCGTGGTCCATGTGAATCGCTTGAATTTTTTCAAGAGGTGGTACTAAGGCATGGCCTTCTCCCCTAAACGTGAGATGAAACGGCTGAGGGCCGCGAGGCAGCCCGTGACCTTCTGCACACCCTTGAGATCCCGAATCGGCCCCATTCGCATGATGGCCGCCACCTTCTCGGGGTTGGCCTCGATCCCACGCTGGGAGACGATGTATCCGAGGAGCATGCCCTGAGGCACTCGGAAGACACATTTCTCGGGGTTGAGTTTTATGTTTTTGGCTCGAAGGCACCCGAACGCGATTTCAAGGTCATGGATGAGGTTGTCCGCTCTTCTGGACTTGACCACGATGTCATCGACATAGGCCTCGACCGTGTCGCCTATGTGTTCACCGAAGATGTGGAGCATGCACCGCTGATACGTTGCCCTGGTGTTTCGAAGGCCGAAGGGCATGGTGACGTAACAGTACATGACAAAAGGTGTGATGAAGGAAATCACGAGCTGGTCGGACTCTTTCATCTTGATTTGGTGGTAGCCGGAATAAGCATCGAGGAACGAGAGGGTTTCACATCCCGCGGTAGAGTCAACAATTTGATCAATGCGTGGTAAAGGAAACGAAACTTTGGGACATGCTTTGTTTAAACTAGTATAGTCAATACACATCCACATTTTTCCATTCTTTTTCTTAACTAACACGGGATTAGCTAACCATTCGGGGTGATGGACCTCCTTGATGAATCCAGCCGCCAAAAGCTTGTGTACCTCCTCACCGATGATCCTGTGCTTCTCCTCATCGAAGCGGCGCAGGCGTTGCTTCAACAGTCTAGACCCGACCCGGATCTCCAAGGCATGCTCGGCGACTTCCCTCGGTATGCCCAGCATATCCGAAGGACTCCACGCAAACATATCGGCGTTCGTGCAAAGAAAGTCGATGAGCACGGCTTCCTATTTGCCCTCGAGGTTGGCACTGATCGTTAGCAACTTCTCGCTGGGGCAGCTCGGGTCGAGGGGGACTTTCTTGGTGTCTTGTGCTGGCTCAAAGTTGCCAGCGTGTCGCTTAGGATCTGGCACCTCGTCGGTGAGGCACTCGAGGGTCGCGGCTATCATGGCATTCTACTCGACGGCCTCCCCATACTCGACGCATTCGACGTCGCAGTCGTAAGCGTGCTCGTAGGAGGAGGCGACGGTGATGACGCCCTTGGGTCCAGGCATCTTGAGCTTGAGGTAGGTGTAGTTCAGGATCGCCATGAACTACGCGTAGCCCGGTCGGCCGGTGATAGCGTGATACGTTTCGTGAAACCCGACCACCTCGAAGGTGAGGGTCTCTTTCCTGAAGTTGGCAGGGGTGCCAAAGCAGACAGGAAGGTCGATACGGCCGACGGGAAGGGCCTTCTTCCCTGGCACGACGCCATGGAATCCTCCGGCGCTGGGTCAGAGTTGGCACCTCTTGACTCCCAGGAGGTTGAGGGTCTCGAGGTAGATGACGTTCAGGCTGCTGCCGCTGTCCATGAGGACCTTCGAGAGGCGGGTGTTCATGATGATTGGGTCGATGATGAGCGGATAGGCCCCAGGGTTGGGGACACGATCCGGATGGTCATCGCGGTCGAACATGATGGGCGCGTCAGACCAGTCGAGGTAGTGAGGTGTTGCAACTCGGACGGAGAAAACTTCTCGACGCTCCCGCTTGCGCTGTCGAGGTGTGAGCTAGATCGAGGGGCCCCCGTAGATCATGTAGCAGTCATAGACTTCGGGGAATT
Source organism: Bothriochloa decipiens (assembly GCA_023333625.1). Lineage (NCBI taxonomy): Eukaryota > Viridiplantae > Streptophyta > Magnoliopsida > Poales > Poaceae > Bothriochloa > Bothriochloa decipiens. The sequence goes on from CM041637.1 coordinate 4,072,949, forward strand.
TTCCATCTTCCCCATTGTCTCCCTCACCGCCGCCTTGGTCTTTCTTGTCGTCACCTTTCTTCACGCCCACTTGCTCAAAGTGCTTTCAAAGCATGCGACAGTCCTTGAGCTTGTGCTTTGCCCCGTCCTTGTGATAAGGGCACGGCTCCTCGAGCATTTTGTCGAAGATGGCACCCTCGGGGGGGCCTCGGGGTCTTTTGCATTTGGTTGCTACGACGAGATCATCTTCTGCAGCCTCACGCTTGCCTTGCTGATTTTTCTTCTTGTTGTTGTTTCTCTTCGGCCCTTTGCTCGAGCCTCCAGCGTCGTCGGCTGCCAGCACCTTTCCCTTGTCCTTCCCGTCACTGAAGAAGGCGCCGACCACCTCTTCGCCGGCCGCATAGTTGGCGACCACATCCATGAGCTCATTGATGGTGTTGGGGCGGTTACGCCCCAACTCGCGAACTAGGTCTATCGTTACCGAGGAAATGGGTACCCCAAAGCCTCGGGTTTACCGAATTAAACCCCGCAAAAACGGCACTCGACCCCTCCTGTGACCTCCCGCGCGAGCGTACAAAGCCGAAGCCCGCTCGAGAGGCTACCGGACGGACTAGTACTGTACACTAAAAAAACTACCAAACGGACTAGTACTGTATGCGCGAGGGTACGATTCGAGCTACCCCTCGAGGATAGAACTTCGTCCAGCGAACGAGCCGGCCCTCGAGGACGTAACTTCTCCCAGCAAACGAGCTACCCCTTGAGGACGGAACTTCGTCCAGCGAACGAGCCGGTCCCCGAGGACGTAACTTCGCCCAGCAAACGAGCTACCCCTCGAGGACGGAACTTCGTCCAGCGAACGAGCCGGCCCTCGAGGACGTAACTTCGCCCAGCAAACGAGCCCCCCTCAAGGACGGAACTTCGCCTGGGCGAATGGTCGGCCCTCGGGGACAGAGCACCCCTCGGCCACCAACTCCCCCGTACGAATCCGCGCGCATTTAATGCGATCTATCTACCCCCGCCTAACCGCATGGCCACAGTTACGGTAACAGTCACAGGCGTGGCAGTCAAATCTACTTTTACTGCCCATGCCTCGGAATCCCGCAAGTCATATTACGCTGTTGCGCCATACCGAGCGCTGTGCCACGACCCGCACCACCTCGAGGCATACAAACTAACCTGTTTACCGTGTTTTCCGGGATTCGATCTTATCCAGCGAGGCTCGACCACCTCGGCACGACCCCCTCGGCTCCGGCCAGGACCCTCGACCGTCGCCCCTCGGCCTCATCGAGCGAACCCTCGAGCTAAACTCCAACAACTCTCGATGCGACGGCAGCAGGGCCTCCCATACCGACGTACATCACTACAGCAGCATCGACATGATCGGCCTCAATGTCGTACGTCATCAGCGTCATGAGAGCTCAAAATACGTGTACACTTGTGCCCCTCCTTCGTCTATAAAAGGAGGCGCCAGGACGCCAGGAGACCCGGTAGGGCCGAACTCAGAACAGACAAGAGACAAACGAACTCAGACGAGACAACGATCTCACGACATACGCCTAGGAAGACTCCTAGACTCCGAATAACTCCTTCGCTCTGTATTCGACCCCCCTCGAATCCTCTCCTTCGCTTGTATCCGCCCCTGTACAAGCACTTAGGTGCAAGATAATACAAATCTTCTCCCCCCGCTGGACGTAGGGCCCTTCTTTGCCCGAACCAGGATAAATCGCTGTGTTCTTCTTGCATCACCCATCCAGACGGGTTACACACACACACGATTACTCGTTGGCTTAGGACGCCCCCGGGTTCCGAACGTCGACAAGGTCCTTGCAGGTTGTGCCCGCAACGAACGCTAGAATGATGTCGAGATCGGAGATGTGGGGTAGTTTGGTGCAGAGCTTGGAGAATCGTCAAGCAAAGTCGCAGAGAGACTCCCCTGGTTTCTGCTTGCAGTTGCACAGTTCCCAAGAGTTCTCGGGACGCACGTAGGTACCTTTGAAGTTCCCCTCGAAGATCCGGACAAGGTCGACCCAGCCGCAAATCTGGTCAGGGGAAGCTCCTCGAGCCACCTACGCGCGGTGTTGGACAGGAACAGGGGAAGGTGACGTATGATGACGTGATCATCACGCGCCCCGCCCGCCTGACAAGCCAGCCAAAAGTCGGCTAGCCAGAGCTCAGGATTGGTTTCGCAGTTGTATTTGATGATGCTCGTGGGGGGTCGAAACTTGTCGGGCAGCTGAGCGCAACGGATCGTCCTGCTGAAGACTCGGGGACCAGGTGGCTCTAGGGCCCGTCGGTCTTCATCGCTGTCGTAACGCCCTCCACGATGGGCGTTGTACCCTCGATCCTCAGCATCCCCGTACTTGCGTCTGCGGTTCTCGACAATGTCGTGGCGCGCGTCACGGGGAGCGCGATCGTCGTTGATACGTTCTCAGGCCGGCTTCTTCTTCGGTCGAGGGGCCGCCCCCTGTTCGACCGAGCTCTCCCTTTCGGGCCGGGAGGGCTCAACCTGAGGTTCAGAGGCTGCCCCTCGATGCCTCGAGGCTGAGCTCTCGGCTTGCTGAATAGCAGCGACTTGGAGGAGATCCTCGACCTCGCGTTGTATCCACCGAGCTTGCGAGTTGGATGGCGCGGGCATATTGCGAAGGAGCATAGCCGCCGCGATAATGTTCTGGCTTGCCTAGGGATAACGGTTGGCGGGTTGCTCGGGTGCCCCTGCCTCGTTGATCTGCAGGTTGACCTCTCAGGCCCTGGCTCGGGCTCTACCGCCGGGCGGTCGTCGCTCTTGCTCGAGGGTTAGCTCGAGCAGGCGCAATCGTTCTTGCTCATCGGCGAGCTTCACCTGCAACTCCCGAATTTGTGCTAGCTGTGCGTCCTGCTCGCCAGGATGGGGGCACGCCTTGAGAGGTGTGTCTGGTTGTTGGTCTTCTGCTCTAGGGAGAGCACCTCCCACCGCAGCGGTAGCTGCCGTGGCCACTGGATCGGTGGTGTCCTGATCGGAGTCGACATCACCATCGATGTGGAGGCACTCGCGGGTAGGATCCCAATGATTAGAGTTAGAGTTGGGGTCGCCGCAGCAGAAAACGGGGAATTGTCCCCGCGCCTCCTCCTACAGCTGCCGTCAGAGTGTGCCGACGGTGTATCTCCGGGGGTCGAGCGCTCTTGTGAAGGCCAAGCCCTCGGAGGCTGGTGTGACAGTCCCCACGTCCATCATTGCGCGGAGAAGGGCGCCTGGGCGGTCCTCTAACATGCTCGTGTTGGAGTGGGTCACGGTCGAGATCATCATCGTGGCATTGTTGAAGTCGAACGAAGGCCGCCGATGACGCTCGAACAGCTCATGCAGGAGTGGGCTCGATCGAGTGGGGACTTCGTCGTGCTTCCTCGATGAGCGTACTGCGAAGGTGGAGTCGGGGTTGTGGTGGGGTCCTGCCGGTTTGCCCTCTACCTCTAAACTCGGGTCAGACAATCCCTCAACAAGGGGTTCCTCATCTCCGGTCAGGGGCGAGGAGAAAGCAGCGGGAACCATCCTCGACTCAGGTTGATGGCGATGACGGTGTCGATCATGCCTCCTTCTGGATGTGGAAGCATGGTGGTGAGATCAGCGAGCGGCCCCCGATGAGCGTGGGGGCGTACCGCGACCTCCGTTTGGGTCACTGATCGAGAGCAGGGTCATGTCATAGCCCTGGACGAGGGACATGAACTCCAGGCTCCCAAACCAGATCACCGTAGCGCGCGGAAGTGGTGAAACAAAGTCGCCCATCCGGAAAAATGGCGAGAAATCGTTAGTGACACGCGGTCCCCTACCTGGCGCGCCAACTGTCGATGTTTCGACCCCCGGGGGGTTAACACCAATGAGTAATATTTGTAATTGCGTGCTCCCTTAATCCGATGGGTGATGCAAGAAGGACACGGCGATTTATCCTGGTTCGGGCAAAGAAGGCCCTACGTCCAGAGGGGGAGGATAGTTCGTGTTATCTTGCACCAAAGTGCTAGTACAGGGGAAAATACAAGCAGGTGTGAGGAGCGTGAGCTGGAGCTCGGGTGTTTCGGACGCCTAGCTCTCGACCTTTCACCATCTCACGGTATCCTTCTATGGTCTAAAGCCTTAGCATTTCTATGCTCTAGATCCTCTCGTTCTGGTCCGTTCTCCCCCCTTTCTAACGTCCTGGCACCTCCTTTTATAGGTAAAGGAGGGGTACAAGAGTACATATATTTAGAGTTCACATGGCTGGTGATGCATGGCGTGGAGGCCGATCACATCGGTGCTGCTGTAGTGATGTACATCGGTATGGGAGGCCCTACAGCCGTCGCGTCGGGAGTTGTTGAAGTGCGGCCCGGAGTCGTTGGAGTCCTGCTCGAGGGTTCGTCCGACGAAGTCGAGGGGCGGCGGTCGAGGACTTGGCTCGAGTCGAGGGGGTCGAGTCGAAGGGGTCAAGCCTCACCGGATAAGGTTGAATCCCGGGAAATGCGGGAAACGTGCTGATTCATGCATCTCGAGGGGGTGCTGGACAGGGCACAGTGCTCGGCATGGCGCAAACAGCGAAGTACGACCCGCGGGATTCCAGGGCATGGGCGGTAAAAGCAAGATTTTGACCGCCACTCCCACAGCTGTGACCGTAACTGTGGCCATGCGGTTAGGCGGGGGTAGGTAAAACACATTAAATGCACCTGGATCCGTACGGGAGAGTCGGTAGCCGAGGGGTGCACTGTCCTCGAGGGCTGCCCATTCGCACGAACGAAGTTCCGTCCTCAAGGGCAGGCTCGTTTGCCGGGCGAAGTTCCGTCCTCAAGGGGTCGCCCGAATTGTACCCTCGAGTGTACAGTCCCAGTCCGCTCGGTAGCCCCTCGAGCAGGCTTTGGCTTTGGGCCACCGTAGTCCGTTCGTGGGTCAACCCAGTATGCTTTAGCCTGCGGGCCTTCGAACATTATTCATGGGAGGTCACTGGAGGGTTCACGTTGCTGATTTTGCGGGGTTTAGTCCGGTAAACCAAGGGTTTGGGGTACCCATTTCCTGGGTAACGACACATGGATCTTTCCATGATGCGCGAGTTGTGTTTCCCTTGTGCAAGGTTGTTGAAGTTCATGTATCTCTTTTCTCTCTGTGTGAGTTCATCTCAGGACTTCCTAGTTTGGCTTTTGAAAGTTTTCCTACAGGGGTTAGTCCAACATAATATACAATGTGTACACAAGCAGTTTTTAGTTCAATAACCTAACCAGACTCCGTGTCTAATCAGATTAAGGAAGGTTGTTTAACCTAAGCACCACACTTACATTAAAAGCCAATAGCAGTATGTGCAATACTTCTAAACAAACAATTACTTATGATGGACAAATATAATGAAAGCATTATAGATATTTACTAAGATGGTGATGGAAGAGAACATGATTGATGTATAGAAAATTGAGCATGTCTTAAAGGTAGGGACAACCAAGATAGCAACATGGTAGGGGATGTTCTTAGAAAGTCTATCCTCCAAGCTTGAATTTTGTAAAAGTTAAGATTGAATGAATGTAATTCAATGTTGCATGATGATTGGTTGGTCATACCTTGCATTTGTCATTCCTTCATTCTTCTCGCTCTAGATCTATGAAGGTTAGTGACAAGAATACCTAAAGGAATATTTCTATGCTCATTTCACAAGGGCGGCGCAGCAGAAAGGTGAATACTATGCTAGGATCTAAAAAGTGCTTATTTTAGGACACTCAGCTTGTCCTTGGGAAACCTTCAAAATGTGGTTTTGGTGAAGTGGTTTCCCCTCCAACACCAAATTTATGTGTACCTATCTCAAGCTCAACACAATGAGATCTACAATATTTATGATAAACATATGCATCGACAACCATCCTTCTAAAGTTTTTGTAAATAGAAAGAATAAGGGGGTTGGAGATCTCTGATGTGATGAAGTTAGAGAGACCAATTGAATCTAGAGATGTCTCAAATGAGCATGGAATCTACTCCATAAACACCTCATTAAATCCATGCTCATTGATGTTATCTTCATCTCCAATCTGAATGCTTAGAATTTCACTTGGATTGGTGACTCTCGAATTGGTCCCATCTAGGGCCTCTTGTATAGATGGATAAGTCTCATCTTCAAAGGGAATTAAAAAATCACCATTTGAAACTAAGCCAAGGCTGGTTTTCATTAAGGCTTCTTCCTTGTCCATCCATTCTACACATTCTAGCCACTGTTTTAGCCTCTCTTAGTCATCCTCATTGTCTTCATGATTCCTATGGTTTGATTGTCGTAGTGGAATTCAAGGATCATCATGAGACTGGGAAAGATGAGCATAAAGGGGGTCTTTGAAGACAAGGATGGGTTTGGAGATAAATCTAGAATTTGTGTCATCTATGAGCATGATAGGACAGTAGATAGGATTTTCCATATGGCAAGGCTGTCCTTCTATGACATCACTCTACATGCCATCCTCAAATTCTGCCCAATGGGAATAAGGATGCTTTATAAGAGATCCCTTCTGGAGAGGATTTGAATTATATTCGCTTGAAGGTATCTTATGAAACTAGAAATCTAAACCATCCCTAAGGTCAGAGATTTCCAAAGGTGGAATTTCTTCTTCCCTTGGAGGATTTAGGTGTATTGATGGTTTAGAATTGATAGCTAAATCTTGGGATTGGAGTGGTTGTGATTTGGCTATCAAAACTTCCTTTTCTCATCCAGGAATTAATTCCTTTGGTTCAGGGCTGGGCTCAATTTCTTTCTCTTCTTTGGAAATCTTATCAAAAATTCTAGTGTAAGGGGTGTTTTTAAGGATTTTCTCAAGAATGGCTTTCCCTTCACTAATGATTTTATGTGGGAATGAACCTGCTAAAGTGATGTCAAGATGTAGAGCAACTTCCTTGTTAAGACCACGATAAAGGTGATAGTATAGGCCATGGTCAGGCAAGGCAAGGTTTCGATCGGAATTGATAAGGCTTGTGAACCTAGCCCAAGCTGCTTTGAGAGTCTCCTTCCTTGAATGTAAGAACTTCTATTCTAAGATCAACAATATGAAAAAGAGGGAAGAAAGCAAGACAAAATTTATCCTAAAGTTTATCCCAATTTCCATTTGTGCCTCCTACGGAATGAGCATACCACTTTTTTGCTCTTCCCAATAGGGAGAACAGAAATAATTTCCATTTAAAGGTCTCTTGTGTCATGCCAACAATAGTCTGGCAAGAACACAGCTGCTCAAATTCTTTAAGGTGGGTGTATGGATCTTTGTCTGTAACCCAAAGAAGGATTTCTCCTGAACCATGGCCATAAAAGTAGGGCGAAGCCCATAGCCATTTGTAAGAATGGGGTGTGATGATGGTGAAAGCTCCAACAAGTCACCCTTTGGATCAAAATATTTATAGATAAGAGTTAAGTCCATGTGGTATGGTGGTGGTGGTGATAAAAAAGTGATGAAAAAAAGGTGGTAAAATGAAAAAGGAAACTCGGACGAACTAGGTTTGATTCTAGAACAGCTACCGTTCCCCGGCAACGGCGCTAGAAAGCTTGTTGAGTATTTTAAAAGCACAGAAAAATCTGCAAGTGCAAGGATATCGATGTAGCTTTAACCCGAGAGTATTCCAGAGTATCAATTTCCACAGGGATCATGAAGTGTACTAGAAGAAATAGGAACGTTCAAGGAAAGAATGATAATGTGGGCATAGAGGGATTTAGGGTTTTCTAAGTGGTTCTATCTAATCAAAAGCTTATATACTCTACTTACTTCATAGCAGCAGGTCCTTTCCAACTCTGAAAAAAGACTGGGAGGAAGGTAGTTGGGAGAAGGCTGTCAAAAGCTCTACGAGAACACCAACCCTAACATGGTGGATTACAAAGACCTGACATAGCTATCACCCCTGGGGCTACCACAACTAACTGTGAGATTGGGCGCAAACTCAAGTAAACCCTAGTCTAGACACCACATGTACACTAACATTTACTAGTCTAATTATCTAGAATAACTAGAGCACTCAATATGAGCAGAGATCCAGTAAATATAATAAAGCAAGACTGAAATCAATTAAATAAAATACTTAGAAATAAATGATGAAGACCCTGGAGATTGCTCGAGATGAACCAATCTATGCTGCAAATGTACAATGTCGAGGAAGATCCGATAGATCTGTCTCCTCCTCAGCTCTCTCCTCTCCTCTCTCTCCCTAATCTCTAGTTTACAACTAGATGAACTAGATGATGAACTAGACAACTACAACTAGATGAACTAGAACTAGAACTAGAAGATGAACTAGAAGAACTAGAACTAGAAGATCATCTGGAGGGACCTCTGAAACATCCTCAATTTTCCACGAAGGGAAAATACACAGAATGGCGGATAATATAATAGTTCGAAGCATCAAACTATCTCATTATCTCGCAGCATTCGATACAGGATCCATACATCGAAAAAAGAGTACAATTAGGGGGAATTACATAAATAGTTTGCCGCCACACTGGCGGAATCATCAGAGTAGCAGCAGCCTCTGGAACGGCTGCGGAAGGCAAAAGTACAAAACATCATCAAAAGAAGCCTGAGCGTAGGAACGAGACGTCTACTCCTCCTCATCGTCATAGTCATAGTCGGGCTCACCTACCAAATAATTTCAGTACGGTTTGTACTGGCCACATCTCCCACCCTATGCTTTGCTTTTGCTATGTAGTATTTGGTGGGATGCAAAGGATGTAATCTATTCGTCCTAATATGTGGCTGTAGTTTCCTATGCAAACAGTGACTAATATTATATAATATAATTCATCAAATTTTAACCCATCTCATCCACATATCCACCCCATTCCATCACCATCACACACAACTCACCCTCTCGCACTCAGTTGACAGGTCCAACTCCCTCTCGGAGCCTGTCTCAGAGGCTCACAGCCAGAAGGGTAACACCAGGGGGAGAAATAGAAGGACTCATCTCACTACTCTGGAGAAGCGTAGGTCTTAGGAAAAAGCCATACCAGTGGCTCGCGGACTATATATATAGATTCATAAACTCTGCAAAGTGTGTACTCCCGTAACCACAAGATCACTATCATCGGCGGTGCCCCGCCTAACTGATTTTGGCTGCTTTCTAACCGGTGCGATGCCACCCTACCACTCAGTACTGGGACATCCCGGATAGGTACCACCGGCACACTAAGACTGTGAGACATAGTACCGGGCCCCCGTGGTCACTATGCTGTCTAAGGAGGGTGTGGGTCTCCACGCCCGTACCTCCCGACACTATCTGCTAACAACCTAGTAGTAGTGGCACCGTCCTAGCTAGTCAGACATCCGTCTCCCGCCCATACAAGAGCGAGTGGTGAGCACGTAAGTCCCAAGGTTCCGGTCCTTAAGAGATATCAGGTCCTAGGGGGATCAGACAGGATTATCTTCTCTTAGGGACTACAACAGTCTATGCTACAACAGCACCTCCCACCTGGGGTTTTGCTCCACGAAGGTTCTCACCCCCGGGTTCTCCTTATTCCTCACAATGTGCCCGCCACAAGCACCTCACACGGGAATGCCCAGAACACATTCCCCGGCAAGACTCGCCCACATGGCTCATCGTAGAATCCTGTCCAATCGACTCAACCCTCACCACACACCCAAGACGCACGCAGCACTCTCCCCGAGTAAAGTGGCACCACGTGCCTTAACCATATAACCATACTCTCCACCACGCATCATCATCACACAGATATAAGCGTAGTAGAAGTAAAGCATCATAAGTAAAATAAGCAAGCGTCTAGCCTATTAGCAGGTGTGCAGGAGTAAGGTTGCAACAAGGTAAAGGCTCATCAAGCAGTTCTACCATGCAACCTATCATCAGGTGATATTCATAATTAAAGCACTAGCAACTAGATATTATGCCATGCGTAATAGGATCTACGAGGTTGGGTGGGGTGTGGCACCTGTGAAGTCGTCACCGAGCTCCTCCTCATACTCGTAGTCGTCCTCCTCAAGCTGATCCTCCTCTGAAACAAGACATAATAGCCACGTCAGCGGCTCCTATAGAGTCAACACAAAGAAGCAATAAAATTCAATAACTCCAAATGCACATATACATAAGCCTATCACGTAGAGCTCATTTTTATGAAAATTTGGACACTTGGTTCATATTTTTCGGAGATCGTATGAAGAAGTTATGAATTTCCAAAGTTTATTCTATTTTCTTGAAAAAGAAAAAGGGCGGATTAACCAGAGGCTGACACATGGCGGCTCCTGATTGGGCCACGTGGCGTACGGGCACAGTGCAGCTGTAGCAGTGCTGATGTCATGCTGACGTCATGCTGATGTCAGCACTGGCGCGGGGTCTGGTGTCTGGATGACGTCATGCTGACGTCAGCACTGACGGGGAACCCAGTCAGTGGCTGACACATGGGGCCCATAGATCTGGTCACTGATAGGTGGGGCCAGGTCAACAATCAATGTTAACCGATCAATGGTCAACGCCGACCGGGCCTCGATCAGGCCTCGGTGAGCCTGGGCAGGGCTAGATCTAGGCCAGGTTGGGCCGGCCCAGACCGAACACGTGTCGGTACGTCAGGCTGGCCACGTGGCGGACTGGACTCGAACTGGGCTTGGTCCACAGCTTGTTGGTCCATGGACTTGGTCCACAGCTTGCTGGTCCATGGACTTGGTCCATGATGCACCGAAGACTGGGTGGCCAGGTGGCGCTGCGCGGTTGGCTGGCTAGGTCCACGTGGTGGTTTTGGTCCACACGGGCGGGGAAACCTTCCCCCTTCCCTCCGTCTCCCACGCACGCATGGCCGGTGCGGTTGAGCTCGCCGGGGGCGTGCAGGCGGGCTGCGGCCGCGAGCGGGGTTGGCCGGGCTGTGGCGTGGCTAAGCGAGCACGAAAGCTAGACTAGTGCAGCGGCGGGGTTCATGCGGTCCCACGAGGCTTGGCCTTACCGGCGTACGAGCCTCGGCGGCGGCCGGCGGTGAGGTCACGGTGGCAGGGTGCTACGGCGCGCGGGACACGGCTTGGGCTATCGCATCAAACTCACGGGACTGAATGAGCGGGGCTGGGTGCTCCAATTTGGGGAAATTGGCCCTCAGGCCGGTGGCGGGCAGCAAGGCACAGTGGCGGCTGGCGGCGACGGCGAGGCCTAATTCACCGGTGACACCTAGCATTGGCCTCCATCTTCCCCTCCATTACTTGATTGGAGCAGCTAGGAGCTCCCTGACCTTCCTATCGTGGTGTGTGGTGGCTCGGCGGAGGCGCACGCGGCGTGTTGACCGCGGCGGCGCTCTGGCCAGCCAGGACCCAAGGTGACCAGGGCCGCAAAGGTGTGTAGCCCCACTGTGGTCGTTGCCAGGCCCCAAGAGGTTGCGCTAAAGGCGTTCTAGGACGACGCGGAGCTAGCGGTTGAGTTAAAAAAGAGGAAGGGGAAGAGCAGAGTGGGAACGCGGGCGATGCACTGGTGGCGACCATTGAAGCTGAGCTCACTAAGCTGTCCCGATGGCGGTGGCATAGCTCGCGGTTCAGCTCGGGGAAGGAGAAGCTGAGCTCGTGGTTCGCTTGGTGGAGTCGAGTAGCGGCTTCGGGCCCTTCTCCGGCGGCACGGACGTCAGCGGCGCGCACAGCTCCGGCTCCGGCGACGCTCTGCTCCTGGCGGCAGCTCCTCCCCACCTCCTCCTCTCCTCACTTCACCCCTTCTCCTCAGTAGCAACAAGAGAGTGGTGTGGGCACGATCAAGGCGACTGCGCAGCACGGTAAACCCTAGAGGCCGGATGCTCCTCCCTTTTATAGCAGCAGGTGGCCATGGCGGATGGCGAGGATGGCAGATGCCAATCCTACGGCTGGGCGTGACCACGAGTTAGGGTTAGGGTTTGGCCGAGGCGCGGTGCAAGCGGGCGGGTGAGATGGACGGCTCAGCGTGCAGCCGGACGCGGGCGGATGGTGGAGGCGCGCGGTGGACAGAAATGGCACGGCGGACACGACACGCGGTCGACAGAAATGGTAAAAGGTGAAAGCTGACAGGTGGGCTCCGCTTGTCAGCAAGAGTGGCGGCGGGAGCGCGCGGGCGACGCTGGCGGGCGTTTTGCCGATGGGCCGAGCGGCGTGGCAGCGCGTTTTGCCAATGGGCCGAGCGACGAGTTGCGGCCTTGCTGGGCTGCCTTGATGGGCCGCGGCGCGAACGCGCGAGCGAGCATGCAGCAGGCAGTCAGCCACCTTGCTGGGCCACGATGCGGGTAGGCAGGCCAGCGTGCGCGCGAGCGGCAGCGGGCTGGCTAAGCCACGGCACGTGCTGGCTGGGCCGTTGCTGGGCTGATCGGGCCACTTTGGCTTTTTCCATTTTCTTTTTATTTTCCAAAACCTTTTCCATTTCTATTTCTTGCAAAGCAACTAATTTAGCCACAACCCTAGGTTAGTGAGGTTAGTGACCATGATGTATACACCATGGTGGGTCCACTAGGGTCTCTAGGTCATGATGGATCCTTTTCCGGGGTTAGCAGGCATATATATACATGTGATAATAGGTTATTCGATTTTATTAGTCATCACATAAAATCAAATAAGAGGCAAAACATTCTCTGGTAATTAAATGCAATGCTTGGGCTAACATCGGGTGCTATTTGTGCATCTATTGGCGGGTTTCCTACATGACATTCACCATACACTGGTAATCTTTAGAAAAATTTTTGAAAGCCCGTATTTTCGGTGACTGGATTTCTAAGGTTGTTACAACCTCTACTTCTCTTTGATGGAGGGTTGAAACCCTAGCTTTTGCTCTAGAGGTAGCCAATGAAGAGGAGATGCCTCAGGAGGGAGGTCTGCCTCTGCTTATATACCCTGGTGGGATGAACCGCAGCCCTCGGATCAAACTGACATGAGTCAAGAGGCATCGTAGAGATCGGTTGGATGCCGTCACGTGAAGTTGGTTTCACTTGGAGGTTGGCCCAGGTCGGCTAGCCTGACATGTGGGACTGGCCGGCCCCACTTGTCAGCCTCTGGGCTTCTGTTTCATCCTCGTGTCTTCTCCTGTCCTCTAGAACCTTCCTGTCAATTTTCGTAGAATTCCAACTTGATTTGGTTTGGTTTCTTGACTCCTACTTCTCCTCGGCTTATTTTGTTTTTATCCCTAAAAATTCATAATTCACCAAAGCTATGGAAATTGTTATGTTAGTCCCTTAAACTCTTGCTTGGTGATGGTTCTAGGTTCTTCTAGAATCTTCTGAGTCGTATCCATCAGGGACTTTCTCTCTGGAACTCCAAATATAGAAAATGATATATCCGTTATGATCATCTCGACGAGCTCTTCGCAATGATGTGCTCTAATTCATCACTTGAGGTACTTTTATATAGTAAAATATTAAATATCCTACAAAACAAGTGAGAACAACATAACTCATGGAACTCGTTAAAATCAAACCCTACAACTATGTTTTGTGTTTAATTAAGGGTGAATTGAGGTGATGTTGATGGTTTAAAATGAGCATTAGTGACCGTCAACAATGGCAATTGACCACCAAGAGCAGGAAATCGTCATCGAGCAAGAGCCCTCTTTCGCTTTTGAACCTCTGCCGCATTAGCGCCTGCTGTCATCCCCGACCCTGCTGCCACGCCCGAGGCGCCCCCATCAACATCCCGGATGCACGCCTTGAGTGGGCCACATATTTGCTTTGCAGCCTGCGGCCGTGGCAACTGCTTTATTTTGATGAACTCTATGTATTGTGAACTACGTGGGTCATGGCCATGTTGTTGGCCATGAATTGTGAAACTCGAGGGCGTCGGCCCTTTAAGTGCGTTGGTTTTAATTGCTATTTTGTGGCATAGTTCATGCTTATTTTCTTTCTTCGATTAGTCCATAAGTTTTCCTTGCACCACTGGTGCATTGTTTGCACCTTTAGTTTCAAAGTTGCCTCCCTCTTCCCTCTCGCCATGAGGGGAGGGTGATCCATGTCTACTCAAATTATGATAGGAAAAATCAGTCTAGAGTTTCTTGAATCTCGATGGTTTTGAATAGGACATTGAGGTTATGACACACAATACTAATAGGAATTTAAAGGATAGGGACATCACAGCTGAGGTTTATTGACATTGGGGTGGACATTCAGTCGACGAGCATTCTTGGGGTGGAAGGCATGATCGTGGCTGGTTCGGACAGTAGATGAAACTTCTGTCTATGAGTACAACAGCTAGCTTTGGCCGCTCACCAAGAGCGTGGCCTAGAATCATTGCCAGTTGCGCACCAGTGCGCTAGCCCCATGGGTTGCTGAGGCCAACGGTGCATCTGCGGTCTTTCTTCGCCAGATGGCCTGTGGTCACGCCGCTGTCTCCTTCCCAAATTCTGCGAAGGTCACCATGCTTCTTCCGTCGCGGCCTATCGAAGTGTCTGGTGGCTTGGGGCGCACGCGCATCATTCTACCAGGCGACCCACGTCTGACGACGGGGAGTCAGACAGCGACCTCGGAGGGCCACCCTTGCATCGAATGCCCATGGGTCCCTCTACATGGGTGGGCTACTTCGGTGTAGGATCCCACTGGGGACTTCTGCTGTATGCTGTTCGAGATGATGGTCGGTGTCGATAGCTGTGACACGGTTGCCGAATGCCCCTATTTCAGAGCGTGCGATAGCCCACGTGTACCCTTCACGGAGAGGGTCTGAGAGCTCAACATGAGTGCGGACCATGGGAGCTCCTTGCCATGGAAAGGTTGGTCCAGGAGGGGCGTTACCTGCCCTTCTGAGCTACGTTCCATGGATCATTGTTCAACTTGACGTGCCTATGAGACGCACAAACCGGGCATGGGCAGGCGTAATGGTTGCCGCACCCGTGGGCCACTCCGGATGGTGCTGTGGTCCACTCACGGCTAGACTTCCCGCGGTCCCTGTTCATTGCCTCCAGTCTATCAATGAAGGCGAGGGGCGCAGTATCTTGAGGGACAGGAACAACGAGAGAGAGAGAGGGAGCTCTCAAGTCTCGATGTGGTGAAATGCGCTGATGTATCTCTCTCTAAGAATGGCTCACCCTTCTCCTTTTATAGTCCAAGGAGAAGCTCAGTCTTCACATAAGGCTTGGTTAGTGATCGTGTCCATCTTATGGCTGTTCCTCTGGAGGGCCCTAGGCACGTCGTACGCTCACATGTCCATGGATCCTGGGTCATAGTAGGGGCCGAAGTCCTCCTGGTTCATCGTTGGTATGGCTCTCACTCCTTAGCTGCCTATTGGTTGTCAGGTATCTCTCTTCTACGCCCCCTATCCTAACAGGGGCTAACCCGGGCGTAGGATGACATAGAGGTCGGTGGTACGTGTGGGTACATTCTTAGGTAGGGGCCGGCTTGTCGTTGGTGGAATCCTTGAGATACCCATCCTTTGGATAAGATGCCTTTTGAGTCAGCCTAAAGATTCTCTTGTTATCCTATAACTAGTACCCAGGGGTCAACTGTGTAGCCAGGCATACGGTTGTGTGACTCGACTGGGTCTCGGGTCATTCCACACCAGGTGGCATTGTCCTGACATCATCCAGATCCCCCACATTGAGCGAGATGGGGCGACGTCGGCTACCTCCCACGTTGGGCAAGGCGGACTGACATCGGATGGGGCGATGTCGGCTGAAATAGTCTGCTGTCATGTGGAGCCCATTTATGTCATGGGCCATGAGTGTCAGCATTCAATATCATCGTTGACATTACGTCTTTGTCGGGGGAGTTTGGCTCCATCATGGGCCTTGGCCCACTTGCAGGATTGGCTTGTAGTTTTCATCGGGTTTTCGGCCTTTAATGGGTTGTCCCTAATCTAGGCCCTCAACAAGTATACAATGTGGTCTAATCTAATCAGTCGCACGGTCAAAGCAGTCGAGAGGCGACTAAGCGGAGTTGCTCCTGCTTCCGTAAAGCAATTTCTCTTGCCAGTTTTGCAGAGGCTGTAGCAAGCTAGAGAACCTACAGGGTTTCATTGGTTCTGATCACCTACACTCCCTTGGTTATGGTTGAAGTTGCAGCTTAAGGAATCAAGCTATACCTTACTACTTCAAGGATGCAGCCATAGACGGTGCTACTGTAGTTCATAGCATACCAATCCGCTCAAACATCTACTTGCTCAGCACAGACGTTCGGCCGGTCAAATTTACACTCTGTGGACGAGTGAAGTGAATGCGGAAGAGCTGGACTGTAGAAGTGAATTGAGAAAAGGAGCTTTTGACCACCATGGCATGCTTCAAACTTGATTGACTGATGCTGTTGTAATAGGTCTATTCTGTAGTACTACATATTTCTTGGCAATCCAAGCCGCAGCAATAGTCGATGGACAATGAAATTATCAGCTGATGACGCTGTGCACTATCCTACGAGATCAAATACACTACGGCTGGATGTTCTGGCATTATCATTAAAAGTCAACACCATGGCTCATCAGTTTTGTGATGCTTGTTGAGATAAACTCCTCGCTGCATGGTTCCTACAACTTCTACTATTCTTATCGAAGACATAAGTTGGGATCAAACATAACCGATCAGGCCAAATTGTACATATAGCTCGGTTATCCAAACATGAAGGGCCTGCTTGGTTGGCATCTAATTCTTGCCAAACCAAAATCATGGCAATACCAAATTTGTGGTCATCGATTGGTTCATTGCCAAAGAATTTCTATCACCAATTTTTATGCCAAAATTTTGACAGATCTCTAGAATGTTCTTAAACTACATATAAAAGAGAAATTGGCAAGCCTTTATGTTGTTAACCAACCAAGTTTTATACCAAAATTCTTGCCAAGGTTTTGGCAACCATGATTTGGCTTGCCCGAGTTTTGGCAAGCCCTAGTTGTGGTTGGGAAAATTTTAGATCCCAACTAAGCAAGCCCGAAGTCATAGGTACAACCGCAGTGCAGGACATGGAACATATCTCAAAGACTGTGGGAATAAATGGAAAAGATGATACGTCTATCCTAATGGAGAAGGTGTTCCGTTCATTCTGCTGGGTTCCCATTTCCACTCCCTGGGTAAACGCGGATTGGAGGAGCCATTCGTGTTGAAATGCTATTGTTCACGTAAGAAAGTCTGGTGCCTGAATATTTGAATGCGTCTGACAACATCTTCCATAGTCGATCTGGCCAAAGTTGTACACATAGCTCGGTACAAGTGTTAGATGTCTAGCCCGGTCCAATTTACAATACCAGACTACCTGAACGATAGTCAAGAGTGAAGTGAGCGATGTCAAATTCACCATACTTGCCTCTTTCATATTAGGACTTGTGCGGCTAGCGAGAGAGTGAGAATGCGACAGACAGAAGAATCCCAAAAAGAGTTTTTGACCACATAACATGCTTCAAACTTGATTGACTGATGCATTTTTGATGTGTCTATTCTGTAGTACTACATATTTCACTCCAATTCGAGTAGCAGTAATAGACGATGGATAGATGTAATAATTGCTACAAAAATAATAGCTGACAATGTTGTACATTGTCCTACGAGATCAGATACACTGCAGCCAGATGTTCTGATGTTCCGAGTAAAATTCAACAGCCATGGTTCATCAGTCCTGCATAGATAGAAGTGAGGTTGTAAACTAATCGAAGTGTTGTGAACTATGAAATAATATTCCACTGTTGTCCCACAGCAATGCGCGGGGTTTCACCTACTTATATTGATTCCAATACATTCCTGGGTACATATGGCCATTCCAAAATAGAGCAAAAGTGCACAACAATGCACCCACCATTGTACTTCTATTGCTACACTCCCAACTGCACCTACTGATCAACTCCACTACCTCCAATGTCATCTCTCTCGCCACCCTCCTCCTCGTCCTTGTTCAATGAAGGGGAGTCATCCTTTTAGTACTCGTCCGACCAGGTGGAGTCATCTGACTCGTTGGTTGGATAGTTCCACACGCACGGAGGGTACCTCCTAGGCAATGGTGGGAACCCCGGTGGAACCATCTCCGTGATGTTGTCCAGCTCTTCACCGTAGCCATCGCTACCATACTCCTCCTCATAGCCACTGTTGTCCCTACCCTCATCCTCCTCCTCGCTGTCGCTGTCACTACCGTCCTCCACCTCCATGCTGTCCACCTCCTCCTCCTCCTCTTCCTCCTCCACTACCACCACCGGTGCCTCATCTTTCACCTCCATATACGCTGCCTCCTCCTCCTCCATGTACGCCGCCACCTCCTCCTCAATGTACGCCACTTCTTCTTCCTCATCTGTGTATGCCACTTCTTCTTCCTCCTCTTTCTCCTCCTCCTCCGCTTCCGCCTCTGCCTCTACCTTCGCCAATGCCGACGCCTCTTCCTCTTCCTCTATGTCTTCCTCTTCCTCCTCCTCCTCTTCCTTGTTGCTTTGCGTCGGTCGATCCACCTCCACGCCGGGCTCATCATCATTGTTGGTGTTTCGACCCCGGGGGTCAACACCAACGAGTAAATTCATAGTTGCGTGCTCCCTTAATCCAGTGGGTGATGCAACAAGAACACGGTGATTTATCCTGGTTTGGGCAAAGAAGGCCCTACGTCCAGCGGGGGGGGATAGTTAGTGTTATCTTGCACCGAAGTGCTAGTACAGGGGTGAATACAAGCAGGTGTGAGAAGTGTGAGCTGGAGCTCGAGCGCCTCAGGCGCTTAGCTCTCTACTTCGCACTGTCTCACGGTGTTGTTTTGTGATCTAAAGCCTTAGTGTATGATGCTCTCGAATCCCTCTCCCTCCTTTAGCTAAAGTCCTGGTGCCTCCTTTTATAGGCAAAGGAGGGGCACAGGAATACATGTTTTTAGGGCTCACGTGGTTGGTGACGTATGACGTTGATGCCGATCATGTCGGTACCGCTGTAGAGGTGTACATCGGCATGGGAGGTCCTGCAGCCGTCGTGTCGGAAGTTGTTGAAGTGTTGACCGGAGTTGTTGAAGTCCCGCTTGAGGGTCAGCGTGACAGAGCCGAGGGGTGACGGTCGAGGCCTCAGGTCGAGTCGAGGGGGTCAAATCGAGGGGGTCGAGGCCCATCGGATAAGGCTGAATCCCGAGAAATGCGGGGAATGTGCTGACTTACGCGTCTCAAGGGGGTGCTGGATGGGGCACAGTGCTCGGTGTGGCATAACAGTGAGGTACGATCTGTGGGATTCTGGAGCATGGGCGGTAAAACCAGGATTCGACTACCATACTCGCAACTGTTACTGTAACTGTGAACATACGGTTAGGCGGGAGCAGGTAAAATGCATTGAATGCGCCTTGATCCGTACAGGGAGTAGGTAGCCGAGGGGTATACTGTGCTCGAGGGCTGCCTATTTGCACGGATGAAGTTCCGTCCTCGAGGGTGGGCTCATTAGCTCGGGCGAAGTTCCGTCCTCGAGGGTTAGCTCATTCGTCGGGCAAAGTTCCGTCTTCGAGGCCGGCCCTTTCGCTCGAGCAAAGTTCCGTCCTCAAGGGGTCACCCAATGTCGGTGTTTCGACCCCGCAGGGGTTAACACCAACGAGTAATGTTCGTAATTGCGTGCTCCCTTAATCCGGTGGGTGATGCAAGAAGGACACGAAGATTTATCCTGGTTCGGGCAAAGAAGGCCCTACGTCCAGCGGAGGGAGGATAGTTCGTGTTATCTTACACCAAAGTGCTAGTACAGGGGAAAATACAAGCAGGTGTGAGGAGCGTGAGCTGGAGCTTGGGCGTTTCGGGCGCCTGGCTCTCTACTTTACACTGTCTCACGGTATTTGTTTTGTGATCTAAAGCCTTAGCATTTCTATGCTCTAGATCCTCTCGTTCCTCTCTTTTTTCCTAACGTCCTGGTGCCTCCTTTTATAGGTGAAGGAGGGGTACAGGAGTACATATATTTAGAGTTCACATGGCTGGTGACGCATGGAGTGGAGGCCGATCACGTCGGTGCTGCTGTAGTGATGTACATCGGTATGGGAGGCCCTGCAGCCGTCGCGTCGGGAGTTGTTGGAGTGCAGCCCGGAGTCGTTGGAGTCCCGCTCGAGGGTTCATCCGACGAAGTCGAGGGGCGGCGGTCGAGGACTTGGCTCGAGTCAAGGGGGTCGAGTCAAAGGGGTTTAGCCTCACCGGATAAGGTCGAATCCCGGGAAATGTGGGAAACGTGCTGATTTATGCGTCTCGAGGGGGTGCTGGACGGGGCACAGTGCTCGGCATGGCGCAACAGCGAAGTACGACCCGCGGGATTCCGGGGCATGGGCGGTAAAAGCAAGATTTGACCGCCACTCCCACAACTGTTACCGTAACTGTGGCCATACGGTTAGGCGAGGGTAGGTAAAACGCATTAAATGCGCTCGGATCCGTATGGGAGAGTCGGTAGCCGAGGGGTGCACTGTCCTCGAGGGCTGCCCATTCGCGCGAACGAAGTTCCGTCCTCGAGGGCAGGCTCGTTCGCTGGGCGAAGTTCCGTCCTCGAGGCGTCGCCTGAATTGTACCCTCGAGTGTACAGTCTCAGTCCGCTCGATAGCCCCTCAAGCAAGCTTTGGCTTTGGGCCGCCGTAGCCCGTTCGTGGGTCAACCCAATATGCTTTAGCCTGCGGGCCTTCGAACGTTAATTGTGGGAGGTCACTGGAGGGTTCGTGTTGCTGATTTTACGGGGTTTAGCCCGGTAAACCAAGGGTTTGGGGTACCCATTTCCTGGATAACGACACCCAAATCGTACCCTCGAGCGTACAGTCTCATTCCATGTGGTAGGCCATCGAGCAGGCTGTGGCTTTAGGCTGTCGACGCCCGTTCATGGGCTGGCCCAGTATGCCTTAGCCTGTGGGCTTTCGAGCGATAGTGAAGGATGTCGATAGAGGGTTTGCGTTCCTGATTTCGGGGATTAGTTCAGTTAATCGAGAGTTTGGGATACCCCATTCCTGGGTACTCGACAATCGTCATAGTCGATGGAGTACTTATCCAACGACCAATGCCCCATGCCACCTACTCACTGACTTCACCATCGGTGATGAGTAGTGATTGGAGAAGGTGATGTGATGGACTGGTACATAAAACAGAGAATACCCCAGTCATTGGTGCCCCGCAGAGCCTACTACACGGTAGTACACTCGATCTACAACCTACTGGTCATATTTGAAGAGGAGAGACAAATGGTTGCACCCCCACAGGACGCGAGGATCGAGGATTCACAATTGATTGCCATCCTCCATTTCACATTTTGATTACTCAGTGTACATTCAATCCTTGAATCCCTTCATTTTGAAAGATTTAGAAATTGCTTAAGTTGTAGAAATTATACAGCATTTCTAAAATAAGTATATGTCTAAACTATAATTTATTACAATGAATTAGGAGAAGGTAATACACCTATTGTCTTGTTGGTTCGTTTGAACCCGTAGAGCATCGCCTTGTAGGCTCCTTGATTCACACGCCTGCACCGCGTGCGTGGGTGGCGTCAGCAACCTGCTGTAGCAGGGACATCGCCTCGCGGCCCGTCGCATTGACTTGATGTGTCGAAGGTGCCTCTCATTGGTCAAGTGCAGTGGACCGGTCGTGGGGTGGTCCAGCATCATGAACTTTTATAGCAGGGACGAGGGATGATGTAGAACACTCAGACTTGTGTCTGGCCCATTGAGATATAGAAGTCTCGGACTTTCTTGTGTGGGTAGTATGTATAACGAGAGGTGTGTCCAGCTAGGACAAATTTACAATGGTTGGACTTTGTTAAGTGTGCACCTTGAACAGCACCAGACTAACTAGTGGAAGGACCGTCTTCACCCCCCTAAAAAGCACGTTCCCCAAATTCATGAAAAGCACTCAAAAATAGATAAAACCAACATTGAATTGATTTCAAATATTTCTCTGGGTAGATGAGGCCATTCCAAAATTGACCAAAAGACTACAATGCGATCACCATTTACTTCTATTGCGCACTAAGTCTGACGCCGTGCACAAGTTCAGCCTTGTCGCGCCCCATCGAAAGTTCATCTCGCAACCGCTACCCTCCCGCTCGCCAACAGGTTCTAGATCATCCATGGACAACACCTGATCCGTCGGCTCCCATTCCTGCTTCCCGGACGAAGAAAGGAGAATCATGGTTGTAGAGTGGTGTGCGCCGGTGTACAGCGCAATTATGAGTTGGCCGTTTTGAGGGACTGTCCGCTATAATAGAAATGAACTACCGAAGTGAATGTCCCTTCTATTGATATTGCATGTCCCTGCAATTACTACATATATTCAAAAGGTGTATATTTAGGAGTGCTATGCCTCATCAGTTGTACCTTAGATAGAGGCGAGACTTGCTCGGATAAATTCCTCGTTGCATGGTACTTTTGGACATGCTAAATCAAAAGGCACATTCCAAAATCCTTTTTTAAATAAAAAGCACATTGCAAAATACATGAATAATAAGATGGGCAGTCAAAATAGACCAAAAGTGCACTATAATGCACATGTCATTATACAACTACTACATATATTTCTACAGCTATCAAAAAGGTAAAAGGATCTACTACACCTACTGATCGTTGCCGCTGTCCCTGCTGTCGTCTTTCTTGGTACCCTCCTCGTTCTCCTCCTACTAGTTGGTGTCATCCTCATCCTCCTCCTCCTCCTCTGGCAGGGTACAAAGGAAGAGGTAGTGCTTCACCATCGGGTCAAGATCTATAGACAAATCGTGTCAGCAATACGGGCAAGACGACCTCCGGTCGAACCACTTGGTGATGCATTTACAGTGGAATTCGTGGCCACAGCAGGGCACATGCACATCATGACCGCCTGCATGACTAGATCTTTCACCCCGTAGGCAGATGATGCAGTACTAACACCCCGGTGGCATTGCCTCCGCGCAGATCGTCAAGAGAGCTAAGGACGCAACAAACTCAATCTTTTGGTCGACTGCTAGCCTAATCTTTACGTGGATGATGCAGCCACTCCACCGGGCCTTGCGCACCGGGCAGTGAGTACAGGAACCACAAATTCGGGAATGATCTCCTCCCAGAGCCAGTCATTGGGGTTGAGACGCTGCAGCGGCATGACTGTCCTCATCAAGCCGAGGAGGACATCACCGACACCTCTCTCGGTGCCAGGGATGTCCACAGCTTGATTCGCAGTGAAGGTCACCTTGCCACCGCCTCCTTTTCACCGGATCTGCACTGGCAGCCACTGGCCGTCAGGTATGATGGTTGTGGTGACCGTACATTTTAGGGTGACAGAGAATGCTGCTACACCGCCGCTCCAGCGAGAAGGCTCCTTGGTGGTGATTTTCATCCACTTTTTTCTTGACTCGATGCACTCTTTGACAGTGGAAGACTGAGGGTCAAGATTTTTGATGGAGCTCATGGTGATGGCAACTCTACTGGTAGAGGAAGATTCAGAGGGAACCCTAGTTACAAGATAGAATTGGAGGTGAAACTGCTTTGACTGCTGGTGACTCATGACTGATTGGATTGGACTGCACTAAGGACCACAAAAGGCCCGGCCATAAGAAATCTTCACTCCCCCATAGAGCGTTGTCTTATAGGCTCTTGGATTCCTGTGCATGAGCGCACGCTTCTTGGATTCCCACGCATGAGCGCGCGTGTGGGCGTCAGTAGCCTGCTGAAATAGGGACGTCGTCTAAAGCCGCCGCTCATTTGTCAAGGGCAATGGTGGTGGTAGTGGGGTGGTCCACAACCTAAAAACTTTTACAGCAGTGGCGAGAGGGATGACTATCTAGAACTCCTTCAATCATCCTAAAGCTTTTCCCCTCCACCCTACTATTAGGCATCTTTGTTCTTCGTTTTCTTTGGGTATTATTCTTTTTCTTTCATAGATTTTTTTGAAGGAATTTTCTTTCATAGATGGAATCTTTATGGGATACATAACAAGTTCAAGATAGTAAACGACTTCATGATGAAATTGTAAAATATGAACCACATAGCTATTCAAATTTACTACACAAGAAAGAAAGTATGAGCATCGTGATTCTGATCGGGCTGGACACACTGTACGAATACTTTCGTTGAAGAAGCAAATTTCATCAATGACAACCTGACAGAGATCTATAGCGACAAGCAACCAAGAGGGGCTACAAACCAACAACAAAATGATGTGACCCACTGTTGGCAATTCTTAACGCAACCACCAAAGATTGGTGACGGCGCCAGAAAAGCCTGAGGGGTATTTCTTATGTCTATTGGATAATTCCGCAAGCGCACAGAATATACCACTGTAGCACTTCATCAGGAGTATTCCAAGGTATCATATTTATATTTATCCTAAGGGAAAGTGGTATCTAGAAATGCTAATAAGAAAGAGATCCTTATCTCAATTTAGCAACAACTAGTGTAGAGGGGGGATAACGAAGGGTAGAAGGAAGGTGATGATTCAAGATAACTAACTGAGCTAACTAAAAGATAACTAGTGTAGTATATCTAGGTGGGAGGACAACGAGTGAGTAAAGGACTCCTATGGTTCTAATTCTACTTCCGTGTTCTAATCTAATCAAATAATGGGAATAAACTAGGATTGCTACCTTACTACTTGGTTGCCAGGGATATACGAGAAAGCAAGAGATAGAACCCCTGCTCAAGCGAATATTTGGCTTATGGATGCCTTACCATTTAAGAACTAGCTCGAACATGAGGAGAAATCCTAATGCCAGACAAGACCTATCACTTCTCGTCCATGCGCCCCTACTATCCATGCAAGCCAGCGGCAACCAAAGTTGAGTTTTAGCCTAAGAACCGCACTTACACTAACTCTCACTACTCTAGCTGAATATACGATCCAACTAGAGCACCTTGTTATGAGTGATGGTAAACAACCAAGGAGTTGTTCACTGGATCACAATCTAGTGTGTAACTACTATAAGACTAACTAGAGCACTACAATACTATAGTAAGAATAATATTGCACAAAGTAAATACTCAGAAAAGTAAAAGAAGAATAATATATTAAATAAAAGTCTTACAAGAGAAAGATACAAGAGCAATACCAGACTCTCCTGAAGACGACTCTGGAGACCCTGAGCTCCGCTCGACTCAACTCTAACTCCCACACTAGACTAAACTACAACTAGAAGACTAATCACTTGTATCTCACTAAGCTCATGAATGAATCATGAGTTGAATCATGCCTTGAGAGGGTGGATGCAGCCTCTATTTATAGGGGAGGTGGAGTAGGGGCTACTCCACTGCCACGTCAGTGATCCGCGTGCTTCCATTCTCTCCACCCTTGGATAAACCGCCACAGGAACTGACTTGGATGGACGTCTGAGATGAATCACCATGTGGGAAGCATGCTAGAGTCAGTGAAGTGCCAACTGACTTGGTTGGCCCCAGGGAGGGGGTCGGCTGACCCCCTCAATCATAGGTGGGCCCAGGCCCAGTCTTCTAGAATGATGCTGAGGTCGGTGGGATGAAGTGGCAGGTTGGGTCCCACCATGGGGGGTCGGTCGACCCCCCTATGGCAGGGCTGGCCCACCTGCTTTCTTCATCTGGTGTCCCCACATGTCATGGAGCAAGTCTCACGTGTTGGTTGCTTCGGTTCTTTCGTGTGGGACCATGAATCCATGTACTCTCATCTTTCACCCTTGAATGGAAACATAATTGGGATCTGAGGGTGGAAAATGACTCGATGAAGCCTCACATGGATTGTGCCACATCACCAAGCCCTAGACCCCCATGGTAGGGTCGACCGACCCTACCTTTGTGGGTCTAGGTGCTCATTTTCTTCTGAATTGATTATTCCTGTGTCCAAATACTTAAGGTACAAGTGGAACCATTTATTAATAAAAATATGTCTATATCATGTTATTCTTCCTCTATTTCCAAGACTATTGATGGTGTTTTGAAGTGGATTTTTATGTCATATCCACTATCAACAAGATCCCCAAGATTAACCTTTGCTCATCCCGAGCAAATAATTAAACTTAGTCTCGGTGGATCAGGAGTTGCTACAATGCTCACATTTCAAGAGTACCATGTATGTAGCAAGATATTTCACTTAAGGATGGAAAATTTAGCTATGAAAAACTCACCCATATTACCTTAGTCCTTTATGGGGCTTATGTCTTTTCCATTGTCTTGGGTGGCTGAGAGACAGAATAGTTAAACTTGAGCTCTACTTTTTTTATTCTTTGCAAGTTTCATACCGAAGGTTTTGCAATATTTTTGAAAAGAAAACTTAATGTTCCTCATATGGTACTCTCATGTCCCTCAAATGGTGTTTGATTCCTCACCAAGGCACAAAGTAAGATTGCCTTTTCTAATTGATCCTACTTCTAAAAAGGCTTATGTGGAGCTCAAGGTAGGGATGACAAGGAATAGCATACTTACTTTGCATATGTTGCCAAGTCAAGGCTTGTACCGAGAAGAGAAGTGCAATCCCTCCAGATCAAGATGTGCAAGTGTGTGGTATTATGGTGGAATGGAGTGCTCCTTTATTTGATAAGATTCTCTCTTTATTTCTATTGAGACATGGCTAGCATTTTTTTCAACTAAGAACTTTCTTGTGTCCTTCTACATATATTTATTTTTCCTAGCCTTTTTATGTCTCATCTAACAATTCATACTGGAGAGAGGTACTAAACATTTAGAACATGGAGCACTCTATTTTTGATGATGAATGGATGGCATGTTTGTGCGTACTTCCAGTGTAGAAGCAGCAAAAATATATGTGGTGTGCATGTGATCTTGATCTTAGGAGTATGAAAAATCTCTTAAAAATGATCGACAAGACTTTGACATAACTCAACACAAAGCAAGCAACTTATACGGAAGGCTTTCAATCATGTAGTATATATATGGCCGTGGTAGGAATTTTTTTACCATTGAGAAACAATTAAGGTTTTGATTGTTATTAAAAATAAATCTCCAATAATCATGCATGCTTAGAATAAAATTATAGCAGCTCTTGTCTCACTATTTCATATCTCACAACAATTTAGACTTAGTTTTAGCACTGGCAACCCACAAAAGTATTCAAGTTCATGGTGGTCTTACGTGAGCCAAGTGATCCACACTTAGGGAAATATCAAGTTATACACTAGGTAGTAGAGAAATATTAACAGAGCAACTATTCATCATTTCCAAGAGAAAGATAAACATGCATGACATATAAACATGGAAAATATTTTTGGCATTTTTATAACTTTTGATTTTTTAAATGCAATAAGGTAAATAAAATATAGAGTGCTAAGATAGAACTTACCTTAGTAGGGGAGAGAATCTCCCCCAAGCTTGTCCTTTATCATGACTCCTTACTAAGGTGGATATGGGTATGGTGGATAATGAGGTGGATACTATGGAGGATATTGTGGAGGATACTGCGGAGGTGGGTATGGCTGTGGCTGCTATGGTGGATACTAGGGAATATATGGTGGTACTGGCATATTGTGGTGTGCACAGAGATTGGCCCAATTTCTACCACTACTTTCCCAAAAAGTTTGGAGCTGCTGCTGGGTTGAGTTGTGATGTTGTGGATAGCTTCATGGCCAGTGCGCAGTGCACTAAATTGATTAGTGAGCAACTCCATGTCATGACGATCGCTACGGGTCCTTGCCTCCTATGAAGAAGAAAAAGAAAACCGGGCACTGGGTGCCCCAGCCCTGTGTCTTCCTCCAAACTGGGAGGTGTGCATTGCATTTGAGGTGCCCTCGTAGTCGCTACCGTCATCGAAAACATGACGTTGTGTTGCATGTGCCTTTCCGCGCATGAATGGACCTGTAAAACTCCTACACCCTCCAACTCCAGGAATGTCAGGCATTAATGGGTGGCCCCCATATAATTTTAGTTCGGGACATGGCAAAGTGAGTCTTGCTTGTGAGTTATGGAATTTAAATTCAATTGTGTCATTGGGGCCACCCGCAATAATGAGTGCTTGGATGAAATAATCCTTGTTCAAAACAATTCTAGGAGTGGTCATGTACTGAGTGAAACCATCAAGTATGTTAACATGGCTACAAAACTTTGTAATTATAGAGGTGAAATCAAAAGATCCCATCCTTGATGGTGCAGAAACCCAATGTTGTACCATGGCTTTCATGGGTGATATTCAAATCTTATGAACCATGGCATAAAGTATCCTACTATCAATCTCCTTAATAATTCGTATGTCATCTCTAGGGAATAAAGTGATACCCATCCACTTGTGCGAGAATCATAGAGTGGGATGAAAAATATGACTAGTGTGTGGTTGTTCTTTCCCAACTATATTCTCCCCGGTTATCTCGTACCAAAATTCATTCTTATTAAAATTCCTAGTGGCCTACTCAACATTTGTGGTGCAATTAATAAAGCCAAGACATGTTGAAAATTGTTTCCAATCCAGATTAAATTCATGACCACGTAAGCAAAAATAAATGGAAGTTTTAGTTGCTTTTACGGTGCTCATGAATTCTAAGATAAGAAGCTTACTGCCTGGATATTCAGAGAAGTCCCAAAATTCACCCCCATCCTATTGCACCAAAAACCTCAAAGAACTCCTCATCCATACCTGTGCTATGGAGGAGTCTAGGATCAAGTACCTTGGTGTGTTCAAAATTGCGCTCGTGGATTTTGTTGAGGGTGACTATTTCTTGAGCAGTTAACCATATGTCACTCTCCGAGTCTTGTGTCCTCAGGGGCTGTGCTTCTTCATTGGGTTCTTGTTTGTGTTCTTGCATGTCATCCTCGTACACTTTCTCTTCTGTGTCATGAACGGATTGTTTACATCCAGAGCTGATGGAGTGGTGTGAAGGCCTTGTGAGCTCCTACTAAGAACTGAGCGCACCTTCCCTGCCGTGGCCTTGAGTGGGTTCTTCATGCCTATTAGGGAAGAAAGACGAACACTACTTGGACAAGAGAGGCTAGTGTTAAATGATGAATGTAACACCTCTGGTGTTATATTAACTAAAACATGCCATGTCATCATATGCACTGTAAAGCATTCATGTTTAAGTCAACCCTAATGTGCATTAACTAAAACAAGTTTACATATCATAGGTTGATTGAGCTTCTGTAATGTTTGGTCACATGAAATAATAAAACCCTATTTTCGAATGTCATCACGAATGCTTAGTTTATACTCTATGTACTTGAGGTGTAAACTGTGTTTACACTAGTGTCAAGCATAGTGTATAAGTCTAAGTCCAACCCTAAAAATGATTTCCATATTTGAAATTAAATTTGGATTCCAAAGCTTTTTTATGAG
Source organism: Bothriochloa decipiens (assembly GCA_023333625.1). Lineage (NCBI taxonomy): Eukaryota > Viridiplantae > Streptophyta > Magnoliopsida > Poales > Poaceae > Bothriochloa > Bothriochloa decipiens. The sequence continues at coordinate 4,101,929 of CM041637.1, forward strand.
TCTGGCTGTTCAAATTTAAATTCAAATTATAAATTCTATAGAAGGTTTTTCAAAAGTCAACTTGGTCAACCAAGGGTGTCATTGGGTCAATGACCTAAAAATATCCTTGGATGATGTTTGTGACCACTAATAACCAACCAATTAAGTTAGAAACCAAATTGAGTTTAAATTCTATTTCAAAAAACCCTTTATTTCAAAACCTAGTTTTATCCCCTTTTCTGTAATTCAAAATCTATAAGAAATTTGGAGATACTCTAAAAATATAGTTTGTAGATCTTGACAAGAGCTACAAAGTTGGTATATAAGTTTTCAAGTTTCCAAAAGGAAATTCAAATTAATTTGAAAATACAGTTTTGAGCATTTATCCCCTTTTGATTTTAAAACCATAATTCAAAAACTATACCTAATTTTGGAAAACTTTGTATATGAAAAATGTTTGGTTTGACAAGCTCAACATTTAATAGTTTTGAATATTTTCAAGTTTTATTGAAAAATCAAAAGTAATTTCAAATGTTTGTTTCTAGGGTTTTATTCCCCTTTTGAATTTGAATTTAAATTTCAAAATCTAGATAGAATTTGATGATGCCAGTTAAAGGAAAAGTGTAGCTCTTGAAAAGTTAAGCAAATTATATTTTTGGAGATTTTCAAGTTCTTATATAAATTTTGGAGTAATTTGTATTCAAAAACAGATGGCATTTCTATAAATAACTCGAACAGTACCTAACCCTATCGGCGATCGCCATGGCCGGCTTCTCATCGCGCGCCGCCGACCACCGCCGCACCCGCTCGACCGCCAGAGCGCTCATGGACGCGAGAAACTTCATCTCCTTCGTGTCGCCAGTCCATCCATCGACTCCGTGCTATAAATACCGGTCGTCCGACGCCGTTCTTCTTCTTTCTTCCTCCCGCCGCGTCGCCGACGACCTCGCTCCGTCGCTGAAATTCGTCGTCGACGCTCCACCTCTATTCGATTGCGTTTGCCATTAGCTCCGCCACATCCTTACGGTCATCTTGGGCCAGTTCGTGCTTGCTCTACTCGCTCGAGCCACCCGCACGCCGCCTTCTTCTCCGCGGCCGGCAAGCCGAGCCGCCGTGCCATCTCCGCCGTTTGCCGCCACCGGAGGTGAATATATTTTACCTTTGACCCCGCTACCATGTTCTTCGTGTCATCTTGCACCTGATGCGCACCTTGGTGTGAGCAGCGCATCGCCGGAGACCGCCGTGACGCCATCTTGCCATCGGAGCGCCGCCGCCGCCATCAGCGCCGCCGACCGTAGCTCAGCCCAGCCGCTCCGAGCCTCCATTAACGTGCGCATCAGCACCGGGGTGAGCTCCTGTAGCTGTTTGCATCATCAATTTCATCAATCCCTTGTCGTGGCCACCGGTAGCCGTAGCTCGCCACCGGCGCGACGTTGCCAGCGCCGCCGCACGCGAAGCCGCCGCTGCTAGAGTTCTAGTCCGGCTCCATTTAGTTGCCAAACTCGTCCGTTTGAGTGCCCTGCATCTGCTCGTGACCTCGCCTTCGCCGGAAAATGCTCCGGTGAGCTCTCCCGCCGGGCCGCCGCTCCGCCGCGCCGCCATGGCCGTCGGCGTGGGTGCCGTCGCCGCTCAGCCGCGCCGTTAGCCACCTCAACGACGTACGATGTCAGCGTCATGCGAACTCGAAATACATGTACACCTGTGCCCCTCCTTCGTCTTTAAAAGGAGGCGCCAGGACGTTAGAGAGAGGGACCGGACTAAAAACCGAGAGAATCTAGAGCATAGAAACATTAAGGCTTTAGATCACAGAGCGACACCGTGAGCCTGTGCAAGGTCGAGAGCAAGGCGTCCGAACGCCCAAACTCCACCTTACACTCCTTACACCTGCTTGTATTTTCCCCTGTACTAGCACTTCGGTGCAAGATAACATGAATCATCCTCCCCCCGCTGGACGTAGGGCCTTCTTTGCCCGAACCAGGATAAATCATCGTGTCCATCTTGCACCACCCACCGGATTAGGGAGCACGCGAATACAATATTACTCATTGGTGTTAACCCCTCGAGGGTTAGAACACCGACAGTTGGCGCGCCAGGTAGGGGAGCCGTGTGTCACTAATGATTTCCCGCCATTTTTCCAGATGGGCGATTTCGTTTCACCACTTCCGCACGGTACGGTGATCTGGTTCGGGAGCCTGGAGTTCATGACCCTCAGCCAGGGCTATGACATGACCCTGCTCTCGGTCAGTGACCCGAACGGAGGTCGCGGTACACCCCCACGCTCATGGGGAGCCGCTCGCCAGTCTCATGACCATGCTTCCACATCCAGAAGGAGGCACGGTCGGCGCCGTCATCGCCGTCAACCCAAGTCAAGAAGGGTCCCCGCCGCTTTCTCCACGCCCCTGACCGGAGATGAGAAACCTCTTGTTGAGGGAGTATCTGATCTGAGTTTAGAGGCAGAGGGCCAATCGGCAGGATCCTAGCACAACCCTGACTCCACCTTCACCGTGCGCTCGTCAGGGAAGTGCGACGAAACCCCTGCTCGATCGAGCTCGCTTCCGCACGGGCTGTTCGAGCGTCGTCGGTGGTCTTCGTCCGACTCCAACAATCCCACAACGACGGCTACGACAGCAACCCACTCCAACACGAGCACATTGGAGGACCGCCCGGACACCCTTCTCCGCGCGATGACGGACGTGGGGACTGTCACACCAGCCTCTGAGGGTTTGGCTTTCGCAAGAGCGCCCGGCCCCCGGAGGTACACCGTCGGCACACTCCGACGGCGGCTGCAGGAGGAGGCGCGGGGGCAATTCCCCGTCTTCTACTGCGGCGACCCTAACTCTGACTCTGATCACTGGGATCCTACCCGAGAGTGCCTCCACATCTATGGTGGCGTCGATTCCGATCAGGAAACCATCGATCCAGCGGCCACGGCGTCTACCGCCGTGGCGAGAGACGCTCCCCCTAGAGCAGAGGACCAACAACTAGACGCACCTCGAGAAGCATGCCCTTGTCCTGGCGAGCAGGACGCGCAGATGGCACAGATTCAGGAGTTGCAGGCGAAGCTCGCCGACGAGCAGGAACGCTTGCGCTTACTCGAGCTGACCCTCGAACAAGAGCGGCGACCGCTCGGCGGTAGAGCCCGAGCCAGGGCCCGAGAAGTCAACCGGCAGATCATCGAGGAAGGAGCACCCGAGCAACCCGTCCACCGTTATCCCCGAGCAAGCCAGAACGTTGTTGCGGCGGCTATGCTCCTTCGCAATATGCCCGCACCGTCCAACTCGCAAGCTCGACGGATACAACGCGAGGTCGAGGATCTCCTCAAAGTTGTTGCTATCCAACAAGCCGAGAGCTCAGCCTCGAGGCGTCGAGGAGCTGCCTCCGAGCCTCAGGTCGAGCCCTCCTGGCCCGAGAGGGAGGGCTCGGTCGACTAGGGGCCGGCCCCCCGACAGAAGAAGAACCCGGCCCGACAGCCTATCAACGATGACCGCGCTCCCCGTGACGCGCGCCTTGACATTGTCGAGAACCGCAGACGCAAGCACGGGGATGCCGAGGATCGAGGGTACAGCGCCCATCAAGGAGGGCGTTACGACAGCGAAGAAAACCAACAGGCCCCAGAGCCACCGGGCCCCCGGGTCTTCAGCAGGAGGATCCGCTGCGCCCAGCTGCCCGACAAGTTTCGACCTCCCACGAGCCTCATCAAGTATAACGGCGAAACCAATCCCGAGCTCTGGCTAGCCGACTTCCGGTTGGCTTGTCAGGCGGGCGGGGCGTGTGACGATCATGCCATCATATGTCACCTTCCCCTGTTCCTGTCCGACACCACGCGTAGGTGGCTCGAGGAGCTTCCCCCCGACCAGATTCGCACTTGGACGGACATTGTCCGTATCTTTGAGGGGAATTTCAAAGGTACCTACGTGCGTCCTAGAAACTCCTGGGAACTGCGCAACTGCAAGCAAAAGCCAAGGGAGTCTCTCCGTGACTTTGCTCGATGATTCTCCAAGCTCCGCACCGAGCTGCCCCACATCTCCGACCTCGACGTCGTTCTAGCGTTTGTTGCGGGTATGACCTGCAAGGACCTAGTTCGCGAGTTAGGGCGTAACCGCCCTGACACCGTCGACGAGCTTATGGATGTGGTCACCAACTACGCGGCTGGCGAAGAGGCCGTCGGCACCTTCTTCAGCGACGTGGAGGACAAGGGAAAAACGCCGGTAGCCGACAACGCCGGAGGCTCGAGCAAAGGGTCGAAGAGAAATAACAAGAAGAAGAAAAATCAACAAGGCAAGCGTGAGGCTGCAGAAGATGATCTCGTCGCTGCAACCGAATGTAAAAGACCTCGAGGTCCCCCCGCGCCCCCCAAAGGCGCCATCTTTGACAAAATGCTCGAGGAGCCCTGTCCTTATCACAAGGACGGGGCAAGGCATAAGCTTAAGGACTGCCGCATGCTTCGAAGGCACTTCGAGCAAGTGGGCATGAAGAAAGGTGACGACAAGAAAGACCAAGGCGGCGGTGAGGGAGACAACAGGAAGACGGAAAATTCCCCGAAGTCTATGACTGCTACATGATCTATGGGGGTCCCTCGACCCAGATCACGCCCCGACAGTGTAAGCGGGAGCGTTGAGAGGTCTTCTCCGCTCGTGTTGCGATGCCTCACTACCTCGACTGGTCTGATGCGCCCATCATGTTCGACCGCGACGACCATCCGGATCGAGTCCCCAACCCCGGGGCCTATCCGCTCGTCGTCGACCCAATCATCATCAACACCCGCCTCTCGAAGTTCCTCATGGACGGCGACAGCAGCCTAAATGTCATCTACCTTGAGACCCTTGACCTCCTGGGAGTCAGGAGGCACCAACTCCGACCCAGTGCCAGAGGGTTCCATGGCGTTGTGCCAGGGAAGAAGGCTTTCCCCGTCGGCCGTATCGAACTCCCTGTCTGTTTTGGCACCCCTGCCAACTTCAGGAAAGAGACCCTCACCTTCGAGGTGGTCGGGTTTCACGGAACGTATCACACCATCATCGGCCGACCGGGCTACGCACAGTTCATGGCGATCCCGAACTACACCTACCTCAAGCTCAAGATGCCAGGACCCAAAGGCGTCATCACTGTCACCTCCTCCTACGAGCATGCATACGACTACAATGTCGAATGCGTCGAATATGGGGAGGCCGTCGAGCAAAATGCCATGATAGCCGCGACCCTCGAGCACCTCGCCGACGAGATGCCAGATCCCAAGCGACACGCTGGCAACTTCGAGCCAGCACAAGACACCAAGAAAGTCCCCCTCGACCCGAGCTGCCCATGCGAGAAGGTGCTAACGATTAGCGCCGACCTCGAGGACAAATAGGAAGTCGTGCTCGTTGACTTTCTCCGCGCGAACGCCGATATGTTTGCGTGGAGTCCTTCGGATATGCCGGGCATACCGAGGGAAGTCGCCGAGCACGCCTTGGAAATCCGGGCCAGGTCCAGACCGGTGAAGCAACGCCTGCACCGCTTCGACGAGGAGAAGCGCAGGATCATCGGCGAGGAGGTACACAAGCTTTTGGTGGCTGGATTCATCAAGGAAGTTCATCACCCCGAATGGTTAGCTAATCCCGTGTTAGTTAAGAAAAAGAATGGAAAGATGCGGATGTGTATTGACTATACTAGTTTAAACAAAGCATGTCCCAAAGTTTCGTTTCCTTTACCACGCATTGATCAAATTGTCGACTCTACTGCGGGGTGTGAAACCCTCTCGTTCCTCGATGCTTATTTCGGCTACCACCAAATTAAGATGAAAGAGTCCGACCAGCTCGCGACTTCCTTCATCACACCTTTTGGCATGTACTGCTATGTGACAATGCCCTTCGGCCTCCGAAACGCTGGGGCAACGTATCAGCGGTGTATGCTACATGTCTTCGGTGAACACATAGGCGACACGGTTGAAGCCTACGTCGATGACATCATTGTCAAGTCCAAAAGAGCGGACAACCTCATCCGAGACCTCGAAATCGCGTTCAGTTGCCTTCGAGCCAAAAACATAAAACTCAACCCCGAGAAATGTGTCTTCGGAGTGCCTCGGGGCATGCTCCTCGGATACATCGTGTCCCAGCGCGGGATCGAGGCCAACCCCAAGAAGGTGGCGGCCATCACGCGAATGGGGCCGATTCGGGATCTCAAGGGCGTGCAGAGGGTCACGGGCTGTCTCGTGGCCCTCAGCCGCTTCATCTCACATTTAGGGGAGAAGGCCATGCCTCTGTACCGTCTCTTGAAAAAGTCCGAGCGATTCACGTGGACCGCGGAGGTCGAGGGGGCCCTCGACGAACTCAAAGCCAAGCTGACGTCCACTCCGATCATTGTCCCTCCTCGACCAGCAACGTCGACTGAATCGCCCGAGCCCCTTCTCCTCTATGTCGCCGCAACCACCCAGGTGGTCAGCGCGGCCATAGTGGTGGAGAGGCAAGAGGAAGGACGCGCCTTGCCAGTCCAACGGCCGGTTTATTTCGTCAGCGAAGTGCTTTCGGAAACGAAAATCCATTACCCACAGGTGCAGAAGCTGCTCTACGCCATCGTCCTTACGCGTTGCAAGCTCCAACATTACTTCCTCAGCCACCCGGTTACTGTGGTATCCTAGTTCCCCTTGGGGGAGATCATCCATAACTGGGTGGCTGCTGGAAGGATTACCAAGTGGTCGGTCGAGCTAATGGGCGAGACCATCGCCTACGCACCACGGAAGGCCATCAAGTCTCAAATGCTGGCGGATTTCATCACCGAGTGGACCGACACTCAGTTGCCACCAGTCCAAATTCAAGTCGAGCTGTGGACGATGTACTTCGATGGGTCGCTCATGAAGACAGGAGCAGGCGCGGGCTTGCTCTTCATTTCACCCCTCGGATCCACATGCGCTACGTCATTCGCATCTACTTTGTCGCTTCTAACAATGTCGTGGAGTACGAAGCACTTGTCGTCGGATTACGAATCGCCCTTGAACTCAGGGTCCGACGCCTTGACGTTCGAGGCGACTCGCAGCTAATCATCGAACAAGTGATGAATGCCTCGAGCTACCACGACGCCAAGATGGAAGCATACTGCAACGAAGTGCGCAAGTTGGAAGACAAATTCCACGGCCTCGAGCTTAGTCATATCGCTCGACGATACAACGAAGCCGCGGATGAGCTCGCGAAAATCGCATCGACTCGAGGTACAGTCCCTCCGGACGTGTTCTTGTGGGACCTCTTCGAGCGCTCCATCGATTTGGGCTCGGGGGCTTGCACTACGCCCTCGAAGCTCCACCCCATGACCTCGATCGGGGCCCCCTCGACCGGGGCCTAGGTCATGGAGATCCAAGAGACATCTCCTCCGTTGAACCCGCCACCGGATTGGCAAGCCCCTTTCCTCAACTGCCTCATTCAGGGAGAACTTCCGGAGGACCGGACTGAAGCTTGACCGATCACGCGATGGGCCAAGTCCTACGTCATCTACGGTGATGGCAAGGAACTCTACAGGCGAAGCCCCTCAGGTGTTCTTCAGTGCTGCATTACCATCAAGGAAGGCAGGAGGCTCCTCGAAGACATACACTCGGGAGCCTGCGGCCACCACGCAGCACCAAGGACCCTCGTAGGCAATGCTTTTCGACAGGGTTTCTACTGGCCGACCGCCATTTTCGACGCCACGAACATCGTCCGCTCGTGCAAAGGGTGTCAATTCTACGCCAAGCAGACGCACCTCCCAGCTCACGCCCTACAAATGATCCCCATCACCTGGCCGTTTGCGATCTGGGGGCTCGATCTTGTGGGGCCTCTCAAAAGGACAACCAAAGGGTACACGCACCTGCTCGTTGCCGTCGATAAGTTTACCAAATGGATCGAGGCCTGGCCCATCAGCAACATCCACTCCGAACGGGCGGTCGAGTTCTTCACCGACATCATCCATCGCTTCGGGGTCCCGAACATCATCATCACCGACAACGGCACGCAGTTCACCGGCAAGAAGTTCTTGGATTTCTGCGATCGCCACCACATCCGTGTGAATTGGTCCGCGGCTGCACATCCTCGAACTAACGGCCAGGTCGAGCGCGCCAATGGCATGATTTTGCAGGGCCTCAAGCCAAGGATCCTCAAACGCCTCGGCAAGCACGGAAAAAATGGGCCGCGGAGTTGCCATCGGTCCTATGGAGCTTAAGGACAACACCTAGTCGAGCCACGGGGTTCACCCCATTCTTCTTGGTCTATGGGTCCGAGGCAGTCCTCCCCACTGACCTCGAGTATGGTTCCCCTCGACTAAAGGCGTACAACGAGCAAACCAAAGAAGAAGCCCTCGCAAACGCCGTCGACCAGGTCGAGGAGGCTCGAGACATGGCGCTGCTTCACTCCGTGAGGTATCAGCAAAAACTTCGACGCTACCACAACAAGCACGTGTGCCCGAGGGACCACCAAGTTGGAGACCTCGTCCTACGTCGACGGCAGAGCAACAAAGGACGTCACAAGCTGACGCCGCCATGGGAAGGTCCATACACCGGAGCTGAGGTGCTAAAGCCCGGGACGTACAAGCTCACTAATGACAAAGGCGAAATCCTCACCAACGCGTGGAACATCGAACAGCTACGTCGTTTCTACCCTTAGGGCACCAGTGCCCTTGTACATTCTCGCATGTCTTGTACATTTTCGCATGACAAATATAAGGACTACTTTTGATTATAAGTTCAAACTTGTTATTGTACATGCAAGAGGTAGCCTCGACCCTGTCTCACCAGAGTCGAGCCTCCCTCGGGGGCTAATGGGGGGGAACCCCCCTAAGTTCCTAAAAATACGAACGATTTTTTCGCACGCCTCCCTTTTTGCTTCCCAACTAAGTTGACAACGCCTCGAACTCCCTAGGGGTCGAGGGCTGTCGAGCCGGAGCTCTCCTACGCTTCCGGGCTACGGTACCTCCACTCGCTCCCCCCTCGAGGGATACGAGTTCACGTCAAACGCTCAGTCAGAAAGCAAAAAGTGAGGCGAGCAAAACTCAAGCGCTTCTTCTTTCTCACACCTCGATACGCTTCGCGACTAAGTAGAAAACGCCTCGAACTCCCTTAGGGTCGAGGGCTGTCGAGCCGGAGCTCTCCTACGCCTCTGGGCTATGGTACCTCCACTCGCTCCCCCCCTCGAGGGATACGAGCTTGCGTCAAAAACTTAGTCAAAAAAGCAAAGTCTAGGTGAGAAGAAAGCAGAAAAGGTTCGAAAGTAAAAGGACACATCACATTACGATAGATGTATTAATGTCCAAAAAGGGCTTTCGAAGCCACATTGAATATAAGTTACAAAAAAGTAATTCATTACGTGGGCACCCTCGCCCAGTCTTGCCCTACAGGCTTGCCCCGTCACCGCCCTCCTCGACATGGTACCCTCCATCCGTGGGGGGAGGACTTCGCCCTCAAATAACTTCGCCAGCTCTCCCCCCCGGCCTCTCGGCGTCGTTGATGAGCCCTCGGCAGCGCTCCTCATTCTCGGCGTCGGTCTTCGAGATGTCTGGAACAAAGCCTTGGGCCACCACGTTCATGTCAAAAACAAAGCCGGATGAGACCACTGCAAGTGCCCGCTTCACGCCAGTGTGAAGCGCCTCCCGCACGGGATCGCGAAGGGTGGCGTCGAGGTAGTAGATCCAGTCCACGAGCGTGGCACCGGAGATGTCTTCTTCGGCACCCTCGACGGGCCTGACCTCCCAGAGGGCGCAGAGCCCGTCGAGGGCAACCCGGAGCCGACCAAGAAGCGCCCCCTCCGCCGCAAGGCTCTCCTACAGCGCCTTGGTGGCGGTCTGGGTTGCAAGCAGCTCGGACTCAATGCCTGAAACACAAAGCAAGAATTAGATAAACCATACGGAAAGAACAAAGATCAAAAACCCTTTGAGGAACTCACCAGCACAGTGAGTCTCGAGGGCGTTGCGATCCCCCAGCACGGCGTCGCGCTCCCCCCGAGCCTCGTCCCGCTCCCGCTGGGCCTCATCGAAGGGTCCTCATCACGACGACGAGGGGGTGAAGTCGACGCTGAAGGTCTCCCGCGACACCGAACGGCCAATTGTATGGACGCTCAGCGATGAGCCGCCCGGTGTACGGCGGGAGATAGCCGCCGTCATTGCGAAGATAGAACCACTGCTCGTCCCACCGGGAGTGGTTGGACGCCAACCCGGTGGGGATGTACTCGCGTGGCTCCTCCGACCTCCCGGTCTTCAACGCGAAGTTGAGGCACCCCGCTCTGACGATTCGCCTTACTCCGGCCGACACCGGGGAGGTGAACCACTCCCCCTTGTAGAGGTGGAGCCATAGCTCCCAATGTGGCTCCATTTCGAGATAGCCCTCGCAGACGGCCGCGAAGATGGCGGCATTGGAGATGGCGTTGGGGGAGAAATGGTGGAGCTCGACGCCGTAGTATTTCGTCAGCCCTCGCATGAACTCGCTTGGGGGAACGCCGAACCCGTGCCGATGGAACTTGAGGAAGCTCACCACATACCCCTCCGGCGGATTTGGCTCTTCGTGGTCCCTGGGCGGTGCAATCCACTCTGGCCGATTCGAATCCGTGACGGGGTGGAGAAGTCCCTCTCTCACCAGCTCGGTCAGCCTCTGCCGCGTCACGGTCGATGGGCGCCAGGGCTCGGCGGGCTGGAGGACTGGGGCCATGGTGGCGGCGGCGGCACAGATCTGCTCGGTGGGACGGCGGCGGCAACAACAGCACGAATCTCCTCGGCAGACGGTCAACCAGGAAGGTTCCCAATCGTGACTTCTCGCTCTAAGTTTTTATCCTCATGCGCGCAGGAAAGCAGGAGCTCGGCAGAATGGCAAAGGTGGGAGAGAACGCCTGTCCCCCTCCGTTTTTATACTCGGGAAGAGCAACGGGCGGAGCCCGGTGGCAGGGAAAAGGTAACTTCCCGCAATTAATGCATTTACCTGACCGTTCCCCCCCTCGACCCTTGACCGGACGCACGCGTCACACCTCTGACAGAGAGCTGTTGCTCGGGCCCGCCACGATCGCACCGCTAAGCCCTTCTCCTCAAAAGGCGTGCCCAACGGTAAGAAAAAAGAACCGTCACTCGCTAACGGAGTTTTCTACATAAGGTAAAACGCACCTCGAAGTCTCGAGGGAGCAAAGGCCGGTCCTCGAGTGAGGGCTTAACGGCCGCCCTTGAGCACCGCAAAAGAGCGGGCCCCGACCCCGCCTCGAAGTCTCGAGGGAGCGAAGGCCGGTCCTCGAGTGAGGGCTTAACGGCCGCCCTCGAGCACCACAAAAGAGCGGGCCCCGACCCCGCCTCGAAGTCTCGAGGGAGCGAAGGCCGGTTCTCGAGTGAGGGCTTAACGACCGCCCTTGAGCACCGCAAAAGAGCAGGCCCCGATCCCGCCTCGAAGTCTCGAGGGAGCGAAGGCCGGTCCTCGTGTGAGGGCTTAACGGCCGCCCTGGAGCACTGCAAAAGAGCGGGCTCCGACCCTGCCTCGATGTCTTGAGGGAGCGAAGGCCGGTCCTCGTGTGAGGGCTTAACGGCCGCCCTTGAGCACCGCAAAAGAACGGGCTCCGACCCCGCCTCGAAGTCTCGAGGGAGCGAAGGCAGGTCCTCGAGTGAGGGCTTAACGGCCGCCCTCGAGCACCGCAAAAGAACGGGCTCCGACCCCGCCTCGAAGTCTCGAGGGAGCGAAGGCCGGTCCTCGTGTGAGGGCTTCACGGCCACCCTTGAGCAACGCAAAAGAGCGGGCTCCGACCCCGCCACGAAGTCTCGAGGGAGTGAAGGCCAGTCCTCGAGTGAGGGCTTAACGGCCGCCCTTGAGCACCACAAAAGAGCGGGCTCTGACCGCGCCTCGAACTCTCGAGGGTGCGAAGGCCGGTCCTCGAGTGAGGGCTCAACGGCCGCCCCTGTGCGCCAAAAGAGAATGGTTGCTCGTCGACGGAGATTTCCACGAAAGGAGAAAATGGACTCTGACCCTACCTCAAAGTCTCAAGGGAGCGAAGGCCAGTCCTCGAGTGAGGGCTTAACGGCCGCCCTTGAGCACCAAAATCGGGCTCCGGCCCTAAGTCTCGAAGGAGCGAAGGCTGACCCCACGAACAAGGTTCGATAGCCGCCCTCGAGCACCCGAGTCAGGGGTGACCAAGGGGGAGCCAACACGAGGCCCTGCTCGAGAATGAACTCTTGAGACCCCTTTGGATGCATCCAAGGTGAAACGCTATGGACTTTATGGAATCCCCCCGAAGGGAGGCATCGAGCCGCCGAGACCTATCGAATGGAATCGGAATCCGTAGGACCATTGCATTTTGCTTTAATGAGACCGCCTCCGGGCCTCCTGCCGACCTCTATCAAATGAGGAATGGCCTCTCGCTTGGATTTTCCCGTTACCAGCTCACTGAGAACTTCGCGGCTCGCCCTATCGGGGGTAGTCCGATGCTTCTCGCCTCACATTCGATCGAAAGGACTCATGAGAAGAATGCCGAGGCCAGCAACGCCCCAGTCGCACGAGGCTCGGGGGCTCGCCTGTGTCCGGCGCCCCTCGACGAAAGAGGGTCAAAAATCCCCCGGGGTCTCCCCTCGGTAAAACGCTACGACTCCAGTTCAGGCCTATACCCGACTGGACGAGCACCCTTTAACTAAATATAAATAAAGCCCTCACAGGAGTCTTTCGACTCCTACGAGGCCTCGGGGGCTACCCCCGCGGGGGTCGCTCGCGCGCCCCCCGTGAAAAAATCTGAATCACGTCTCATTCCTAAATTCCTGACCCCCTCCCCGAGTGTCATCACTCGCGCAGGGGCTCGGGGGCTACTGTCGATACCCTGGAAATGGGTACCCCAGACCCCTGGCTTACCAAACTGAAACCCCGCAAAATCAGCATCTTGACCCCTCTGATAACCTCCCACGCTAACGTACGAAGGCCCATAGGCTGAGACGTATCGAACTGGCCCGCGAACGAACAACGACGGCCCAAAACCAAAGCCTGCTCGAGAGGCTACCGAACGGACTAGTACTGTATAACCGAGAGGTTACTGAACAGACTAGTATTGTCCGCCTGAGAGGATACCGAACGGACTAGTACTGTATACGCGAGGGTACGATTCGAGCGACCCCTCGAGGACGTAACTTCGCCCAGCGAACGAGCCTCCCCTCGAGGACGGAACTTCGCCCGGGCGAATGGGTAGCCCTCGAGGATAGTGCACCCCTCGGCCACCAACTCCCCCGTACGGACCCGAGCGCATTTAATGCGATCTATCTACCCCCGCCTAACCGCATGGCCACAGTTACGGTAACAGTTACAGGCGTGGCAGTCAAATCCGCTTTTACCGCCCATACCCCGGAATCCCGCAAGTCATATTACGCTGTTGCGCCATACCGAGCGCTGTGCCACGACCCGCACCGCCTCGAGACGTATAAACTAACGTGTTTTCCGTGTTTTCCGGGATTCGGTCTTATCCAGCGAAGCTCGACCTCCTCGGCACGACCCCCTCGGCTCCGGCCAAGACCCTCGACCGTTGCCCCTCAACTTCACCGAGCGAGCCCTCGAGCCGAACTTCAACAACTCCCAACGCGACGGCTGCAGGGCTTCCCATACCGCCGTACGTCACTACAGTGGCACCGGCATGATCGGCCTCAACGACGTACGATGTCAGCGTCATGCGAACTCAAAATACATGTACACCTGTGCCCCTCCTTCGTCTATAAAAGGAGGCGCCAGGACGTTAGAGAGAGGGACCGGACTAAAAACCGAGAGAATCTAGAGCATAGAAACATTAAGGCTTTAGATCATAGAGCGACACCGTGAGCCTGTGCAAGGTCGAGAGCAAGGCGTCCGAACGCCCAAACTCCACCTTACACTCCTCACACCTGCTTGTATTTTCCCCTGTACTAGCACTTCGGTGCAAGATAACACGAATCATCCTCCCCCCGCTGGACGTAGGGCCTTCTTTGCCCGAACCAGGATAAATCATCGTGTCCATCTTGCATCACCCACCGGATTAGGGAGCACGCGAATACAATATTACTCGTTGGTGTTAACCCCTCGAGGGTCAGAACACCGACAGTTGACTTTGGGATTGATTGATGACCTTGGGTCATTAACCCTAATGACCTTTGGCACTTTAATTAATTGTTTGTGCTTATCTTAATCATGTCATTAGGGCTTAATTAATGTTATTTTATGTGTTTAATTAACCTCTTAAATGGCGTAGTTAACCCTAATGAGTTTTATAAGCGAAGTTTTGTTAGCTTGCAACTTTATCATGAAGAAAAGTTGTACTCAAGCCTTTAATCTGATTATGCATCCATCGAGCATCATGTTTACTATTCCATCATGTTAAAGCATATTAATTATCGAATAGTTTTCGTTAACGGAGAGTTAACGTTATCGCCCAGATCCGAAGGAAGAGCAGATTCAAGAATCGGGAATTGATCCAGAGTTTGAGAACATCTACCCCGAATATCAAGGCAAGCCCCGGATACATTCAAACCCTATTCTATTTATAAAAGTTTTACCGCTTCAGCTATGATATGTTGCATTAAGTAATAGGAGTTGAGTGAAAACCCACCCAAATTGCATTACCTGTCTTATTTCCTTATTCCTTGTTACCTTTTTGGGAAGATAAGTAGTAATGCTTAGCCCTGCTTATTTATTTAATTGTTCATAGGTAAAAGAATGAAAAAGATGAGATTGGTTTTCTTGTTGAAATCTTGATGATAGTAATAAATCGAGTCCGGACGGCGAACTTGCACTGGGAATGGAGTCCCTCTGTAGTGTTCTCGTCTGTTAATGCCCTAGGTCCCGTCCGATGGTGATCTGTCGATAATCGAGAAATTAGAAATCCACATGCATGAAGTGGTATACGGATGGTTGGAGCCGTGTATATCATGGAGTGACCTAGTGTGGGGGCCAGAGATCCCATCTGTGTCATAGTGTGTTTTACTGTGGGGTTTAAGTTCCCATGTATCTCGGTACACTGGGCCACAGAGCTCACGGGTGCCATGTGGTGATATACGACTGTGGTTGTTATCCCGGTATATCGGTTACCTGGGGTGCATCGGAGTTAAAGTCTTTGGTATTCCAGTGACCTAGGTCCCAGCTGGGTATGAAAATGGATTCGAATCGCCGTTGCTTCTCAGAGAAGAAGACTCGATCACTGTTCTTCATCGTAATAACAACTTGAACAATGATTAAGGTTATTAATGAAGTTGGTTGATAATAGGAGCTAGCCCAAGCAACTTTTCTTTGCTAAGCTTTTCTGCAAAATACCTTATCTCCTACAGACCTTACCTTGTCCCTCTGGCCTACATTTCTTGAGTCTCCACCCTTCTCTTTCGTCGGGTCAGTCTTATTGAGTACTTTTATACTCAGGGTTTGTTAAACCCTTGTTGCAAGTGAGCCTCATGGGCAGGAGTGTTTCGCATCCTGCTGCATGACAGTCGTCGAGGAAAGCGACGATGAGTAAAGAGGTTTAGCTTTTGGGCAGAGCTTACTATTTGGTTTCGTAATAAGGTTACCTACTGCTACTCCACTACTATTATGGTTTGTATAGTTTAAACTTATGGTTGTAAATATTTGAAACTCAGAGGTTTGTAAACTTATGTTATTGTAAGTCTTCCGCTGTTTTACTCCGTTGTATATTATTTATTTCAACTGTTGTAATACTGCAATATCTCTCTACAACGATTGATCCTGCTCGAAAAATCATGGATGATTCGGGATTTACCCGATAGACTTTTTAAATCATATGGAACACAGTCATGGTTATTTGGAGTCTGTTTAGACAAAGTGTGGGCCATATGATTTAGGAGGTTCTGCCACAATGAACCTTCTTACTAGATGATTACCTCTCTTGACTCCTTGGGTGGTGAACATTTGAGTGACGAATAAGTACGAAAGAAAATATTTTTGGGTTTTATTTTTGGAAGGAGAAGAGCTTTGTTGGAAATTGAGAGAGTTTAGAATGTCAAAATTCTCTGCTAGTGATTTGGGTGCAGCATGGTGATCACGAGTATGGGAATAAAAAGAGGGAGGAAGCAGAGGTGCCATTGGCACATGGCAGGGGTCAGCCGACCCCTACATTCCCTCCTCTTGCTATGTGACAAAAGTTGGTGTCAATAGTGGTCATTCCTTGCTGGTGGAGCATCCAACTTTCTCTCCTTCGGATGCTTGCTCATGGAATCATTTCTTGGAGTGAGTGGTGAGAGGAATAAAGAACAAAAGGAGGGAGCAAGACATGACCATGGCTGGTGGATGCTTGCTCATGAGATGCTTCATGGGAAGAATTCCTCAAAAAGGTGATTTGCTTAAGGGTCTAAGCAAGCATCTTTCCCATAATTAGAAAGAAGTGATTTGATTAGGAGTTGCATGAATGGAATTAAGAAGAGGGGATGGACTTTGTCATGAAGGATTTACTCTACTTCCTGAGTCCACTCATGGGTGACTGTGTGTGCACACCTCTCATCATATTTTGGTAAAGCAAGATGTCGTTACCCAGGAAATGGGTACCCCAAACCCTTGGTTTACCGGGCTAAACTCCACAAAATCAGCAACACGAACCCTCCAGTGACCTCCCACAATTAACGTTCGAAGGCCCGTAGGCAAAACATATTGGGTTGACCCACGAACGTGCTACGGCCGAAAGCCAAAGCCTGCTCGAGGGGCTACCGAGCGGACTGGGACTGTACACTCGAGGGTACAATTCGGGCGACCCCTCGAGGACGAAACTTCGCCCGGTGAATGAGCCTACCCTCGAGGATGGAACTTCGTTCGCGCGAATGGGCAGCCCTCGAGGACAGAGCACCCCTCGGCTACCGACTCTCCCGTACGAATTCGGGCGCATTTAATGCATTTTACCTACCCCCGCCTAACTGTATGGCCACAGTTACGGTAACAGTTATGGGTGTGGCAATCGAATCTTGCTTTTACTGCCCATGCCCCGGAATCCTGTGGGTCGTACTTCGCTGTTTGCGCCATGCCGAGCACTGTGCCCCGTCCAGCACCCCCTCGAGACGCATAAATTAGCACGTTTCCCGCATTTCCCGGGATTCGACCATATCCGGTGAGGCTCGACCCCTTCGACTTGACCCCCTCGACTCGAGCCAAGTCCTCGACCGCCGTCCCTCGACTCCGTCGGACGAACCCTCGAGCGAGACTCCAACAACTCCAGGCTGCACTTCAACAACTCCCGATGCGACGGCTGCAGGGCCTCCCATACCGACGTACAACACTACAGCAGCACCGACGTGATCGGCCTCCACGCCATGCGTCACCAACCATGTGAACTCTAAATATATGTACTCCTGTACCCCTCCTTCACCTATAAAAGGAGGCGCCAGGACGTTAGAAGAGGAATGAGAGGATCTAGAGCATAGAAATGCTAAGGCTTTAGATCACAAAACAAATACCGTGAGACAGTGTAAAGTAGAGAGCTAGGCGCCCAAAACGCCCAAGCTCTAGCTCACGCTCCTCACACCTGCTTGTATTTTCCCCTATACTAGCACTTCGGTGCAAGATAACACGAACTATCCTCCCCCCGCTGGACGTAGGGCCTTCTTTTCCCGAACTAGGATAAATTGCCGTGTCCTTCTTGCATCACCCACCGGATTAAGGGAGCACGCAATTATAAATATTACTCGTTGGTGTTAACCCCCCGGGGGTCAAAACACCGACAGTTGGCGCGCCAGGTAGGGGAACTGCGTGTCACTAACGATTTCCCGCCAATTTTCCGGATGGGCAACTTTGTTTCACCACTTCCGCGTGCTACGGTGATCTGGTTTGGGAGCCTGGAGTTCATGTCCCTCGGCCAGGGCTATGACATGACCCTGCTCTCGATCAGTGACCCAAACGGAGGTCGCGGTACGCCCCCACGCTCTTGGGGGGCCATTCGTCGGTCTCACCACCATGCTGCCACATCGAAAAGGAGGCACGATCGACACCGTCATCGCCATCAACCTAAGTCGAGGATAGTTCCTGCCACTTTCTCCTCGCCCCTGACCGGAGATGACAAACCCCTTGTTGGGGGATTGTCTGACCCGAGTTCAGAGGTAGAGGGCGAACCGGCAGGACCCCACCACAACCCTGACTCCACCTTCGTAGTACGCTCATCGAGGGAGCGTGACGAAGTCCCCGCTTGATCGAGCCCGCTTCCGCACAAGCTGTTCGAGCGTCGTCGGCGACGTTCGTTCGACTTCAACAATCCCACGACGACGATCTCGACAGCGACCCACTCCAACATGAGCACATTAGAGGACCGCCCAGGCGCCCTCCTTCGTGTAATGACGGACGTGGGGACTGTCACACCAGCCTCCGAGGGCTTGGTCTTTGCAAGAGCGCCCGGCCCCCAGAGGTACACCATCGGCACACTCCGACAGCAGCTGCAGGAGGAGGCACGAGGACGAGCAACCCGCCAACCGTTATCCCCAAGCAAGCCAAAACATTGTCGCGGCAGCTATGCTCCTTCGCAATATGCCCGTGCCATCCAAGTCGCAGGCTCGGCGGATACAATGTGAGGTCGAGGATCTCCTACAAGTTGCTGCTGTTCAACAAGCCGAGAGCTCAGCCTCGAGGCATCGAGGGGCAGCCTCCGAACCTCAGGTCAAGCCCTCCTAGCCTAAAAGGGAGAGCTCGATCGATCAGGGGGTGGCCCCCTGACCGAAGAAGAAGCCGGCCCGAGAATGTATCAACGACGACCGCGCTCCCCGCGACGCGCGCCTTGACATTGTCGAGAACCACAGGCGCAAGCACAAGGATGCCGAGGATCGAGGGTACAGCGCCCATCGTGGAGGGCGTTATGACAGCGACGAAGACCGACGGGCCCTGGAGCCACCGGGTCCCCGAGTCTTCAGCAGGACGATCTGCTGCGCCCAGCTGCCCAACAAGTTTTGACCCCACGAGCATCGTCAAATACAACAGCGAAACCAATCCCGAGCTCTGGCTAGCCTACTTTTGGCTGGCTTGTAGGTGGCTCGAGGAGCTTCCCCTGACCAGATTCATGGCTAGGTCGACCTTGTCCGGATCTTCGAGGGGAACTTCAAAGGTACCTACGTGCGTCCCGGGAACTCCTGGGAACTGCGCAACTACAAGCAGAAACCAGGGGAGTCTCTCCGTGACTTTGCTCGACGATTCTCCAAGCTCCACACCAAACTACCCCACATCTCCGATCTCGACATCATTCTAGCATTCGTTGTGGGTACAACCCGCAAGGACCTAGTTCACGAGTTGGGGCGTAACCGCCCCAACACCGTCGACGAGCTCATGGATGTGGTCGCCAACTATGCGGCCGGCGAAGAGGCGGTCGGCGCCTTCTTCAGTGACGGGAAGGACAAGGGAAAGGCGCCGGCAGCTGACGCCGGAGGCTCGAGCAAAGGGCCGAAGAGAAACAATAAGAAGAAGAAAAATCAGCAAGGCAAGTGTGAGGCTGCAGAAGATGATCTCGTCACAGCAACCGAACTCAAAAGAACTCGAGGTCCCCCCGAGGGCACCTTCTTTGACAAAATGCTCAAGGAGCCCTGCCCTTATCACAAGGATGGGGCAAAGCACAAGCTCAAGGACTACCGCATGCTTCTAAAGCACTTTGAGCAAGTGGGCGTGAAGAAAAGTGACGACAAGAAAGACCAAGGCGGCGGTGAGGGAGACAACGGGGAAGACGAAAAATTCCCCGAAGTCTATGACTGCTACATGATCTACGGGGGCCCCTCGACCCAGCTCATGCCTTGACAGCGTAAGAGGGAGCGTCGAGAAGTCTTCTCCATCCGAGTCGCAACACCTCACTACCTCGACTGGTCTGACGCGCCCATCACGTTCGACCGCGATGACCATCCGGATCGTGTCCCCAACCCCGGGGCCTATCCGCTCGTCGTCGACCCAAACATCATGAACACCTGCCTCTCGAAGGTCCTCATGGATGGCGGCAGCAGCCTGAACGTCATCTACCTTGAGACCCTCGACCTCCTGGGAGTCAAGAGGTGCCAACTCCGACCCAGCGCCGGAGGATTCCATGGCGTCGTGCCAGGGAAGAAGGCCCTTCCCGTTGGCCGTATCGACCTTCTTGTCTGCTTTGGCACCCCTGCCAACTTCAGGAAAGAGACCCTCGCCTTCGAGGTGGTCGGGTTTCACGGAACGTATCACGCTATCATCGGCCGACCAGGCTACGCGCAGTTCATGGCGATCCCGAACTACACCTACCTGAAGCTCAAGATGCCAGGACCCAAGGGCGTCATCACCGTCGCCTCCTCCTATGAGCACGCGTACGACTGTGATGTCGAATGCGTCGAGTATGGAGAGGCCGTCAAGCAAAATGCCATGATAGCCGCGACCCTCAAGCGCCTCACCGACGAGGTGCCAGATCCCAAGTGACACGCCGGCAACTTTGAGCCAGCACAAGACACCAAGAAAGTCCCCCTCGACCCGAGCTGCCCTCGCGAGAAGGTGCTAACGATCAGTGCCAAACTCAAGGGCAAATAGGAAGCCGTGCTCGTCGGCTTTCTCTGCACGAACATTGATATGTTTGCGTGGAGTCCTTCAAATATGCCGAGCATACTGAGGGAAGTCACCGAGCACGCCTTGGAGATCCGGGCCGGGTCCAGACCGGTGAAGCAACGCCTGCGCCGCTTCGACGAGGAGAAGCGCAGGATCATCGATGAGGAGGTACACAAGCTTTTGGTGGCTGGATTTATCAAGGAGGTCTGTCACCCTGAATGGTTAGCTAATCCCGTGTTAGTTAAGAAAAAAAATGGAAAAATGCGGATGTGTATCAACTATACTAGTTTAAACAAAGCATGTCCCAAAGTTCTGTTTCCTTTACCACGCATTGATCAAATTGTTGACTCTACCGCGGGATGTGAAACCCTTTCATTCCTCGATGCTTATTCCGGCTACCACCAAATCAAGATGAAAGAGTCCGACCAGCTCGTGACTTCCTTCATCACACCTTTTGGCATGTACTGCTACGTCACCATGCCCTTCGGCCTTTGAAACACCGGGGAAACATATCAGCGGTGCATGCTCCACATCTTTGGCGAACACATAGGTGACACGATCGAGGCCTATGTCGATGACATCGTGGTCAAGTCCAGAAAAGTGGACAACCTCATCCATGACCTTGAAATCGCATTCAGGTGCCTTCGAGCCAAAAACATAAAACTCAACCCCGAGAAATGTGTCTTCGGAGTGCCTCAGGGCATGCTCCTCGGACACATCGTCTCCCAGCGCGAGATCGAGGCCAACCCCGAGAAGGTGGCGGCCATCATGCGAATGGGGCTGATTTGGGATCTCAAGGGCGTGCAGCAGGTCATGGGCTGCCTCGCGGCCCTCAGCCGTTTCATCTCACGTTTAGGGGAAAAGGCCATACCTCTGTACCGCCTCTTGAAAAAATCCGAGCGATTCACATGGACCGCGGAGGCCGAGGAGGCTCTCGACGAACTCAAAGGCATGCTGACATCCACCCCGATTCTCGTCCCTCCTCGACCAGCGACGTCGACCGAACCGCCCAAGCCCCTCCTCCTCTATGTCGTCGCAACGACTCAGGTGGTCAGCGCGGCCATAGTGGTGGAGAGGAAAGAGGAAGGGCATGCCTTGCCCATCCAGCGGCCGGTTTACTTCGTCAGCGAAGTGCTTTTAGAAACGAAAATCCGCTACCCACAGGTGCAGAAGCTGCTCTACACCATCATCCTTACGCGTCGCAAGCTCCAGCACTACTTCCTCAGCCACCCGGTTACCGTGGTATCTTCGTTCCCCTTGGGGAGATCATCCATAACCAGGAGGCCGCTAGAAGGATTGCTAAGTGGTCGGTTGAGCTCATGGGCGAGACCATCACCTACGCACCACAGAAGGCCATCAAGCCTCAAGTGCTGGCGGATTTCGTCACCGAGTGGACCGACACTCAGTTGCCGCCAGTTCAAATCCAAGCTGAGCTGTGGACAATGTACTTCGACGGGTCACTCATGAAGACAGGAGCAGGCGCAAGCTTGCTCTTCATCTCACCCCTCGGAGTCCACATGCGCTACGTCATTCGCATCCACTTTGCTGCTTCTAATAACGTCATGGAGTACGAAGCACTCATCACTGGATTATGAGTCGCCCTTGAACTCGGGGTCCGACGCCTTGACGTTTGAGGCGACTCGCAACTAATTATCGACCAAGTGATGAAGGCCTCGAGCTGCCACGACGCCAAGATGGAAGCCTACTGCGATGAAGTGCGCGAGTTGGAAGACAAGTTCCATGGCCTCGAGCTTAGCCATATTGCTCGACGATACAACGAAGCCGAGGACGAGCTCACAAAAATCGCATCGACTCGAGGTACAGTCCCTCCGGACGTATTCTCGAGGGACCTCTTCGAGCCCTCCATCGATTTGGGCTCGGGGGCTTGCACTGCGTCTTCGAAGCTCCACCCCATGACCTCGACTGGGGCCCCCTCGACCGCGGCCCAGGTTATGGAGATCCAGGGGACTCCTCCTCCATCGAGCCCGCCGCCGGATTGCCGAGCCCCTTTCCTCGACTGCCTCATTCGGGGAGAGCTTCCGGAGGACCGGACCGAAGCTCGCCGGATCACGCGACGGGCCAAGTCCTACGTCATCTACGGTGATGGCAAGGAACTCTACAGGCGAAGCCCCTCAGGTGTTCTTCAGTGCTGCATTACCATCGAGGAAGGCAGGAGGCTCCTCGAAGACATACACTCGGGAGCCTGCGGCCACCACGCAGCGCCAAGGACCCTCGTAGGCAACGCCTTCCGACAGGGTTTCTACTGGCCGACCACCATTTTCGACGCCACAAACATTGTCCTCTCGTGCAAAGGGTGTCAATTTTACGCCAAGCAGACGCATCTCCCAGCTCACGCCCTACAAATGATCCCCATCACCTGGCCGTTCGCGGTCTGGGGGCTTGATCTTGTGGGGCCTCTCAAGAGGACAACCAAAGGGTACACATACCTGCTCGTTGCTATCGACAAGTTTACCAAGTGGATCAAGGCCCGGCCTATCAGCAACATCCACTCTGAACGGGCGGTCGAGTTCTCCACCGACATTATCCATCGCTTCGGGGTCCCGAACGTCATCATCACCGACAATGGCACACAGTTCACCGGCAAGAAGTTCTTGGATTTCTGCGATCATCATCACATCCGTGTGAATTGGTCCACGGTTGCACATCCTCGAACTAACGGCCAGGTCAAGCACGCCAATGGCATGATTTTGTAGGGCCTCAAGCCAAGGATCCTCAACTGCCTCAGCAAGCATGAAAAAAAATGGGCCGCGGAGCTGCCTTCGGTCCTATGGAGCTTAAGGACAACACCTAGTCAAGCCACGGGCTTCACCCCATTCTTCTTGGTCTATGGGTCCGAGGCCGTCCTCCCCACTGACCTCGAGTATGGTTCCCCTCCACTAAAGGCGTACAACGAGCAAAGCAACGAAGAAGCCCTCGCAAATGCCATCGACCAGCTCGAGGAGGCTCGAGACATGGCGCTAATTCACTCCGTGAGGTATCAGAAAAAACTTCAACCTACCATGACAAGCATGTGCGCCCGAGGGACTTCCAAGTTGGAGACCTCGTCCTACGTCGATGACAGAGCAACAAAGGACGTCACAAGCTGACCCCGCCATGGGAAGGCCCATACACCGTAGCTGAGGTGCTAAAGCCCAGGACGTACAAGCTCGCTAACAACAAAGGTGAAATCCTCACCAACGCATGGAACATCGAACAGCTACGTCGTTTCTACCCTTAGAGCACCAATGTCCTCGTACATTCGCGCATGTTTTGTACATTTTTGCATGACAAATATAAGGAGTACTTTCGATTATAAGTTCAAACTTGTTATTGTACATGCAAGAGGTAGCCTCGACCCTGTCTCGCTAGAGTCGAGCCTTCCTCGGGGGCTAACGAGGGGGGAACCCCCTAAGTTCCTAAAAATACGAACGATTTTTTAAAAATTCGAGCGTCCCCTTTCGCTTTGCAACTAAGTTAAAAACGCCTCGAACTCCCTAGGGGTCCAGGGCTGTCGAGCCGGAGCTCTCCTACGCCTCCGGGCTACGGTACCTCCACTCGCTCCCCCTTGAGGGATACGAGCCTGCGTCGAACACTTAGTCGGAAAGCAAAAGTCAGGCAATCAAAACTCGAGCGCCTCTTCTTTCTCACGCCTCGATACGCTTCGCGACTAAGTAGAAAATGCCTCGAACTCCCTAGAGGGTCGAGGGCTGTCGAGCCGGGAGCTCTCCTACGCCTCCGGGCTATGGTACCTCCACTCGCTCCCCCCTTGAGGGATACGAGCATGCGTCGAAAACTTAGTCAAAAAAGCAAAGTCTAGGTGAAAGAAAGCAGAGAAGGCTTGAAAGTAAAATGACAAATTGCATTATGATAGATGCATAAAGGCTCAAAAAGGCTTTCAAAGCCACAATGAATATAAGTTATAAAAAACTAACTTATTACATGGGCATCTCCGCCCAGCCTTGCCCTACAGGCCCGCTCCGTCACCACCCTCCTCGACGAGGTATCCTTCATCCGCGGGGGGGGAGGACTTCATCCTCGAACAACTTCGCCAACGCTCCCCCTGGCCTCTCGGCGTCATTGATGAGCCCTCGGCATCGCTCCTCGTTCTCGCCGTTGGTCTTCGAGATATCAGGAATGAAACCTTGGGTGACCACATCCATGTCGAAGACAAAGCCAGAGGAGACCACTGCCAGCGCCCGCTTCACGCCGGTATGAAGCGCCTCCCGCACGCGATCACGAAGGGTGGCGTCGAGGTAGTAGATCCGGTCGACGAGCGCAGCACCCAGGATGTCTTCTTCAGCACCCTCGACAGGCCCGACCTCCCAGCAGGCGCAGAGCCTGTCGAGGGCAACCCGGAGCCAGCTGAGAAGCGCCCCCTCCACCACGAGGCTCTCCTGCAGCGCCTTGGCGGCGGTTTAGGTAGCACGCAGCTCAGTCTCGAGGCCTGAAACATAAAATAAGAGTTAGACAAACCATACAGGAAGAAAAAAGATCAAAAGCTCTCCAAGGAACTCACCAGCACAGCGAGTCTTGAGGGCGTGGCGATCCCCCAGCATGGCATCATGCTCCCCCCGAGTCTCGTCTCGCTCCCGCTGGGCCTCCTTGAAGGCCCGGGTCACCTCCGTCTTCTCACAGCGGAGGGTCTCGAGGGCACCACCAGCCAAGATGATGGCCTGCTCCTTCTGTTGGAGGGTAGCCTTCATTGCCTCGAGCTGGGTTTCTAGGCTAGCGGCTCGGTTTTTCTCCTCCTGGGCCAAGGTGGAGAGGGTGTTGCACGCCGTGGAGACTTTAGCAAGATTGGCCTCGAGCGAGCGGATACGCTCCATGGAGCCTTGAGCCTCCCCCACGAGTAGCTCGACGTGCTCCTGGGCTCGGATGCTCTCGCCCTTGGCCCTCTCCGCTTCGGCCTTGGCCGCGTCAGCTTCCTCCTTGGCACGCTTGAGCTCCTCCTTGAGTTGGGCGGCTTCCCCTCGAGCAGCCTCTGCGTCCTCCTTCTCCTGGGCGGCCTCCTCTTTGGCTTTGGCGGCCTCCCCCTGGTCCGCTTCACCTCCTCCTCGACCTCGGCCACTCTGCCCTGCGCAGATCGAACGGCTTCAAGTTGGTGAAGCACTTCCTCCTGGCTGTTGAGCATTTCATGGAGGAAGTCTGACTTGGAGTAGGAATGCCTCCGCACCTCCTGGGGACAGGAAATCGAGGGTTATGGCATTCCATACGAAAGAACTCAAAAAATTGCATCTGGTCTACATAGGGACTCACCGCGAGATTCCGGTCGAGGCCTTCGGCGAGCTCGACGCCCAGCTTCAGCAAGTGCTGCAGCCATGTCCGGGACCGCTCTACGTCCTCCCAGCACTTGACTTCCACCGGGTCATCCATCTCGATCCCCGGAGCGCTGGAGTCACCAAGCTCCCGAAGTATGATGCGCTCCTTGCCCCAATGCGGAAGGACCATCTTGACCTTGGTTCGCGCCAAGGACTCGATCTCGTCCACCACATCGCGTAGGACGCCATAATGCATGGCCAGCTCCGCCGGGGTGCTGAACTCCGACGCGGCGCCGGCATCCCTCAGCCCGAGGTCAGAAGTCGACCTCCTCGGCAGGCCAGAAGCCGCCATCACCTCCGGCTGCTCCATCGACGGTTGCGATGGCTGGCTCGACGTTGCTTCTGGTGCCTTCAGGGGCAGCGAAGGTGTTGAGGCCATCACTTCCCCCAACGCCACGTCCTGTGGCGTCGGCAGATCCACCATCGACGCATCTTCCGGTGGGTTCGGTACCGAGGCCTCCTCTAATTGCACCCCCGGCAGCCGCGGGACCGTTGACGCCTTCGACGCCGTTTCCTATTCGAACAGCAGCTCGTCCAGAGAGATCACGGACACCCATTGCTTGGGCAGCCCAAAGTCCCCTCTGTATCTGACGTCTCGGGCGGCTGCTGCGCCGGCGGGTCCAGCGGCGCCGTGTCCCCCGACGGCGTCTGCTGCACCTGTTGATGCTGGGGCGGGCCCCCGGTTTTCTCCTCCTCTTCCCACCGCTCCTGCAGCTCTTTCTCCCCCTCCCGCTGTGACTGCGGTAGCTCTGCTTCTTGCAGGGCCCCCTGCTCCTGCTTCCTCTGGGCCTCGAGCTCGCGTAGCCCCGTCGGCCAGGGTCTCCGCTCTCCCGTCGAGGGGGGAAGGGCTGTGGTCTCCTCACCCTCGAGGTCGATGACGGCTACCTCCTTTCCCGGCTCATGGCCCTTGGGGGCTCCCGCCTTGGGTGCGGGGATCGAGGCCTCCGGTCGGCCAGGAGCGGAAGCTCCCGACGTCGGGGCTCCGCCCCTGGCACCGGGCCGAGCTTGAGGACCGTGGACGATGACGTCAAGGAGGCGCTCCCTCCCTCTTGCATCCTCCCTGGCTCGGAGTCACCGCCCATCGTGGCCCCCGAGACGCTCGACCCTGCAGCAAGAGCGGAACCCATCAGCCTACCGCGCGCCATAGCTCCGAGGGCTGAGGACAACCACTTGGCTTCCCACGGAGCCAAGGGCCTCGACGTCGCACCTGTGACCGAGGCCTCCATCTTCACAGCTGCGTCCACCTTGAGCCTCTTAGCCGGCGCAAGAGACGCCTCCTCGATTTGGCGCTTGGGCCTGGATGGGAAGCAGGACGACAAAAAGCTTATTAAACTACGCAAGGAGGATGCAACGAAAAAGAATTGAATCAACAACACTTACCCGAAGGGGATAGAGGCCTTTCGGGTCCCCCTCAAACTGCCAGCAGATCTCGAGACCCTCCCAAAGCCGAGCCCTTCCCGGGGCTGAGGCTGCTCGGGGCCATCGGTGGGGTCGCCGCGCCTCCCTGCTCCGACGGGGCCTCCTGAGCACGGCTCTGCTCCGCCCACACCGATGACCGGGACCGGGTTTCCCTGGTCAAATTGGGTGTGGTCCCACCTCGAGTATGACGGGAGGGGGGTGAACCCCCTCGAGTCGAGGCGTCGGCCCACCTTTTCCCATGCCGGCGCTCCGAGGCCGACGTTACCGGCTAGGGGGCCCGCTGCTCCACCGCCTCCTCCTGCACCAAGGGGCGGTCAGCATGGGAGGAACCCGATAAGATGAGCTCGAGATGCCCCGCCACCCCCTCGATGTCATCGCTGTCATCATCAGCATCATCTTCATCTCCCTCAGACGAGGGAGACTTCTCCTCCGGGAGCCCGTCGTGCCTCTGCTGAACGCGGCGCCACGCAAGCCTTTCGTGCTCCTGGAGCTTCTTGGCCTTCTTCTTCTCCTCTTTGTCCTTACACCGCTTTTCTTGCTGGGTGTTGAAGCATCTTACCTAACGATCGGGAGCGTCCTCCCTTAGCGGGGGCCTCGATCTCCGGTAGTCGATTCTCCCCTACACGAAAACGTTTAGTCACAGGGACAAGAGAAGGGGGCGGAATGAAAACATGAAAGGCACGAGTCGGGGCACTCACCAGGTCGAGGCAACCCTCCTTCGGCCGCATGGGGAGGCGGTTGACGTCTTCTGCCCTGAACGAGCCCGCGACCATCCCCTTTACCCACGCAACGAATTCCGCGGTGGATGGCTTCTCGCCGGACATCCAGCACCTCTCGAGAACCTCGGGCGCCACCGAGGGGAGCATCTCGTCCAACCATAGCTGGCGCTCCATCAGAGGGAGCACCCGTCAACTGTGGAAGGCCGAGACCACCACACCTGCCATCAGGCCCGCCTCTCGAAGGGCCTTCATCGCGGCAACAAGGGGACAAAGTCGACGCTGAAGATCTCTCGTGACACCGTGTGGCCAGTTGAATGGACGCTCGGTGATAAGCCACCCGGTGTGCGGCGGGAGGTAGCCGCCATCGTTGCGAAGGTAGAACCACTGCTCGTCCCATCAGGAGTGGTTGGACATCAACCCGGTGGGGATATACTCGCGTGGCTCCTCCGACTTTCTGGTCTTCAACACGAAGTTGAGGCACCCCGCTCTGACGACTCACCTTACTCCTGGTGCCACCGGGGAGGCGAACCACTCCCCCTTGTAAAGATGGAGCCACAACTCCTAATGTGGCGCCATCCCGTGGTAGCCCTCGCAGACGGCCGCGAAGATGGCGGCGTTGGAGATGGCGTTGGGGTGGGAAATGTTGGAGCTCGACGCCGTAGAAGTTCATCAACCCCTGCATGAACTCGCTCGGGGGTACGCCGAACCCATGCCGATGATATTTGAGGAAGCTCACCACATAGCCCTCCGACGGGCTTGGCTCTTGGTGGTTCCTCGGCGGCGCAATCCACTCCGGCCAATTCGGATCGGTGACGGGGCGGAGAAGTCCTTCTCCCACCAGCTCGTTCAGCCTTTGCCGCGTCACGGTCGATGGGCGCCAAAGTTCGGCGGGCTGGAGGACGGGGGCCATGGCAGCAGCGGCGGCACGGATCCGCTTGGTGGATGCGGCGGCGGCAGCAACAACACGAATCTCCTCGGCAGACGGACGACCGGGAAGGTTCCCAATCGTGATTCCTTGCTCTAAGTTTCTACCCTCACGCGCGCAGGAAAGCAGGAATTCAGGAGGATGGCAAAGGTGGGGGCGAACAGCGCCTGTCCCTCTCTGTTTTTATACTTGATAAGAGCAACGGGCGGAGTCCGACGGCAGGGAAAAGGTAAGTCCCCGCAATTAATGCGCTTACCTGACCGTACCCCCCCACCTCGATCCTCGACCGGATGCGCGCGTCACACCTCTGGTAAAGAGCCGTCACTCGGGCCCACCACGATCGCACCGCTAAGGCCTTCTCCTCAAAAGGCGTGTCCAATGATAAGAAAAAAGAGCCATTACTCGCCAACGGAGATTTCTACAAAAGGTAAAATGGGCTCTGGCCCCACCTCAAATTCTCAAGGGAGTGAAGGCCGGCCCTCAAATGAGGGTTCAACGGCTGCCCTTGAGAACCAAAAAAAATCGAGCGCCGGCCCTAAGCCTTGAGGGAGCGAAGGCTGGCCCCATGATCAAGGGTTCGACAGCCGCCCTCGAGCACCTGAGTTAGGGGTGACCAAGGGGAGCCAACACGAGGCCTTGCTCGAGAACGAACTCTTGAGACCCCTTTGGACACATCCAAGGCGAAATGCTACGGACTTTATGGAATCCCCTCGAAGGGAGGCATTGAGCCGCCGAGACCTATCGAATGGAATTGTTATTCGTAAGACCATGCGTTTTGCTCTAATGAGACCGCCTCCGGGCCACCAGCCGACCTCTATTGAACGAGGAACGGACTCTCACTTGGATTTTCCCATTACCAGCTCACTGAGAACTTCACAGCTCGCCCTATTGAGGGTAGTCCGACGCTTCTTGCCTCACGTCCGATCGAAAGGACTCGTGAGATGAATGCTGAGGCCGGCAACGCCCCAGCCGCACGAGGCTCGGGAGCTCGACTGTGCCCGGCTCCCCTCGACGAAAGAGGGTCAAAAATCCCCCGGGGGCTCGGCGTCCCGACGCACCCCTCGGTAGAGCGCTGTGACTCCAGTTCAGGCCTATACCCGACTGGACAACCACCCCTCGACCAAAGACAAATGAAGCCCTCACAGGAGTCTTTCGACTCCTATGAGGCCTCAGAGGCTACTCCCGCGGGGGTCGCTCGCGCGCCCCCCACGGAAAGATCTGAATCACATCCCGTTTCCAATTCTTGACCCCCTGCCCGAGTGCCATCACTCGCGCAGGGGCTCGGGGGCTACTGTCGTTACCTAGGAAATGGGTACCCTAAACCCATGGTTTACTAGGCTATACCCTGCAAAATCAGCAACACAAACCCTCCAGTGACCTCCCACGATTAACGTTCGAAGGCCCGCAGGCAAAGCATATTGGGTTGACCCACGAACGGGCTACGACGGCCCAAAGCTAAAGCCTGCTCGAGGGGCTACCGAGCGGACTGGGACTGTACACTCGAGGGTACAATTCGGGCGACCCCTCGAGGATGGAACTTCGCCCGGCGAACGACCTGCCCTTGAGGATGGAACTTCATTCGCGCAAATGGGCAGCCCTCGAGGACAGTGCACCCCTCGGCTACCGACTCTCCCGTACGGATCCGGGCGCATTTAATGCATTTTACCTACCCCTGCTTAACCGTATGGCCACAGTTACGGTAACAGTTGTGGGCGTGGCGGTTGAATCTTGCTTTTACCGCCCATGCCCCAGAATCCCACGGGTCGTACTTCGCTGTCTGCGCCATGCCGAGCACTGTGCCCCGTCCAGCACCCCCTCGAGACGCATAAATCAGCACGTTTCCCGTATTTCCTAGGATTCGACCTTATCCGGTGGGGCTCGACCCCTTCGACTCGACCCCCTCGACTCGAGCCAAGTCCTCGATCGCCGCCCCTCGACTCCGTCGGACAAACCCTCGAGCGGGACTCCAACGACTCCGGGCTGCACTTCAACAACTCCCGACGCGACGGCTGCAGGGCCTCCCATACCGACGTACATCACTACAGCAGCACCGACGTGATCGGCCTCCTCGCCATGCGTCACCAGCCATGTGAACTCTAAATATATGTACTCCTGTACCCCTCCTTCACCTATAAACGGAGGCGCCAGGACGTTAGAAGAGGAACGAGAGGATCTAGAGCATAGAAATGGTAAGGCTTTAGATCACAAAACAAATACCATGAGACAGTGTAAAGTAGAGAGCTAGGCGCCCGAAACGCCCAAGCTCCAGCTCACGCTCCTCACACCTGCTTGTATTTTCCCCTGTACTAGCACTTCGGTGCAAGATAACATGAACTATCCTCCCCCCCGCTGGACGTAGGGCCTTCTTTGCCCGAACCAGGATAAATTGCCGTGTCCTTCTTGCATCACCCACTGGATTAAGGGAGCACACAATTACAAATATTACTCATTGGTGTTAACCCCCTGGGGGTCGAAACACCGACACAAGAGATGAGAGAGAGAAAAATTCTAGCTCCTAGAGTGCAAGTCAACAGCTAAATGTCTTTGCTTTCTTGCAGCTCTCTGTCTATGTTTATAGAACAGCTCATGCCAGAAAATGAGAGGTAGGGCCCACCAAGGGGTCGGCTGACCCCCCATTACCTCTCATGAGGTTCTGGACAGAGTATACTAGCACTAGAACAAGTGTGTGCACAGAAAGTGATTAAAAAAGTTAAAAGGTTGCCATGCCAAGTTCATTTAGATGATCAAGTGGAGCTATGTAGATTGACATGCTATCTTTCAGGTGTTGTAATGGGTGGAGCATATCATGGCATGGCAGGCATTGGGATGGACAAAAGTTGATAGGTGAGGCATCAGGGAGGGGTGGGCCGACCCCCCACGGGCTCCACCTAGTGTTGACTTTTCTAAAGAGGTTAAGTTAGTTAATTATTTTAGTTTTAAGCTTAATTAAGGTTGACAGAGAAAGGAGTTGGAAATAAATGATAAGATAAATGAACAAATAAATGGAATAAACTTTAATTAAGTGTTAGTGTACTTACCTTGATGGAAGAGTTATTCCCTCAGGTCCTTGCAATAGGACCTCCCTCTGGGGCTGGTGTAGGAATTTTTTTGGAGGTGTCACCGGTTGTATCACCTTCCTCTTCCATATTTCCTTGCTCTTTGCCCATGGCCTTGGATTGGTCTTCTTCTTTGGTTTTCTTATGAGAGTAACAGTTGCCAAATCCACCGTCATGATCAGTGAGCATTGCGCAACTTTGGGTTTGAAGTTGAATTTTTCTTGGATCCCATTGATGGTGAATTGAATTTCTCTGGCTCCAACATCAATATGTGCATTGGCAGTGCTAAGAAATGGTCTTCCAAGGATGAGTGGTGTCTTCTTGTCTACTTCCATATCAAGTACCATGAAGTCCATAGGAATGAAGAATTCACATATCTTGACGGGTATATTCTCAGCTACCCCCGCTGGATGGCGAACTGACTGATACGCCACCTACAAATATATTGATGTAGGTGACAAAACAGCGTGATTTAGTTTATCAAAAACTACCTTTGGCATGACACTGATGCTTGCTCCCAAGCATAGTGCATGCTCAAAGTGTTGTGTCCCAATGGAGCAGTCGATGGTGGGGCACACAGGATCCTTCTTCTTTTCTGGCAGTTGGTTTAGTATAGCCGCACTGCATTCTTCGGTTAGTTTGATTACCTCTGTTGTGGGCAG
The DNA here is from genome assembly GCA_023333625.1 of Bothriochloa decipiens. Lineage (NCBI taxonomy): Eukaryota > Viridiplantae > Streptophyta > Magnoliopsida > Poales > Poaceae > Bothriochloa > Bothriochloa decipiens. The sequence continues at coordinate 4,134,426 of CM041637.1, forward strand.
AGGGCGTTTATTGTTGAGGATATCTCTCAGGTACTTGGCATAGGTTGGAACTGCATTGCATCAAGTAGTGGAATATTGACATATAATTGATGAATTACCTCAACAAATTTTCTGAATTATTCATTGGTTGTTTGTTTCCTCGTTCTTGGAAAGGGTAGCAATATGTTGGTGTCATAGAACTCATGTGGAGCTGTCTTTCCATGGAACTTGGTGCTTTCTTCCTTGGATGGTGGTTCCTCTTCTTCTTCCTTTTCTTCCTCATCTTTCTTGTCCTTTCTTGCATTCTTCCTTGTCATGTTGGGATATGGTGGATCACGAGTGGTCTTACCCCCTCTCGTGGTCACCACATTTAAGGTATTGCAAGGATTTATAGAACATGGAATAGTGGCAGCAATTTGTGCTATTTGAGACTCTAGTGCTTTATCAAAGTTCAATTGATCCTTAACAGAAGAAACAAGGGAATCCATCTTAGCAGTTAATGATTCAAGAGTCCTTTCATTAGCTAGCAATCTTCTACTCATGTCTTCATTGATTTTAGCTTCATTTATGACAAGATCTTTAAGTGAATGCCAATTGGATTTGCTAGTGTTACCTTGGCCTTTGGAGCACGAAGTCATCCCTCCTTGCTGATGTAGCCCAATGATGGCATACATGACTTCATGTCTTGCATCTTGCACCTTGCACCATTGATTTGTTTCGATTGCACATGCAGAGACATATTGTTGGATGGCCTCTCGATCTTCCTTAAATTTGGCTTGTTCATCCAATTTCTTCATCAAGAGCTCCATATTTTGAGATGGCATTTACCTCTTCAATGATGTTCATGCCTCTCTTCTTGGGTTGAGGACGTTCTTCACTCCATCCTTGATTCGTCATGATGTTCTCAATGAGATTTTAGGCTTGCATGACATTGAGGAAGGTGAACACTCCTCTTGCAGTGGCATCAAGGTGGCTATGGGCTACTGGAGTTAGCCCATGATAGAAACTATTGATGCAAAATTATATCTGCAAACACACCAGGCTAATACCCACAATTGATATCCGAAGCGTGCTAGTCGATTTGACCTGTTAATCAACAAGGATGATAAATTTGAATAAAATCCGAACAAGACGACAGCGATGCACCCGGACGTCAAAGCTCAGAAAGTATTCGATAACTGTTGAACAGATCAGATGTGACGACAGCGATACGCCCGGAAGTCAAAGCCTGAATGGTGCTCGGTAAACGCGGAACCTGTAACGTCGTCGGAGATCAAGTTGATGCAGCCCGTCGATTCTTGAAAGAACTCGTTGAAAAAGAAAAGGTACTTGGCGAAGTCGCCGAAAAGTAAAGTACTGGTAAAAGTTAATAAAAAGTAGATTGATTTATTGATGCTTGGATATCCATTACAATGCCCTTCGGCATATATTTATACTCTGATAAAAAGAGTCCTAATTTAATACGTAAAGCTTAAATATAGAAGAAATAAACTAATTCCTTATATGAACTCTATTTCTTGAAAAAGAAATAAAATTTGTGTAGGAGTTGGACTTAAACTACAATACTAAAAATCATAAGCTTCGTGTCACCGATCCGCTGTCTGCTCCCGTCACGATGAAGTCATCTTCTTATCGGCACATCCCTGGCATCGGCAACAACCTTCTAGCCTTACTGCCTATCTTATCGGCAACAGCCCTCTGGCTTCATCGGCAATGTACGAGATCAACATGTCCTTCATCGGCAACCACCCATCGGCAGCTCAGAAGCAATGCTGAAGAATAACCACCTTCTTGCCGATTTAGTTTAGTCTCCCGATCCTTATTGACACGTGCCGAAAAACGATGTCAACATATGCCCCCCAATTTCAGAGTATAAAATACTTCATGCACCAAAATTTCTTCTAGGTCATGATTACTCCTGTTCTTTCAAGCGTCTATCCAAATACTAGGATAATATTTCTTCAGATATTTACCGTTCAACGCTCTTGTAAATACTTCTCCTTCAAGAGTTTCTAGGATATAGGCATTACCAGGAACGGACCGATTGATGCGATAAGGACCCTCCCAATTAGGAGACCATTTACCGAACTTTGTACTTTTAGTCCCCATCGGTAAAATTAATTTCCAGACTAGATCACCATCGGCAAATTCCTTCGTCTTCACTTTTTTATCATACCACCTAGCAACTCTCTTCTTGTTCTCTTCGATGCTAACTAAAGCTTTTAGCCAATGACTCGCCAGATCTTCTAACTCATCTTTCATGAGTGTACTGTAATCATCGGCAAACAACTGATCTTGATGAAATACTCGCCTTGAACCAGTCTTGATCTCCCAAGGCAAAACTGCATCATGTCCGTATACCAACTGATAAGGCGATACTTTAGTAGCACCATGGCATGCCATCCGATATGACCACAAAGCTTCGTTCAACACTGTGTGCCACTTTCTAGCATTTTCCTTAATCTTGCGCTTAATGAGTTTAATAATCCCTTTGTTAGAGGCTTCGGCCTGACCATTGGCTTGAGCATAATAAGGCAAGGAATTTAAGACCTTAATCCCCATCTCATTGGCAAATTTATCAAACTCCCCTGACGTGAACATAGTCCCCTGATCGGTCGTAATAGTTTGAGGAATACCGAACCGATACACAATATGCTCTTTTACAAAATCAACCATGTTTGCTGATGTCACATTCTTCAGAGGAATTGCTTCGACCCACTTCGTAAAGTAATCGGTAGCGACAAGTATGAATTTATGCCCCTTGCTTGATGGTGGATATATCTGACCGATGAGATCAATAGCCCATCCTCAAAATGGCCACGGTTTAATGATAGGATTCATTGCCGATGCAGGCGCTCTTTGAACGTTGCCGAATTTTTGACACTCCAGACATCCCCTAAAATACTTGAAACAATCTTCGAGTATCATCGGCCAGTAATATCCATTTCGCCTGATCATCCACTTCATCTTGAAAGCCGATTGAAGTGCCCCACATACTCCTTCATGGATTTCGCCCATTAAAGTCTTTGATTCTTCTTTGCCAAGACACTTGAGCAAAACTCCATCCATTGTCCAATAATATAATTCATCATCAAGGAGCACATACTTAGTAGCTTGAAATCTTACATGTTTCTCGACCTTCCTAGATGGATCTTTCAAATAATCGGCAATCTCCTTCCTCCAGTCATCGGCATCAGTTGCCGATGTCAATACTTCGCGGATTGGCTGATACCCCGAAGCATGTTGTGCTAACCGATTAGCTTCTTCAATATGTAATCTGGAGATATGTTTAAGGCAAAAATCTTTGAACTCCTTCAATAACCGTCGACACCTCTCGTAATATGAGATTAAAACTTCACTTCGACATTCATATACCCTAGCTAATTGATTAACGATCAGCATCAAATCATCGAAGATTTCAACAGCATCGGCACGGGCTTCCCTGAGTAACTCCAGACCTTTCAACACAGCCTGATACTCAGCCTGACTGTTTGTCGATATGGTAGCAATCGGCAATGAGAATTCATATTTCTTCCCTTGAGGTGATATCAGCACAATACCGATACCTGCTCCTTCGCCACATGTAGAACCATCGAAGAAGAGTGTCCACAGAGCAATCTCCAAAGAATTCACCGCGCCGTAGTGCTGAGTAACAAAATCAGCCATGACTTGCCCTTTGACTGCTTTAGCTGATTCATACCGCAGATCAAACTCTGATAACGCTAAAATCCACTTGCCGATTCTTCCACTTAGAATTGGCATTGACAGCATATATTTGACCACATCGTCTTTGCATATAACCATGCATTCGGCCGTTAACAGGTAATGCCTTAATTTAACACAGGAGAAATATAAGCATAAACATAACTTTTTAATGGCCGAATACATGGTCTCAGCATCCACCAATCTTCTGCTCAGGTAATAGATTACACGTTCTTTCCCTTCATATTCTTGGATTAGAGCTGATCCAATGACTTCATCATCACTCGACAAATACAACCTGAAGGGCTCCCCATGTTGGGATGGAACTAGCACTGGTGGATTCACCAAATACTTCTTAATTTCTTCTAAAGCCAACTGCTATTCTTCTCCCCATATGAATTTCTGATCGGCTTTCAGCTTCAATAATGGACTGAAAGCTTTGATTTTTCCTAATAAATTAGATATGAATCTTCGAATAAAATTGATTTTGCCGATCAGAGATTGTAGCTCATTCTTATCGGTAGGAGCAATCACGTTGTTGATAGCATCAATGGACTTCCTGCTAATTTCAATACCCCTCTAATGCACCATGAAACCTAAGAATTATCCTGCCGATACATCAAATGCACACTTGTTAGGATTCATCTTTAACCCATGTTTCCTTGTGCACCCCAATACTTTCCGCAAGTCAATCAGATGATTCTCGAAATCTCCAGACTTAACCACCACCACATCATCTATATAAATTTCGACCAATGTGCCGATGTATTCATGAAAAATGTAATTCATTGCTCTCTGATAAGTAGCACAGGCATTCCTTAAACCAAAAGTCATGACTATCCATTCAAATAAGCCTACATGACCTGGACATCTGAAGGCAGTCTTGGAGATATCTTCTTCGGCCATAAAAATTTGATTATATCCGGCGTTCCCATCCATGAAGCTAATAATCTGATGTCCAGCAGCGGCATCAATTAATAAATCGGCAATGGGCATCGGATAACCATCCATCGGTGTAGCTTTGTTAAGATTCCTAAAATCAATACAGACACAAAGTTTCCCATTCTTCTTGTAGATAGGAACCACATTAGAAATCCATTCAGCATATCGGCATTGTCGGATGAATTTGGCTTCAATCAACCTTGTTATTTCGGCCTTAATATCAGGCAGCACCTTAGGATTGCATCATCGTGCTGGCTGCTGATGTGGCCGAAATCCTTGTTTGATAGGTAACTGATGTTCAATAATTGATCAATCTAACCCGGGCATCTCTGTGTAATCCCAAGCAAAACAATCCTTATATTCTTTCAATAAAGCAATCAATTGTTCTCTGCTCTGGAGATCTAACTTAGCACTAACAAAAGTTGGCCTTGATCTTTCGCCGTTTCCGATATCCACTTCGACTAAGTCATCTGCCGATGTAAACCCATGGCCCAGTTTTCCATCATCGGCAAACCTATCCATTTATAACTCATCTTCAGAACCAACTGCTTGGATCAGGGGCAGCTCATAATCAGCAATCCTGAGGAACTCCAAATCCCATGCTTCTCCCGATATGCACTTGGTCCACTCGTAAGTCTCTGATTCTGCTAATGCAATTATATACGATGAATCACCATGAACCACCTCAACTTTATCTTCAACCCACTGCACGAGACATTGGTGCATTGTAGAAGGAATGCAACAATTAGCATGAATCCAATCTCTTCCTAACAGCAGATTATAAGCACCTTTGCCACTGATGACAAAGAAAGTAGTCGGCAATGTTTTGCTACCGATGGTTAGCTCAGTGCACAGTGCTCCTTTGACTAGTGATATGTTCCCTTCAAAGTCCTTGAGCTTCATGTCCGTCTTAGCTAGATCTTGATCTCCTTTTCCAAGCCTCCGAAACACAGTGTATGGCATGATGTTAATCGTAGCCCCTCCATCTATGAGTATCTTTGACATCGGCTGCCCATCAACTCTGCCCTCGACGAATAAAGCCTTAAGATGCTGTCTTTCATCATCGGTAGGCTTCTCAAAGATGGCCATCATCGGATCCAAGGTTAGCTGAGCCACTTGTTCTGAAAGAATCGATTCTTCCTCCTCATCGGCAAGTGCCCGAAATTCCATTGGCAAGATGAAAACCATATTGATATTTGCCGATGGACCTCCGTCTTCATGCTTTGGCTACCACACTTGAGACTTTGCCCCATGGGGGTTTTCTTCTCTGTGCTCCCGTTGCAACTTCCTCTTTTGAGTCTTCATTAGACCTTTAGGACACCATCGAGGAAGCTTCGTCTTCCAGACGGGCTGATACAGTTTTGTACTAGGACCTGGGCAGTTTATATTGGAGTCTTCGCAAAGAATCGCCTCATCAGGAACTCTCGCATTGGCCATCTCCTCGAGCTCCTCTTGATTCATCGGTAAACAATCGTCACGCTTGCCCAGCCTTTCATGTACACTGGTTCTGCCCCCCAGCCGATCATGTACCCATGTTCTTCTCCTGATCGGCTCATCGACGTATCTGCTCTAATCACCATAGCGCGGTCTTCTTTCGGCCCGATCGGCTCGATCATAACCATTGCATTCGGGGCAGTTATCGACAGTAGGCAATTTAATGCCTTCTTCCCAGCAGTAGATGAAGAAAGGGCATCTCCAATGATCTTCGTGCTGATGCCACGCTTCCTGACACAACTCCTCTTGCCGATGTCAATAGCGGTCACCTGAAATTCTATACGGAGTTGGTCTAGGAGGTCTTCTGGAACTACTGCTTACTTCAATTATCTCTTTCCCCCTCAAGCCATCGGCAGTTGCTTAATTTCTAGGATCCACCGATGCTCTCCTCTTAGCGCTTGCCGATGTTAACACTTTGGTCTTGTTTACGGCCTCCACTATGTTTGCTGGGAAAGGATGTTGATCAATCTTCATCGGCCTCTGAGCTCTAGAGTTGTCAAACTTGATCCTCCCAGATTCAATTGCCGATTGCAACTGCTGTCTGAAAACCTTGCAGTCATTGGTACTGTGCGAAGTTGCATTATGAAATTTGCAGTACCTCATCTTCTTCAGCTCATCTGCCGATGGAATCACATGATTGGGTGACAGCTTGATTTGGCCCTCATGAAGTAGTAGATCAAATATTTTATCGGCCTTCGTGATGTCAAACGTGAATTTCTCTAGCTCTTTCTGACCAAAGGGACAAGACATAGGCTTCTTACCCTTTACCCACTCAGCCAGGTCGATAGTTGGTTCTTTATCTGAATCTAATTCCTCTGCCTCTTCTACAAAGGACACCTTCTTGTTCCAACTCTTCCTATGTTCTGGGGCTTGAGCACCTTGATCAGAGATCCTCTGCACAATATGGCTTAAGCTTTCAAACTCCTGAGAATCGTATTTGTCCCTGAGATGCGACAACAAACTCTAAAACACCAAACCAGCTAACTGGCGGTCATCAAGCACTAGGCTGTAGCACCTGTTCTTCATGTCTCGTACCCTTTGCACAAAACTCTCTATCAATTCATCGCTTCGCTGTCTTAATTTCATCAAATCGGTAAGCTTCTTCTCATGGACACCAGCAAAGAAGTATTTATGGAATTGTCTTTCTAGATTGGCCCAAGTAAGAATGGAGTTTGGTGGTAACGAGATGAACCACGCGAATGCCGATCCAGACAAAGAGGACGAGAATAAACAGATCCTCAGCTCATCCCTGTTCGCTGCTTCCCCGCACTGGATGATGAATCGGTTGATGTGCTCCATCGTTGACGTATCATCTTGCCCAGAAAACTTAGTGAATCTGGCACCTTGTACCGATTCGGGAAAGGAATTAAATCATAAGATGAAGGGTACAGAGTTCGATAAGAGTAAGTATTAATCTTAGGCCGAATCCCAAATTTCTCTTTCATCACTTCTGCAATCTTATCGGTTAAGAGTGCATCCTGATCTTGCCGATGCACTGGCTGAATATCCACTGGAGGCGTTGGCTGATATGCTTCTACATACCCTTGTGGCATTTGGCTTGGAGGAATCGGCATATTCATAGTACCAATCTGTGGAGTAAAGTTCATCGGCTGTTTTGCTGATGCTTGTTCCTGAAAAGTTGTCTGTGGACTATACCGCTGAGTCCCCATTGCCTGGTAACTTGGCTAAATAGCAGATTGCTGAACTGGTGCTGGCCCTGACCAATTGAGATTATAACTTATCGGCACTTGATTTGCCGATGGCTGACAGTTTATAGACAATTGATGCTCTTATATAGGTAGATGATAACCAGCATGATTGCCCTGAATTGCAGATAACCCAGATTGAGATATGAATGGCACTATGGGTTGTTCTGCAATGGAAGCTCTCTGTTGAACTGGTGGAGGATTAGTCAATGGATTCGCATAAGATATTTGTTGCGGAGGCGCGTAGAATCCCATTGACAATGGCTGTATAGCAGGAGGTGCAGTAGAATAATGTGGCACTTGAGCCATCGGCCGAATTGGAGTAGCCGATGTCATTGGACCCTTCCCTGCTACATCATGCACTTGAGGTAGTCCAGAGTTGGCAGTAGATGGACATGGAGGCATCCCGTATCCCCACCAATTAGCAGCAGTTTGACTGTGTTGACCTAAAGGACCTGATATTGCTGATGCCGATAGATCTGTGCTCAACTAAGTACTAGGCCTCTCCTGAGACGTTAGATCTGATCCTATCGGCGTGGCTTCAATGATAGATGGTCCTGATATAACTAAAGGAGTAGGCGCTTCCATACTCTCAACGGCTGGAGTTGCCGATGGAGTACTAGTAGATGCCGATCTCGGCTGATGATATACCGGCCCGACATACCCTGGTGCTTGTCCGTCTCTTAACATTTGCACAACAGCATTGTAAACAGTATTGGACAGCACGGTGGAGTGGTTGATCAAAGCTTGATTTAATGCAGAATTAACCATCTCCTATAATTTACCAGGGTTGGAGTCAAAGGTTACCTGCCGAGGCAATGGCAGATCTTGCTTCTAGATGACTTCTTTGCCCCTGTTCTTGCTGAAAGACTTTAAGCAGAGCTGCCTGTAATCCTCCATAGCTTTTTCCATGGCTTGCTTCTGATCCTCCTTGAGATCTGACTCTGATATCTCGATGATGTTCTCTAGATTGATATCAGTAGGATTCTTCATGATAGATCTATTGACTTGGTCCCACTGGGCATGCCAAAAGATGTGTTGATGCAAAATTGTATCTGCAAACACACCGGGCTAATACCCACAATCGATATCCGAAGCGTGCCAGTCGATTTGACCTGTTAATTGACAAGGATGATAAATTTGAATAAAATCCGAACGAGACGACAGCGATGCGCCCGGACGTCAAAGCTCAGAAAGTATTCGATAACTATTGAACAGATCAGACGAGACGACAGCGATACGCCCGGAAGTCAAAGCCTGAATCGTGCTCGGTAAACGCGGAACCTGCAAGGTCACCGGAGATCAAGTTGATGCAGCCCGTCGATTCTTGAAAGAACTCGTTGAAAAAGAAAAGGTACTTGGCGAAGTCGCCGAAAAGTAAAGTACTGGTAAAAGTAAATAAAAAGTAGATTAGTTTATTGATGCTTGGATATCCATTACAATGCCCTTCGGCATATATTTATACTCTGATAAAAAGAGTCCTAATTTAATACGTAAAGCTTAAATATAGAAGAAATAAACTAATTCCTTATATGAACTCTATTTCTTAAAAAAGAAATAAAATTTGTATAGGAGTTGGACTTAAACTACAATACTAAAAATCATAAGCTTCGTGTCGCCGATCCGCTGTCCGCTCCCATCACGATGAAGTCATCTCCTTATCGGCACATCCCTGGCATCGACAACAACCTTCTAGCCTTACTGCCTATCTTATCGGCAACAGCCTCTGGCTTCATCGGCAATGTACGAGATCAACATGTCCTTCATCGGCAACCACCCATCGGCAGCTCAGAAGCAATACTAAAGAATAACCACCTTCTTGCCGATTTAGTTTATTCTCCCGATCCTTATTGACACGTGCCGAAAAACGGTGTCAACAGAAACCTTGAATCAGGAGCCATTCCTTGATTCCATGATGTGGACACTCTCAAATGTAATCCTAGAGATGTTCCCACGCTTTGGGAATAGTCTCATCTGCCTATTGTTGGAAGCTTGAAATCTTGGCCCTCAGTGTAACGTCCCGCCTCCTCAAGGCCAGGCCCGCTTACATCCGGCCGCTTA
>CM041637.1:4144319-4159100 GCA_023333625.1 Bothriochloa decipiens
CCTATTAATCCTATTAAGCCCTGGGCCGAGGTGTTACATACTCACCCTCTTAGGAGACCGACGTCCTCGTCGGTCAACCCCAGGCTAGGAACGTCCCCTCTTGGCCACGTCCGTGTGTCCAGTGCCAGCGCATGTGTCATGCTGTGTGACCACTCCGGATCCACACCAGCCATGCACACCATGCCTGCGCAACTGACACACGCGCCCGTGAAACCGCAAGGGTCGGCTCCGATACCAACTGAAACGTCCCGCCTCCTCAAGGCCAGGCCCGCTTACATCCGGCCGCTTATCTAGGACATAGACTGTCCTCACAGACCAACACTAGTCTTTTCTGCGCACTTTGTCCTCACTCGTGCGCACCCGGGAAGACTTCCCGGTCGGTCACCCATCCTTAAATTGCTCCAGGCCAAGCACGCTTAACCTTGGAGTTCTTTATTGATGGGCTTCCGGAAAAGAAGTTGCAACTTGTTGGTACGAGTATCCTATTAATCCTATTAAGCCCTGGGCCGAGGTGTTACACTCAGAGCAGATGTCTTGCCCATTGGGAAGAATTTCTTGGGAAATGCATTGGCACACCTCTTCCAGGTATTGACATCATTGGGCTAAGTGTAAAACCATTGCTTCGCTTTCCTAAGCAGGGAGAATGGGAATAAGCAAAGACGGATGGCGTCAGCTGTGACCCCTTTGATGGCAATGGTGCCACACACCTCCAGAAAGTGCTGGAGATGCGCATTTGCATCCTCATGTGGCGTCCCATAGAATGTATTGGCTTGCACCATGGAGATTAGCGATGGCTTAATCTCAAAGTTGACTTCTTCTACCTCCACTCTTGGTCCTCTAGTTACATAAGCAACTGAGGGAGCTGAGAAGTTGGAGATTGATGAGGTAGCCATTGACTGTTTAAGCGTTGGTGTTGAGCCTCCTTCCTTGAGCGAATTCAAGTATGAGCTGTATCTCTGACGGGACACTAGACGGCGTCTAGGCCTCCTTCAAGATGTCTCAGGATTTTTGATTGTTTGCCTTGAATTGGAACTCACTCATGCACTGCCTTGCTTCACAATACAAAGAAACAAAGGCAAGGGGTAAACCCCCTTACAGCTAATTGGTACTAAATTGATGATTGATTTCCAGATTTGATCTTATTAAAATTTCTAGGCTATGCTTTCCTCAGCAACGGTGCCAGAAATGCTTGTTGGCAATTCTTAACGCAACCACCAAAGATTAGTGATGGCACCAGAAAAGCCTGAGGGGTATTTATTATGTCTATTGGATAATTCCGCAAGCACACAGAATATACCGCTGTAGCACTTCACCCGAGAGTATTCCAAGATATCATATTTATTTATATTTATCCCAAGGGAAAGTGGTAGCAAGAAATGCTAATAGGAAAGAGATCCTTATCTCAATTTAGCAACAACTAGTGTAGAGGGGGATAATAAAGTGTAGAAGGAAGGTGATGATTCAAGATAACTAATTGAGATAACTAAAAGATAACTAGTGTAGTATAGCTAGATGGGAGGACAATGAGTGAGTAAAGGACTCCTATGGTTCTAATTCTACTTCTGTGTTCTAATCTAATCAAACAGTGGGAACAAACAAGGATTGCTACCTTACTACTTGGTTGCCAGGGATATACGAGAAAGCATGAGACAGAACCCCTACTCAAGCGACTATTTGGCTTATGGACACCTTACCTTTTAAGAACTAGCTCCAATGTGAGGAGAAATCCTAATGCCAGACAAGACCTATCACTTCTAGTCCATGCACCTCTACTGTCCGGCTATGACATCATCAATAAACCAGCGCCTCCAATGGAGCATCACCTTTGGTCATGGCGGGAGTCGAAGTAACTGAAGACATAGGGGTTTGAGTTTCCAGCGCCTCCCATGCTGGTGTCGATGTCGAGCTGAGACATTGTTCTTAGCGTAGAGGTTGAGTTGTGTTGGTGATTGTTGATGTTGAGGAGGATGTTGTCCGAATGGCGGCGGTACATGGTTGATGTTGTTGTAGCCAAGATGAGCATGTCACCGAAAATATACTCACCTTTAGTGAAAGTGTGAGAAGCGAGGCTTGTTATAGTGGAACCGTTTGTGGACGTTTGCAACGAAGAGTGGTTGACAGCCAAGGTTGTTGATGAAGATGGTCGTGGTTGGTGAGGTGCAGTCCTGTAGCCATGGATTCCAGAGGAGGATGGCCAATGTAGAGTCATTGTGGTCTGATATTGTTGGCGTGGATGTCAATGTGGGAAGAATGACTGCTGGTAATTGTGGAGCTGTTGTCCCCAGGAGTTCCTACAAGTTGTATGTAGCTGCCTGACGAAGAGGGTTCACCTTGGAAAGGTCAGCAATGTCATCAAGGTTGAGCGGCGCTGGTTACCTTGCTGGATCGTTGTTGTTGTCATCATGGGGGTCATTATTCTTGATGAAGTCATGCGTTGGAGCTGCTGTTGTAGGTGCCATGCCTTCCAAGGCTTGCACTAGGAGGATGTCCACTGCCATCTCACAGGAGCGATGTTGATTGACAGCCATCCGAAATGCTTCTCTAGCATTGTTGACAAAGAGGTGGACTCGATTGAACTTTCTAGTGAATTTGACGTAGAAGATGTATACAGTGATGGTGTTAGTGTAGTCATTCAAGGTGGCATCGTCTCGAGGACGACCGAGGTCATCGGTGCCAAATATGGCACCTGACAAGCACATGGTGTGCCCATCAAGTATAGCATGCTGTGGAACGACCATCATTAGGAGGGGGCCATTGTCGCCTAGTGTACCATGGCTCAATGGGGAGCCGAAGTTGCTGGTGATGTCCTTTGTGAAGGTGTCCCATTCTGGCATCTCGTTGGTTACATGAATGTACCAAGGATGAGTTGCACCCATTATATCAAAAATCGCATATCGAATATGTCGGCCCGATGGTAGGTGTTGCAATTTGAACAAGTTGCACCCCATAGATCCATAGTGTTGAATTGGTGGATCCATCGTAGGTTGGTTCTACTAGGCATGCCCTGAATTATGGATGGAGTTATCGACAAATTAGGGGCACCGAGTCTGGTTCCTAGTTTTTCATCAACAGTGGTTGTGTGGGTGTCAGGCTGGTTGTGGTAGACGGTGGCCTGCCTAGGCTAGCGGTGTAATAGCTGGAGTGATCGCAGGCCGTCTTGGTGCTGCTGGATGCTGCAGCAAGGGTGGCTGTAGTTCTGTTGGTGCCATGAGCAGATTCTAGAGGGATGTCTCTGGTGATGCATCTAGCGGCACCGTTGGATCTGCTGTTGGAGGAGGGGGCAAAAATTGTAGTTGTGACATAGGTTTTACCTCATGTCCCAGTTCGATGATCATGCTAATGTTGAGGATCTCCTTGGGATGTGAATACCAGTCATTGTGACGATCGTCATTATCCCCAATCTTAGCGACAAGGTTGCTATGGAGATGGCCGATAGTGATTAGAGTGGTAGCATCATTGCTGCAAGGTGCCGCTGGCAGCTTGGCCTTGGTGGCGTTGGGCAATAGTAGGCTGCTGTTTTCATCGGTGGCCGGCTCAGAGATAGATGATGACCAAAGGATGCTTGTTGTCGATGATTTGATCCAGAGAAGGGCATCATGGGTAGCTACAGCGCTCCTATTACCACAAACAGGTTGTTTGATACCCAACGGACGATTTCTAGGATATCGGGTAAGAGAGATTCCTCCATTGTTTTGGTGACAAAGGTTTTGTTGATGACGATCCAAACTTGCTGTACCTCCACAACAGGGTTCTCAGTTGTGGTGTCTAGATCTAATCTGGCTTCGGCGCCGGTGATCGCGACATTTTCGGAATTGGCTAGCTCGATGCCTGCAGGGATGATGATGTTGCTGCCGATGTGCGCCAGCTTGTCCTCGTTGGCCTTGGGATGTTGTTTCTGGATGGCGAGCACATCGACGAGCAGTTGTTGCGTGGTGGTGATGGCACTAGCAGAGTTGTTCTGTTCCTTGTTCTGTAGCGGACAAAAAAGAATGGTGATTTTATTTTCCCAACTTACGATGGTGGCGTCAAGGTCCTCGATCTTCTTGGTGTTAGCATTCATGCTGGTGGTGGCGGCCATAGATGCCCGAAGGATCAGATCGGATCTCTATTACCAGGTGTAAGGGGCTTGCCTGGGGGGACAGGCCAGCGGCGTGCGTAGATAGCGGCTAGGGCTGCTGTGGCCTAGAGAAGGAGAGGGTGGTTAGGGTTTAGAGAGAGGAGAGAGATATAGGAGATAATTTATTCTTTATTGCTTAACCAATCCAATTACATCTCCCTAGTATTTATTGTCCTAGGGGACTTAGCCTGCAAGCAACCTAAACTGATCTAATCTAATCTACGGCGGCGGTGGTGCTACAGTACGTGCTAGTACCGCATGCTACAGTACCATTGGTACTATCATAGTGGCTTGCTTTGGGCCCAAACCGGTCTGGCCCTCTTTAGGGCGCACCACTGTGGGTGCCCAGTACCTCTCCTCGAGCCCTTGCTGGCCGTTTGTTCCGCTGAGGTTTGCGGCCCGCATTGAGTGTGTGACACATACCACCCATACGCACTTCTGAAAAAGAATTCCATAACTAACAAAAGATAGCTTGGTGCAGACATGTCCAAACCGCCAGATGTGAAATCAAGAATGAAATTCATCAATACCTTAGACACTGTTACCTGGACACCTGTGTCCTAATGTTTTCGCTGAGCCCGGCATCCCGCACCCATGTTAGACTCCAAGTTATATTTTGTTTGTCTCAAAAAAAAAAACAGTCGCACCCAAGCACCCAAATTGACAATGACACCCACAGAATTAACCCGCACCTGAACCGAACACCGGTTGCCAGTGTCCATGTAACTAACACTGATTGTAGGATTGTAACCCATTAAGGGGACATCACGAAAAAAAATAGATAGCTGCACCAACCTCACAATTATTAGTTTTCACTTCTCGTTGAGTATTACATTAATTAAATGCTTGCATGTTTCTCCGAATTTACGCAGAATGAAGTATCTATGCTTATGTTGAAAGCTGATCCTCAAGATGCAACTTCATTTATTAATCTCCACAAGTATGCCAAGAATAAAATGATCGTCTCATCAAGGGAGGATATCAACTGACTAAAACATACACAAGCAATACTTCCCTGGTGGCGATCCTCATGGCCACGATTACCTTTGCTGCTGCTTTCACATTGCCAGGAGGATATAGCACTGATCCTGGAAACGAGGGGCTTCCCATCATGTCAAGGAAGTTTGCATTTGAGGCATTCTTGATCGCAGACACCTCGGCAATGTGCTGCTCACTTGCTGTTGCCTTCGTATGCGTCATAGCAAAGTGGAAGGACCTTGAGTTCTTGGTTCACTACATGTGTTTTACAAAGCAGCTTATGTGGTCAGCTTTCATGGCAACCACCATAGCATTCGCAACTGGTTTATACACTGTTCTGGCTCCTCGACTTTCATGGCTGGCTGTTGCGATCTGCATTCTGGCATCTTCGCTGCCCATTCTTACTATGCTTCTTGGCCAATGGCCCATCCTGAAACTGATATATTGGCTGGGTCAAACATTCAATTCGGAGCTCCTAGATAAGATCTAGCCTCATCACCTTCAGTTACTGGTTCTTGCTGCTTTCTTGTTTCTAGGTTGAAACAATAAGGATATGATAAATGTTGCCAGGTTTAATTGCCGAACAACACTAATTTTGGCTGAAAATGTACTTTGAAAATAGAATATTTCAAGCCTGTGCATATGAGTCATAGCATTTTATTTCTTAGTTGGACATCCTACAAGTCCGCTACTTTGTTGATGAGAAACAATATGTTCCAGTGTGCGTTATCATAATTCATTTTTTTTGTTTCAAAGACAACTGTTTGCAAATAAAACTTATGGGGTTTTGTATTTCAAGCTGTAGACAAGAAACAGAAGTGTTAGCCTTCTGGGGAAGAAATATACTTTTTTTATGAAATAAGTGCGGTTTGAACACCAACTGGAATTTTATTGATTTTATAAAATGATCTAGGTGATAAAAAGGAAACCACAGGAAACAAAGAATGTTTGAAAGAAATAAGAAAAATTACACAAAAGCTTCTAGTCATAAATCAATTCATGGATGAAAAGTTGTCTATATGCTCGTAGCTTAACTAGAGCAAATTCTCTCCTGAAGACTGGTTTGCAATGCTGAACTGAGTGAGGGATACCCTTGAAGATGACATCATTGCGCACCATCCAAATAGACCAGCACATTGTAATAATCATTTCCATGATGAAAGGCAAGCTGAGCTGCGCTTTGAAACACTGAGCCAGGATCAGGATTACCAGGCAACATCAACTGCGAGGTGGACCAGCAAGCCAATGAGAATGGTCAATGGAACAGAAGGTAGGCAAGGTCTTCGTCCACATTCAAATGACAAAGAACACAATTAAAATCTGGCAAGTGCATATTACTTCAGCGAAGGAGAGCTCTAGTGTGCTTAACCTGTACTTCAAAACCAGCTAAAAAAATAATTTCCTCTTGTTTTGACATGCTGATTTCCACAACCACTTAAACGCATTGTGCACTTGTCTATGAGCAATAAGTCTCTTGTAGGGTCTGTTGGAGGAAAAGAAAGATGTTCCCCAAGTATATGAACAATTATCACTTGACTGCTGCAACTGCAGACGACCTTGAATCTAGGAATTGAGCATAAGCTTCTGAAGACAACGGCAGATGAAATAGATCATAGAGTAAAGGTGTACTGGCTGCCACAAAAAGAGAAGTCATTCCATTCGTGGCGAAAGAGAAAAGTTCATGCCAATGTCGAAATCACTCCATTTGGCTACCTATTCCGTCACCTTATAAATCATGCCAAAGAAAACAAGATTGTCCATCCTTCAAGAAACCACTACAATGCCTTTGGACTGAGTTAATAATTGAGGATGTCTCGCCACTAAATCGATCCTCTGAAGGTAACACCTACTCCCCTAAATTTTGCATATAAATTACCTACCTTAGCCATTACAAAAGATAATTCAAAATAACTTCCTAAATTTGTATATAAATCACCCACACTTGTCATTATAAAAAATAACTCAAAATAAACCCATAAATTTGTATCTAAATTACACACTTTGTCATTATAAAATATAATTCATAATAACCCTTTCACATTGCATCTATTGTCCACCTCTCTCAAATCTCTACGTAAATACTGAGACATATATATTTCAAAATTACAAACTTCCAGAACTATAAAATTGAATAATCACAATGCTAGCTAATTGACCATAGATTAGCTAATTTGGGTTCCTTATGGTGGAACCTGCCAACCAGGGTTAAGTCCTCGACTTAGCACCGGTGCTCGTATTTTTCTGGATTTATTCAGAATTTTCTACCGCTATGTATTAAGTGGTAGGAGATGTTTCCATCGACAGTGAGGCGCCTGTGGTCACTTCGTGAACTTCAAGATCTGTTGGCTCAGTGCTTCACAGGTGCTCATAGAAGTAGGAACTACGTACGTGTGTTTATAGGAGTGTGCCTGCGTTCGACGTCTGCATTGTATTGTGTAATTAAAAAAATAATCACAGTGCTCTGTTTGATCGTGTATAGACGAGGCATGTAACACCCGTGTTTTTACTTTATTTTAAAAAATGTATATCCTCAAACTTGAGACGATGTGTCATCCCGATCTCTAAACTCTCAAATCAACTATTTGGGTCCCTAAACTCTATATAGGTGTTAAAAGAGTCCAAACGGGTCTAGACCCGTATCTGGAGGGGCACCTGTCAGATCCATCTCCCTCTTGTCTCGACTCTCGAGTCTATCCCCTAAGCTCCCTCGGACTCAATCTCTCTCCCCGAGCTCATGGGGCGACACAGACAGGGGTGTAGGCCGGCGACACGGACGACCATAGGCCCTGGGAGGCACCGGGCAACGCACGGTGCCGTGCGCGGTGGTGACCAGCTGGCACGCAACGCGAGACCACGGTCTTGGGGAAGTGCGGTGGCGTGTGGTGGCCGACGACCGGCGCAAGACTGAGGTGAAACGGCCCTGGAATGAACGACCTTCTCACTGTCATCACGCCTACACGCCGAAGAAGATGGGGGCGATGGGCAGCGCGTACAGACCTACCTCGGTGCCCACCGCGTCTCCAACCTCTTCCACCTGAGTCCTGCCCACCATCGTCAGAGAGCTGCGCGCAGGGAAGGGTCAGCGACGCCGCCATCGCTGTCGTGGAGGAGCGAAGGAGCCACCGGTGGATAAGAGGACGAGATTGCACGGTGACTCAAACCTGGGTCTGTGCGCTGAGCAAAGCCGAAAGGAGCCGCGCGCAGCCGAGCTTGGAAGAAACAAACCCAGCGGCGTTTCTCCAGGGCCCGGCTGAGGTGTCGGTTTTGGCTCCCGGGAGCCAGGCTCGCTCACGGCCAAGGGCACAAACATGGGAACCTGCATCCCACGAGTGCAAGGCCATCCTGAGCCAGGGTCGCAAATGCGCCCTAGGCAACCAAACGCCGGCAGGTTGCAGGCGGCGAGCCTTGCACGGCATGGTGCAGCCAACCAAACGCCCCCTAACACCCGCGCGATGAAGCTTTGAGCGCTCACATCAGCTAGCAGCTTTTCTGTCTGTGCCCCGTCGTCATCTTTCGCCGGCATTCTAGTTTTCCATCTGTTCGCGGTGCACTTGTCGTCACAAGAGTTGGCATATACGTACAGCTGACGGGCCGGGCGCGCACGCGTGTGATACATCTCTGGCCGGCCGGCGCCCGGTGGCAGGCAGGCAGGCATGTGTATTAGTATTGACAGTATATGCAATGCACACTACCGGACTCGCCTTCTTTGCCGACGGCCTCAAGCCGTCGGCAAAGACGACTTTACCGTCGGTGAAGGCTTTGCCGACGGCCTGAAACGTCGGCCGTCGGCAAAGGACCGTCGGCAAAGAATTGGTCGGCAAGGACTTCTTCGCCGAGGGCCACCTGTCCGGCCGTCGGCAAAGCTTTGCCGACGGCCACACCACCCGTCGGTGAAGGAGCCACGTCAGCGGCTGCGCCGTCCCACTAACGGCGGTCTTTGCCGACGGCTGACGCGGCCGGCCGTCGGCAAAGGGCATTTTTTTGTTTTTTTAAAAAAATTGACGACTTTCTTTGCCGACGGCCGGCCGTCGGCAAACACTTGGTAAATTTGCCGACGGCCGGGCCTAGCCGTCGGCAAAGCTGGGCCGTGCTGGAGAAATGAACCAGCTTTGCCGACGGCTAGCCGTCGGCAAAGCTGGGAAAAAATTTTTTCACTTTTTTTTTGCTGTTTCCTTTCGTTCATTCGTCATTTCAGCACATATATATCACATAATAAACATTTCATCACATATAAACCACAATTCAGCATGAAATTCAGTTTCAACATTAATCGACACATGATCGTGCTCAATCCATCGATACAAGTCCACAATACACATACCATGGCCATAAGAGTCCATACATGGCCAATGTGCAACAATCCCATAGATAAAGGTCCAAATGTGAGAAGTAAGGCTATCTAGCTAGCAGCGTCATCATCAGGTGTCCCAGATCCCCCACCTTGCTCCCACGGAGCCCAACCCGACTGCGCAGACGTACCGTAGTTCCACCTGTACTGTGGCGCTGGGACGCTTGCCGGCCCGGAGTGCCCCTGCTCCGTCGGCCCCTGTGGCCACGAGGAGTACCCGTGCTGCGACGCTAGAGGAGGCCACAGGTACTGCTGCGTGGGGTAGGTGGCGGGGTAGGTCGGGTAAGCCGAACTGCCCTGCGGTGGAGAAGGACCCAGTGGAGGGCTGGCACCTGGAGTTGGGTTCGAACCCGTCGACTGTGCCTGCACAAAGGCCAAGTGATGTAATTAGTACCTGCAGGATGGCCGCACAAGCTAAAGCAACATGCAATATACTCACCGATGAAATGTGTACAGGAAAAGGCACTGGAAGTGGAACTGGAACTGGTGGTGGAGCGAAGATCGAGGCAGGAGGTTCTTCCGTTTCTGGGATCTGGGAACGGATGTAGCCGGTCAGCTGCGCTATCGAACGCTGGTAGTGCTGCGACATTGCCGCCATCTGCTGCTGATAGGCCGCCTCCTGCTGCCTTATCATCTCCTCATGCCTCGCTGACTGGGCCGCCTGGCTGGCCTGCAGCTGTTCGACCGTGGCCTGCAATATTACACCCGCAAGGTTGATTGTATGTGAAGGCAAGGTACATCATGTGTGAAACGAGTGAACGACGAATGAAACTGCACTTACCTGGAGTGACATCATCATCTGCGCGCTGCTCGGCCTCCGAGGCGCTATGGGGATTTCCGACCCGCCACTTTCCGCATCTTCTTTTCGGATCTGGCTCAGTGTCGGAATAGAGGACGAGTCGATGGTGGTGTTGGCAATAGCGTACCGGCCGTGCTGCTTCCCTCCTCCTGTCTTCATCACGAGCCGCGTGTCCAGGGGGGCCGTGGTGGGGTCAAACGTCGGCCCATGCAGTGTGACACCCGCCTCGACGTACTTGGCGAGGTTGTTGTAGACGTTGATGCTGCCATAGACGTTGGGCCCATCCTCCAGGTTGTAGACAGTGGACGGCGCTGATGCTTTGCCCTTGTGAGAAAGGGCAAACCCCGTGAACTCGTTGATTTGCTGCCCCTGATGGTACTCCTTCTGCAAGGATAACAGAAGCATGGTTAGAACTTACAAATAGTGACAATTGAGAGCTATAATAAATGGATCAACAGAAGCATACCCAGTCCTCCATGAACTCAGGGAGCGTCTTGTTCCCTTGGTGGTGTGTTGCCCGAGGATGCTCCAGGCGTTTTCTTCGATCTTCTTTGTGGTCCGCGTACGCCTTGTCCGTTTGCCACGCACGCACAATTTGAAGCCAGCAGTCGGGGAACTTATCGCACCAGGTTGGACACACCTGCATGGCATTCAAGTATTTGATATTCCAGGCGATGAATTGAATGTACTGCTCCTCGAAGAGGAATCATAACGTTCGTACTTAATTAATTACCTGCATGTACTGCTCCTCGGTGAGGTCGGTCTCCCTCTCCAGTAGCAACTCCCTGACGTCCTCCTTCCTCACCACCTCGCGTTTCACATCGGCGTAGTAGGTGATGACAGCCTGGAGATGCGCCTCGTGGTACATGTGCTTGAGACGGCTGCGGCAGACCGCATCCTGCCGCCGCATCGCCTGCTACTCGTCGTGCCCCTCCTCCAACTAGAAGTACAACTGCACACATGATTACAACATCATTTCATTGTTTCAAGAAAGAGCAACGAATGCGTGGTATTGAAATATGCGGTGCAATGCAAAGACTCACCCAAAACTCCCTCAAGATCTTGTGAGCAAGAACTTCACCAGATACGTCCTGCACCCGGTAGAAGTGGTCCCATTTGTATGGGACGATCTGCTGACCCTCGATGGTGACCAAGCCAGGGTAGTGCTTTTTAATGAGCAAGCCCTGGATGCCATTGACATGGCGTGAACTCTTCTTGTCGGTCACCTTTATCCAGCCGCTGCACGAGTCATTAACAACAATTGTTAGTCGAAAATTTCAATCTCAACCTGTCATATGAACAACTAGTGAAATCAACAATGGTTACTTACATCTTGCCCGCGGGTCGAATCAATGGGCGGCGGTCGAGGGGCGGCGGGTCGGGGAGCGACGAGGCCCCGCACTGGTAGGGCTTGCTCGAAGCTGTGGAACTCGACGTGGCTGGTGTATCCTCGCTGTTGAGGTCGTCGCCACCGTCGCCGTCGCCGTCACCATCGCCGTCGCCGTCACCGTCACCGGTCGTTGTCGCCTCGTCGTCGAACAGCCTCCTCGACAACGTGCCATGGCTGCTGCGGGGGTGCTCCACGTCAACGCCCGCCTCGTCGACGCCCGCCTCGTCCTCGCCGCCGGCGGCCGCTGCCTCCGCGTTGGCGTTGGTCGTCATGTACGTCGAGCGGACCCCTATCCTCCACGACCTCCTTCCGCCCACCATCTTGTCGAGTGCCTGCATTGACAAAGATTAAAACCGTTAGTATGAAAATGACTAGTACTTGTAAAGAAACATAATTGTAAGGTAAAAATAATAACAATATAGTATTACATGAATTAGAAATTATCGTCTCCGCAAACGGAAATATGGCTGGTGTGTACTCGTCGCCATCACTACTGTCATCAACACTATCAATATTGTCGAGCTCGTGCAAGTGTTGGGCGAAATCTCCATCTTCATCAGGCTCTCCATCGTCATGATAATCTCCATCGTCATCAGGCTCTACATCGTCCTCTTCAACTCTGTTGCGCTTCATCTGCCACTCCTCAAGGATTTGTAAGTCCTCAGGATCGTGCACCTCATCACCCTCGTCCTCATCGATGTCGTTGTTTACTTCCATACCCATTAGCGATAGAATGTCTATCTCCAAACTGCCTTCTAGCCCCTCAGGTTGATAGAACTCATCTGTACTTGGGTCAAAGTTGTAATCATCATCGTTTGGGACAGGCGGTTTACTGTGCGGCGGTACCGACTGCACAAGGCTCCAACCCGCAAGATTCTCGTCTTTTTGGCATGCCCATGGGAGGTAATAAACCTACGTGGCGTCTCGGTTAGCCACAATATAGACATCATCTTGTTCATATTTAGAATCTTGTCTAATTTTGACTTGGCCAATCTTAAGGTCCTTTCTCGTGTCATTAGGATCAAACCAATGGCATTTGAATACCACAGGCTTACAACCTAGGTCTTTGCCAAAGTCAAGCTCCAATATCTCTTCAACTATGCCATAATAGTCCTTCCCATCCGAGCCTGGTGTACGAACTCCGCTGCACGTGGTATTTAGGTTGCCACGATTCTCTTCGTAGCTTCTTGTGCGAAAGCGATAGCCATTCACATCATAAACATTGAATGAATTGACCTTTCGGGCGAAGCCATTGCCCACGTGTCTCAATTCATCACTCATTTCAGCATCATGAAGAGCCTTTGTACAGAACCAATTTACGAAACTAGGCACTCCATGTCTGAGAAGATGGTCTTCTTCTTGCTCGGTAGGAGCCGTTCTGCCTCTCCAGTGTTCATTAATATATTCCCTGGAAAGAGAATAGGCAAGGGGTTATATCAATAGGTAAAGGATAGTGGCGTATGTAACAAGCTAGGCTAGAACTTACTTATGATAAGGAATGCATTCGTCAAGGTTCAACAACAAGCACATCATGATAGTGTGCCACTCCTCATGCCGCAAGTTCTTGTTGACCCCTGCGCCTCCTCTTCCGAGATCACCTCTGAAAAGGCTGAGGTTCGATGAATTCTCGTCGATGTTGTAACGAGGGGTTGGATCGCGCGGCTTGTGTAGTTTTTCAGTATAGTACGCCTGTGTGAATGTTGACACCTCCTCCAGCACGAATGCCTCTACCACGGAAGCCTCAATTTTGGCTTTATTTCTGCACTTTTTCCGAAGAAGCTTTAGACACCTCTCGATTGGATAGCACCAACGGTGCTACACGGGCCCCCCAACCGTGCCTCGGTCGGTAGGTGCAGTATCAGATGTTGCATGGACAGGAAGAAGCCGGGTGGAAATATCATCTCCAACTTGCTGAGCAACAGAGGTGCAGCCTTCTCCAGCTCAATACAAACATCCCGAGATAACTCCTTGACACAAAGCTGGCGGAAGAAAAAGCTCAACTCTGCCAGGACGCGCCACACTGGCTCGGTGAGGTATCCCCGTGTCATCGTAGGAAGGATCCGCTGAATCCATATGTGGAAGTCATGACTCTTCATCCCTAAGACTTTCATAGTAACCAAGTTCACTCCCCTACTCAGATTCATGGCATACCCATCAGGGAACTTTAACGTTGTGATCCACTGCAGTACTTCCTTCCTGTCTCCCCTTTTTAGGATGTAATTGGCCGGCGGCTTTTTCCATCTCTTGCCTTCGACAGGGGGCTTCATCACTAGATTTTGCCTATCATAAATCGTTTCAATGTCGAGTCTAGCCTTAACGTTGTCCTTTGACTTCTTGCCAATCTCCATGAGTCTTCCCCAGAGTGCCTCGACGACATTCTTTTCTGTGTGCATTACATCGATGCTGTGTGGAAGAAGAAGGTGCTTGTAGTACGGGAGCCTAGTCAAGCCCGATATATGAGTCCACATGTGGTCGATGCCATAACCTTTAAAACCACCATTCTCTTCATCAATCTCGAGAGCCGCTATCTGGTCAAGGACGTCGTCAGGGGTCTTAGCCCGAGGGATGGGGCCGACGACTTCAACACCTTTCGTGAAGTGCTTTTTATCTCGTCTCAGTTCATGGTCCTCAGGCAGGAATTGGCGATGTTTGTCGAAAGAAGAATACTTCCCACCCTCGGCAAGCTAGGTGAACATCACATCTTCCTTGCATGTTGGGCAAGGGAACTTCCCGTGAACACACCACCCGCTGAATAAGCCATACGCCAGGAAGTCATGCATTGAATACTGGTACCACACATGCATTGTGAAGTTCGTCTTTGTAGCTCGGTCGTACGTCAGTACCCCCTCTTCCCAAGCACGTTGCAATTCATCCCACAGTGGCTGCATGAACACACCCATATTGTTGCCCGGGTGTCCAGGTATTATCAACGTCAAGAACACGTTCCTCGGATCGAACATGACACCGGGGGGAAGATTGAGGGGGATCACGAACACGAGCCAACAAGTGTACGAGGCCGCCATCATTCCAAACGGGTTGAACCCATCTGTTGCCAGCGCTACGCGTACATTCCGAGCCTCCGCAGCCTTGCCAGGATTCATCTGATCGAAGTACTTCCATGCATCACCATCCGCTGGGTGCTGCATCTT
>CM041637.1:4159500-4183703 GCA_023333625.1 Bothriochloa decipiens
CCTTTGCCGAGGGCCGGCCCACGTGGCCATCGGCAAAGAGGGTCGCCCAGGCCAGCCCTTAGGCGGCCACGTGTCCATGTTTGCCGACGGCCTGGTTTTGGCCTTCGGCAAAGATCCTTTGCCGACGGCCAGCCGGTGGCCGTCGGCAAAGCCGGTGGACCTGGCCAGCCGTGAGGCCGCCACGTGTCCGGACTTTGCCGACGGCCTGACGGCCGGGCCGTTGGCAAAGGGGACGGCGTGGGCTGCCGTCAGGCCTGGCCACTTTTGCCGACGGACAGCCTTAGCCGACAGCCTGCCGTCGGGAAAGATTAACCTTTACCGACGGGCTTTCTTTGCCGAGGGCCCGGCCATCGGCGAAGACGTCCTTTGCCGATGGCTTTTTTTTGCCGACGGCTCGGCCTTCGGCAAATTACTCTTTGCCGACGGCCAGGCTTTGCCGATGGCTCGGCCGTCGGCAAAATGCTTCTTTGCCGAGGGCTTATTCTATGGCCATCGGCAAAGATTCTCGCCGTCGGCAAAGGCGGCGTTTCCGGTAGTGGCATGTGACAAGATAAGAGCTACAGGTAAGTGTGCCAATTATAATTAGGTTAAAACACATGTGGTTGCGATAACTCCAGTAGGATAAGCCGTGGTGTTTTACAACAGGCAGCGTACGTGTTAACTTGCGCCGCGGGCCGGGACCGGATAGGACGGGGACGACGCCAAAAAAACCGACGGTCCCCGTCGCAGGGCCGGGCCGACGGCCGGTTAAACTACCATTTGCGCCGCCTTCGTCATGATCTCCGAGTAAAATTGAAAGAGATGGAGCATTCTCAAACAAGCGTAAAACTAAAGAAGCGGCGTCCGAGAAGTAAAACCGGCACTGGGTTTGGTTGGTGCGTCATCACGTTAAACAATGCAGTTGAGACAGCGACTAACTGGAGCTAACTAGGGGCTCTTCTCTTAAACTAACCCCGGTTTAGCTTAGCTTAGCTCCGGCCAAGGTGGATGGAGATCCCAGCTGGTTTGGTGGTTTGCCACTCCATTTCGTCGTCCATGGAAAGCAATGGTATCCGAGGCGGCAGGCAGCAACAGCCCGCAGGTCCGGGTCCGGCCTCCCTTTCACCAAAAGGCTTTTGGCTATTGGCACTTTCGAGATAGATAGATAGATAGCCATTACCAATACGGAAATATGCCATGCGCGCACCCATGCCTTCCTACCACACACACCACTACGGCGCGGCCGAGCTGCTTGCTGCCTATATATACAAGCCTGCCAGAGTGCCAGCTGCCCTGCCTGCCCATGGTCCAGTTCATCGATCAGGCGTTCCATTTTTGCCTTCGGGGAGCTTGCCTGCAGTAGTCCGGAGGGGCGAGCAGACCGTGCTGGAGAAGCAGGGCACGTGCTCGTCGAGACGTCGGCGGCTCCTTGGGCCGCGCCGCCGCCGGTCTGCCTGCATATGCGTGGTCGTCGCAGCATGTGCGCTCCTTCTCCAGCATGGCTTCTCGCCCCCATCATCGTCAGTGTTCACCGGCCGGCCTGCGTAGATCGGAGGGCTAGTAAGAAATAAAACACGAAAGCTACTAGCTAGCTGCTCACTCATTTCTCTGTTAGGCAGGACTTTCCAGCAGCCGACAGCTGAAAAATGAAGGTTGGTCAGCAGTGTCTACTACTCTACCACAGTCTACTGTCAATGATGGGTGCTCGAATCCTTGACCTCTATATAGTAGATATATGTCATTGGAAAGTCATGGGGGTTCGTAGAAACTTGCATGAATTCCTAAATTTAGTTCTTCTATGGTCATCATATAGTCATAATCTTTTTGCTGAACTTCGTTATTCTTCGAGAAGAAGACACCAAACCTTTTTTTTTTACAACAGAAGACACCAAACTTTGAACTGGTTCACCTGAAATGGACAATAAGTATGGTGGCGGCTATGAACAAGACACCAACGTACCTTTCTTTCCTGCCAAAGTTGAATTCATCACCAACCTTTCTTCGTTTCCCATGGAGAAATTTTAGATATAATAATGTTAATTATTTATGTGCCTTTTGCCCTCTTCCAGCCTTATATCATCCTGTAATGCAAGCTAGCTCACTCGATGCTAGGGTTGCCTGTTATAGGTAGTTCTATCAGCAAGTTTCAGCATTTTGGATATGCGAAAAATACTTTCAATTAGTAAGTGATATATTTACTAAGTAGCATAACACAAAAGTAATCTAGACTTTGTTTAATTTGGTGAGGATTGGAGAGGGTAATCCCCTTGGGGCCTTGTTTAATGGCATTTATATCATCCAGCTTATCCATATGTATTGGAGTGGATTAATATTGGCACATCTCAAGGCTCAATCCATTTCCACGAGTGTTAACTGTAATGGATATGAATGCGGGTACGTCAAATAATACTTACGAGGGGATTAACCGAACAAGATCTGGTCATGCATTTATCCCACCCCAAATGCCGTTGGCCTATCGAAAAGTTGCATCTAGTCAAAATCACGCGACAGTATGTACTCGATCGAGATTATTGTTCATGCATGGCAGCATGCAATGTTTTCTTTAATTTTGTACACAGAGCGGTGTGAGGCCTACGCGTACGTACGACAGTCTACAGGCGGGCCTCAGCAGATGTTTTCTACGTGCAAGCAGAAGATGCCGATCGACGATGACCAGATACATTCCCGCTTTCAATCCATCACACTCAGCGCGGCTTTGCCGCGCCCTCTTTGGAGTTTGCCAGCGTATTTTTCATACCATTATTATTGCAAAAAGTTGAGCTACAAGATCGCCCATTAGTAAATATGATGATTTTGAATTTGAGCTAAGTTGTCGTGGAGTCATGGTTAATATTTACAGCAATAGGATTTAAGGACAATCATAGATCGTCCTTTTGCTTTTGGCTAGATGCTTCTTTAGTTAGCCCAGGTTTATAAAACTTTGGACTCTCCTTTGGTTCCATTTTAATTTAAATATACTGTGAGGATCTCCCCCACAATCATTTGCGTCAAAAAAAATTACAGCAATAGCACAATCACGAGTTTAAATATTTCTCCTCAAAATATCACTCTATATGCCTTGATTGATCCATGCGTGCTGTACTACCTAATTTTTCATGCACATATATACATTCTTGTGAGGTGTGAAAAATCTATACAACTAATTCTTGAATATCGCACTTGAACGGGACTGGAGCACTAAACAACTGATGACATAGGACATATACATTAAACAACTGATTTGAGATATATACAAAATTAAAATATAAATAAGGTATGATGAAAAAATCAATGTTTATAAACTCTAGTATTAATTCGCTGGTAAAGAAAAATGCAGCAGTACCGTTTCCCATCATTATTAATTAGACTGTGAGGCACTGAAAGCCCAAGCTGAGCACGTCGAACGGCCTTACAACATTCACAAGATTCCCAATGCACTCCACCATTATACTAGCAAATTCGAGAGTACATCAAGTCCGTCCCGTTCACCGTCGACGGCCATCGCTGGCAAATTTGCTACTACCCCAACGGCGACACGCTAGATGTCAAAGATTACATCTCGCTTTATCTTGATCTCCACGACAGCGTCGCCAATCCAGTGGACGCGCGGTTCAAGTTCCGTTTTGTTGGCGATGTGGTGTGTTTTGAGGCAAGCTCTTTGTAATCGTGTCAATTGTATCAGCATGTAGATGTATTAGGTGTGGCATTAGCAGTTATTTAGTAACACTTGTCATGTTTGGTTTAGCCTAGAATTCAGGGCGGGTCGGTGATGTGCACGATCACGTCCTGACCACATCAGTCGGTTAACCCCCGCCATGGCCGCAGACTTGCATGTCATGTTGGCGCTGAGAACAACGGAGCACCGCATAGCTGTGGAACTGTGGCGGGGTGGGGGCTTCAAGCCCGTGTATCAAAACCAGATCAATGCATCGAAAAGCGTTGTGCATTGCAGTGTGAAAAAACTTCCCTATGTTCATCGCTCTCCCCGATCTCTCTCTCTCTCTCTCTCTCTCGCTTGCGGTTAGGGTTCTAGTGTTCGTGGTCACCACTGGCCAGTGCCGTAATGTCGCCGAGCTCCTCGCCGGAGCCTCGGTTCCAACATTTTGGTATCAGACCGGTTCATGTACGTTGGTGGTTCCATCAGTCCACCATGTGAACCACCGAAGAAAGTGAGAGTGATTTCGAAGAGATCGACACTAGAGAAGATGATCGCTTCGCCATCAAGTTCTGGTCCCGGCGTCAAAGAAAGTTCGCTGGTCTGGCCCATGCTGGATCGGGCGAATTACGCCAAGTGGGTGATGATCATGCAGTGCAATTTGGAGGCGTTGGAGATCTAGCATGCGGTCGATCCAGGCACCGACGTCAAGCGTGCACACGATCGTCAAGCCATGGCGGCGCTCCTGCGGTCTATGCTGCATGAGATGTGGCAGATGCTGGGGCACAAGAAGACGGTGAAGGAGGCATGGGAAGCAGTTGAGAAGATGCGTCTCGGCGTCGATCAGGCCAAGGAGGTGGAGGCCCAAAGGCTCCTGTGCGAATTTGAGAACATTGCCTTCAAGGAGGGTGAGTTCATCGATGAATTAGGCATGAGGATCACAAACCTGGCAGCGTAACTCAAGACCATGGGAGAAGTGGTGGAGGATTCGCGCGTGGTAAAGAAATTTCTGTGCATGATACCCTCACGTTTCAGTCCCTTGGTCGTCTCGATCGAGATGTTTTGCGATCTGAAGAAGATGACCGTAGAGGAGCTCATGGGGCGGTTGCGCGCGGCAGAAGAACGACTCCACGACAAGGTCGAGCAGATCGTCGACAAGGTGGGTTGCCTGATGCTGGCCGAAGAGGACTGGTTGGAGAAGCACAAGCACCGCTTCCACTAGGGTCCTAAAGATGGCGGCGGATCCAGTGGTGGCGGTTTTAGTGGCGGTCATGGTGGCCACTACAAAGGCAAGGCGGTGTCGTGGCCCGATGGCAATGGCTCCAGTCCGGTCAAATTGACCTCCGAGGGCACGCCAAGGCAAAAGGGGCGGTGCCACAACTGCAACATCTATGGTCATTGGGAGCAGGATTGCAAGCACCCTAAGAAGCAAAAGAAGAAGGAGGACAAGCAGTCGGAGGCCAATGTGGCCGTCGGTGGTGGTGAGGCCAGTGCGCTCCTGCTGGCAGAATGCATCGTCAATGGCGCGCACGGACCACTGCACACCATGCATCTCACAGAGAAGGTGATTCCGACTGTTGTACCTGAAGGCGTGTGGGTGCTGGACACTGGTGCTAGCAATCATATGACAAGCACCAGGTCGACACTGACGCAGCTGGACACTGGAGTTCGTGGCACTGTCCGGTTCGGCGACGGCTCACGCAACAAGATCGAAGGCTTTGGCTCCATGGTGATGAAAGACCATCAAAACGGTCATAAGGTACTGACAGACGTTTACTACATTCCTAAGCTTAAAAGCAACATAGTAAGTCTTGGTGAGTTAGAGGAAAAAGGTTTTACTGTGACTTTGGTGAATGGGAGACTATGTGTGTTTGATCAAGCTGGTACACTATTGATTTCGGCACCTAGAAC
The DNA here is from genome assembly GCA_023333625.1 of Bothriochloa decipiens. Classification (NCBI taxonomy): domain Eukaryota; kingdom Viridiplantae; phylum Streptophyta; class Magnoliopsida; order Poales; family Poaceae; genus Bothriochloa; species Bothriochloa decipiens. The sequence goes on from CM041637.1 coordinate 4,165,046, forward strand.
TGCAAATAGGATGTATCTTGCAAAGTTTGGCTTAGCACCACCTGTTTGTTTGCTTGCACAAGTTGAGAATCAGTCATGGGTTTAGCATGCTAGATATGGGCATTTGAATTTCAAAGCTCTGAATGATCTTAGTGCAAAGGGCATGTTGGAGGGAATGCCTGTTGTTAAGAAAACTATAGAACAAATATGTGATGGGCGTGTGCTTGGGAACAACATAGAAGTCCTTTTCAAGGGTTGTCAAGTTCCAGAGCAGAAAAGGGGTTAGAGCTTGTGCATGCAGATGTTTGTGGGCATATTACACCAAAAACACATGGGGGTGCATCCTATTTCCTGTCTGTAGTTGATGATTATAGTAGGTATATGTGGGTGGAAATGCCAAGGACAAAGGGGCAGGCTCTGGAGTGCTTCAAGAAAATCAAACTCAGAGCCTAGATGGAGTGTGATGGCAAGCTGAAAGCATTGAGGACACACAGGGGGAGAGGAATTTATCTCTAACCTATTCTCTATTTTCTGCAATGAGGATGGAATAACGCACTACACTACTACACCTTACTCTCCCTAGCAAAATGGGGTGGTTGAAAGGAGGAATCAAACTGTAGTGGAGATGGCAAGGTGCTTGATGAAAGCTATGAATGTTCCACCTGAATTTTGGGGTAAGGCAGTAAACACTGTTGTCTATTTGCTGAACAGAGCTCCTACAAAAATTCTAAACAACAAAACACCTTTTGAAGCTTGGCATGGAAGGAAACCCAGAGTGAGTCATTGAGGACTTTTGGTTGTACTGCTAGTGTGAAACTAGTTGGTCCACACCTAAACAAACTTTCTGACATATCAAGAAAGATGGTCTTTATAGGCTATGAATCAGAAACAAAAGGCTACAGATTCTATGATTCTACTACTAGAAGATTGGTGGTGAGTAGAGATGTTGTATTCGCAGAGAATCTGCCATGGGAATGGACCAATGTAGGTAGCAGTACAGATCAGCACATAAGAAACTTTGTTGTTCACTATGACTTGTCTGATGAAAATTCGACAATAGGAGAAGAGCAAGTTCAGACTGAACAGCCTGGTGCAAAATAGGTGGAGCAAAGTCCAGCAAGTAATGGTGGTGTTGTGGGTGATCATGCAGCAACACCAAACACTCCTAATGCTCCAATGTCTACTCAAGGTCAGAATCATAATTGGGCAACACCTCCCAGTCAATATTCTGAAGATTCAGAAGGAGGTCCTGTCAGATTCAAAACACTGATAGACTTGTTTGATTCAACTGATGAGATGCATGATTTTGAGTACAGTGGAGTATGCATGTTAGCAGCAGATGAACCAACTAACATTGAGCAAGCTCTAGAAGAAAAATGTTGGAGTGAGGCAATGGATGCAGAAATGCAGTCAATTATTCAGAATAAGACTTGGGAGCTGAGTGATTTTCCTAAAGATCACAAAGCAATAGGCCTGAAATGGGTGTTTAAAGTGAAAGGGGATCCTGCTGGCAACATTGTAAAACATAAAGCAAGGTTGGTAACAAAGGGATATGCACAGATTCAGGGGGTGGATTATGATGAGGTGTTTTCTCCTGTAGCAAGGTTGGAGACAGTGAGGCTTTTGTCGGCTCTTGCAGCTCAAGGAGAGTGGAGGTGCACCATATAGATGTTAAATCTGCTTTCCTGAATGGTGAACTTCAAGAAGAAGTATATGTGCAACATCCACCTGGTTACTCTGACCCAAAGTCACATGGAAAAGTTCTGAAATTGAAGAAAGCTCTGTATGGCCTCAAGCAAGCTCCTGGAGCTTGGAATGCTAGACTTGATCAAGAGTTGTATAAGTTAGGTTTTGTGAGAAGTGCTAAAGAACATGCAATGTATAGGAGGGGCTCAGGGAGGTCACTACTGATTATTGGCGTTTATGTAGATGACCTAATCATCTGTGGGCCAGACAAAAATGTTATTACTACATTCAAGCAACAGATGAAGAACAACTTCAGTATGAGTGATCTTGCCTTACTCAGTTACTACTTAGGGCTGGAAGTGAAGTAGAAGCCAGGAGAAATTCAGATTTGTCAGAGTGCTTATGCTAAGAAAATTGTTGAGATGGCTAGGATGAAAGGGTGCAACCCAATTGACACTCCAATGGAGCAGCACATCAAGCTGCTTCCTGGCAAGCCAGAGCTGGTGTCAAATGCAACAAGATACAAAAGCTTAGTGGGGAGCCTCAGGTACCTGGTTAATTCAAGGCCTGACCTTGATTTTTCAGTAGGCATGGTAAGCAGGTTCATGCAAACACCAAATTCAGAGCACTGGGGAGCCATTAAAAGAATCATAAGATATGTTGCGAACAACAGAGCTCGACTGCAAGTTTGTCAAAGGCCCACATTCAGATTTGCTCGGCTACACTGACAGTGACCATGCATGAGATCTTGAGAAAAGGAAAAGCACCACTGGAATGGTTTTCTTCCTAGGTGGAAACATTGTTACTTGGAGTTCACAAAAACAAAGGGTGGTGTCACTGTCATCCTATGAATCTGAGTACATAGCTACTGCAATAGGTGCTTGTCAGGGAGTTTGGTTGAGCAGGATGCTAGCTGACTTGACTCGTGCTGAACTAAAAATGTTAGGCTGTTGATTGATAGCAAATCTGCAGAAGAGTTGAGCAGGAACCTAGTATATCATGAGAGATCCAAGCACATTGACACATGCTACCACTACATCAGAGAATGTGTAGCAGAAGGGGTGGTAGAACTGGAGCATGTGAGTACTGATAACCAGTTGGCTAACATTCTGACGAAGCCATTAGCAAGAATCAGGTTTGCAGAACTGCGAAGGGAGCTGGGGATAAGCAGAGTTGATCACGATTAAGGGGGTGAATTGTTGAGGTAAGCTCTTTGTAACTGTGTCAATTGTATCAGCATGTAGATGCATTAGGCGTGGCATTAGCATTTATTTAGTAACACTTGTCATGTTTGGTTTAGCTTAGAATCAGGGCGGGTCAGTGATGTGCATGATCGCGTCCTGACCGCATCAGTTGGGTAACCCCCGCCATGGCCACAGACTTGCATGTCATGTGGGCGCCGAGAACAACGGAGCACCGCACAACTGTGGAACCGTGGCAGGGTGGGGGGCTTCAAGCCCGTGTATCAAAACCAGATCAATGCATCGAAAAGCGTTGTGTATTTCTGTGTGAAAAAACTTTCCTATGTTCATCGTTCTCTCCGATCTCTCTCTCGCTTGCGGTTAGGGTTCTAGTGTTCGCGGTCACCATCGGCTGGTGCCACGACATCGCCAAGCTCCTCGCTGGAGCCTCGGTTCCAACAAGGTGGAGCAGGCACTGACACTGGGGAGACTGCATAGCTTTAGTAAGGACTATTGGGGGTACTCTGAGTTCATCAAAAAGGCAGATTTGGAAGAGTCCAAGCATCTCTGCGACGATTCCTTTGTCTTTTGGTGCGATGTGGTCGTAATCACCAACGAATTCCGCGTGGAGGAGATGCCCGAAGCCACTCCTGCGGCTACTAAGATTCTCGTGCCCCCATCTGATCTGCACCAGCATCTTGGCAGTCTCCTGCTGACCGAGAAGGGCGACGATATGGTGTTCGATGTCGTCGGTGAGCCGTTCGTTGCCCACCGGTGCGTGCTCGCAGCCCGTTCGCCTGTCTCCAATGCAGAGCTCTTTGGTGCGATGAAAGAGAGCAGCCCCAGAGGTGTGGTGCACATAGAGGACATGGAACCTCAGGTGTTCAAGGCTTTGCTCTACTTCATTTACACCGACTCATTCCCATTGACAACGAAGGCGAAAGAAGTGGAAGAGGTAGACTTTGGCGACGACGATGATGGTGAAGAAGGTGTTTATTCTCAGCACCTACTGACGAAAGAAGTGGACGAGGGAGGCATAGATGATGAGGACGATGATGACAATGAAGATGTTTTGTCTCAGCACCTCCTGGTGGCTGCAGACAAATACATCTTGGAGAGGCCGAAATTGTTATGTGAGAGCAAGTTGTGTGAGTACATCGATGTGGGTACGGTAGCAACCATCCTGGCGCTGGCCGAGCAACATCATTGCCTTGATTTGAAGAAGGTGTGCTTCCATTTCCTCAGCTCTCCTACAAATTTGAGGGCAGTGGTGGCCAGTGGCAGCTTTAAGTATCTGAGCAGAAGCTTCCCCTCTGTTATGGAAGAGTTGGTTGCCATGCTCGGCAACTTAATTCCATGACGCCTGGTTTCATTCCTGTTGATGATTTTCTGGGTTGGCTTCTTTTGTCAAGCTGCTTTGAAAAAATGCTAGTTGATGTTTCCTACTTTTTCCTACTTTCAGTAGTTGTGAATCCTAACTGCAAAGCGTCAAGGGGATCCTAAAGTAATGTAAGTGCAACTCTACCAATTCACAATGGATGATTTTATTATCTGCTAGATTTGAATATCCACAAAGTCCATATATGTGCTTGATATGTGATTCTCAGAAGGTGGAATGCAATAGTTCATTTTTTCTTCTTCTCAAGTTATATGTTACCTAGAACTCTTTTACTTCTCTGCTCGTTAATCCAGATGCATCATATATACAGTTTTATGCTGAAGCTGGTTGTTTTGTCCTTCAGTCAAGGTTGCTATGGTTTGCTGCAACATCTTTACTTTTCATGTATTTCTTACTGTAACACTGAACATGCATGCTGCAGTAAAATTGAAATTTGTATTCAATCAAAATAAAGTCCAATCATATGCATGGACCATGTTTATAAGATATTTTGATCTGGAGAATGATGATTCCAATTGATCTTAAATCTGAATGAAATTTTTATTCAATCAAAATAAAGTCAAATCATATACATCGACCATGTTTAAAAGATATTTTGATCTGGAGAATGATGATTCCAATCGATCTTAAATCTGATTTCCATGTCAATGTGAGTATCCTTCTCCTATATAGTAGATATTATTATAGGTTGATGGTCAAGATTATTTACTATGTCTTACCATAACTTGTAGCCCGTCGCGCGGGCCTCCCAAAGGGAGGCCTGCTACGCCAAAAGCGAGAAAAACTCCATTCCTTTCCTTTTGACATCCCCATACCGCCACACGAGGGGACATGGGGATGTCAAAAGGGGGATCCTATCACTATCAACTAATTTGTTCCGACCTAGGATAATAAGCTCATAAGCTTGGTCTTACTTCACCCTAAACGAAAGAAGACTTCCATATCCAAGTTTAGCTCAGACATAGCTGCCTTCTTTTTGGGCGTGAAGCAGTGTCAAACCAAAATACCCAATAAGCATAAGCATTAGCTCTCCCTGAAAAGGAGGTGATCCAGCCGCACCTTCCAGTACGGCTACCTTGTTACGACTTCACTCCAGTCGCAAGCCTAGCCTTAGGCATCCCCCTCCTTACGGTTAAGGGTAATGACTTCAAACCTGGCCAGCTCCTATAGTGTGACGGGCGGTGTGTACAAGGCCCGGGAACGGATTCACCCCTAAGCATAGTAAATCTAAGAAGAGTTTGACATGATCAGGAGTTCAAATATTTCGTCAAAATATCACAGCCTTGATCCAAGTGTGTTGTACTACCTAAATTTGCATGCACATATATACATTGATGTGAGGTGTAAAAAAATTGTACAACCAATTCTTAGAGTTGAATAAGGCACTTGAATGGACCGAAGCACCAAATAACTGACATAGTACATACATTAAACAACTGATTTGAGTAAAATATAAATAAGATATTGTTGAACGAATCAATGTTTATAAAATCCAGTATTAGTTTGCTGGTAAAAATGAAAAGCAGTGCAACAGTACCCTTTCGCATCATTAATTAGACTGAAGCACTGAAAGCCCATGCTGAGCACGTATAATGGCCTTGCAAGATTCACAAGATTCTCAATGCACTTCACCATTGTACTAGCAGCCCAAAAATGCTATGTTATTCCTGTGAGACAAATAATGTCGTGTTTGTACTTTGTATAGTAATTAACAAACTTCACTTGCAATTAGCAGAGCAAGCAGTATTAAATGCAGTACATTAGAATTGAAATTACGCATGAGAGTAAGGCGAGGATGTCATCTTTTGAGTAATGCTCTCAATTCTGAACTATCGAGAAGGATGTTGAATTGTAACATGTTCATACGATAGTGGTGCCTCATAGTTTTGGATGAACAGGCTCCACACTGAGAAGTATGTCCGGTAGTCTCCCAAGTCCAAGATACTGGTTTTGGTTGTGCATCCCATTCTGATTGTTCCCCTTTGCTGTTAGGAGCTAACAAAAAAAATTGGCGTCAATTGTCAGTGCACTGCAGGCAATTCATAGAGAACCGATTTCTGTAACATCCAACAAACAGATTTCCATACTCAATTGCCTGATCCTCCTCGAGTTCTAGTGGGTCGCGTGCGTGTGTGTGTCGGTTCGGTAATTTTCAGATTACCGTGTAAGGGGGTAAGGAAAACTCTTCTTCTTCTTAATGATATACATGCTATGCATGTTCTCAAAAAAAAAAATTGCCTGATCCTCCAAGCCTCTGACATTCAAGTTTGAACAATAGTAGGCACAATGAATTTGAATGGTATAAGAAAGTACTCTAGTAATCACCATTGCTTTCTCCGGCTCCTTGTATCACTTGCCATGGAGCCATTCCTAACCGGTTGGGTCAGAGAGACTCTAAAGCAAGTAAAAAATATGGCTTCAACCTATATTTAACCTACATTTTCCACTAATTTGGATATAGAAGTTGGCACAAACATGACAGAATTACAACAAAACTATCATTAGACATGTTTTTGTCAAACATTTTAATTTTTAAAGTTGTTTTGTGCTTCTACCACAAGAGAGAATCGGAGCTATTTTAGGAGGAGGTGAAGTCCTATCAATTGATTCTAAATGTCAATATGCATATTGGAAGAAGTATAAACTCAACTAACAGCTTTTCTCTCCGTCGTTTTGTCCATCACACAAAGGACAAATTGATGATGTCTTGGCACTATTTGAAGTACCTTGGTGCCTTCCGCTTGGCTATTTTTAGTATCCTTCATACTCCCTTTGTCTAAAAATTAATGTGATTCTTGTTTTTCAGGAAGTGGGTCTGCTTTAAATTTAATCATAGAATATGTTTTCATAGTAATATCTATTTGGAGTCATAAATGTTAATGATATGTTCTATGGACTTATGTAAACTTAGAGAAGACTCATTTTAAATTCATAGTTGCATCCTTTTAACAGAAGGAGTAAGCATCATATCCAAAAACTTAGAGAAGAATCAATTTTAAATTCATAGTTGCATCCTTTTTAGACAGAAGGAGTAAGTATCATATCCAAAAAAATGCAGGATGCTTCATCCAAACAGGCCCTAACCAGCACAACATATTGTATACCAAAGGTTTTTTTATCTTTTCTTTGAAACAAATGGGTATAGAAAAAGTATTTTTCTTCTCTGTCATGGTGCTGCCGTTGTCAAACTGATGAGGACAAATCTGATTGCGACAATATGTGATGAACTATGATAAGAACACCGGAATATGCGACAATAGGTAAACATTTCACGCACCATTTGGATCTGTAGCATACAGACACGGTAAGTCTACTGTTTAAGTCATTTCTAAAATATACAGACATGTCACGCCAGGCCAGATGACAGATTACACAAACCATACAGACATCAGACACAAGGCACACATCGAGCGCAAAAATCCTCATTTCTAAAATTTACAGTAACTACATTCCCAATGCATTGGATCGGCTAGCAGGGTCAGCCCCTACCACAGTTGAGTGATCGGAACGAGAAGAACGATCGATGAACTGCAATAGCAAAATCAGAAAGCATTGATTGAATGGAAATTATGGAATAGCAGAATCATAACGAACCATACGGCGCTTACAGGAAACACAAGTAGCATATTTACCTTTTGGTGATAACTCTTGTGGGACTACCTCAGCAAGTTCAGATTTTGCAGGAGAGGCAGCTACAAGGCTTTGCAAGGAGCAAGCTGCTGAAAGTATATGGAGCCGTTCAGTTGTTAGTGTCATTGGTTAAAGAGAACAGATTATGAACTACGTAACTAGCATGAATAAATATCTCAAAAACACAGATGAATTGCTCCTCTTTGTATTACGCATGTGTACAGTTTATAAACAAAAATAAGAATGCCAAATGGCACGAAGAATTTGAGAAGAAAGGAATACCTTGTGGGGATAGCGGATAGCCATGGTCCGTATCATCAGAGGCAGCATCCGAGGAGCCCATCCTGGGCTTGATGGACCCACCAGCGGGCTGCCACCTGCCGCTGCCGCTGCCGCTGTCATCGTCGGCCGGCGAGGGCACAGACGGCGACGTGCAGTCGATGACAGTGGCCTCCTTCCCTCTATGCTTCTTCCCGAAGCTCAGGAACCTCTTGAACCCCCTCACCGTCGACTCCCTCGGGGACCGCGAAGCGCCGGAGAACCTGCTGCCTGCACTGCCCGGCGGCGTCCTCGGTGGCGGTGCTGCGCTCTTCTCGGCGCACTCCTCGCGCTTCTTCCGCACGAGGGCGGCGTCCGCCTCTAGCAGCCTCTCGATGGACTGGTCCCGCGAGCTGCACGACGGCCGCGCGCTCGGCCCTGACGACCTGACGGACAGAGAGGACTCGTCAGAGCTCTCCCTTGCTGGTGCGTCTTCGGCGTTCGTCGTCGCGATCTCTGCTGCAGCCGCGGTGGCTTCGGCTGGTGCTGGTGCCGCCGGCGTCTCCTCGCTTGCCTTCACGTCGGGATCTAGCGCGGCATCCTCGCCGGACAGTTTCGAAGGTTCAGAGAGCGCCGCCATGGCTTGCTCCTCGGCGGCGTCTTTGTTGATGTAGACGTAGCTCGGTTCGGGTTCCGAGTCGCTAGTGATCTCCCCATTGGCGTCGAGCTTCTCTTCGCCGTGTTGCTCGACACCAGAGTCCTTCGCCTCAGGTTCGCCTTCTGGCACAGTGTCTTCCACCGCTCCGCGATCTGGCTCCGGCGAGGTTGCTCTCACGTTCGCCGTACCGGTGCCACCGCTACTGTCGTCATCCCTGCCGGAAAATGATATCCTTGGCGGAAAATCACTGGGCGTTCCGCTAGGTGCAGTATACTCGGTCGAGTGGCTCGGCACGGGAGGCGCACCGGCATCGGCGTTCGCCTGAACCACCAGCGGCGCCACACTCCTGCCGAGATCCTCGGGTCCGCCAGAGCTAGTGCTAGGCCGTCGGGGCAGAGACCGCGGGAGCTTCGGCCCCGCCGCCGCCTGCTTCGAGGCTCCGTGCCCTTTCACAGAGGAGCTCCTGCGCCGCAGAGACGTCCTGGGTCTCGCCGTGGCTGTGGTCGTTGCCGCCGCGCCGCCGGGGCTTTCCTTCGTGGCTTCCCCGCTGGAGGCGTCCGGCTCTGACGGCGGCGGTTCCTGCGACAGCGACCGCCGCCTCCCGACGTCGTCGCGGTTCCTGATCGTCGCCATTGACGACGAGAAGCTCCTGGTCCGCGCGTGCTTTTTGCCGGTGATCATCCTCGGAGCAAGAGCTGCGTCCGATGATCTTCTCCTGTCGTCGTCGGTCCGCTCAGTTTTCCTCTGCACGATTACACAGTGATCCATCCAGTAAGAACAGAACGTACGGACACGAGCTTCACTTTGAAGGGAGAATGAGAGTTCAAATTCAAATTCAAATAATACTATTGCTTTGCTCCATTTGTTTTCCTTTTCCACCTCTTTTATAAATTGAAAAGGTTACTTTACTAGGCTCCTAGTACAATCATGTTTGGTCTGTTGATAGAATGGATAGCATAGAACCCATAACATTGCTAAAAAAACCCATGCTAACTGGATTTGACTCACCCATTTGGATCCCAGAAATTTCAGAATTGAATTTATAGTATAAACTATAGTTGTGGAAGAAAAATTTGTCCGCAACTTTCTATGTATTCCATGGGGTGTGAGATGGGAAATGGTTCTTCTTCCACAAGTATTATTTATACTACGAATTCAATTCTAGAAATTCTAGACTTTCAACTAGGCCTTAAATTAAAATTCCTCAAAGTTGGTTGCTTTAATTTGTTAACTATTTAAACTTTGGGTATATAGATTTAGTTCTCAAATCGAGAGAAAAAAATATCGATCCATGCTAATTTTAAAACCGATAAAACATAGACCAACATGACATTAATAGTAAGATTTAGCTAATCAGGTAGAGTTTGCTGAACAGCCTGAACTATGGAGTGAGAATCACACGGAGCAGATAGTCAAATGGAGATACAGAGGGTGGACGGTGGATTTTAGAGTGTCTACGGTCTACCTGAGATGCACTGAAGTTCCCATACGGGCAGATGGCCATATCCAACCCCAAAAAAGAAAAGAAAACAGTTAGCTTAAAATGCACGGGTGAATATAATGAGGTCTGGCCCGTAAGAGAGCAGCCCGAAGTAAAGCACTTGTCGTTGATAGGCAAAAGTTTGCACGGGAAAGCAGTCCAAAGTTACTACTCCTACTTGATACTGACTACCGTAATTGCTGGTCAAACTAGTCTACCAAGACGACAGCGACGCAAGTCGTTAAATTGGGTGTATATCTCTTCAACTTTCGGCAGCCGACACGGAGGTGTCCCCAGAGAATGCAATCGACTCTTCCTTTCCGTTCCACGGACGAGCTGACAGCTGAGATGAGATCGAACTGCTCGCAGCACGCAGTACACTCTGTAGTCTGTACCACGCACATTCATTAGTGTCGCGTACAGGATCATGACTATAGTCTTCTATAGGTCGCTGTCTAGAACGAAGTTGTGGACGTGACGCTTGCCTGGTTTCAATGGCAAGCAGAACTGGACTTTGGATATACTGTGTAGCTACAATCTTCATTTGTAACAGCGCCGTGGCGTGCATGACCAGGAGAGTGAACCAGAGAAGAGAAATAGTATGAGCAAGGGACAACAAGGAAGGAGAGGCCAGCTGGGTACGCCTTCACGCGGGGCACTAGTAGAGCAATACCAAGGAGAGCGTGACGTGATTTACTGCCGCACGGAAATCTGGATGCTGCTTACCTTCCTGCCCGTGCGGTTCTGCATACCGTTTCCAGGTGGAGCCGGTACGGTGTCCCAAACTTAGAGCTTAGCTGAAACACACAACTTTTTTTGCGCGAGGTGCAAGCTCTTGGTTGCACGACGTTTGCTCGATTTCATTGGAATTTTGGGCAGTGAAATACATAGTTCTCAGTTTGTTATGCTTGGATGCAACACTCACAGTGTCTGGCTGGGAAGAAAAAAAAAGGTGTGAACTGGGGGAGCATCATCCGATCTCTGGCAATCAAGGACTTGTACTTGTGCCGGACGTTAACAACGCACGAACGGCAACGACAGGAAGATGTGACATGTAATGTGTGTGTTGCGGTGTTGCCCACCCTACGCTCATACTAATAGCAAGGATCAGATCAGATGGAATCATGAAGACCAGCTGCATACGCCTCTCAGAAATCGGCTTGGATGATTGGATTGGATGCAAGTACTCAAGCAGGCAACAAACTAGTTCCCACAGTGCCGCTCTAGCTAATAAAACCATTTCGGCCTTTCGGTTTCGGCCCTCCCTCCCATGCTATCCCATTCCCAGCCTCTTCTAGAAACGAGACGAAACCGCTAAAAAAACGAACCGCCCAGGAAAAAAGCACAAGGAAATGTCAACGTGTCGTCGTGTCATGACAACAGCCTCAGGGCAAAGGAACGTGCAGCTAGCAGGCTCGCAGTGGCTTCGCGTGGCACGTAACGGAATTACCTACCTCATCATCATCTCCGTCCGGCGCGGTCGTCGTCGTCGGGTCACCGCCGGCGGGCACCGCCCTCTCCGCGCCGCCTCCGCCCGAGCCGGGGCGGCCGGCGGCGAGCTCGAGCTGCGCCCAGAGCGCCTTGACCTCGGCCTCCTTGCGCTCCATGCGCGAGCGCCACCCGTCGCGCAGCCGCTCGTCCCTCCGCCGCACGTACGCCTCGTATATCCTGCCCCTCATCACGTCGCCGCCACCTCCCGCCTCGTCATCCTCCTCCTCCGCGCCGTCCCCGCCGACATCGGCATCGCCATCGCCATAATCGTCGACGTCGTGGTCGTCGCGCGCGGTGGTGGCGGCCCCGGCGGTCGTCGTCCGCTCGGCCAGGCGCTGCTTGTACCCCGCGTACTGGCGCTCCAGCTCGGCGGCCATCGCCCAGAGGTCCGCCGTGCCGGTGCCCGAGTCGCACGGCATGGTCGGTCGGCCGTCGTTCAGGCCGGCGTGCGGGCGTGCTCGCTCGCGGCCTCTGCCTGGTGGTCTCGTCGCGGCGATCGGCCACCGCGTCTCCTGCCTCCTGGGCGCCGCGCGGCGCACGCGTGGGATCGGAAGAAAAACGGATGAAATGGGACGTGCGCGTGCGCGTGGCGGAGGCTCCCGGGGCCGCCAGGATCGTTTTTGACTTTGTGGTGGGGAGGGCGCGCGGCCGGGGACGGAACGTGACGGGAGGCGAGGCCGTGTGGACTCTGGTGGCGTCGTGGTGCGCACGCGCGGGTTGCCTCGGTTTTCTCTGTTGCCTCGGCCCTCGGAGTCTCCGGGTCCTGGGCTAGGACGGTTGGGTCGGCCGGCGCGGCAGACTGGGCGTGGGCCAGGAGGACCGATGACGTCGGGCCGTCGGCGGTTAACTATGCTGGCTGTGGACCGGTTGACATGTCTGTCCCGGTGGCGAACATGCAGGAACAGGGCGCCTTTTCGCTCCTGCCTGCCGCCTAAACGAAGCGCCATGCATGCGCGCGGCTTTATTACCGTGTAATACAGCGCAGCTAAATCACACAGACATAGCTGCGTGCGTCACAGCGCCACCCGTCCAGGACAAGGACGTACGTACGCGTATATACACACACCGAGAGAAGAAGAGAGGAGAGCGGTGGCATCTCCGCAAAGGGCACGTAGTACGCAACATGACGCTGCCCGGCTAAATGGACGAGAGCAGCGGGCGGACACGGTAGCGTGCGCGGCGCAGGGCCCGGGCGGCGCGTCGTCGTCCCAACAAGCAACCCAGACAACGGATCCGGTTCTTTTGGCTCCTGTACGTACGTGACGACTGGCGACGGTGCAGCGCGCTCTCTGCTCTGTCCGAGAGAATGTGCGCGGCCGCGGCGCAGGTACGGACGACGGGCATCCAAGGCTCCAGGAGGACCCTTGTCAAAAAAAAAAAAAAACGAAGGCCCCAGGAGGACAAGGCCGCGTCCGTTGCTCGCCTGAAATTAAGCTCATTTACACCACCCCACGCGAGATGGATCGTGTCAGTGGCACCCGATGATGCAGTAGGGCTACGCATGTACGTGCCGCATTTATGTTCGGTGCAGCTAGCTCAGCTCAGCTAGCTGCGTCTCACACAGCGACGACGACCACGCCGGCCGGGCTGCCGCTGCATACTCCCGGCCAGGCCGTTGAGAGCCCGGCCAGCCTGTCATGTGGCTGCTGCTGGAAGCCTGGACGGTGGCGGCCGTACACGCCTCCGTGACCGGAGAGTTTATTCCCAGGGTCTGGGGCCGGGGGGGGCCGGGCTAGCCGCTGTGTCGATCGTTCGCTTGTACTCCGTAGCCTGTTGTCGCCTGTGGGGTGTGCTGTGCACACGGCTGGGGGCCATCGCTTTGATGCTGCTATAATCTTGGTTCGTTACTAGCGTCACGGAAATCTAGTGGTACGGCCGGAATCCGCAGGCCGGCACGGATAAGTGTCAGGGCAGTTAATCAAGCTAGTGAAGCGACCACGTACGATGACTGTTCCATCTACCTGTTGCCCTGCATGTCGGTCGGAGGTCGGACGCACATGCACATGCATGATTTCTGGCTCCTATCTATAGCTCGGGTGACCCGGTGGGCGGCACAGAGCTGCAAAAGCTCGCTCTCGTCGCTTCGGAGAGGCAGCAATGGCGCCTTAATTAATTCCTCCTGAGCATCAACGGATCATGGCCAAGTGGAACACATGTGATGTCACACTGCACTGCTCACGAAAGAGGATCCATTGCCGCGCCACCCTGGTATACAAAAACATCCTCGGCAGCCCCACCTGTGAACTATACAAGCGGCAGGACGAGACCGCTGATCACATCTTCTCCGAGTGCTCCTTCGTGCAAACCTTCTAGGTAAGCATAGGCTTGCAGCCTGGGAATGTCACCAAAGTTGCCTAGCTCTGGGACTCCCAGCCGCCTCCGCAGATCTTGAAGAAAGCTCTAGCCCTGCTAATGCTGCTGCTCTGTTGGGAGATATGGAAGCACCGAAACGAGGTGGTCTTCAGAGGAGCTCCCTCGTGCCTCACTCGCCTCAAAGCTGCGTGCAAGGACGCCGTCAGAGATTGGAGTTGTGGTGTTCCTAGGAAAGACGTAGCTTTGCCGGCGAGTTCAGCTTCGGTGCTTCCTCTTCATCTTCCCACGAAGTAACTTGAGTCTTTTTCATGTATAGCATCGTAAAAGTTTATAGTTTCATCCAAGCCATTAAAAAGTTGGAGCGGTCACAGATGCCATCGCTCCGAAGTTTATTTGCCACCCAAGCCACTTCCGTCAGATTACTGCAAAAAGTCTAAAGTACCCTTAGTTTTGTCGTTTTTTTATTTTTATTTTCTTTTCCTTTTCTCCCTTTATCCTTTCTCCGGTCCCACCACATCTGCTCGTCTGATCCGAGTGCTGCCAGCGGATGCTTGCCACACCCCAGTCCAACTGGCCCACTCACCACCGTTCAAGCCTTCACAGGTGACATCAACTTTACATCCCCTGCATCGTTCACATCACAGTGCAGCACGCCGCCAGAGTGCCCAACAAATAATAAGAAAAAACATAACGGCCATGCAGCAAGGAACTACGCCGCTCCTACTACCTCCGTCGGCGCTGTGAGAATCCATCTGAGCATGCCCCACCTGCGCCCTCTATCGGCCGCGGCGCTATCGTGGCCTTGCTGGCCCTTTCCTGCAGCGGCGCCGACGGCCTTCATGGAATCATGGCTGGCACTGGATCCGGCCCAATCTCCATGGCCGGCGAATTCTTCGCTGAAACCTGCTGCTCCACCGCCGACGAGATGCGGTCTCCGCCAGGCTACGGTCGCTGCTCTGGCTGCTGAGCATGGGGAAGCAGGTCGTGGTCGGCGCCTCCTTCTCCCAAGCCCGCGCATCCGATGACGTCGAGCAGGGACTTGCGGGAGCCGAGGCCTCCTGACCCCGTCACTGCGATGGCCGCATTCGCTGTCGCCCTGCGAGCCAACCCCACTGTGCTCCAGTCGGCCCTTACTACGGCCCTCCGCGCCGCAGCCGCCGCCACCTCCCTCTCCTCTGGTGCGTCTGCAACGGCTTCCCGCGGCACACCACCGGGCCATCCGCGGTCTACGTGACCTCGGCCTCCGCTGACGGCAACGGCAACGGCAACTCTGTGCCCGCGCTCGCGCCCAACGCGGCGGTTGGTGATCTCGGCCGCTTCGAGCACTTGCACCACCTCGACCTCTATGGGAACAACCTCAGCGGCAGCCAACCGCCTCGCCGGCGAGCTCCCCCCATCGGGGGGGGCCTCTGATTTTTTTTGTTCGTACGACGGGGAAGAGGAAGGAGAGATAAGGTATAGAGACAGAAGGGCAAAAATGACTACTTAACTGGCCGGGCCCACATGACAAGGGTGTTAAACGGTGAAAATGTGACGAAAGATGGACGGAATGGCTTCGGTGGCAAACAAAGTTTACAGGGATGACACCTATTACCGCTCTAGCTTTTTAATGGCTTTAATGAAAATATAAACTTTTAGGATGAAATACGTGGAAAAGACTCCGGTAACTTACCCCAGACACGGGCCGATCATCACACACGCCATTCAGGCCCAGTTATACGTATCTTGGGCTTCGAAGCCCGATTCGATTTTCTAATCTGCAGCGGCCCTGGAACGTGTTGTCTTCATTCGCCACCAGCAGCCTGTGCTGCTGACCTGGGTGCTGTGCAGCGGTGGCCGTTGCCGGTTGGCCACTGGGTACATGTCCCCGAGCCCCTGCCCCCGCCCCCGCCCCGGCGAGGCCGGGCTGCTCTGTGGATTCTCCGACGGGCTGCTCTGTGGGTTCTCCGACATGGCCATGTACTCGGGGAAAAGGAGCTCCGACATGGCCATGTACTCGGGGAAAAGGGACACACAGGTGGGTTGCCTGGCTCGGGCGCTCGGCGTCGTGACTCGCGTGTACTCGTGTCTCGTGTCGGCGCTCATCACCCCGTAGTACGTCCAAAGCCTGCAGCTGGACAAGTCTAATCATTAGTAGTACACCTATACTTTCTAATAGATTAATTATGAAACTATATATATTATATAAGAGACAACTCCGCACATATGAATTTGAAAGAATTAGCCCGAAGGCCTCAGAAAAAACCATCGTTTAGGTTTTAAGCCTTTTTTCTAATTTGTTTGGAAGGCCTCCGTGTAAAATTTTGTTAGCTAAAAGGCCTTTCGTCAGTTTTGGGCTATTGGCGGTGTTAAGTAGGGGGTAAAAAGATAATTTTACCCCTGTGTCAAAAAAATATGATTTCTATTATTATAGTATTTTGAGTATATGTACGTATTTAAATTATTCAATATATAATCATATATATATATATATATTAAGCATATCCACACAAATATATCTCACATTAGAGCATAGATCACTATGATTTATTGAAGTTTCAGCCCATTTACACATAAAAGAAAACGGATAACAGAAAAAGAAAACACGCTTTGCATTGGGAACCCTGGAGTTTCTACAAATCAAAACCAGTCCCCCCACCTTTCTACTGTCTCTAGAACTTTTGCAGCGGGAACCCTGAAAAAGCTTTTATTCATGCACAGGGTCCTTCTTCTTCTTTTCTCTCGTACAGAGTAGGAGACGGACGGTGGCCGCTCGATTCCGGTGGCCGGAGGTTGTGGCCGGCGGCGAGGAAGAACGCAGGAGCTCTGGGGTGATGAGGCGCATCAGTGGGCACCCTCAACGTGGCTCGCGATGGCCCGAGGCCCTCTGGCCACGTGCATCTGCGGCACGAGCATGACGAAGGGGCGGCAGCTGTGTGCCGGCGGCGAGCGGTCTCAGGAGAAGGGCACAGAAGGCCAGTGTTCGCCATGTCGGGGGTGCAGAGTCCTGGCATCGTGGGCTCGCCCCGACGACCTCGCCGCCGAGCCGTGGCGACACGCACCCCACCACCATGGCCGCAGCACCGCCGGGCCGGCGCCGGCGCGCCAAGGGACGACCAGGACTCAGCGCTGGGGGGAGCGCCTGATCCGGGGGGCGGCGGGTCCAGATCCGCTCCTCCGAGCGCCGGCGCGCAGGAGCGGATCTCAACTTTGACTAAATTTACGTGATAAGATAATAACATTTAGTATGTCAATTAAGTATTATTGAATTCTTTGTTTACTATATTTTTATAGTATACCTATTTAATGACACCAAACTTTATAATTTTTTTCTACCATCTTGGTCAAACTTAATAATTTGATTTCAAAATTCTTAAAATAACCTATAATTTAAAATGGAAAGACTAAGTAGCACGTGAGTGGAGTGGATGAAGATGTGCAAACAAGAAGCGGGTGATGTCATGGCTCCATCCATCATTAATTGCACATGTATGCGGCCTCTCGCAATCTTGCGTGGCAAATTTGCAATATTGACACTCACTTGCACCAACAGGATTTGTACATTTTGATCTTTGCTGTATAGCACTGTCGCAAAAAAAAGCCCCTAAACAACGCAATAGAGTCTTGATCTGTGTGCAGTTGAACTGCAAGACTAGTAACAAACATTGTGTGCTTAACAGTGAATGCACGCAAAATATGACAACAGTCGAAGTAAATATATTCATCTCCTCATAAGAAACCGTTTCTTACTCTCTCCTCGTTAAATCGTTTGCCACATCAGCAAAATATAATACTTCGGTGGCAGGGTAATTAATGTACTCACTCCGTTATAATTTATTGTTCATTTGATTTTTTATCTCAAGTTTAACCATTCATTTTATTTAAAAAATTATGTAAAAAATATTTTCTTTTGTTGTGGATTGATTTATTAATAAAAAAAATCTTTAAGAATAACTTAAATTTGACTATATTTATATAATTTTATAAATAAGACGAGTCGTCAAATTTAAGATAAAAAATCAAATAAATTATAATTTAAAACGGAGAGAGTACATAAAAACTATAATAATTTATGAATTGTGAGAGCCCTAATTAGACTTTCGCCCCTCGTATGAATATCACTCCTTTGGTTGCAAGTCAGCTTCTTAATATCTAATTTTTTAGGATTTTTAATATCTATTTTGCCTTGCATGAATGTCCATAAATATATCATCCCTGATTAGTTAACTTCCTTATACCGTTAATGGTTTGTATTCGTCGCAATAAAGTCCCGTTAATGTGCATTAAGATTTTTGACTGCCAATAGACTATAAAAATTATCTATTTATAGAAACCACATATTCAGGTTTATTTTTGAAAATCATCTTCATACATTTTACAAACTGCATACACTATAGCCCTAACTATAGTTTTGACTACTTTTTGACTACCATTTGAAATGTTTGTTGAAAATAGTAGTCAAAATAATTTCAAATCGAAGTCAGTTAAAAGTTAGCATAGCAGACTCGAAGAGATTGACCGGGGAGATATCTCTGGCAAATGAGCCTTGTCGTACGTACACTGTATGCACAGCTGTGGACACTGACCTTGTCGATTTTCTGTCC
>CM041637.1:4185269-4339827 GCA_023333625.1 Bothriochloa decipiens
TTCTGGAAGGCTATTAAATGTCAGTTAAACTGCAACTTGTGGGCTTTTATCCTGGTTTTGGTGGATTTTTTTTCTCAGAAAACCAAGTCAGTCCATTGTTGGTAATATCAAGATTTTTATATTGTTTAAAGAATTTTTCAATAACCAAACTATCACTGTACCACATTTGTGAGCATGAGCTTAGCAACACCAACATGTGAGCATAGTAATTCTGACATACGTTGCATTTCATTTCTGTGGTTACCATACCAGAGTATTAAAGTCTTGTATGATATGTATTTTGTTTACTGTCCAAATGGTGTGGTTGACTGAGTTGGAGGGGCACGGAGAAGAAATTGAGTGTAGTGTGCTGACTTAGACGTAAAAGCTTTGCTTTTTTCCTCTTCCGTTTCAAATTTTGAGTTTATTGTTTGTTACTCTGGAAAGAAGGAACTGAGGAAATACAATTTCCAGTTTGGAATCTTTTCAGATATGGATGTTCTTATATTTGTCATCCATGATGGCAAAATCTATAGTACGTGAATTTTCAAGTGGGGAGTAAATGTGCACAATCCAATGTTAAATACTATTGCGATATATAAATGAAAAGGACTAAATTGTGTACTATCTGTTGTTGCAAATTTGCAATTATGGTTTAGATGTTCTATAATTTACGTTTGATTGAAATTGATTGTGCAGGAAGAATACGACACCTACGATGATGAGGTCCATTTTCTTGTCCAGTTGCCATTTTTGTGGACCAGAACAAAAATTATTGAAATTGTTGCAGCAAAGGATGTTATATTTGCACTTGCACAATCAGGTCTATGCGCTGCATTTAATCGAAGTAAGTCTCATGCTTTGCAGAATGTCTAATGATTTCCCTCTGTTTATGTTGCTGATAAACCTTCTTATTATATTGACAGCAACAAACAAACGCATATGCTACTTGAATATAAGTCCTGATGAAGTTATTAGGAGCTTGTTTTACAACAAGAACAATGAGTCCCTTATCACTGTTTCAGTTTATGAATCAGATCGTTTCAGTTCATTGAAGTGCAGAACAACCCCTATAGAGTAAGATATCTCATACATTTCTTCTTGAAGCAAGTAGTTTGAATTTATTATTGCTAACCTGTTGATCTTCCTGTGTCTGCAAAATTATTTGCGCTAGTATTTCTATGCTTTATTTATAATTGATGTGTTCTAAAAAAAATATATAAGTAGGGAAGTCATGTATTTGTATGCTGGTATATATATTTTTTTAGTTAGTTGCTTTTTTTTTTGTAAGACATGATCTGATTGGTAGTAATTTTGAAATCAGCAGTAATTCATTTAAACTAAATTTTCTTCTCTGGTTGCAAATTTGTTAGGTACATCAGAAGAGGTCAACTGAATGATGGATTTCCTTTATTTGAAACTGAATCACTAAAATATCCTGGCTTTGTTGAGTTTGATGATGTTAATGGCAAAGTATTGACCTTTTCAGCCCAGGATAGGTAAGTGACATTTTTGCTCAACAGTATGACAGCAAGCATGTGCATTGTTTAATTGCTTCTTCTTTGCAGTACTTACAAAGTTTTTGATCTCAAGAACTACAACTTTCTGTATTCCATATGCGACAAGAACATCCAGGAGATAAAGATAAGGTTTGCTGTCACTGGTCACACTGATGAAACAATTTTTGATTTAGGTAGTTCATATCACATATTCACGTTTCTTACCCATGTTCTCCATCAGTCCTGGAATCATGCTTGTGATTTATCAGAAGACAAACTGTCATGTTCCACTGACTATATTGTCAATTGAGGATGGAACTCCACTAAAAACCTTCAATCAGCTGCTGCATCGAAATAGAAAGGTTGATTTCATCGAGCAGTTCAATGAAAAGCTTCTCGTGAAGCAAGACAAGGAAAATCTCCAGATCATTGATGTAGGCCACCATTAGTTTTTCTTTTCAATTCATTCTTTCATTGTGGGAGCAACAATTTACATTTCGTTTTCGAACTGACTTGAGTTCCTGTCCAGGTTCGGCACTCCGATCTAATTGAAGTCAACAAAACCGAGTTCATGACTCCCTCAGCATTCATCTTTCTCTACGAAAACAATCTATTCCTGACATTCTGTAATAGGACAGTTGCAGCCTGGAATTTTCGTGGAGAGCTAGTTACATCATTTGAGGACCATGAGTTGTGGCATCCTAACTGCAATACAAATAACATATACATCACTGCTGACCAGGATTTGATCATCTCATATTGCAAAGCTTCAAAGCAGAGCACAGGTTGTGCTGACAGTGAAGGTGGAGAAGGTATAGCTAAATTCCACTCTAAATTGTGATTTCTTGATTATACTTCCTCTGGTCGTCAAAATAAATCTGCTGATTTTTTTTTTTCAGTTTCGTCCATGGGATCAATTAACATGAGCAACATCTTTACTGGAAAGTGCGTAGCCAAGATCTCCCCTAGTGACCCTACTCTCACAATCGCCCCTCGAAAGAGAGGCGACAACAGCAGATCTACCATCCGCAGCACTGTTCCTGATGCTCTTGAGGACATCACTGCTCTCTTCTACGCTGAGGACCGCAATGAAATCTACACCGGAAACAGCAAAGGCCTGGTGCATGTCTGGTCAAACTAACCTTGATATCCACCCCCTACCTTTGTACATACTTCCTGCACCTGCACTCAGTTTTTTCCCTTATAGAACAAAGATGTAATTCCTGTCTGATTATAGTGGGACTGTAACTTCCTAGACATTTTATAATTGGTAGAAGAATCTCTGATGCAGAGTATGTTTTCTGTGTAATGTATCATGGCGAAAAGGTTTTTACATAAGTCGTGTATTCCAAAATCTGCTCTAAGTTTCACAAGCATTTGAAAACCTGTTCCTATAGTGCAGTGACTTCGGCACTAAAACTGTTGGTCGCTTAAGCATACTTCCCCCGTCCTACAAAAGAACTCCTCTCAAAGGTCCTCGTGACAGTGATTAAACAGTGGCATCATATCTTGTTTTAGGATAATAAATCTTACTTATTGTTATAAGGTCTTTCTTAGTGAACGAAGGAATCGGTCTCAATCAGATGTCCTTGAGAACATGTTAACATATTCGGCATAGAAAATGATTCACACTTAAAGAAAGAATCTGGGTCCTCTCCAATGATGGTTACCATTTGCGTCCCTGTCACACTCATTACTAAAGTCTAAACTACCCAATCATTTGCCAGCAGTAATAATTTCACTCCGAGTAAGTTTTTCCACCGACGATGAGACAACAACCTCGAAACGTTAACGAGCCATGACACGTGGGGCCCGCGCTCCTTGTCCCCACTACTCAGTAGCACGCATCGTCCAAGAAACACATGAGCCCAGCGTGCGGGCAACAACAGGCGTAGGCAGAAGCCCACCGCGCCGTGTACTACTACTATCTTGGTAACGACACTACCTGCCGTGGGTTATCCCTATCGCCAACAAGCCGCCACAAAAAACAACACGCGCGGACGGAACAAGTCCGCCACGGACACAGCCACGCGCACGTCTCCCTCTCCCCTCTTCGCCGTCGGGGTCGGGCGTTGCGAAGCGAGACAAGCCACCGGTCGCCGCGCGACTAGGTTTGGTTCCGATGGAGCCGGCCTCCTCGTCCGCGCCTGCCCCTGCTCCGGCGGAGGCAGAGGCGGCACCGGCGAGGCGGAGGCTGCCGGAGGAGCTGAAGCTGCGGCGGAGGACGCTGGAGTCGGTGCTGGAGCAGTGCCAGCGCGCGCTCGAGATGATGCGCGAGGTCGATCTGGGGGATCCTGCGGCGGAGGGGGCAAGCTTCAAGGAAGCGGATGCGGAGGAGGAGGACGAGGAGGGGGGCGCAGCCGGGGACGAAGGGGCGCCGCCGCCACCGCCTTCGGAGACCGACTACGAGGCGGACGAGGTGAGGAGACGAGATCTCGCTATTTGTGCATCTCTTACTTTTGCTGCCTAGCAATTTGGGTTCGGGTATTGGGGGTGGTTTGCGGCAGTTAGGCGTTTCCTTAGCTGTGGGTGATATGATAGTAGCTTAAGCGGTTTAACTGGATGGGAGGTTGCCGCGCGCCAGGACTAGGCCAGATTTACACGAATTGCTACGATTTGAGTGGCCGCACCTCAATTATTGCCTTGCTGTTTTTGTGGAATTACGTGCTGAGTCAACTGATGACTTAATCATGACAGTTTGCCAGTTACAGTAATACAGTAGGTCTTTAAGGTCAAACTGGGAAGCGAAGCAGTTACTGGGGAGGTTAAAATGAGATTGCATATCAGAGGAGGTCATGAATTTGGTAGTTGGTATGGATTTTGGCAAGTGGTTTGTAATTCCACAGTTTTTCTTTTTCACTTTATGGATTTAGCAAATGAATAAATAGCAGACAATTCATAGACTTTGGAGTAGTTGGTGTATTACAATGAAATTCCTTGTGCAACATGGGTCCAGGCTATTCATGGTGTCAAGCTCTAAATTCTGTTTTCCTGGTCATCGATTTTAGCTAAACTGTTTTCTCATTTTCTGTCACTTCAACTGTGGTCTAAACAGCTTTGTAGCAGTCATGCATGTTACCTATTGTTGATAGCATAAGTTAGATCGGGCTTTTCACTGTGCCCGTCCCTTTCTGTTTTCAAGCCACCCTAAGGTCTCTACATCTTCATTAATTTGCAGCTGTGTGATCTTCTGAAATCAAGGGTTCAATCGCCTGAATTTCTTGAGAAGCTAGATACCCTTCAGAAGTCAGTGTATCAACATGGTTCAGGTGCATTTGCTGTGCACGATTACCCTTTGCTGGATCCAGAATTTAACTGTAATTGTTTATCATGATGAATGCATGCATTGTCTTGTCCACAATTTAGAAACCCCCATTGGTATACACCGTTCAATTGAATCTGACAACTGAACAGTTCTACAATTACCCTCTTGTAACAGTGGATGAAACGGTATCATGGGATATTATAAGTGCGGCAGATATATGGGATGATAAGAGCATGAATGTTAGTGATGATTCAGAGGATGGGTATGTTCTCGTTAAGCAAGAGGACATAGTCGATGGCATTGCATGCTTCATGGCTGCATACTTGCTGTCACTGAAACAAACTAAGGTATATAAAGCGCAGTTCACTTTCTATGTGCTTATGTACATAAGTACATTTTGTTTGTCTATATATTCTTTATGATTGTATGACTGCTGATAGTTCTCAAGCCAACATAACTTTCTCTATTCTCTGATTTCTCCCTGCTAGTCTTACTGTAGTTTCTGTTCTGCTGTCATATTGTTTTGGGAAGGGATGTCTCTATTTTTCTCGTTTTCATGCACTGACTGCTAGATTGTCATCACTTGAAAAAAAATTATATCACCTGTTAATTTTTGGGAATCTTCATAGTATTGATGGCACAAAAATTCATATTATGCAGGACCTGACACCCAACCAACTTCAACAAGGTTAACATTGTGTTCCATCATTTGAGATGAGTTTAGTTATTACTTATTATTTGGAGTCCTATATTAAGACTCCCCCTTTTAAAATTTTGTCAGCTCTTAGCAAGACATTTTCAGCTAAAAAGAGGAAAAGCAAGCTGCAGAAGGCATGGGATGGAACAAAAGTTGTCTACAATATAGCATCATGGAGTGCGACGGCTATTGGGTAAGTTACCCGTGCTAATAAGTAATACTGTTAGTAATTATGGATACAACTCCTGTGACATAATACTTGTAAAGTAATCCATAGATCACATCAAGGAATGTTTGAATTCCTCTGGCTATTGCCTTGTCTTTTATTTCTGTGGAACTCCACGAGCATTTCAATGTAGCTATGCAAAATAGCATCTTCAGACTAGGTTACAGATCTTAAACTCAATTCCTTGTAGTATGAGCAAGCTTCACTGCTCATTAGGCTGCTTGGCACTATACGTGAATGGGTGATACACTAGGACCCTTCAGTTGGAATAGCCTTTCTTGCCAATGAGAGGGACATCAGGGCAGCTGGGCATTATCACTCTGATACCTTTTAGTTTTTGAATTGGTGGAGATCAGGTTCCAACAACTTAGATTGCTAGCATCAGCTTGATTATAGAATTGCATTTTAATACCTCCGCTTATCCAGGATGTGGGTATTTATGAGCATCTTGCCCACATTTCATTTGTAAGCACTTAAATTATTGTATCATCGTCTATGGAGGACCCTTCAGTTGGAATAGCTTTTTTTCTCCAAATGAGAGAGGAACAGCAGGGCAGCTGGGGATTATCACTCTGCTGTGACCCTTTTAGTTTCTGAATTGGTGGAAATCAGATTCCAACAACTAAGATTACTAGCCTCAGCTTGACTATAGAATTATATTTTAATACCTCTGCTTATTTATTCAGGATTCCTATATTTGTAACAATACTTACATTGCAAGCATCTTACCCACATTTCATTTTGTAAGCACTTGAATTATTGTATTCTGGTCTAGGAAGATATAGTCATGTAGTGATAAATTTCCAATGAACCTGCAGGTGTTAAATAGTATTGCTGTAGCCGTGTAACTTGCACATACTAATTCTCTGCTGTCCCTGTACAGTATCTACCAGAATCCTGCGATTGTACAAGCAGCAACTGCAGCCTTTTGGACATCCTTTCGTGTAATATCCAAGTTTCTGTGAATAGTCCATGGCTGGACGGTGCAAATATGCAAACATTGTGGCTGTGGCCTGTGGTGATCAAAGAAAAAAAAAGAGAAGTTGCCAAACTTCATGGCATGCTTAGATTATGATGTAAATAGCCTGCAAGTTCGTTGATTGATTTAGACTGTGACATCATGTGTTAAGATATCGGCTCAAAGCGCTAAACCACATCAATTACTAGTGATAAACCACCATATGGGGCTGATCAGCAGTATCTCACATACAATCAAAAGATTGAATGGACGACCCACCCTCTATTTACCAGTACCATTTGTATCTGACATCCAACAACTACTGTACATAATCCTATGGGTATAAGCCATCCCGCTCAACATTGGTGTATCAGTGTGATTGTAAATATTTCGATTCATTTGAATAAATTTGCTCTCATTTGTTCCACCTCTTTCCAGATCCCCCTACACTTTCTAGCTGTGGAAATATGCATACTCTATTTGCTATCAGAAATTCATAGTATTGGTCTTTTTTTAAGGGAATTACAAATTCCATTACTCAGATGATACAAGTCATAATGCTTTAGGGTTTAATGCCCAGATCCATATGCAAAAATGGCTTAACATGGATCTCTCAATCGAAACTGTGCTACTCAGGCTGCAACGTTCCCCATGCTAAAGCGTTGTTTGCAAAGGAAGGCCTGGAGCTTGTGATTGAGTATGGCTGCGATCATGTCGTACTGGAAGTTGATTGTCGTGGCCTGAAGACATTGATTGATGAGATGCAGATCTCCGTTCTTCGATCGGCGGTATGTTTCGACATTGCAGAGTTAAGCAGAAGTTTTATTAATTTTCGTGTGGAGTGGGTGTGTCAGGAAGTGAGTTCAGTGGCCCATTGTTGTGCGAGCATGGTCTCGGCCACTGAACGCTACCTCTTTTGGTTTGATGAGTTCCCTGAATGGCTCATGGATTTAGGGGTTCATGATTGTACTCCTGTTAATGAATGAATGAAATCTCTGCGATGCTAAAAAAAAAAATAGTGAACGTGCTTACGGCATGTGTCCAGAACAAATCTACCCAGAAGGAAAAAGAAAAATCATTTGGTAACGAGAACGAGAAATGTGTATAGGCCCTTGCAGGGATTGCCCTGGAAACATGGGAGTACAATGTTGTACAATGAGAGAATATGCCAAGATATACTCCTCTTTCCGAGTTCTTACAAATGCCTACTAATCATTAGTCTGATTACAGGGATTTATCTTTATCCCTGTAGCTTCTCAACCTGAACTTAAAAACAGCGCAATTGTAGACTGCAGTCATAGCTATGATGAATACTCCGACATATGTGCACACTGTTGCTGCGCAGACATAGAGGTACCTATTGGCATTAGGAATTTGAGTGGGTCAGCTAACAGTAAAATTGTATGTATATAGCATATAAACAAAATAGAATATGCATATTTGATCCTGTAGAAAAATTTATTATAGGCCACTTGTACTGTTTATGTGCTTACAAAGGACAGGGAAATCAAGAACTAGGATTGATATTTTCACATCAAAATTTATCTTTCAGCATATGATGCTTAAAGTATACATTTACAATGTTGTCATTCAGACGAATTTCAACGTATTTCTAACAAAACATTGTACCCTCTATTTCAAAAAGGTTGCCATTCTAGCTTTGTCCCAAGTCAAGTATTTCTAACAACATGTGAATTCTATACCAAGTCAAGTATTTCTAACAACATGTGAATTCTATGTTAATATAGAAAGTATTCTACGGTGAACCTAAAAACATAAATCTTATAATGTTGTGGTCAACATGTTTGACTTATGACAAAACTAAAATGCAACCTTTTTGATCTGGAGTACTTTAAAAGTAAAACGGATAAGTGAGCAGATGTTTATCTGTAAGACATTTATTCGATGCTTACTTTGGTGAAAATACGCTCCAAACAAATAAGTGATTCCTCATGAGTAGCAAAACAATGGTGTATGAAGTCAACGCAAGAGAATTAATTAGCAAAGGTAACAAACATGGCAATATGACCATTTTGTCTAGAATATATCTCCATTTCAACTGCTGTAGAGTAGAGATATCATCAATATCTTTCAACGATACATGAAGGACCAACCCAAGGTATAACATCAGAGGTGATGCATATGTTATCATAAACATCAATATACCAGAAAGAACTGTGGAGTAACTTGAAATGCCCTGTCAAAATTCATCAGTCAAATCAGAAGGAAATGGAGAAAAGGGAACTTGAGGCATTCTTGGTTAAAACTTACAATGAAAGCTCCAGCAACATCAATGCTGGCAAGGCTATGTGTATTCCCAAGACCAAAGTGACCAGCCATTCCCAAGAAATGCATTGCAACAACCTACATGGTTTATTGCCAACAGGAAGTTAATAAAAAAAAAAACTATTTCCCTGATGCCATGAGTTTCAAAAATGAAAACATCATGCTGAGCAAGCAAAGATCACCAATAATATGCAAGAGACTTACCTGTGTAGAAAGGAATAGAATAGAGGGAACCACCGCACACCCATTGTGGGTGGGGAGCCTTTCATATATATAGCCAATAGGCATGCATGGAAGTTACATACATGGGAAGATATTCCCTGTACAAGGAAACAATCCTAGGCTATAAATAGAAACAATCCTAGGCTATACATGGCAGCTAGCCTATCTAGGGGATTGCCAATCAATCTCTAATCAATCCAATCAATCTCTAATTGATCCTAATATATACATATCCTAATACCCGCCCGCAGTCGTAGCGGAAGCATCACGGACGCATAGACTGGTCCGAAAATCAGTGAAGAGCTGGACGGGCAGGCCCTTGGTCATGATGTCGGCGAACTGGTACACCGATGGGACATGAAGAACACGGAACTGTCCCAGAGCTACCTTCTCGCGGACGAAGTGGATGTCAATCTCGATGTGCTTCGTGCGGCGGTGGTGGACGGGGTTGGCAGCCATGTAGACGGCGCTCACATTGTCACAGTAGACAACCGTCGCAAGCGGGATGGAGATGTGGAGCTCCTGCAGTAGCTGACGAAGCCAGCAGCACTCAGCAACAACATGGGCCACTGCACAGTACTCCGCTTCGGCACTAGAACGAGACACGGTCGTCTGACGCTTGGAAGACCAAGATACCAGGTTGTCGCCGAGGTAGACGCAGAATCCGGAGGTGGAGCGGCGCGCGTCTAGGCAGCCAGCCCAGTCGGCGTCGGAGTAGGCTGTGAGCTGATCGATAGCGCCGGATCCCAAATGCAGACCTGCAGACAGAGAACCCTTGACGTAACGCAGGATGCGCTTGATTAGCGCAAGGTGCGGTTCGCGAGGGTCGTGCATGAAGAGGCAGACTTGCTGGACAGCAAAGGCCAGATCCGGCCTCGTCAGGGTGAGGTACTGTAGGGCACCAGCGAGGCTCCTGTACTCCGAGGGGTTGGCAACTGGAGCGCCCTCGGAGGCGGACAGCTTGTTCCGGGCTTCCACCGGAGTAGCTGTCGAGTGGCATTCAGACATGCCAGCACGCTGGAGGAGGTCAACGGCGTACTGTCGCTGAGAAAGGAACAAGCCACTGTTGTCCCGTGTCACCGAGATGCCGAGGAAGTGGTGGAGGTCACCAAGTTCCGTAATGGCGAACTCCGAGGAGAGGCTGGAGATGACGTGCTGGAGAAGAGCCGGTGACGACGCGGTGACGATGATGTCATCGACGTAGAGGAGGAGGTAGGCCATGTCGTCTCCAGCCTTGTAGACGAACAGGGAGGCATCCGATTTGGATGCGGTGAAGCCGATGCTGCAGATGAAGTTGGAGAAGCGCTGGTTCCAAGCACGGGGCGCCTGTTTAAGCCTATACAAGGACTTCTGCAGCAAGCAAACAGAGTTAGGTGCAGCGGGGTCGACGAAGCCTTTCGGCTGCTCGCAGTAGACTGTCTCCTCGAGGTTGCCGTGGAGGAAGGCATTCTTCACGTCGAGCTGGCGTATTGGCCAGTCTCGAGACGCAGCAATGCTGAGGACGGTGCGGATCGTGGCCGGCTTGACGACCGGGCTAAATGTCTCGTCGTAGTCGACGCCGGCCTCCTGAGAGAAACCGCGGACGACCCAGCGCGCCTTGTGCCGAGCGAGGGAGCCGTCGGAGTGGAGCTTGTGTTTGAACAGCCACTTGCCAGTGACAATGTTCGCACCGGGTGGTCGAGGTACAAGGCGCCAAGTGCCGTTTTCGATCAGCGCCTTGTACTCCTCTGCCATCGCAGCGCGCCAATTGGGATCGGCGAGGGCGCTGCGATAATTTGTCGGTGTGGGCGAGGCGACGGAGGCGGTGAAGCCGAAGCGCTGTACTTGGCGGAGGGATCCGGTATGTGAGCGAGTCACAGGCCGGGTCGCTGGAGCAGGTGGCGGTGCTGGTGGTGCCGCCGGTGCCGCTGGGGGAGCAGCAGGGGCCACGGAGGCAGTCGGAGCCGCAGCCTCAGTGGTCGGCGATGCCAGGGGCCGGGCTCGGCGGCTGAAGACGAGCCCGAAACGCTGGCCGCCCAGCTGTGGCCCGCCCGGAGGAGGCCCGCCTGCAGGGGCAGCCGGCGATGGCCCGCCCGTGGAGGGAGCAGCCGGCGGCTGCCCGTGCCCGCCTGCTGGAGGAGAAGTCGGCCGCCCATGGCCGCCCGGCTGTGGCCCACCCGCAGGAGGGGCAGCTGGAGGCTGCCCGCCCGCAGGGGTGGCCAGGGGGCCGAGCTGCAGTATGGCCTGGTCCAGGAGCGCCGGGGGCACGTCCTCGCTGCTGTCAGCTAGCGGCGGAGGAGTGCGTGCTGGTGTCGCCGAGGTGGAGAGTCCCTGCATCAAAAAGTCAAGTGACAACGGCATGGAAGCCGCCGATGGTGTTGCCGAGAATGGAAACACGGACTCATAAGAAATGACATGACGAGAGATGATAATGCGGCGAGTGGCCATGTCAAGGCAGCGGTAGCCCTTGTGGGAGGATGGGTATCCGAGGAAGACACAAGGTGCGGACCGAGGGGCGAGTTTGTGGGGGGTTGTGGCAGTAAGGTTTGGATAACAGAGACACCCGAAGATGCGGAGGGAGGAGTAATCTGGTAGGGTGCCGTGAAGGATTTGGTGAGGTATTTGGTTGCGGATGGAGGAGGATGGGCGCCTGTTGAGGAGAAAGGTGGCTGTTGAGAGTGCCTCAGCCTAGTAGGGAGGTGGCATGGACGCATGGAGGAGCATGGTGCGGATGGTGTTGTTGGTGGTGCGGAGCATTCGTTCAGCCTTGCCGTTTTGCGGTGAAGTATAAGGGCAGGAGAGCCGGAGGGTGATCCCATGGCCAGTGAGGAAAGAAGTGGTGGCATGATTAACAAACTCGGTTCCATTATCTGCTTGAAAGGATTTAGGTGTGGTGCCAAACTGTGTCTGAGCATATGCTATAAACTCAACAATGTGTCGGTGCACCTCAGATTTGTGGCGAAGTGGAAAGGACCAGCAGTAATGGGAAAAATCATCTAAGAGGACAAGATAATATTTGAAACCAGAGTTGCTAAGCACAGGGGATGTCCACACATCACAGTGAAGTAAATCAAAAAGAGCATTGGTTACGGAGGTGGAATGACTAAAGGGGAGTCGCACATGCTTGCCAAGTTGAAAGGCATGGCAGAGGCATGGCGAGCTCTTATTGTAGGAGATGACCGACATGCTCCGTAGAGTGGCGAGGCTGGATGGACCGGGGTGGCCGAGGCGGTGGTGCCATAGGGACGACGTGGTGGCGAGGCTGCAGGAGTGAGCTGGTGTGGAGGGGTAGGTGTAGAGGTCGCCACCACTATTGCAGCGAAGAGTCACGCGCCCCGTCTGTTGGTCCTTGACAGAAAAGCCACAAGCGTCAAATTCAATTGAACAAGCATTGTCACGGGTGAATTGACGAACAGAAAGGAGGTTGCGCACCAGAGCAGGGGCAACCAGAACATTATTAAGGCGAAAGATAGAGTTTGGGGAAGAGAGGGTGGATGTGCCACGGCAGGTGACGGGGATGGTGGTGCCATTGCCAACTGTAATGCCGGAGGGAGGAGGGGGGAGACGGGAGAGGAGTATACCATCCGAGGACGACATGTGATTTGTGGCGCCGGTGTCGAAGACCCAGGGAGACGATCCCTGGAGGGACATCTGGTTCAGGGCGGCGACGAGGCCGGCCTGATCCCAGCCGCCATGCTGCTGTGGGGAGCATGTCGGTCATCTCCTACAATAAGAGCTCGCCATGCCTCTGCCATGCCTGTCAACTTGGCAAGCATGTGTGACTCCCCTTTAGTCATTCCACCTCCGTAACCAATGCTCTTTTTGATTTACTTCACTGTGATGTGTGGACATCCCCTGTGCTTAGCAACTCTGGTTTCAAACTAATAACCTGTACCCACTGTTTATGTAATGTTTTATCCAGAGAAAAATGAACTACACTCGACACTGTTTGCAAGAAAATGAGGAAAAGAGGAACTGCATTGATTGGTTGTTGAAGAAGCAGCTGCAGAAGGCCCCAAAACGCTGTGTATGTTATTCCAGTGAGAAAAAGTGAATTTCTGATGCCATGTGTAGCCTTTACAGGACTAGAACCAGAGGATGCTGATTCTGCTTCCATGGAAAATATTGGAAATACCCAAGGTGAAGCAAGAACAGTGGCAGATATTGAAACGCTAGAAATGACATAAAACTGTCGAGCTATTGATGCTGTGCTATGGTTAATTGGTAATGAAGTACTCATATGATTTCTCCAGATATGCAGCAGAACCAAAACTCCACAAGAAATGTGGGTCAGCCATACTCCTATAACAAATTTTGGTCTTGCTTTGTGTAAAGTGAGTGAAACTGAAAACAATACCACAACTGCAAGAACCGAGATAATCTGAAGAGACTTCACAACAGAAGAGTCAGCTTGCGCAAGTAACTTTGAAATATCAGGAAAGTGAACCCAGTTGATCCCACCTTGATGCCAAGCTCTTATAACTCTCCCAGCAACAAGAACAATAAGGATAGTACGTAACTTGTAACCATTTCTCTTGCCCGGGGTTAATTCAAAGTTTGTAGCATTGGAAAAGTTACTTCTGCCAAAGCTCTTTTCTTCTGATTTATGACCAAGTGTTGGATTTGATCCTATTAGCATTGACTGGACTGCCTTGGTCAGAAATATTAAATACAGAGTAGAAGTGAGAAAGTGCCATGTATACTGCTCTTCTTCCACAAAAGAACTTGAACCAAGACTGATGACATAGAGAAACATCCCAGCAAGAACAAGAAACTCATCAAGGTGCCAGCGTTGATCCAAACATGATTCTGAATGATGATCAACTTGACTCAGATACCGTCCCTTAAATAGGCAAGACACAGTGCCCATGAGGAAAAGGCATGACACCGTCATCAGCATGATTACAGAGACAAGTAAATAGAATGGTTTCTGTAATAAAAGAAAACAAGTCATTCTTAAGAAAGGCAAACCTAGCAGAAAGCTACTTGAACTACGGTACAAATCTGCAAAGATAGTAAAATTACATCGGTTGCTCTGTGAGACAACCACTCACTCGCATATCTTAAGAAGCCGTAGTAGTTATCTGCAGCAGTCCCATAGTACCCAGCTTCAACAGACCTGAAATAAGTTCTTTTTCAGCAATGATGAACAAAGATATTCACAACCATTTAAGGAGATTGTCTGCAGAAGCTCACTTGAAACCAGAACCTCGATGAAGATGTGAGGATTGATGAGAAGAAAAGGCTTTAGAAAGTAAATGGCACAGTTTTTTCTCAATAGATTCATGAAGGATGTCAAGTCCAATACTGCCCTCCGAATTAATACAGTCTTCAAGGCAGAAGGCAGGTACTTGTGCTTGCAGTAATCTTAAGATTTGCCATGAGTTAAGCTCTAACATCCTTAGTTTCTGGTCATCTGAAACACGATGCACTCATCATCTCCAAGCAATGAAAGCTAAGAGAAGTATTTAATGATATAATTTGTAAATAATTCAATATTATGGGACCAAAAATATGATTGAACTGATTAGGCAAAAAATAACTTATTGAACTAATTTCAAGCTCACAAGCATAAATTATCTATTCCTTGTTATTCATGATGAACCTTAATGCACCAAAAATGGAAGGTAAATATAAAATCACCTGTCAACGAGTTTAAAAGCTCTGGAAGCATGACACCAAAATTATTCTTTGGAATTGGTACATCAAATAGAAGAGCAAGAGTCGGGGCAAGATCCACCTGACAAAGGATGTAGTTGTATATTAATCTCTTGGGAGTTCGGACTATCTTTAAGAATACTAGAATTACCTATTCAGCTTGAATGGGGAGAACATAAAGCCTACTGATTGGAAAATGTCATACAGCAACAATGATTTCTCGGTTCAAAGAATATGCAAAAATTGAGCAACACAAACATCCAAAGATGAACTAGAAGAAGGTATACAGAACCTCTATAAGTAACATAAATATAGGTCATTTATAAAGTCTAGACTTTACTTGAAGTGCTTCATTCTGGTCATAGGGTTAACAATATGGACTCTCAACACTATGTCCTATAAAAAGGGCAAGTGAATCAGTTTCTTCATATGAAGATCCTCCATGATTACCCCCTTCAGTCATGCCATGATCACTAACCACAACCTGAAACAACGGAAGGCACCAAAATGAGCCTCAGAAATTTTCTTGGGTGCTTTTTTCGGGAGAAATATATGTAACCAAGCATATATAATGCAACCCAGAAGATAGAATACATTAAATTTTTGACTTTCTAAACTTTACATGTGGCAATTCATAAAGCTCAATAGAAATTAGATGATAGAGATAAACTTTGTCAAACATGCACACATGAATTAACAATACAAATCCATAATTTCCTGGCGGACTCCCAAAGCAATCTCCCACAGATGTTGAAACATGTCGTCAGTTCATATAGCATGTACATGACTAGAAAAAGAAGATTATTTGTTAAAACAAAGAAATAATCACAGACCAAAAGTGTTCTGTCCAGGTTATCCTGAAGGCTCGCAGCATGCACCAATCTAATGACATCATCCATCTCCTTCATCTTTTGGGGCATCAAAACACTATCATTTCAAAGTTTTAACTCAAAATTCACCAGTCAAACCCCCCCAAAAACCATGAAAGACTGAAAGATGATGAGATGTTTACCTCTGGCGGCCACCTATATGTCCAACATGGTCTAAACCTAGATAGCGAAGAACCTGGCATTATCCAAAAGAAGCAAAAAAAACAAAACGAATGGCTTACTACTCTTCAAAAAGACACTAAAATCAACCTTGTAGATAAGCACTAGACAGTGAATGGTATTTTAAAGAGGGTTAGTTATTATAAAAAGCAAACACTAGTCCTGCATTATATAGTTGTAATAATTCAAGCAATTATCAGTCCACAAGGAATAAGAAATGAGACAAGCACAGAGGTAAGAGCAAAAGCATACCAAGACACTCCAGTCTTTTGCAGCAAGCTCAAATTCTAAGTGGCGTGAAACGTTGAAATCAACCTCAACTGTATCTTTCACCTGAAAGATAGTTACAAATATTGAACAAACTTTTATTGATAAAAATGCTAGGCTGCTAAGAACAACCAAAACATTATCACTAGGCAAGCATCAAGAGTTCAAGACATAAGCTTAAGTATTGCAAATATCTGCAAGCAAAGCCCAAAGTAGCTTGCTCTTTAAAGAATAATGTATCATCATCAGGAGAATAATGAGGCAAATTACAAGAAAACTCTATATGTCCATGTTTGGTCTACTGGTTTTTTGGCTAGTGGTTTCAGTAATGTTGGCAGATTCCTACAAAATAAAACAGCGAAGCAATAATGCGCTCTCAAAAGTAACTGGTAGGCTAGAGCTTCAGGTGACAGACATTATCATATTATCCTTCAACCACATGTATGAAAAAGATGCAAGGGATAAAAAGACTTACATAAAAACTGCTCACTCCATCTTGTCTAGTGAATAGTGTTGGGAACAATTTGATCCATGTCTCATCTCCCAGCATCACTAACTTCAAACCAATCATATGAAGCTGATCTGCATAGGTGTGGATTTATGAAGTATAAATATAGTATATAGGCAATTTTGCATCCATTGAAACAGATTCCAATAGGGAATACAAAACACAAAAGGACCACATACTAATGGCAGTTTAGTGTATAGAAGTTATGATTAGTATGAAACGGGTAGGGAGGTACAAAGAGGTTCTAACCAAGAAGATTGTCCTCTAAGAAGGCTTGAGTATTGAAATTAAATGCTACGTCTAGAAAACCTCCAATTGCCCCAGACACCATAGCCTAAAAAAGAGTACAGTTAGTATGGTGGAACACTTGAGTAAAAGGGTGTCTCTAGAAAGAAGTCTAACTTTTAGTCGGGGCATTGTGACGGTGGGAGGTGCAGCCTTGGCATGATAACCTGCTGCTTTGCAACCAGCCAACAAAGACTGAGTGTATGGCATAGACTCCATCATTTCTTTGCTTGGAGGTTTCCTGCCTCTCCCAAGTACAAATTCAGCAGGTAGTCCATCAATTACCTAAATTGACATTCATAAACTCAAAAGGCAAAAATTACAAAAAAAAAAAAAGTAAGACAAAATATCACAAAAACATATTTGAACTATGCTGCTGAACCAAATGAACATCCATACCAATTCAATCCAGAACATACCATCAACACTAAGTGATCATACACAGGAGGGATTCCAGAGAGTTCCTAGTGTACAGAAAATAACAAGGGTGAACATCATAGCTGATAATGCGATCTGTTCAGAATTTTTCAAATTTCAGGGGAAAATGCATAGTATCCAGTGTGCTGTGGGCACAGTTATCCACTAGCTCAACCTCCCAAGCTTCGTCCTAGCAGCATTTTTAACAATGCAACACATGGTTGTACGAGGTGGACCTACACGAGGAACGGAGACTGCAGCAACGCCTTACCCTGTACAGAGATCTGAGCTGATCCGGGGGAAGCGTTGTCTCCTGCTCCCCAGCACTAACGGAACCGCAAGACGGCACCCGGTAGCTCTCCGCTCCACTGCACACAACCAAACGAGAGCGAACACCGTAAATTTCACAGCCAGAGACTCAATCAAATACTCGAGAGAAACCGAAGCAGAGGCACAGAGGCGCGGACCTGAAGCCACGCAGCATGGGCTTCACGGGGAAGAACCCGTAGAGGAAAAGAGAGAAGCCGGCGACCTGGAGCAGCACCGCCGCCACGGTGCACCCTGCAACGGCGGCGCCCATGGCTTCCCTCCGCCGCGGAACGGCGGAGGCCGGCAGCCCAGCGCGACGAGGAAACTAAACTTTCTTTTTTTTGAGGGGAACGAGGAAACTAAAGAATTTTTTTTATTTTTAATTTTTTTTAAAAAAAATTATAATTTTAATTTTTTGTTTCGAAATATGACAACTAGTCGCCCACGTTTTTTAAAAAACGCCCACTGTGTGGGCGTTATATGTGACGTGGCATAGGGCCGGCCGCCGCCGGTGCCGGCTTTTGCGGGCGGCCTCCTGGCTCTCAAAAAACACCCACTGCGTGGACGTTTTTTTGGTGGCGAGAGGGCCGCCTGCAAAAGGGCGAGCAGCCAAAAAACGCCCACTGTGTGGGCGTTTTTTACGCGCCAGGGGGCCGCCGCAAAAGCCGGCACCGGCGGCGGCCGGCCTTGTACCACATCACATATAACGCCCATACAATGGGCGTTTTTTAAAAAACATCCGCTGTGGGCGACTAATTCTGTAATATTTCGAAACAAAAAATTAAAATTGTAAAAAAAATTTTAAAAAAAATTAAAAATAAAAAAAATTCGAAACGAAACTAACCGTCCCAGTGAGACTAAACTAACCGTCCTCAGCCCAGAGTTTAATGGGCCGGGACGAAGCCCATTTAGGATAAAGAGGCTACTCGGCCGCCAGAAGCGTGGCGTGTCCCTGGGGGGATAAAGCACTCGTCCGGCTCCACAGCGGCTTCCGCCTTTCGCTGCTCTTGCTGTCCTCGTGCTATCCGCTAGGGTTTATCTGCTCGAGGAATGGCGTCGCTGCAGGTCTCCGGCGCGGGGGTCGGCGCCGCGGTATTCGCTGCGAAGGGGAAGGCCTCCATCGGTGCGCTCCGGCTTCCCTCGACGGTGACCTTCGGCGAAGTCCGCCCGGCGCGGCGGGCGTTCCGCGGCCTCGTCGTCAGGGCCGCCACCGTCGTCGCCCCCAAGGTGCGTGCCCAGGCAGTGTAGCTTGGTCGTGTTGTTTTCACGGGGAGTGGGGGTAGTGGGACGTATCGCATGCTGTTGCATATGCTTGCCCGAGCAGAAGAGAGACGAGGCGATCAGGCGAAGTCACTGATGGGAGTGCTTGTGAGTGGTGACCGGTGGCTTTGATTGTGATGGAATAGAGGCAAAATGGTTTTGGTCTGAAAATGCTGGTTTGTTAGGTTATGGTTAGCAGCTACCTTCTTACAATTCGCAATTCGAAACTCTGGTCTCTGTGAATCTGTGATGTGCGTTGAGTTACACTGATGTCTTGTTGTGGTTTCATTAATGCTTACATGTGATGAATTGCACCTGACTCCATGGTCCGCGTTGCAGTGAATTGTGTTATGGAGAGCATTGTAATGCGTTGCAGTGAATTCTGTTATGGAGAGCACTGTAAATGTGGGTTCAATCAGCATGTTCAAAAAGTCTGTAAATAACCAGTTACCAATTTAGTTCCATATCTAGGGCGTGTTTGGTCTCAGCTTGTGGAAGCCCTGCCAAACCTGGGTGTGTGGCCAAACCTTGGCAGACATTTCGGTCACCTTGTTTTGGCTAGCCGGAAGGGAAAAAGCGAGCTATGAATTGGCAGCGCTACCTCAGGCAGTCCAAAGCGTGGCAGTAAATCAAATGCAGCTTGTTTTCAGCGTCAATGGCCAATATTTGGTTTGAATCCTTTGGGCATCGAACTAAACGACCCCCTGCTCCGAATTCTCATATGCAGTACGTAGCATTTTGTTGGTTTTTTTTTGAGCAACAGCATTTTGTTGGTTGGGCTGTTGAGCTATATCTTCAAGCCTCATTTGGCACAGATGATCTCATTTGTTTTCCAGGGAGTTTTTTTTTTATGCTTTGCAGGAATGAAACACTATTTATTATTATTTATTGCAGTATACAACACTTAAGCCCTTGGCAGATAGAGTCCTTGTAAAGATTAAGTCTTCCGAGGAGAAGACAACTGGTGGAATTTTGCTCCCTACAACTGCTCAGTCCAAACCTCAGGGTGGTGAGGTAGTTGCTGTTGGAGAAGGAAGGATTATTGGGGATACGAAAGTTGATGTCAGCATTCAGGTATGTTCTTTGCAAACATTTAACATCTTATGCGTGTGTTGTTTTCAATACAATTTTATATATGGGTACATACTCCCATGTGAGCAGGTCTAGCTATTCAGCCGTTCCGTTTGCTGTTGGTGGACAGAGACATTGTACCCCTTTATTGATGGGATTCAACCTAGTCTTAATGAAGTTTTAGCTATGGTTAAAGATGAACTTCACCTTTGGAGTATGGCTGGAGCTCGAGGAGTATCCCATCTCCTGACTCTAATGCCATCCAATGGGTGAGTTCTACTAGTGGTCAAGGATCAGGTCTTTGTCTAGAGAGAGTCAGTTCGCGCTTGTCAAGTGTGTGGGGTGTGTTTGGTGTTGTAAGGGGTTCCTTAACCCCCATTTTTCTTCTTAATATAATGATACGCAGCTCTCCTGCGTGTTCGAGAAAAAAAAATTGTACCCCTTTCAGTATTTTGTATCCCGTGTCCTACCTAAGAATTGGTTGTGGTAGAGAAAGAAAAGCTTTACTTGAAAGCTATGTCCTGTAACTTTATCTTGGTTTATGAGTAAAAAAAATCACATTATAAACAAACAGAGTGAGCCTTATACCTTACCTATTTGGAATATGACGGCCATACAGCAAATTGGAGCAGCAAAGCAATTGTACTGCCTGTTTGACCCACAACTTTATGTCTGATGTTATTTCTGATTTCATCTGAATTCTTTGTATACGTGTTGTGTTATCATAGATAGTAGCTGTTCCGTTTGCCCTATTGTTGGCAAGAGAAGAGAATACATGCTAACGTGCACATTTGCTACTACTTTAGGTTGGAGCTCAAGTTGTGTATTCAAAGTATGCTGGAACTGAGGTTGAGTTGAATGATCACAACCATCTCATCCTCAAAGAGGATGACATTATAGGTATCTTAGAAACCGATGATGCGAAAGACATGAAGCCTCTGAATGACCGTGTTCTAATCAAGGTAATGATCTTATATTTATTTGATCTAGACATCTGGTTACACAGTCGCTGTATCTGTGCTTATTTCAATATACAGTACACATCGCCATTCAGGTTGAGTTTTAACTGTCTCACCCTTTGTATTTGACACCACCTGTTTTGCTTGGTGTTTCTCTTCTGACAGGTTGCTGAGGCTGAAGACAAAACTCCGGGCGGTCTATTGCTTACAGAAACTACTAAGGAGAAGCCATCTATCGGAACGGTCAGCTGCTCAGTTCTTTAGCTCCTCTTGGGCTCTTATTTTCTGCACAATTCACTCATGGCTAATGCA
Organism: Bothriochloa decipiens; assembly: GCA_023333625.1. Taxonomy (NCBI): domain Eukaryota; kingdom Viridiplantae; phylum Streptophyta; class Magnoliopsida; order Poales; family Poaceae; genus Bothriochloa; species Bothriochloa decipiens. The sequence continues at coordinate 4,206,476 of CM041637.1, forward strand.
ATGATAACAACTAGGTGCCATAGTCCTGAACTGTACTGTTTTGGACTGTATGCCATGGTCCCAAACGGTACTGTTTTGGACTGTACGCCGTGTTATTAGGGCATAACTATGACTTTGCACTAGTACAAACCAAACCAGAAGCAGAAAATGTGAAAACGACAATATTTTTTGGTCGGAGCACAGGTCATAGCGGTTGGCCCGGGCCCCCTGGACGAGGAAGGCAAGAGGAGCCCGCTGGCTGTCTCCGAGGGGAACACCGTCCTGTACTCCAAGTACGCCGGCAGCGAGTTCAAGGGTGCCGATGGCACAAAATACATCGTGCTGAGGGTGTCGGATCTGATGGCCGTCCTCTCCTGAGCAGCTGGGCCGGAGCAGGATGCCATGCCATTGCCAGCCAGTGGTACCACCACAATTCCCTGTTGCTGCATCGCCATTTTTTTGTGGGAATGGGGTTCCGGCGGCCTAGGAATACTGTAGGCTTCCTCGCGGCTTTCCCTTTTTTTTTTTTCCTGTTTGGTCGTATTGTCTGACTATCCTCCGAGGAACAACAATAAGCTAGCATTCAGAAATTCGGTCGCACGATGAAAGGGCTTCACTTTTTACTCTGACAAACATGCCGTTCATACACCCTGCACGTGCTCGTGCTACGCTGAGGTCTCCATCAGCGAAGAGGCCCAGTCGCTCAGAGCTCCGTCTACACCCGCGGATAAGACGCTGACGCGTGCGTGGGCAACACAGCACAGGCTTCTTGCCCTGGCGCCGTCCCGCGCCACACCACCACACGCAACACAGCGCAGCCGGCCACGCCGCCCCCGAATACAGCGCGTTCAAGCCGTCGTTCGTTCGACCAGCATTGACCGTGTAGCCAGAGCCACCACTCCCATCGCCTCAGCTCTGGCGTCTGATAGTGAAAACGGCTGGCCGTTCACTTGACTCGATCAACCTCTGCCTCGCTGCCAGCCAGCCGACGTGCCACGATCCACAGTGCCACAAAAGGAAAAGCGATCCCGGTCATCTCTCATCTGACACAACATAGGAAGATCTCACTTTCTCACTGGTTTTGAGTTGACGTCACCGAGGCGAGCAGGGACAAATGGCGAATCGCCGCTGCAGCGCAGCGTGGGAAAGAGCAGGCAACAGCGGCTCCGACCTGCGGGTTGCTTTCCCGGTGGATCGCATGGAAAAAGTTAGCCGATGGTCATTCGCTGAATACCGACCGCGCCGCTACCTCAGCCGGCGGCCACCGCTGCCGGGGTCTTGTCTTATCCCTCCGGCCAGAGCATCCTCGCCACAAACAATGGGGCAACTTCTTCATCGAAAGCATAGACATACCAATGCGGTGGCAAAGGTTGTTTGTACGCATGGAGACCACTGGTATACACATTTAGGGCCTGGTCGGATACTAGGAAACTATTCGGATCCACATTCTAATGGTTAGAATAGTGAATAAAATTTTCGCAAAAAAAGGAATAATAAATAAAAGGTGCATATCAATTATTAGCACCTATTAGCAACTCTAAGCTGGCCAATGTAACGAAAAGTTAGCAGTTTCTTAGCTAATAATTAGAAGGTTTATTAGCAGGTATGTTCAGATCAACTGGTGCTATTTTTTAGTGCTAAGGGATCCGAACATAACCCTTACTTTCTTGCTGAATACGAATTTATCACAATGTAGGATCTAAGTCTAATCGGGACCTGATACATATGCAATGCACACCAGCGTTGCATGCCACCCATTTGGACCTAAAGGATGATATATACCCTAACAAAAGTTAGAGATCCAAAAATACATTCGAGATTTAGTACTAGAAATTTAGACATCCCAATTCCTTCTAGAGAAGATACCTTACATGGCATTGGCACAAACCCGAATCTCTTATCCGTCACCTCAAAAACACGATTGTCATATATGCCATTGATATTAAAGTTACATCTAGAGTAATTGCCTGAGTAAGCATATGAACATCCAGGGTTAATAGTGCTCTTACAGCCATCCTCAAATCGCAGAGGTGGTTAACAATGAGAGAATGTATGGCTTTGTGAGGAAGAAGGTTGCAGGGAGGGATCTTTGGAACGGGTGGTCGTGAAGACCATTGAGCTGTCGACTATGTGGGTTGCTCAGCGTGTGGGTGATGTAGGTTGCATGGTTTGTTGGTCGTTTGCGCTCGTGATACTGCTCGACGAAGAGTGTTGCAATTGTTGCGCAGGATAAGCTTGTTTGACACTCATGTATGTAGGACATCCATGTTTTTGTGAACATTTATGTTCCCATGTTATAAAATACTGCTCCAAGTTCTTGTTCCTTTGTGGGAATATGACTGCTAAGATCTAAAGGTCTCAAATGAATGGACCTTTCCATAGTTTTAAAAATTGCATACTAGCACAATGTCATGTGCTCAACTGGAGAGTATAAAAAAGAGCAAATAAATTTGTGTATAATCAAGAGGAATGACAAATTGGTCATTTTGATCTCTATTAGTCAGGACTATTAATTAATATACTCAATAATTGCGTGAAAGAGACAAAAACCTGTAGACGGTGGAATTAACTGGATTAAGTTTTTAGGTGTTGTTTGTCTGATTTATTTCCTGCACATTTTAATTAACTACCATCATCCCTTTAGAACCAGAAACCCGCCAACGAGACAGATGAATTTGCAAAAGTGATTCTAATTCATAAATAACCTTTCTATCCGAAGCATTAAATTTGTGAGAGAAACTAGAACCCTACCAAACATGCTGTAACAAAAATCTTATTATGTTGTCCATTTGACTTATTCTCTAGGTATTGATGCTGATGGTCAAAAAATAATAATATAGTTGTCAAAAAGAAATGGAGAAAATGACTTACACATACTGTGGTAAACTGGTAATGATGTCGATTGATGCGTGCAGTAAATAAAATATCAAGAACCAGACAAGGACGGAGCACCAACCAGTGCATCAGAAAATTGTAGGCGTAAAAACGGAAGACAGCAACACACTCAATCATGCGTAGTTAAGAGCATATAAAACAAAGAAGAATGAGAATTTCCAAACAGGAAAGAGGCCAAGAGGCCTAGAAGCAAGACCAACAGCGGGGTTGGCCCCACCGGGGTCGCCCAGCTAGCGGACGCGCTCCCAACTCGGCCAGGCCTGCATGACCGCCTGCCATGTGGCTGGCACCACGGCACGTCGCCGTCCGACGCGCCATTCTCGAGAGTTGAATCTCGGGTCAACGCGCCGCGCGCGACCTCGCTCGATCGGTGACGTATAAGTAGCCGGGATACCGAGCCCAACAAGATTCACCATGCCATGCCCGACGTAGGACAAGCAGGCGTCGGCAGCAGCAGCAGCTCATTCGATCGGCTCGCGCCATTGCACCGCCGCAGCGTTCAGCGGCGGCACCACCATGTCGTCGTCGCCGGAGACGACGGAGGCCGCGAGCAGCAGCAAGAAGTTCAAGGGCGTGCGGAAGCGCAAGTGGGGCAAGTGGGTGTCGGAGATCCGGCTGCCCAACAGCCGCGAGCGCATCTGGCTGGGCTCCTACGACGCCCCCGACAAGGCCGCGCGCGCCTTCGACGCCGCCTTCGTCTGCCTCCGCGGCCTGGGCGCCGCGGGCGCGGACCTCAACTTCCCGGACTCGCCGCCGCCGTGCCGGGCCGGAGGGTGCAGCAGCGACCCGCGGGAGGTGCAGGCGGCCGCGCTCTCCCACGCCAACCGCGCGGCCGTCACGGCCCAGCAGGCGGCCGCCGCGCTCATCATGGACGACGCCGAATGCAACGATGGCTCGGTGCCGCCGTGGGACTATTACTACTCCGTGGCGCACGACGCGGGCGGCGGCGTCCTTGGTGGCGCTGCTGCTACCAGCGCGGCGGAGGTGGTGGCGCCCGTGCGCGCCGACGGGAGCATCGACTGGCGGCCCATCATGGCGCACCCGCCGCCGCTCTTCTCCCCTACCGGCTGGGGCAGCAGTGCGTACGACTTCCTGCAGGTGCCACCGCCGGCGGCGGCGGTGGCCGACGAGGACGTGGATGACGGCATCCATGGCGCGAGCGCTTCCCTCTGGAGCTTCGACTCGAGAGACTCCTACTTCAGATACTAGCATGATATGCATGCTGATGCTGTACGTACTAGGCCGGCTACGCTACAAGATGCATGGTGGCTCCATGGCGGCGCATGCATGCATGCATCCTGCATTGCTACACGCCCGGCATTGTCAGTTACACATGCATGCATGCTCATCACTACTGAAGTACTCCGTAGGTCTCTGCTAAAAAAAAGTACTCCGTAGGTCATATCGAGTATATATGATCAGTGACCTTTTTAACGGAATTTTTGGGTAATGTAACGATGGATGCCGGGTAAGTACTGGCTCCTTTCGTTTTAAATTATAGTTTATTTTAATTTTTTTATACATTTTACTACGTATTTAGATAAATAATATATTTATATACATAATAAAATATATGAATTAAAAAATTAAAGTGAACTATAATTTAAAACGAAGGGAGTAAAATTCATCGAGCAAGAGAGCGTAGAGTCTTTGCAAAAAAATAAAAAAAATGTCTGTGTAATATTGTATAGCGCTCCCATTTCCTTAATCTTGTTTTAGGGGCGCTAGAAAAGATTGTAATTTTATGGCATTCTCCACACGACTGATGAGGTCTTTTACATGTCCAACTCATGTGCATGCTTTCAGTTAAAGCCTATAGGCTATTGGATATATATATATATATCATCTATAAACGCGGGGATTTTTTTTTTCATGTATCGGTCATCCATATTCATCAGCAACTTGCAACATAGATCACATCGTTTTCAAGCATGTGTTTTATAGTACCTTCATGTCATCATTATCCCACGCACTGTCCTTTTCACTATATATATGGTGCATCCGTGCATATATGATATGATCCTGTGCTACAATCTTGAATCTTGCATTGGCAGGATTATTATTACTAAGTGTTGTTTTATTTGGATACTAACTTTTAAAGAAAGTAATTTAGTTGCGATAGCTTATTAATTAATTTTTATCATAGCTGGTTCAAATAATACTCGTTAAAGATGCTTGTAATAAATTCTGAAAAAACACATTAAAGCGAGCTATTACTCAGAAACACGCCGCTCGCCAGGGTAGCCGATCGCGAGTTCAAGTTCTAGCTAGATTGTAGAGATCATCGATATTTTTTTTCTGAATTTATTCGGCCAGAAAACTATGTTATTCATTCAACGGTGGGTGACATTTCTGTGTGAATAACGAGATATATGTGGCGATGACTTCGTCAAATTAAGATGTACAGGCTTAATTAGTCTCTCAAATTAAAGATCCTTGTAGTTGTAGATCGATGTAAGATGCGTGTTCCTATGTTGGTACTAAGATGCTTGTAGATGTAAGGCACGTGTGCCTATGTTGGTAGGGCGAGTGCGCGTGAGACGTGAGTGAGTGTCTGTGACATTTGTATTCTTTTTGTTTCAAAAAGAAAAGAAAAACGTGGTAAATGTTCGGCCGATCAGCTAAAAGCAGGGAAGATGCCTGGTATGGCATGCGGCAGCGACAGATGCTTTTGTCAAGGTCAGGAAAGTTTTCCACCTCTGGTCAAAAATTAAATAAAATTCGGGGAGGGCTAAATCTAAACCCAATGATAAGTCCTCCATATATAAATGTATCACATGAACAGATAAATGTATAGTAGCTTCAGTTTGTTCATCAGTATATTATCGCTCCGGCCACAGATGGTGAACGTAGCAAATTATTTTTTAAAAAGTTTATTTTCTAATATTGCAATTATTGAACACATAAAAAGCTCATACTTACTGTTTTTTATCCTACTTCTACATGTCGATAATTCAAAAATGCCAAAGAAAAATGTACCTTTTTGGGGAGCACCGTACCAGTGTCGATCATGACAAAGATTCATGACGACCACCACGCGAAAGGACACCGAGAAATAAAATCAAGGTGTACTCTTAATAACAAAGTACTCTCTCATCCTGGAAAAGAAGTATTGATTTTTGAGAAGTTAAAAATCCTAACTTTAACTAAATTAAAAAATAATATTCATATTTGTTATCTCTAAACATATTAATATAAAATATATTTCATGATAAATATTGTGATATTAATATCATAAAAATATAATTTTATAATTTTTATTAACATTTAGTCATACAAATTAATAAAGGTGACCATCAAATTTAATTAATTTCAGGAGCTCTTGCCTTCTTATTATATATACAGTACTATAGTATTAGTAAAGCGGCACACTTGCCTTTATAATCTTGTAATAAGGAATTAAGCACGCGAACTGATAACGTTATTTGTTAACTGTTGATCTAGAAGATGTTGTGGCCAAGGATATGGACAATATGTACACTCACCTACTATACCTTAGCTACTAGTCTAGTACTCATCTTCTTGCTGTCATCTTCCTATCAACAAATAATGCATTTTGGCTTTGGCTTTGTACTTTGACACTGCCGTTTCTCTCGTGCACGTGAGTTGCGTGCGATTAATTTGGATGGGGTTTTTCCGCGCCCGAGTCACGCATGATGCACCTGAATTGTATATTATTGGGCCTTGGATCCTTTGCTGTTAATATAATTAACTAGCTACTAGCTCATAGCTAAAATTAGATATCTAACTATGAGTTGGTTTGGTTTAACTCGTGAGATAGTTTGTTGGTTAAATATCCAGCTAACTATTAGCTAGTTCTATTTAGTTTCAAATTAAGATGCTAATTGTTCTTAGTCTAAAAAAGATGCTAATAGGAGCTGATCATTAACTCTATATATACTTCCTATGTCCCGAATTATAATCCATTTTAATATTCTTAGAGAGTAAAAACATATTAAGTTTTGAAGGACCAAAAAGACGACCAGAGGGGGGAGTGAATGGGAGCCTTAAAAATTTTCTTCAAAAATCCCAAAGCAAATTCAAAGCAGCAGGAAAAAGCAGAGAACCAAGTCGAGGACTGGTCGAGAGAAAAACACTGGTCAGGAGCCCTCGACAAGAGCCTCGACCACGGGTGATGGACGGAACTCCGCTTCGGATGACCCCACCTCCATAGAGTTCACTTGACCCTCGGCTCGACAGAGTTGACTCAATCCCACCTTCGACAGAGTTCACTCAACCCCTTATCGATAGTGTCCACTCGACCCCTCAATAGAGTTCACTTGACCCCTCGATAGGGTTCACTTGACCGCTCGATAGGGTTCACTTGACCCCTCGATAGGGTGCACTCGACCCCGCCTCGATTGAGTTCACTCGACCCCTCTACCCCTCGACCCCTTGCTCGGGAGCACATGAAAACGGGACAGGCCAGCGAGAATACGGGAGGAGAAATCAAGAAAAACTCAAGCTGACGAGCACAGATTAGCACCAAATTTTGCACATGTATTCACGAGGAAGAAGAAAAGCTAACCCTAAGAAGTCGACACCCAAATTGAATACAATCGCGAGGAATCGCAAATCTGAGACCGACGAGCACAGTATTTCTCCAAAAAGCAAACTGCTCGATTTCTTAATGCGGAGTGGAATTGGTTCAATTCCTTTGAGGATCTAGTTCATCACTCGACAAAGCATCAATCTGTGCAAAAAGAACAAGCCAAATCGCACCAAAATCGACGAATTGAAGTTCGTCCACAGTAGGTTAACGGCGCATAGAAAATGGAACAAAATTCACATATCAAAATCGAAAAGCCCAGAGGACACGAGGAGGATTCGGGCCTCCATTCCCACACAAAATATATCATAGATATATGGGTAAAATTCTTATTCTTGGACCTCTACAAGAACATGAATGAAAAGGGAAAAGCCTAATGGGCAGGCAGAGCAGCGGCGGTGGTGACTGGAATGTATAGCCGAGAGGTGGAAAGAGGTGACTCTGGTGGAGGCTGTCCACTTCTATTTATATGCCTTGCCAAATACCACTTCTGCCCCTAGGTATTATTAGAGCGAACCACCTAGCCAAGGGCACTATGGTCTAACTCAGGATTTTCTGATCCGACAACCACCGTGCCTTCTCACCGGTAACCTTGCCTCGACGCAATCTTTCCGATGCCGCCACGTGCCATCCGTCCACACTGGGACCACTCGGGTTTTGAGGCACAAACCCACGAAACCCGCTGCCGATGGTTTTGAGGCTAAACCACCAAACCGTCCGCGAGTAGCGTAGCCATACGCATCCCCGGCCGATGGTTTTGAGGACAAACCACCAAACCTCTTCGCGAGTAACGTAGCTCGTACGTGTCCTCGCCGTGCACACTTGCGCTCGTTGATGTCCCAAGTGCCAGCCACCGTGGCCGACCACCCGGTCGTCTGGTCCCTCGGTCCAAGCCTCGCGTCTGCCCTTCACTGCACCTGGTCCGTCAGCACAGCACGCCTCTACTTGACCTTCACCCAACCGCTGTCACCGTCTCCGGACTCCACACCTGCACATCACAAGCCAAGAGACACGTTTCGACACATAACCCTGTGCCAGGGGATCAGTGAAACCACCAAAGACCGATCACCAACCAAAGTGTTGGACATGTTAACAATCGCTCATCACACCACCAAAAGATGCTACACCATGATATAGAAAATAATGTGTCCGCAATCTCCCCCTTGATGAGTGCAATGTCAACACCAACACAAAGCCAGAGAAAACCCACTCAAGTGACCAAAAGCCAAAGAAAAGCTCGAAAGGTTCACTCATCATGAGCAAAGCAAAGAGCAACAACAAGAAGCTCTAAAACACCTGAAAGCGGCTAGACCCTCTAGGCAGAGGCAAACGGCTCGACACATCTAGCAAAGCAACTGTGCAACTCCCCCTTGACAACTGCATCATCCTCACAAATGCACATGAATGACAAGTGCATCAACCTCACAAATGCACATGAATGCACACTCTCTGGATTTGTGGATCATTCTCCCCCTTGTTGACAAAAGCACTTATCAAGTGGACAAGATAAAAGCTCCCCCCTTAAAGTATGCTATGAGATGTACAAAATGTACAATGCAAACATACAAAGCTTCAGGAGTATAGCAAGTTGAATAAAATCATGCTCAAGGTGGTACGGCATATGAATTACAACAGGCACAAGACAAGGCCAAAGCTCAAACCAATCAACTGAATGAAATATGAAACATAAGCATTTTGATCGGTTTTAAGCATATCTCATAAAAACGGTGTTCACCAAAGAGAGTAGCACATAGCAATTATAAGCAGGAGATCAAACTAGTGCTAGCACATGTATACACAAGTGAACTACCCCATATAACGATCATACATCATATCTCAACGAAGCATTTAACACTTGTAGCTTCAACATTGATCCAAATTTATAGCGGAGTATAAGATTATTTTTAGATATGTGTATGTGAGAGTATCAAACTGTCCGCCAAAGGATTTTGTTATTTTTATATTTATCAACCACGCCGAGTTCATCCCTTGTGCAAGTGGGAAGCCGTCTCGTCATGAGTGGTTGTGGACTAGCACTACAATGTCCAAGTTCATCCCACTCGAGTGAATGAGAAGCAGTCTCGTGACATTGATGTGGGACACTAAAGATTTAACTCCAAAACATTTTCATCATTACTTAGCTTAGACATCAAGTTTTAGCACAAAGATATCAAAAGATCCGAGCTAAGTATATGATTCAAGAAACATGAGACATAGCAACAAAAGCATATATGTAAAAGCATCATGGATCTCAACACATCCTACACATGCTAGTTGCCATCTCAAGGGTGAACAATTTCCAGATTTCATCATTAATTAAGCAAATTCATATTTATAAAACAAGCTCAGCCCATAACATGTATCAAGATAATTAAAAAGAGCCTAAGCTGCTATAGCCATCATGTATCATATATCATGTGCTTAGCTTCACTTGTATAGCTTGTTGTTTAAGGTTATGCTTTTGTTGATATGTCTTATGGATACATGATGAGATGCAATGCAATATGGTACAAAAGCAAAAGCAAAAGAAAGAGAAATAAAAGCTACACTATACAAGATACAAAGCATCCCACAACTAAAATGGGAAGCAAACACCCAACTCCCATCGCAAGTGTGCAAACTGGGCTTGGTCGAGAGGTTTGGTGAAGATGTCTGCTAGCTGGCGCTCAGTGCGAATGTGTCTCAAGTCTATGGTTCCCTTCTCTTGGTTGTCTCTCAGAAAGTGGTACCTCACCTTAATGTGCTTGGTTTTAGCATGGAGCACTGGGTTTTTGGCTACACTTATGGCACTGGTGCTGTCATAGTAAAGTGCACTCAGGTGAAATCTAAGCCAAAGTCTCTCAAAGTAGCAACTATCCAAAGCAACTAAGAACAGCAAGCAGCAGCAGCAACATACTCAGCCTCACGGGTGGATTGGGCTATGGAAGATTGCTTACGAGAGGACCACGAAATAAGAGACGAACCAAGAAACTGACAAGTACCAGAAGTTGACTTCCTCTCAACACGACAACCAGCATAATCAGCATCGAAATAACCAGAAAGTGAGAGGGTGGAGGCGGTCAAATACCAAAGACCGAACTCAGGAGTGAAACGGAGATACCTCATGATCCGCTTGATGCTTATCGATGAGACGTGCGCGGTGAAGACTGAAAGCGTGCACAAAGACAGACCGTGAACTGGATGTCCGGTCTCGTCGTCGTCAGGTACAGCAGTACCCAATCATGCTGTGGTACTCCTTCTGGTCCATGGCTTCACCCTCAACATCAGCATCTAAAGCAGTGGTAGTCACCATGGGCGTCGAAAGAGGCTTGGCCTCACCCATGTCAAACTTCTTCGGTAGGTCCTTGGTGTACTTGCCTTAATGCACAAATGTCCCTTCCCGAGTTTGCTTTATTTGCAACCTGAAAAAGAATGTCAACTCCCCCATCATGCTCATCTCGAACTCCTTGCTCATCAAATCAGAAAACTTTACCACGAGGGCATGTGAAGAGCCACCAAAGATTATATCATCCACGTATATCTGCACAATGAGAATGTCTTTGCCTTGTTTGAGGAGAAACAAAGTTTTATCAACAGAGCCCATGGTAAAACCCTTCCCAAGCAAAAAGGACTTTAACCTAGCATACCAGGCTCTAGAGATTTGTGGAGTTTGTAAACATGGTGTCATAAGCAGATTCAAGCTCAGTGAGAAGAGATTCGACTGTATTTCTACCTCAAGCTTGGAGTTGACCTCATCGTCGTGGTCGGTCGTGTCGTCGTCAACCGCCATGGTGTAGAAACCTCCTCGGCACTTGTTGGCGTAGAAGCTCAAGCTGTTGAACTTGTTCTCGACCTTCTTCTCGGTCTCATCATCACTCGGAGAAGAGGTACCATCAGAGTCGACGTCACTGAAAGACACGACAAGGGCTTTTTGCTTCATTTGCTCGAAAAACTTCTTCTGCATGCGCTTAGGGTCGAAGTTCTTCTTGGACTTGTACTTATCCTTGTGCTTGGAGTGGCTCTTATGCTTGTTGGGGCAGCTGGTGACGTAGTGGTCGGGCTCTCCACAACCAAAGCAGCCTTGCTTGTTGCCACCCCGTTGTCGGTTCAGGCGGTTGTTGTGAAACTACGAGAATTTGCTGATGACCAGTGCCAGCTCCTCATCCCCAAGAGCCTCCATCTGCTCCTCTATTGCAGACACAAGAGAAGACAAGGCAAGAGACAATGGTGATGGGTTAGTCAAAGAAGAATTTGGACTTGAAGTACCTAACACCAAAGCCATGGTCGGGGCAGACGAATTCTTGATCCTCACCTGCATCTGGAGGTCGATCCGGTGGACTTGAGCTTGCTGAACAGCTCATCCACGGTGAGAGTCTTGTAGTTGGCCGATTTGATGATCGCCTGCACCTTGACCTCCCAGACCCTCTGATCAAGAGCATGTAAAAGCTTGAGTGCTGTCTAATGATCATCATAGGGCATAGCTGCATTGTTAGCTCGCATGTCATTCACAATGGTGGTAAAGCGAGAAAACATCGAGTCAACTGTCTCCCCATCAGCTTGGGTAAAATTCTCGTATTCCCTCTTGTATGTATCGTAGTGTCTGGTTTTGACATGGGCTATACCCTCATGGAAGCTTTAAACTCCAGATCTCCCGAGCAGTCACGCAGTCGAAAACATGATCAAACTCAGAAATCGACAAAGCAGCATAAAGCTCAGCTCGAGCAATGTTGTTGGCATTGTGTTGGTCGATCTGCTCTTGAGTTACCTGTGCACCAAGCACCTGGTAATCGGCATTCTCAATGATCTCCCAAACACGCCAGTCGATCCCTTGTAGATACGCTTGCATCCAGATCTTCCAGTACGAGTATTTTTCCCCATTGAATTGGGGCGGTTTACCCGATCGGTGATTCAAAGCCATGTCGCCTCAGTGGATCACGGACCGATTAAGATGGAGTGATTCTTAATCGGCTCTGATACCAATTGAAGGACCAAAAAGGCGACCAGTGGGAGGTGAATGGGAGCCTTAAAAATTTCTTCAAAAATCCCAAAGCAAATTCAAAGCAGTAGGAAAAAGCAGAGAACCAAGTCGAGGACTGGTCGAGAGAAAAACACTGGTCGAGAGCCCTCGACTGCCATGGGAGCCTTGCCCTCGACAAGAGCCTCGGCCGCGGGTGACGGACGGAATTCTACTTCGGACGACCCCCTCGATAGAGTTCACTTGACCCCTCGGTAGAGTTCACTTGACCCTCGGCTCGACAGAGTTCACTCGACCCCACCTTCGACAGAGTTTACTCGACCCCTTCTCGATAGTGTCCACTCGACCCCTCAATAGGGTTCACTTGAACCCTCGATAGGGTTCACTCAACCCCTCGATAGAGTGCACTCGACCCCGCCTCGATTGAGTTCACTCGACCCCTCTACCCCTCGACCCCTTGCTCGGGAGCACATGAAAACGGGACAGGCCAGCGAGAACACCGGAGGAGAAATCAAGAAAAAGTCAAGCTGACGAGCACAGATTGGCACCAAATTTTGCACAGGTATTCACGAGGAAGAAGGAAAGCTAACCCTAAGAAGTCGACACCCAAATTGAACACAGTCGCGGGGAATCGCAAATCTGGGACCGACGAGCACAGTATTTCTCCAAAAAGCAAACTGCTCGATTTCTTGATGCACGAGTGGAATTGGTTCAATTCCTTTGAGGATCTAGTTCATCACTCGATAAAGCATCAATCTGTGCAAAAAGAACAAGCCAAATCGCACCAAAATCAACGAATCGAAGTTCATCCACAGTACGTCAATGGCGCATAGAAAATGAAACAAAATTCACATATCAAAATCGAAAAGCCCAGAGGGCACAAGGAGGATTCGGGCCTCCATTCCCACACAAAATATATCACAGATACATGGGTAAAATTTTTGATCTTGGACCTCTACAAGAACATGAACGAAAAGGAAAAAGCCTAATGGGCAGGCAGAGCAGCGGCGGTGGTGACTGAAATGTACAGCCGAGAGGTGGAAAGAGGTGACTCTGGTGGAGGCCGTCCACTTCTATTTATATGCCTTGCCAAATACCACTTCTTGTATTATTAGAGCGAACCACCTAGCCAAGAGCACTATGGTCAAACTCAGGATTTCCTGATCTGACGACCACCGCGCCTTCTCACCGGTAGCCTTGCCTCGATGCAATCTTCTCGATGCCGCCACGTGCCATCCGTCCACACTGGGACCACCCGGGTTTTGAGGCGCAAACCCGCGAAATCCGTCGCTGATGGTCTTGAGGCTAAACCACCAAACTGTCCGTGAGTAGCGTAGCCATACGCATCCCCGGCCGATGATTTTGAGGACAAACCACCAAACCTCTTCGCGAGTAGCATAGCTCGTACGCGTCCCCCGCCGTGTACACTTGCGCTCGTCGATGTCCCAAGTGCCAGCCACCGCGGCCGACCACCCGGTCGTCTGGTCCCTCGGTCCAAGCCTCGCGTCCGCCCTTCACCGCACCTGGTCTGTCAGCACGGCACGCCTCTACTTGACCTTCACCCGACCGTTGCCACTGCCTCCGAACTCCACACCTGCAAATCACAAGCCAAGAGACACGTTTCGACACATAACCCTGTGCCAGGGGATCAGTGAAATCGCCAAGACCGACCACCAACCAAAGTGTTGGACATGTTGATAATCGCTCATCACACCACCAAAAGATGCTACACCATGATATGAAAAATCATGTGTCCGCAAATTTGACCAAACAGCCTACTGTCTCCGCTTGCGAGTCGCCATGGTGTGTTAGAGCTCAAATAGCTCCCCAACCAAATAGTTGTTCCTGGACTATTGCTGGCCCTGCAACCTTGTGCAAAAAAAACATCGAAGCTTGCATGGCGTGAGCCTAGCCTCCGATAGCCTGAATACAATAATGCAAGGCAGATTTTTTTTTCGAGATCGGGCCATTCACCCTTTTTATTAAGAGAAAAGTAGTTTGATTACAATCGTGCACGCAAGCGAGGAGCCTTCGTGAACCGGCGCACGTCACACCATCTAACTACTAGATTCACTTAGAAACAATTACATACTAATGATGAAAGAAAAGGGAACCAAACACACTATAAATGAATGGTGTTTGTGGCTTAGTGATCTTCCTCTTGGTGGTGATTGTTGAAGACTTAGGATTTCTTTCTGCCAACAAAATCATTGTTAGGTGATTAGGTCATACGCATGGTGGTGGGTGACGTATGCACGCATCATGCACACATATGGCTAATTGGCTGCGTGCTATCAATAATGTCTCCGCGTGCGGGTGGTCCATTTTGACAAGCAAATCAGAGACCAGTCTCAGATGAACTTGTGTGCCCAGCTTGAGCAAATTAATAGGGATTCTTGTGTTACTTGCTAACAATGTGATTGTGCTGCTCGTCGTACGAACAAAACATACCGTACGAACGCGCATGGCTAGTCAACAAGAAGGCCGTGTGTTTTACCACACCTTGTTGCGACTTGCATTGCCCTAGCAAAATTAGCTAGCGCTTCTTTTTGTTCACAATATATGTACAGGCTGGTCTGTTTCAAATGCATGTGCATCCATGTGCCCTTTGTGGCTGGCACCGTACCTGCAGCTGGAAACTAACCAGAAGGGCAGGAGGCACTCTGGCACTAATACGCTGACTGAAAGCATCTGAAAGAACTGAAAGCTCTGACGATGAATCTGCATGCTGGAGGAAGGACGAAACTGAGGGAAGGTTTTTCCTGCAAGCAAGTGCAGTAATCGACAGCGAAGCTATATATAACACGATCAAGAAAAGGGAAGGCGATGTTTCAGCAACTGTGCCTCTCAAAAATTTCCCGCGCATTTCTTTCTCTTTAAAAATGAAAAAAAACTAAGTCGAAGTAGCTATCATATCCTGAAATTAAGAATACTCACTAGCTAGCTCTGTCCTCTTTTCTTTTTCAAACCGCGATTTGACCTGACGAGTCTCCAGCTAGCGTCAAGCTTTGAGCATTTGACCGTTAATACCTTCCACTACTATATTAATTAATTGAACTAATGTCCACGGCCATGTTTTTTTTTTCCGAAGCGTCCATGGCCTTGATTATATATAGGATTATGCTTGGTAATCAAAACAAGTTTGATTATAATAATCCATCATATAATCTGGCCGGTTATCGCGCATGGATATCCAAACAGGGCATAATTTGACTAGTATAATTTGTTCTAGAGGTGTAGAAGAGGTCAGTTCAGTCTCGGAGCTAGCAATGCATCTGTCAACATGACAACCGCAGCGAGTGGCACATGAGTAAGAAATATTGAGCACGTGCGCGTATTAAAAATGTGGTCGATACGGTTGCTGCCGATTCGTGCCATCCTACGACAGTGACGGGCGTGCAGGATCTTATCTGTTCCAGCTCCCAAAGATCCGCCAGTTCATTCGCCGGACCCATGTGCCCTCTCCTCCCAGAGCCACAGAAACGCCTGAGGCATACGTATACTATACTATACGTACGTGGTTCTCTCTCGCTACTCGATCGCTATACACGCGCGCGACACATCTCTCATCTTTTTCCACGAATGAATCGAATGAAAGAAGCCGTATGCTTGTTGAGGTCGCGACCGGAATCGAGACGACGGTGATGAGGAGGAGACCGTGATCGATCCATCTTTGGTCCAGGTCACTCTCGTGGCTTTTGCTACGCCTAGTGTTCCTTCGCTCTGTGGTGTCCAGTCGTCCCTTGCAGCAGCAAATTCGTGTTGTGGCGCCTCACTGTCAAAAAAAGCAAGGTTTGCAGATAAACCCACGAAATGACCATTCTTGGCATACTGGGAAGTCACTTTCAAGTGTAGTTTTACATAGTAGTCTGCTGAGTACATACCTTACCTTGCACTGTTTGGAGTCTTGGAGACAAGTGACAGTGAAATAAGAGCAGGTTGGTATGCTCGTTGTAATCAAATTTCCTAGTTCGTACTACTATGTAATGCTGAGCATCTGATGGCTTGAGTTCAGTTATCCCCAAACCTCACTGAGTCACTGATCAGATCATGGCAAGTAGTGACATCTTGCAGTTGGCCCATTAAAGATCGAATGCAAAGCCCAGGCCAGCCCAGCCCAGCAGACAGCTAATATTGAAGGCCATAGCCATGTGAGATGTGAGACCATAGGATCCTCCTTTCCTTGCTCATATGCTTAACAAATTATAAGAATAATACTGTTACTGTATATACTACATACAGTCTTCAAGGCATAAGATATATTGTCAACATACATTTGTTGCCAGGAAGGTTCTGGCGATGCGAAATGTTCATGGCCAAAATCACCGGTGAGATACAATCAGCCACTGTAATAACCGTAAGCGGCAAACCTATCAAGAGGAGAATCTCCTCTCTATTAACAATTCTAGATCAACAAAAAACCTGGAGAATTGGAAAGCAGCCGGGAGAAAATTGATTTCTGAAGGTAGAGAGCACCATTCCCACTACTCCAACTGTCAATGCTGTAGTATGGTATGCGCCTCATATATCATAGTCAAGTTCTGTGCTGTTTAGGGCCACTGCCCGCTTCACAAGCTGCCCTTGCTCATCATACACGTCCAGGTTCTCACATGGTTTTGGGAACACGGGACTGATGACACGCCCCTGGACGTAGGAGCACTGGAAGATGTGCTTCTTCTTGTAGCTGATGCCTACCGACATGTCCTGAAAGCTGATGTCCTTGATGGGGATGACGTCGCTGCCATGAGTGCGGACAGGCACCCGAACACCCTGCCCATGGATTCCCTTGAATGATATACTGGTGATATCTGGGAAGGCTGCCCGGTCGTATCCATCATCAGCATGCTCGTTGTAGTCAACCTTTATCACAATCCCAGCACGGACATTGTCAAAAGTGATGTTCTGATAGGAGATGTTACGGATGTAGCCGCCTCTTCCTGAGGCAGTCTTTATCCTCACACCTCGCCTTGATTCCCAGATGCGTACATTCTCCACTGTAACATTTGCAACTCCGCCTGACATCTCACTACCTATTGAAATTCCTGCACTGCACAAAGAGAGAGTAAATAGTGTAAGCATGATCCATAACGCTCATCAATATGCATATGCACCATAGTAATTTACTAGTCTTAAAGTTTGACTTCAAAGAACTATGCACAATAAGCAGATCATTTTAGACAAGCAATGTAGTCAAGATATCTCAATTCTCACCTAACAAGAGAACGGGCGGTTACATTGCGGATTAAAATGTTAGAAGATGGGCGACCATATGCCATCCCATACTGATCCCAACCACTCTTTATAGCTATTGCATCATCACCAACCGATATGTAGCAATTCTCAATAAGCACGTCCTGACAAGAATCTGCATACACTTATATGTCAGAAATAGGAATCTAAATTACGATTTGTGGTCAACATGACCTGTAACTAGTGTAAGAGTTAGTATAGACAGGATGTTATAGTCTGAGAATGTATGTATATCTATTGGTACTTCGAATGCTTGGTACAGTGCCAAAGTATATAAAATATGAATGAGTACTGGAATGCAGTTAAATACAGGTGTAGCAAGAATACCTGGATCTATGCCATCTGTGTTTGGAGCATCAGAAACAGGAGATAAGATAGTAACATTTGAAACAGTCACATTTGTGCAATCATAAGGATGCAAGTGCCAGAAAGGTGAATTCCTCAATGTTATGTTCGCAACAATAATGTCCTTGGACCACATCAGATGCACAAGAGGAGGTCTCGTGTTATTCAAAATTCTTCTGCGATGCTTCATCCACCAAACTTCACCCTGGCCGTTTATGCTCCCATTATGTCCTATTTAACACACCGCAGAAGGGAAAAAAGCAAATATATGAAGATCAGATAACTATATTCAATTAGGCAGTGAAATAGAAAGAATCTCATTGTTCTATTTCTATCAGTATATAAGATTGGGGAGCAAACAAGCTTGATAAGTTACAGCTACAGCATTGGTAGTTGCGACAGCAATGTTGCATTTGAATGAATTTGCCTGTTTAGTCAGTAAAATATCATTACAGAATATGACAGTTCAAGCTGTAAATGCTAGATCCTATTTCAACAGAAGTGCAGGAGCCCCAGATCCTATTTCAACAGAATAGGAAGCACAGGGTACATTGACTGGGGGTCAAGTAGTTGTTTTTATGCTACAAACACATGATGCTACCGAGTTGCAATACTTATATTGCTTAAGATGAACATGATGCAATTCTGCACTGATGTTGCTTAATCCACAATCGCGTTAGATGTTATGTATTGTATTGCTTAAATGCTAGGCATCTGGAGAAATTGCAAACCTGTAATAACTACATCTTTCAAATTCTGTCCATGAATGAGACTCCCAAAGCGCGGTCCTTTGCGCTCCCGCCCATACCCATATGATGGTAATGCTGGCATCAATGGCCAGTACTTCTCATCCTGTCCACAAAACATCAGAATGCCAGTTAAATAAGCTTACAATCATGTGGAACTCTGAATGCATACTAGTCTAGACTCTAGAGTCTTGATGTTTTCAGCACTAAAGTATTGCCATTTTGTCCAAGAAAATGTTACTCTCCAGAGCACATCAGAGATCAGACTGCAAACATTATTCTTATGTTTCGTTGTTGATATTAGTCCATAGTCAACTAGCCAAATCAAAACTATTCTTTTGGACATTAACTTTAATTTGGTTGGGAGGCTTGGTCGCTTGGAGCTTAGAAAATGCACATGAGAAAATCTATCTAATTACTAAACTCCCACAGGTAAGTAGGTAAGTTCACAGAAACAGTGAATTCCTTACCGTAATGCCAAGGATCTCCGCGCCCTCGGCAAGAAACAGCGTCATGTGGCTAGTCAGGTTGAAGGGTGCCGTGAGCCAGCGCCCAGGGAGCACATTGAGCTGCCCGCCGCCTCGCTCCGCGAGGGCGGCGATGGCCTCGACGGCGCGCTCGAACGCCTCGGTGTTAACCGCCCGGCCGTCCCCGACGGCGCCGAAGTCCGTGAGATTGTACGCCGTGGGGCGAAGCCGCGGAACGGGGCGCGACGGCGGAGGCGGCGCTGACAGGAGCCTGAGTAATCCTCCGCTGCCGGCGGCGCCGGCGCTGCCGAAGGACATCGAGGCGCTCTGCCAAATGAACACGAGCGTGAACCCGACCACCCACGCGGCGGCGAGCAGCGCCTTGTTGGCCGCGACGAAGGCGACCGCGCCCCGGCGCTGGTGCAGCCTCCCCCCGCCCGTCTCCACCATCGCGCCCACGCGCGGTCCCCGCGTGCCCCTGCAGGCGGCGGAGCGGTGGGGCTCCGCTCCCCACAGAGATCTCGCGACCTAGGTCGGACGCGACGCGTCGCGGCGCCGGCCTGAGCTCAGTCGGTGGCGCAGGGCGCGAGGGGCTCGTGCTCCCGGGAGGAGGCGGGCCGAGGGGGAGGGGGTCGGTGTGGGAGGGCGAGAATTTCCGCCATGGGAAGTTGGTGAGGAGGTTTTATAGGATGCGGGAGGGAGAAACCGTTTGAGTGAAGACGACGCGATGGGATGGCCGGACGGACTGTTGTCTGCTGCGCCCCTCCCGATCATGGTGGGTGCCTGGTGTGTGCCGCTGTGCCGATCATGGTGGGTGCCTGGTGTGCGCCGCTGTGCAGTGGAAGAAGATGGCCAGAATTACTATGCTGCCACTGTGAGCCCTGGTCCCTCTGGCCTCTGGGGTGTATATGGGCCATTGGATGGAGAGCGGACGGTGGAAGATTCGTATACTTTGTTGTTCTTGATAATGAAGGATTAGCATGCTTGGTGCCACTTTGGCAACACGGTACTGTAGAAATTACGAAGAGATTGCACAAGAATGAATCAATGAAATATTGTAACTCTTCGTAAACTTTGTTTAAGGAGCTCAAACAACCGAGATAAACTAGCGGGAACCCCGCCAATAATCAAACAGGAGCTCGCTTCGCCCATGAATTCAACCCTCCCAGCTAATTTTAATCCCAGCGCTACTCCACTCGCCAGCCCCAGATCCCTACCCTCCGCCGATTGGAGCGAGGCAGAAGCGGCGGCGACTGCGGCGGCCATTCCTAGGGTTAGTTCTCTTGCTCCACAGACATTTCCCAATACTTGACAGTGAGTTGGTACTGTTTCACAACGGTCGCTTACTGTTTTATAACGGGTTTAGTATCGTTTCTTAACGGATTTGTACTGTTTCTTATCAGGTATTACTGTTTATATACCCGGTACTGTTACTTACGGGTTTACTGTTCATAACCATTGTTCCGGTAACAGAAACCTGTGTCTTGGACGGACCCGCGCCGGCGCCTCGCCTTTTATAGGTTATGTAACGGATAACGGGACAAGACATGTAATCGTGGCGGCAATGGCACTAGATGCTCCACTTCATGTCTTTATTTTTTAGGTTCACTTATAAAAGACATCATTTATTGTAATGTTGAGACTGATATTGAAACACACTCTTTCTATTTTTGTATTACTTTGAACATTCGTTGGGAAAGGCCTATTAAGATCTCTAATGGCCGAATCTAGCCACCAACGGTCCATAGCGGCAGGATGGAGGTTGACGAGAGACGTGTTGCAGCTAGGTTTTAACCATGTAGTAGCTCGGCATGGGTGGACTTTACTGCAAAGGAACGGGGGAACAATTATATCATAGCCTTGGTTGTGCCCATATAGGCGATATCGTCAACTACGACTGAATACATGCGATTAGCGTCGTTGGGGTTGTTACACTCCTGCATGGCCACATGGCTAATGTCATGCCACATCTTGATCCAATTGGTTGCCTGGATGGTACATGGTTTAGGGCTTAAATAAAGCTTAGTCATTGTGGCTAGAACCCTGGGAGTAACAGTAATGGGTGTGTTGCTCTTCCCAATAGGGTGTGTCATTGAGGTGTTTTCCTAGTCTCTCTTGCTTTGTTGAACTGTTTAGGTGAAATAATTGTGTTGGGGAGCACCGCTCGTGTCTGTAGTCCTCGGATGTTTGCTATCTCTTTTTATAAATCAAAAAGTCGGTTTACTGGATTTTTTTAAAAAAGACCTTGTCATTATGTTAAAGAAAAACTTAGTCTAAATTGGAGAGTAATAAAGACACTTGTACCTAGAAACTCTATAATTTTTATGTTCGCTAATTAAGGTACCAACTGAATAAAATAATGATGTGACAGTCAAATTAATGGAGAGAGTGGAGTAAATAATTTCTTTAGATAAAAAAACATCTCCATATAGTAACGAATTTTGGTTAGGACCACCTGTTGTCGTCACGGTCAAAGGTCTGTCGGTGGTAAAAAAAACATATACTCTCTATGTCTCAAATTATTTTGAGAGTTAAAGTATCTCAAGTTTGATCAAATTTATATAATAAAATAATAATTTTTAGAATGCCAACTAAGTATTTTTAGATTCTTTGTTAATTATATTTTTATAGAATGTCTATTTTAATTTTTATATTTTTCTCTATTTTTGTCAAACTTGAAATAGTTTAACTCCAAAATTTTTAAAGTGACTTACAATTTAGAAAGGAGGGAGTAGAAATCTATAAGACAAACGACTAGAGTGTAGTACAAGAGATTTGCCTGTAGTAACGTGTAGTTGGACAAGACATGCAACAAAAGCAGTCCGCTCTTGCTTTTGTTCTTCATTCAGGTGGGAACTGCTGGCTAGGCGTAGCATCGTAGTACAATGCTTTTCTCCCTGCAGCTCACCGCATTGCAGAATGCAGAGGGATAGTTTGGTGTGGGCTGGTGGCCATTTCGCCGTCTATTGCTGACTTGGGTTTGACGCAGCATATACCAGTAGCAAGTAGGTACGACTTACGAATATGTATTCCTTCGATGGAGACGGACGGTTGAGCCGTGCCTGTCGTTAGGCGAATAAAGCTCGTCGTGGATCAGCGTCACCAGACACCAGATCAGGGAAAATATAATGCCCGTCCTTTGGATTGTCCTATGCACCTACCTGATGCGATGGATGCATCAATTGCAATTGCAATGCCCATGCCCAATTGCAATTGCACGTTTTGCGCAGATGAGTGGGCAAGGGGACACCGGCCTACAGCAGAGACCATGAGTTTCGTCATCAAGTTTCTAGAACATGAGCTGTGTAGATTGACAGATTTGCAAATATGTGGATCCCAAACCTCCCAGCCTTTATGACAAACGATATCGCTCTATATATAATCTATCACCTCTTACCTCCAACCTCCAAGCTTTATGGCACTGAACTATCATCCTTCTTTCTTTGAGTACGAAACTGCAAAATCTTTATTGACGTCGTCCTACTCATGTTATGGACTCGCTACCTGAGCTCATTCACAGATGTGTGACTTGTCTTCCACCTTTTGTTTCTTAAAGACACAAATAGTTGCACACAAATTCATCGAGTCAATATATTGTCAGATTCCCATATTTGATTAATATATATATTTTATCAATGGCATTTGTTATGTGCTTTTTTGGGATTTAATTTGATTTAAGGTTGGATCAAACATGATTAAATATAACTAAATTGCTAGCTCATTATCCTTAGCTATGTCCCGTTGAAACACACGAGTATGTTTGCTACTAAATATTAAAGACAAAGTGAATTCTTGCTGCGTATTTTACTTCTCATGACAACGTCTTTGTTTTCGCCAAGTAACCACATGGCAAGCTAAACGTTCTTTTGCAACGCAGCACAATTATGCTTGTTTCTTTTGCTAGTATTACTTAAAATATAATTTTTACTAACGTTAGTTTTTTTTAAGGACTAAGGTTAGTTTTTTTTTTTTTGAGAAAATGGACTAAGGTTAGTAGAAGGTATACAAATTAGACCTGTTTTCGTCATTTTGACATTTGGGCCTAGACGGGCTTATTTCTAACCCAGCACGATGCACGGCCCAATATAATGAAGTTCAAAAGCCCAACACAAGGCCCGGCCTGGAGCAAACCAAGACGCTGACACTGTCGTCGTCGTCCCCACGCAGCCGGTCCGCCTCCGCCTCCCGCTCACGGCGGCACCTCGGATACGCCGTCCTCCGCCTCTCACCCCTCCTCCTCCTCGTACTGGTCTGCAGAGAACCGGAGATCCATCCATTCGGACTTTGCATTGATTTCTTCTGTTGGTAAGGAAACCTAATCTGCCCCGACTCTAAGAGGAGTGCGTTTAGTAATTGTGTCGAAATCTTCCTTCCTCTTCTCCATTAGTCCATTCATTCATCAGTTTACCTTCCTGATGGTGGCGTCTTTAATCTGATGAACCCATGCATGGTTCGGTCCAATTGATTTCTTCTTCATCTTTTCTTTCCCTCCTTTTGACTGAACTTCATCAGAGCGCAAGGGCGACCTCAGTCGGATTGGGACACAAGGTGGGGGCTGGGAGGTTTGCTTTCCAAGAGATTGGGATGCAACTGAATCTCCACACTGCCCTGCAGTAAGTCTGCGCCTATTGCCTTACAACCGTTGCAATGTTCTTTGTGATCATGGCATTCTCTGATTCCTTCTTGCGCATTGTGGTGTTCAGCTCAAAATGAAAGGAGTGCTTCAGATTAAGGGGGCATCAGGGCGTGAAAGGAAAGCTCCTAAGGAGCTCGAGAGCGTCTTAAACCAATATTTCGGATATTCAGGATTTCGAGGAAAACAACTCGAAGCTATAGAAGCTGTTCTATCAGGTCTGCTCGCTTGTGTGTCCTTACATATTTATATTAGCTGGCACCTGCTGAGATGTTTTCACAGTTTAATATGTTAAACAATTTATCTGCAGGAAGAGATTGCTTTTGTTTGATGCCGACTGGTGGTGGAAAGTCCATGTGCTATCAGATACCAGCTCTAGTGAAGAAAGGCATTGTTCTTGTCATTTCACCCTTGATAGGTGAACTGATCCGAAATATTTTCCTTAATGTGATAGCGTTTATTACTTGGAAGTTCATACTAACAGTTCCTTGATTTGATTGAAAAATCTGCTGACCAGCACTAATGGTAAGATTTATTAGCCATAGATCTCCTTTTCCTGTTATTCACTTAGTTCATATGTCATGGAACATCATGTGCTCTGCGTATGAAATTTACAGGAGAATCAAGTTGCCAGCTTGAAAAATAAAGAGATTCCAGCTGAATTTCTCTCTTCAACACAGGCATCTCACACTAAACAAAGGGTAAGGTCCCCAGTCCCCACACGTTACAAAGTAATGCTCTGCTGGGATAGCTCAGTTGATGTGCCAATTCTGGACCCTCCTGTAATCATTCCAACAGACATAATAACCTCAACTTGTACACGGACTCATACTCTGAGATTCGGAATTTTTACTTTTGTTTCTCTCTAGTAGCGAAATTTGAACAGCTCTTGCATAACTCTTCTTCTTTTTGGAATTTACAATTCTATCGTATATATGTTTTCTCTTCTCAGATACATGAAGACCTTGATACTGGTAATCCTTCTTTAAAGTTGCTATATGTCACTCCTGAGCTTGTTGCAACATCAGGCTTTACTGCAAAGCTAAAGAAGCTGTACAACAGAGGCCTTCTTGGTCTTGTTGCTATTGATGAGGTCTGAATTAAGCAATGCCTTAACACTTTGTTATTTTTTGATCTGTTAAAATGACATTTGTTGCTTATTTCTGTCACTTATTTCGTACAGGCTCACTGTATTTCGACTTGGGGCCACGATTTCAGGTATGCAGTGATTTTTATGTGTTTTGTGGATACTTACCATCAATTTTAAAATTAGCAAGGTGCTGTTTTCCTGAACGCAGGCCTAGTTACCGCAAGCTTTCATCATTGAGGAAGCAGTTCCCAGATATCCCTTTGTTAGCTTTAACTGCAACTGCTGTCCCAAAGTAATGCAACCTGCCAACCTCATGTTTTATCTCTTTATACTTCTTCCTCTCCATATTATAATGGTCTCATTTTACCATTCTTTTCCTATGCCAGGGTCCAGAAAGATGTGATATCATCACTGTGCCTGCAAAATCCAGTAGTTCTTAGAGCTTCATTTAATCGACCCAATATATTCTATGAAGGTAACTTTTTGATTTTATTGATCATTTATTTGCCTGGTGGTGCCAGAACTTGTTAACATGGAGGTGGCACTTAGCATCAAGACCCTATCCATTAGTATTCCACATAAGAGATCCGTTATAGAAACTAATACAATTGATGGTCCCATATAGATTAGGGTGCATTATTTTCTAAATTTTGACAATGTTATATATTTAGTTTCTATAGGCCTTCAAATAATCATTGACTCATTATCGTTTAAAATGTTCTGTTTTCCCTTAATGTATGAATTATGTTATGAACTAATTGCAGTTCGTTACAAGGATCTTCTTGATGACGTTTATTCTGATATATCAAATTTATTGAAGTCAAGCGGAAATGTTTGCTCAATTATATATTGTCTTGAAAGGG
Source organism: Bothriochloa decipiens (assembly GCA_023333625.1). Lineage (NCBI taxonomy): Eukaryota > Viridiplantae > Streptophyta > Magnoliopsida > Poales > Poaceae > Bothriochloa > Bothriochloa decipiens. Next base: position 4,232,247 of record CM041637.1, read on the forward strand.
CAGCTTGTGATGATCTAAGCATGCATTTGTCGCAGCAGGGTATCTCTTCTGCTGGTATGGCGTTTAAAGTCACAATTAGCAGTTAATGACTTCAAGTTGTAGCAAGATTGTTGCACAGCACTGGAATTCTTATGATGTTTCTATGTGCATATCCTTAATAGCTTATCATGCTGGCCTAAATAGCAAAGTGCGAAGTTCTGTTCTCGATGACTGGCTTTCATCGAGAACTCAAGTCGTTGTTGCAACTGTAGCCTTTGGGTATTGCTTCTCTTCAGTTCTTTTTCCGCCATTTCAATCATTTGTATGCTGATTCCTTGTTCACAAGTTTCAATTCTTAGAACTTATGTTTTTTCATATTTCATGTATTTCTGCTTCGATATGGCTCTTTGACTATTGGTTTGTGGATGCCGCTCCACAGGATGGTACATAATACTCCTGTTGCATTTTATCCTGTTCCTGTTTCTACAGAAGTGCTTGTTCATATATTGTCCTTGTACTTTTCAGGGTATTGATAGACAAGATGTCCGTATTGTATGCCATTTCAATTTGCCTAAGTCAATGGAATCCTTCTACCAGGAGTCAGGTCGAGCTGGTCGTGACCAACGACCATCAAGAAGTGTTTTGTATTATGGACTAGATGACCGGAGGAGAATGGTAACTAGTTTCAAACAATATATTTTGCATTTTGAACAGTAGAACTGACATGTGTGGTTTGACAGGAATTCATTTTGAGAAACCCCAAAACTAACAAATCACAGCCGTCTTCCTCTTCAAATGAGCTTTCTGAGAAGGCTCTAGCTGACTTCAGTCAGGTTCTTACTGTCAAACATATATATTGGTCTATTGGGCCATGCAGTTGATTCAATTTTAATATGTTGCCTCTCTTGATGCAGATTGTTGACTACTGTGAAAGTTCTAGCTGCCGGCGAAAAAAGATCATTGAGAGCTTTGGAGAGAAAGTATGAGAACAATCCTGAACTTGTCAATATATTTTCTGATTTCTGTTACTGATGAATTATCTTTAAAACGGTTTTAGGTACAACCAACTTTATGCCAACGCTCATGTGATGCTTGCAAGCACCCAAACTTGGTGTCATCACGTCTAGAAGAACTCCGTCGTGTGCCCAACTGTCGCTTTAATAAGATCTCCCCAGATTTTCAAAGGTACTTGACAAGGCTTGGCTGTATTTTTTAGAATTTTATCTGCTTGATTGATGATTGTAAGTGGGCTTATCTTTTACACTGGCATTTTCCATGCATTGAATTTTTTTTTTTGTCTGCATGACAGCTCAGTTAAACCAGCACACTTGGACACAGAATTCTGGAATCGTGAAGATGAGGCAAGCATATCGGCTGAAGACATCTCAGATTCTGATGGTAGAATAGTAGAACATTACTCTTTTCATTTCATATTTAAAAGATACCTCTGGTTGTTATTTGGAGGACTGGAGCACACTAATATATGCAGTTCTTTATGGCAGATGGGAATGAGGTTGTGAGTAATATAGCCATTTCAAAGGTTCCAGCAAAGGCTGGCCTGGATGCAAAATTTAAAGCTCTGGAGCGTGCTGAAAATTCTTATTACCAAGGCAAAGGTCAGACCAAGCAGCAGGTGATTCATATGCTGCCCCTTTGTTTTTGGTTATTGTTTGGAATCTCAAAACCAAAGTGACATACGGGGTGTTTTTTGCATTTCTTCCATTAATGAAATACTAGTTTCCTATTTGAAAAAAAAACTCCCCCTTGTTAGAGCTTTCGCAACTTTACTAATTCTAATTTCAAATGGTGACTATTACAGGGTGGTGGCCTTGCAGACAAGAAAAGCATCTCTCAGGCGCTAAGAGATGCATGCAGGAAAAGATTGTTGGATGCTCTTGGAAAAGCAAAGCTGCGACTTGGGAATATTCCGTAAGTCTGCTTCCAGTTTGGCACTGTTTGAAAGTGTGGTCTTGATCATTAGTCACTCTGCCGAAACTGCTAATTAAAGCATGAGAATGTTCTGAACTTTTTTTTCTCATGCACTGTATGGCTTCCCGAAAACCCTCGATTTTTACATATTTGTTTGTTGTTCCATGACTGCCAGGTGCAACGACGAGGCTTCTGCTACACACCTTGAAACAGAGTGCTTCAAAAAATATGAGAAAGTGGGAAAGACGTTCTACAACTCACAGATAGCTGCCACAGTTCGGTGGCTGTCATCCGCAACATCCAGTCAGATGCACGTCCGCCTCCAAGCTCTCATCGACCAAACCAAAGATGATGGTGCATCAGGCTTCCCTGACATTGTCCCAGAGTCACCTCTGGCATCTCCTAAAATTGTCGGAAGGCTAGGAGAAACTAGTAACTACGAAGCTGATGACAAACCGCAGCATATTTGTGAGTTGGAGAAGACGGGGCATTCAGATGAGTCTGCAAAGGGTGCTGCGGCATCGACTGGGAACATGGAGCTCCCCACGATACCATCAGGGAACATTGTGCTCCCCGTGATACCAACGTTCAGAGAATTCTTGAGCCAAAAAGGAAGGGATCAGGGAAAGAGCTATTCAAATTCGAATGCGGCGAACCAGCCATCTTGTATTCGTAGGAAGTCTAGTGGTCCGGTTGATAAGGAAGAAAAAACCAGCAAGAGGATGAAATCATGAATGTCTGTCGGCAGCTATTTTTTGATGCCTTTTCATCACTAAAAATCAAACAGCAAGAGGATGGAATCATGAATGTATGTCGGTCATCTTGATTTGTTTTGCCTTGTCTCACTAATCAAACATTGGAAACTTATACGTTGTAGTTATGCATTCCTGAGTCCCCATAATGATTTTCCTCTATTTCTAGTTAGTACTGTACAGTGAACAGGGTGTTCTTAGCTTCTCATACGGATGAAAAGCATCAACGACAGAGCACGGTAGACTTGTGGCAATCAGTGATAAAATCAAGTAAAGTTAGATACACATGTCGGACCTAGCATCCTATTTGATCAGCTCTTACAACTGTCAACAACTACACCGTACTATCTGCCATCTGTATCGAACTTCTGTATCAAACTATGTAGGCCTATCACCCATAGGATCCGAGGAATCCTTCTCAAGCTCAGCGATCAGCTGCTCAATGTTTCTTCTGTATATAGGCATGTAATGATCATTGATCATCATTTTCGAAAGCCTCAGTTTGCCGTACAGAGATCTTGGCGTCAAGAAGATCCCCATGCTGCTATGTGACTCCCCATTCGTCGCATCATCCTGACGAACATCAGGCTCCTCTTCATGAGCTGCTTCTTTGCTGCTGGAGGTCAATATATGCATGATTTTTCCAGGAGGGTAGAACCTATGCACTTCCTTGGTCTCACTGAGCACATCTTCAGCCACACCACCCACCTCCTCAGCAATTGTACTTTCAGTCATCTCTTCCACTATGTCATCATCTTCTCCCTCCCTCTTCTGGTATAACTCACTTTCGAGTTGCTGCCACAGCTCCACATCAGTCATCCTGTCCTCGTCATGGTGATCAACGATGTCATCATCGCTATCTACCTTGTCATCTACTAAACCAATAGCATCGACCGCCACAGCAACGGAATTCTGAACCTCTTCTGGTACAGCTTCTGATGTAACTGTCTCTGAGGTTTCTATGGTTGTTTCAGTCAACAGCGAAGTGGATTCGGATCCACCGCTTGTAGATGCTCTTATTTCCTCTGATGTGACAGTTGAAGTAGATGAAACATTATTTCGTCGTCTTGGCCCAATACAAGCCCATGAGGAAAGCTGCAGTCCAGGTCTTGTCCATGCTGCCTGTGCTACACTGCGAGCTCTCCTCATTACAACCTGGCCATAAGATTATTATCACTGGAGATAAGGACAGTGCAAATGTTTCAAACTAGAAGACAACTAAGCTTCCTGAAGATTGTGTAACATATGAAACTTTGAAGGTAACCTGTGTCCCGGTAGATACAGGTCTTAAGATGGCGCCAGCACCAGCGACTCTTGCTTTAGCATTTGCCATAGAAGGAAGTCGTGATCCCAAGGCTGATGCTGAACGATAAAAAGTGCTTAGGATTCTGGTTTGTTCAATTTGGTGACGGAGATCATTTAGCCAAGCAGATGCTGTAACCTGTTATGAAGGGAAATTGCCATCATCTCATGTTCTTACAAAAGAAGTACAGTCAATGCATGTGCGCTAATAAATTTCTAGAACTATATTATCATGTGGGGTTAAAAAGTCAGGAATATCAGTAAGAAACCTCTGAACGAAGATCATCTACTGATGCAGCAGAAAACGTTGGAACTAAATCAGCTCCATTGATGACTGTAGTGATAAAACGTGCTCCTGACTCTGCCAGTTCCCATGTCATACATGCAGCTGCAAAACAGACCATCGTCTAAGAAACACATATATTCCTTTAAAGTCTCTACATAGTTAAATGGAATTTAAGTTTATCAAGATTCTAGAATCATAAAAACATCAAATTTAGGATACACAACTTATAACAGCTCCAATCATAATATCAGCTAAGGACTTATCTACAGCATACTTCTAACATTTGGATTTTATCAATATAGTTACAGCACCATCACAAGTTCAGAAGCAGTCTGTGAGTATGAAAACATGACACAAGCAAGCAAATATATACGGTAACAAAAATGAGAAAACACCAATTAAAATTAGAAAGAATGCACAAATTGTTTTCATGTTTTGATTGAGAACTAAAAGAGAAAAAATAAACATGGCATGTAAACCTGGAGCAAACGCCACACAAGTAGTAGAGGTGAACTCCTTCTGCTCCCTCAGGATGTATGTCAACAGAGCAGCTGTACCACCCCCCAGCGAATGTCCAACAACCTACATAGATTTGCCAATGGCCATGAAGACCCATAGATTGCAACACTTTGAAAGAGACACGTGCTATAATGCATTAAGTCCTTTTTAATGCTGTAGTGATGCTCGTACTCTACCATCAAAGACCAAAAAAAAGGCTATGAAATAACTCGTACCTTTATTTTAAAGTCTGGGTACATCTGCAATGCTTGTGTCAGACAAGGCCCTGAGAGCTTTGCAATCCACCTAGCAGCTGCAACCATCCCAAAATGAGCATATCCTAGTACTAAGTCGCTAACACCACCTTCCTGTACAATTGTATGGTGGAATGGAACCACAGCACCAGTTGCAGCTGTTAATGTATCTCTGATGCTATGAGTTCCCCTAATTAATAGAAGTATAGACTTTTTGTCTCTATCAAGCAAAATGGTGAAAGCTGGCTTCAAAATCTGCAAGGAGATCACAGAAAATCCTGAATCAATGCAAAGTAGACAGTGTTCTTATGCATAACTATTGGAATACAAAATCAGCAAAAGAATGGCCATAAGAAAACAATAGATAGTTTTCACTCACTCCTGCTTTAGGTTCTTGCATAAGAACATCCTCCGCAGTGTAGCCAGTCGCCTCCAAAAACATCGGGAATGGCTTCTTGGAGAAATGCCAGCAAAGTTTCAGCAAATTGAGAAGATACTTTAAGTCAGCAATCACTTCAGCTCCTTTGAGCTCCACACTATCATTTCCAGCGTATATGCTTGCCACAGATAAATTTCCCTGGAACACATTTCAGAAGCATAGCTATCAGAAACTTTGTAATATTATTGGCAATCGCAGTGCACTATGTATTTCAGTTCATCAAATAACAAAACTAATCAAATTTTACGATAGATAGCTCTGTTCTGGTTATATATTTTCATGGAGGAGCTTTGAAGGATGGCATGTGCAAAATACGAGTGAAATGTAAAGCCAAGCTTAACTGTACAGCACTCGACCATTGCCTTTGAACTTCCAAGAGTCAATCAGAACAAGATCAAATGGAAACAAAATTACCAACAAAGTGTCAGCCACCAACCTGTCTCTTGAGGAGAAAACTGATCCCGAAAGCAAGGTCACCTATCGGCCACTTCCCAAGGGTCTCCGAATACGTGAACCGCAGCGTCTCTGACAGCGTGGAGATCGTCTCAAGCCAGGTGGCAGGGGCACGGACGTCCCTCCGTGACACCCGGCTCCTGCTGGGAGAACCTGGCGCGGCCCTGGGCGCCACATCCCTGCTGTTGCTGCACTCCCCTTCCTGGTTCAGCCTCTCTGTCTGCAGGCGGCGGTTCAGCGTGTAGTAGAGCAGCGCGGCGGCACCCGCTGCGGTTGCCATCGTCGCTGTCGCCATACCGTGGGGGCGCAGGTTGTAGGGGGGCTCCGTCAGTTGCAATGTACCCCCACCGGATGGCCAGTGGGTCACACACAGACTCAGCCTCCGGTGCAGTTGAAACCCAATGGTGCAAGGTTATTAATGGCGCAGTCAGACAGCGTTATTTAACCCCCGAAGGCTTCCACTGGGGACGCGATCTTGATCCTTGGGGGCAGTACAAAGTCAAACCTGGTACCACAGACAGGAAAACCGAGTTTTTATTCCAAGAAAAGGTCATCGATTGGGTGGCACTGATCACCGATTGGATTGGGTGGAATGAACAGTTGAAGCATCCCCACCACATCCGATCTAACAGTAGTACACTAGAGTAATTCACACAAACAACCAATGGCTAAACAGGTCCAAGTCCAATACAGGTGAACTAAGAAACCGGACGGACACGGAGAAACAAGGTACCGAGAATGGAAGCAAGAAAATCATCCAGGAAGAGAGATAGATGTTCGATTGGGGACGTTACCTGGACTGATCAACAAATGCGCGCGGCAGCGGTCGATCGGTGTGGCCTGGGAGGCCGGAACCCGCTAGGGTTTTGGGAGGGGGAGCGGAGTCCAGGTGCGCAGATTTTGCGGGAGGAGGGGAGGGAGAGAGAAATAGGGGAGGAGGCAGGAGCTGGTGGCCTAATTCGCGTCGATTCTTGCGGGGCGGCGACGGCGGATGGGGAAGAAGGGCTTCCGTCCCGCCGGACGAGGCGAGTTTCGTTTCGCCCTTTCCGCCTCCGGGAAGAAGAAGCGGTTGTGCTTGGGGGTGCCTTGACTGAGCTGCTGCTGCTGGCCGATGACCGGTGGGGCCCGCCTTGGAGCGATGGTGCTTTTGCGGTGCGGCGGGGCAAAACAGCCAGAGGAGACAACCCAACATGACACGGTGGGTGACCGACCCAGTACGCGAGCCGCGTTGTTGCAGGTCAGGTTGCTTCGAGGCCAAGGCCAAAAAAAGCCCACGGGCGTTCCAAAGGGGTTGTCGATGGATCAGGCGGCGCAGCCAGTTTGGACCCACAGCCTACTTCCATGTCAAACGCGCTTCTCTCAGTCTAATTTTATATATGAATTTAAAAATTCTTACGAGTATACATCTATATTTATTTATATCTTATTCTTATCTAATTATAATAATTAAATAGTAAATGTTTTCTTCATCTATCACTCTCTACCTCCGTCCACATTTTTGTATATCGTCACCCACTCTCACATTCATTCCAATTATTTATCATTCAAACATGGCAGAACACAGGACCTGACCTTGAGAAGTTGAATGTGACCCATCTTGATCATTATGCCATAACCCTCATGAGCAAGAGCCTTGTTGATATGGCAAGCATTTCTAGAATAACGTGTCACCACTATTGGTTCGGAAAAGGACTACGTATACTTTTTAAAAATATTAACATTTGTTAGCTTATTTTATAAAGAGTAAATGTTTTCTTCATCTATCACTCTCTACATTGTCTTATACCATCTTACGACAGTTTCACACAAACGTCACTTTAAATGTAGAAAAACAATATTTTTCAATTTCAGAGTTCAGTGATGTTAGGATAATGGACTTGTTTTATTTTGCTCACAGTGGTACACATGGTATATCCAGGACTCCAGGAGAAACCGTTGTCTTGCACTCTTGCTGATGAACGGCGACCAGCTAGGCACCTAGGGTCTACCAATCCACCAGCTGGTGAAAGAATTTACAAAGTTTATCACCAAAGTCATGAGCAATAATCATCTTTTTCGCCATGCTTGGTTTTTTTTTTGTTTAAAGCTATTTTTACAATGATTGTGTTTTTTTTTGGGAGCAACTTTTGCAATGACTATGTGAGAAGAATAAACGGGTTATGCTTGAAATCAGGAGAGCGGCCGCTGGACCAAAGCCCAAACAATGGCAACTGAATTTGGCACGAATATCAAGAAATGCCATGAATCATGAGGAAGGTAGGTCAATCTGGGAATTATGAGTACAACTCAATGCTAATGGTGCTCTTAAGGCCCAAATTGGTGTATATTCGGTGTAGGCAGAATCGTGAGGGTCACTCCGCTGAACAAGTTGAAGACTGGAATATGCCTAGAAGGACTGAAGCATGTTGAGGGGTGTTCACAAAGGTTAGGAGAGCGTGCAATAGTGTATAGCTTCATAGCTTGTTGCTCAGTAGACTGAAACTTACATCTCCTCTGACACTAAAGTTCAGAAATTATGATTAGGAAAGAGAGTGCAATCGTACAACCCGTGGGTTAGCCCAATTACAATTAGCAATACGAACGGCGCGCTGCAACGGGGGCCCTCGGAGTCCGGGCGCTCGGACCGAGGCGGTCGTCCGAGCACCCCGCGCGGGAAACCGCACGCAGCAGGAAGCGCATGACCTTGGGACAAGCAGCACCGTACGTTGCGCGTGGAACATCGGTCGGTGTGTTCTGGAATATAGGTGGAACATCGGTCGATGTGTTCTGGAACACGGAAGAAAACGACAGAACATCGGAAGAAAACGACGGATCATCGGCTGATGTGTTCTGAGACATCAAAAGAAAATGACAGAACATCGGTCAATGTGTTCTGGGATATCGGTTGATGTTACGTGGAACGTGAGTTGATGTTCTGGAACATCGTTGTCAATTCTAACAAATACAATAAGAATTCTAACAAATACAATAACGAATACAATGGATAATGTTTTTTTATGAAAGAACAATGGATAATAAACAAAAGAAAGAAAAAGGAAAAAAAAGAAAAAGGAAAAAACAGAAACATATGTACTCGTACAGCGACACGGCAACGGAGGCGGCCTCGTACGCTTCCCGCGCACGCCTCTCGGACGACGACTGAGGTCCGAGCGCTCGGACCCCAAGATTGCCGCACTGCAACTCCCGTGTTGTTTTGGCGTAAGATTGTCCTTGTCTAGGCGAGCTCAAGGCAACTGATTGTAACATATCTTTTATACAATAATATAAGATCTCTCTTTTGCCAAAAAAATAGTAAATTTGATTCAGGCATTTTAAAAAATAAAAAAGCTATTAACAGTCACCATTGAGTTCTCTTGTTCATATTCAGATGAAATTTTGACGCGATTCTAACATAATTATTATATTGAACCTGATTCTAACATAATCAGGAAAAACATGCGTTTCGTTGGGAGATTTGGACTGATTGGTATAGAGTCTGTGTCACCTGTCACATCACTTGTTGATGATGGTATAGAGAATCGTCTCGCTCATTCCCTTCTCTCGATCTCTCGAGTCCATTTGCAATCGTTCGAAATGCGCAGTTGTGCCCAACGACATAAAGTTGCAGCGTTTGTTTCCTAGCGTTCGTGTTGATTCCTTGGTGGATTATCGGTGTGTATTATTGAAACTCTTTCCGATCCTATCTACCACATGTTTTTATAGGAAAGAAAAAGGATGTACTTGTCGGAGCGTACGGTCATTATCTTTGCCATATAAGGTGGTTGGATTGGTTTATCAACAAATTCTACTCCTAGTGGCGATATACATGGGGACATGATGAGCCACAGGATCTTTGAAAGGAAAGATACCCAACCCATCAACAAATGTCTCTGTTGTCGCCTCTAGGAGGGAGGAAGACAGTGGTGGCAATGCGATTCATTTCAGATTTCACCGATGATCGAGCATTCAGTTTAATATATATACAGGGATGTTTATAGCTTTTCAAATTGCATTAAATCATAAACAATTAATAAATACTAGTAAATGAGAGTAAAATAGGGAGTAGTCTATAGACATATCGTGCATTGTGTAATGTGGTGTGTGCAGTGGCCATTCTTGTATTATACAGTATATATACACAAGCACCGAATTACTCTGTAATCTATTTTAATAATATATGTTCCAGAGTATGATTTATTTTTTTCTTGTTTGTGTGGGGTGTGCGTGTGTTGGGGGGGGGGGGGCCCGGCCCTTGGGGGCGGAGTAAAAGGCTGACACTAAATTTAAAGAAATTTGTATTGTTGGCCGTCTAAAAAAAGAGAAAAAAGTATTATTTTTTTTGTTCCACACATGGATATTTGACATCCATACCCATTCTCCCCTCGTGATTTCTGGATGAGTAAGTTTATATCAGAAATAATACACTGCTATACTAGATATACAAATAAAAACTTCATGTAATCGTACGACAAATAAGAAGAAGAGAGCGTGTGCAATACTGCACGGGGTACAAGGTACAATGCGTCTGTTTCAAATCTGTTGTATAAATAGTGTACGTATATTATTATAGTACAATAAGAAAAAAAAGGGAACGTTCTTCTGGTACTACGTAGCGTGCAATGAATATGCAGACATCGGTAGAAGAGAACCAGTTTTTAGTTGGAAAAAAATTATCAATCATCAATAGAAACGCATAGGAAAAATATGCATTATTATCAAGCAAATCTGATAGAAAGGGTCTACTCTTCTCTGATTATTGAGATCGATCCAGAAAGATGTCATACAGTACAGATGGAGATGAACAAGAATTGGCGTGCATGTTAGCAAAGAACACGGCATACATGGCGAGAAGGAGGGGGAAGAGAGCAATAGAAACGAGAAGAGTGAGAGAGAGAGAGAGAGATTGGTCTTTATACGGGCTCGGCAACTTTGCGTGAGAGCTTAGATGCCGATGGTGACGACCGGCGCGAACGCGTTGCCGAAGGGGCAGTCGGCGCCGCCCGGCCCGCGGAGGGAGCTGAGGGCCGCGGCGCCCTCGAGGAAGTCGTTGATCGCCGTGGCGTAGTAGGCGCGCAGCCGCCGCAGCGTGCGCCTGTACAGCGCGGCCAGCCACCGCATCCGGAGCCGCCGGATCGCGCCAAAGAGCCTCCTTTTCCCACCAAGCCTCGCCACGGCCATCTTCTTCCTCTTCCTTCTTGGCCCCGCAGCAGGCACCGCCAGCGACGCTCCACCAACCGCCGCTCCGGCCAACAATCTCCGCGGCACCCGGAACATCATCGGCCGCCGCGGGGAGACGCGGGCCGCCGCAACGAGCTGCTGCTGGTCGTCGTCCCCCATCAGATCACTACTGCGTGCTCTCCTCTCTCTCCCGCTTGGCTGTGCCTGTTCTTTCCCTAGCAAGGCAAGGAGGCTAGCTAGCTACCAGTCTAGAGCTAATGGACAATGGCATGTGATGGGAGGGCCGTGATTCGTGCGGGAGTATGAGTAGTTTATAGGATACTATTAATCACTTAATTAAGCATGCAGAGAATTGTTTATAGACGGTGTGGATGGCTACTCTACTCTCGGAGATGGTAAGTTCACAGGGAGACGCCGTGTTATATACTTGTTGCTAATAGCTTTCTAGTATTATTACCAGCTCAATAAGCAACAAAACTAGGAAAGCATCTTGTTTATTTAAACAAACAGGAGTTAGCTAGTTTATTATTTTGTTGTGCATACGCTGACAGACAGCGACTGCTTATGGGGCTACAGAAAATAAATAAAACTACATGCAAAAGATATGCATACATGCATAGCAATTAATTTTGTTGGTCCAATTGATTCTCAGCCATTCCCAACTGCTTGATGGTGACATATGTGAACTCTGAGGGTCTTTTTCTCGCAACATTCCCAGCTCCGCTCCCCCGCGAGAATCACTGAAGCCCGGCCGGTTCTACTCCACGCTGTTATGCCGATCTCCCACCAGACTGACTCGATGGACAGACTGGCTCTTAACCTCGCGTTCTGATTAGGGACGCCCAGCCCAATGACATGGCTGGTGGATCCTCGTCGCACAGTACTATAAATAGGAGGTGGGGGCTAGGGCACAAAGAGCGTGGTTCATCAGACAGCCGCCACCCCTACTGTCTAAACCCTAGTACGATCGAGAGGGGTGCTGCCAGCGACGGGAAGCTTCACCGGCGTCACCACTCCTCCACCTCTTCATCGCCCGTCGCTGCCCGTGCGCAGAACGTCATCAACGAACCAGCGAGGTCTAACTCCAACGATGGTACCAGTCTCTACTTCTCTCTATTTCCACATCCCTCTCCCTCTGGTTCGGTGCACCGTTTCGGTGCACCATGATTTCTACTCGATTCATTCCAAATGCCAAAGAATACACCCTCTGATCTATATTCGATCCATGAACTTAACAATGGTATCAGCTCCAGGTTGTACATTAGTGTGTAGATCGGATTGGGGTAAAAGAAATCAAAAGAAAAAAACGAGTTGATTCAAGAATCGATTCAGAGAAATACCCAAACCCTAACTCTAGAAATCAAGAACAGAACAGAAATCGAAAAGAAGGAGGGGATTCATTTTTCTCCCAATGAACAAGAACCTTAATGCTAACTGCCTGATGTCGGATGGCGGTGAGGGGAGGAACATATCAGAGAAAAGAAAGGGTCAGCAGGATCTCCCTACCTGCTGGCCGCCACCGCCGGTTGCTCGACGGCGCTGCGCGGGAAAGACAAGGAGAGCCACCGCTCGACGCCATTTCGCCGGCGCAGAGGCTCCGGGTTAAGGGCACCACCACAAGGCCACTCGACGGAGGCGCGCTCACCCACGGGCGAGCGGCTCAGCGACGGCGCTTTTCCTCCGGCTGCCACAGGCAGCCGCAGCGACGCCGCTCTCCTCCATCTTCCTCTGGCCGCTCGGGCGGCCACCGCAGCTCCGTCGTAGCTGAGAGAAGAAGGGAGGAGGGAGAGAAAGGAAAGACAGAGGTCGGGGAGCCATCGACGCCAGCTCCGGCATGAGCATGAACTCGCCGCCGGCGTCCTCCACTCTACTCGGTCGCCGCGAGCGCTGATAGAGAACGAGATGAGTGAGAGAAAGAGGAAAAAGGAAATGGAGCCGGATCTGGGGGGCCCCGCTGGGTTCCTCTCCAGCGCGGATGGTCACGGCGTCTGCCGTCGCTGCTGCGTGCGGCGAAGAGAGAGAAGAAGGGAAAGAAGAAATGGATTAGGGTTTGGGGTTTCAGCCGACCGGTCGCGGTTTTGACCTTGCGAGAAGCGCGGACGGCCGTCGGATGCTGATGGACGGTCATTAGCTCTCGGGCCGACTTTTGGCCCATGCGGGCGAAGGCATTCTCGGCCCAGGCCCAGGTTGCGGCCTAGGCATGGGTGAGCGAGGCGCACGGGTGCAGGTAGGCTGCGGCGTTGTCTCGTTGGGCCGCTGCAGAACAGCAATAAAAAAAAGAAGGAAACTGCGCTGGGCCGTGGGCCGAAGTAACCGCGAGCGAGCTGCTGGGCCTGGGGCTAATTGTGCAGTAGCACTATTTTAGGCTGAATATGGACTTGATCCTTTTTTTCAGAAACCAGTTTTGATGAATTTCTATATAGCTTTGGGTTGCAGGTCATTTTGGGCCTCTGGCCATGAACAGTAGCTCGTATGAATTAACATTATTCTTCTTCAGAAGCATTCTTTATGAATTTGCATAGTTTTCCATCTCTACTCAATTTTGAACCAACAAAATAAATTGTATAGAGAGAAGGAATGGAAAAGAAATGCCTATGAAATACATTTAAAGAATGATTTGTTCATGTTTTCTGCTGCAAAGAAAAGAATTATTGCCTTCTCATAATTAAATTCGAACCAACGGGAGAATTTAATTTGGAGAGCAGTTGAAGTTATTGAGTGAATGATGAAAAGTTCATTCTCCAACTAAAATTGGAACCAACGGAAATATTTTAATTAGAGAAATAGTCAGTTTTATGTTTAGATAAATTATGATATTGTTATTTTCTGACCAACGTTGATGATAACAATATTGTAAGTTCATTTATGAGTTTTAAATTTTGAAGTTCAGGTCTTCAAAGAAACTTAAAGAAATGACAATGATCAAGAAATGCTAATGAACTAGAAAGACATTTTTCAAGTTTCCGCTGCAATGATGATGATTCTTCTAACTCAATTCGAACCAATGAGAGAATTTGATTTAAAGAAAAGTTAATAGAATTCAGTGAATTATGGTATTATTATTTTCTGAGCAAAGTTGTTTAATAGCAATATCATGATATGTTTTACGATTTATGCATTAATTCTATATCTGCCAATGGTGTTTTAGAATTGATGTAGAAGAATGATGTTTTATTCTATTTCTGTCCAACGATGATTTAGAATATGAAAGAAAAAATATTGTAAGTTTGAATTTAAAGTTTGAATCTCTAATAAATTTTGCATCACAATGAATTTAAAGAAAAAGAAATGCTCATGAAATAAAAAGAATGTATTTCCGTGTTTCTGCTGCAACAATGATGATTATCCTCTAATTAAATTCAAACCAACGAGTGAATTTAATTTTTGAGGAGACATGTTTGACTAAGATAATTGAATTTCATATGTTGATTTCATTTCTGCCCAACGGTGATGTGGAATTAATATAGAAGAATATTATTTTATTCTATTTCTGCCCAACGATGATGTAGAATACAACGTAAAGATTCTAAAATTTAATGAGCATTATCGATGATTATTGTTGAATGTTTTTAGATAAAGAACTTACTGTCTTTGAAAGAGAAAAGAGAATGAGCCATAAGATGAAAAGTGTAATTTTTGCATTAAAGAAAACCATCATATAAGGGGCAGTGTTCTCTTTAAAGGATGGATTGAAAGAAAAGGATGATTCAGGTGCATTGATCTAAGAAAAGGAGATAGAACAAATGAGAGTTTAGTTTAAGAAATGACTTTTATGTGCAATAAGAGTGTAGTTTAACAAATGTATTTTAATTTTTCATTCTAAATCACTTTGATATGAAATGTAATGAGTTATACGCATGTTTAATTTGACCAACGTCAGATTAAGTATGTGTGTTCAAGAGTATTTGTATTTACTTTTTTAAATTTGATAATTGAATATGCCCTGAGAATCAATTTTGTCATTGATGTCCTGTTATTGGGAACTAAGAATCAATTTTATCATTGATGTCTTGTTATTGAGAACTATCCCGCATGGTGGGGGAGATTTTGACAGAACTTATCCTGCATGTGGGAGAAGAAAGTTGCAAACCAAATGATAAGAATAACATACAAGTGTGACTTGCAGAAGTACCGAATGACTCTGAAGTGGGATAAGGAAAGTGTACTCCTAAAAGATTTATAAAGTAACTTTATTTGCATGACATAGTCATGTGGATGAAGTAAATAATGAAAGTTTCCTCATTTATAAGATTTTGAATAGTTTCAAAATTATGGCAGAAAAGTTCTTGCCATATTTTGAGGGGGAGATTTGTGAGATCAATTAAGAAACAGAAAATCAAGAAGGAAACAGAAAATCAAGAAAGATACTCTCCTATATTTTTTTGACAATGTGATGCATGATGTACATTATGAATAAAAGATAAATGTGATATAAAGATGAATATGATATGAAGAAGAGTGATCTATAAAAGATGAATGTGATTGTTGAGGGAGTACAATAGTCACAATTATAATACCCCTAAGTAAAGAAATAGCTAGATTCCTAAACCTTTTATGGTTCCAATAGGAAGATAGCACAGTGAGAGATACTAAAATGGTGCTCAAAGCGTCGTAAGAGGTTATGACAGATTAAACCCAAATAAGAAATTTGAAGATACACCATCCTTATAAAGGATGGAGTAATCTGGGGGAGCATGGTATATAGATACCTAAAGAATTAAATAGAAGTGGGATTGAATGCCCACTACTATCTCTTTGGTAGAAGCCATGAGAGACGTTCACTCATCCAAATGGCAAGAAACAAAGTTAGATGAAATAAAATCGATAAATATCAATGATGTTCAGGATTTAGAAGAAGATGTTTGGGATTTAGAAGAAATTTCTAATGGAGCCAAAATAGTAGGCTGTAATGGGTCTACAAGACGTAACGTGGCTCTAGAGAGAACGAAGAAAAATATATATCATAACTTATGATGGAAAGGGTCATGCAAACAGAATGAACAGATTATAATGAATGTTAATGGCACAATACGATTAAGAATTAAGTCATATGAATATAAAGATGGCATTCCTCAACAAGGATTTATATGCAAAGTTTACATGGCCTAACCAAAAGGTTTTTTTATGGAAGAAATAAAAATGCATGGGAAGCCGCTTGGAGAGAACTATTTATGGATTAGAGCAAGTCTCTAGAAAACATAATTTAAAGTTGATGAATCAAAAGAGAGTTTGGATTTTAAAGAAAATGTAGAGGACAATTGTATTTATGTAAATGAATGGAAAATTTACTTTCTAATCCTATGTGTGGATGACATCTTACTTGCTAGTAGTGATATTAATCTACTATTGGAAAGAAAAGAAGTTTTGTCCTCAAGTTTGAATAAGAAGAATCTCAGTGAAGAATTATTTGAGTTAAAACTCATTGAAAGAGAATAAGAGGGGTATTACAACTATCATAAAGGGATACTTAGAAAATATTCTGAAGGAATGAAGTATGCATGCGAAAAAGACCTATGCCTATTCTTATAGTTAAGGGTAATAGATTTGAGAACTTGAAATATTTTTGAAGAACCAAAATAAGATCGATCAAATGGACATCCTATATGCTTCAGCTGTTGGAAGCTTGATGAATTGAATAAGAACTTACCCTGACATAGTTCATGTATCTGGGATGTTTTGGCAGAAGTCGAATCCAGATATAAATCACTGGATTGGAATAAAGAATGTCTTAAAAAGATTAATAGCCTCGTGTAGAATAATGAAGATCAAGTACTCTCAAATAGTTGTGAGTACAAAGACAAAAGTTCAGCGAGATGTGTAGTGAAATTCACAATCACTAATACTCGTTGTTCGAGCTTTAATGTGGAAAAGCTCCAAAGAAACAATTATGATATGATGAATGAAACAAAGTTATGCAATGGATGTTATGAGGTTTAGAGGACAGATGAAATGGTTAAGAGAACCTTTACCCGGAATAGATAATGGTTGACAACAACAATAATCATTTAAATAAGTATCTTACTCCTATGACAACAGGTCAAGTGTGCTTCCAAACACATTGACATAAATATATTCGTTGTAAAGGAGAAAGTCCAGAATCATTTTAAAGATATTGAACATATAAATAATAAGAAAGAACTTGCGGATCCGTTTACTAAAGGCTTACCACCCAGTGTGTTCAGAGGACACACAGTCGATAGGGGTTTATGGTATAGCCTATGATTGCGGACAATAAAGGGCCCAGAAGAGAGTTTTGTTTTAGAACGGAGAAAGTGTGTTGTGGCTGTTAGTCTAATGACACTAATTGCTGTGACGATGAGACACGCTCAATGCACTAATCTGTAATGAAATGAGACAGAAGTAAGAAAGATTAGAATTGAAGTTTGAAGTATGAAATTAAAGAATGAAGAGAATGATGAGAGATCAAGGGGGAGAATGTTAGTTTGATCTCCCACCAGACTGACCCAACGGACAGACTGGGCCTTGACCTCGTGTCCTGATCGGGGACGCCCAGCCCAATGACATGGCTGGTGGACCCCCGTCGCACAACACTATAAATAGAAGGTGGGGGCCAGGGCACAAAGAGCGTGGTTCATCAGACAGCCGCCATCCCCACTGTCCAAACCCTAGTCCGATCGAGAGGGGTGCTGCCAGCGACGGGAAGCTCCACCAGTGTCACCACTGCTTCACCTCTTCACCGCCCGTCGCTGCCCGTGTGCAGAACGTCTTCGACGAACCAGTGAGGTCTAACTCCAATGACGGTACCAGTCTCTACTTCTCTCTATTTCCACACTCCTCTCCCTCTGGTTCGGTGCACCGTGTCGGTACACCATGATTTCTACTCGATTCGTTCCAAATGCCAAAGAATACACCCTCTAATCTACACTAGTCGATCCACGAACTTAACACACGCTACTCTTAGTGAGAAGCGTTTTCGCCGCGCGCAACCTGCACTACGAGTGTGGAGTGGAAAGACCCGCTCTCCACTGCTTTATGCCTCTCTCTCGTTTTTCTTGCTTATGGTATCAACCACTCGTACAATCTCTAGATGGTCAAAGCTTCATGCTTGTATATACATAAGAAACTGAAACACATGCTTGGCCTCATCGTTCACAGGCACAGCGCACGAGGATATGTTCTGCTGACTCCGTGTTTCAAAATATCCAGCGATTGTACAGGAAAGCTCAAGGACCCAAAAAAATAGATTACATCTTTTTCCTATATATACATATGTTACTAGCAAATATACCCATGCATTACAACGGGATAAAAATAAATAAATATTTATACAAAATGATAATTTGAATATTATACATCTACTCCCTCGGTCCCTAAATAAATGTCACTTGCACTTTCTAAGAAGTAATATTTATGGTACACAATTGGTATCATTGTAAAGATCTTTGAATTTAGATTTTTAACAAAATTTTTTAGAGATGCAAATGTTGCACATATTCTAGAAATCAAGTTAAACTTGTGGCACATACACCAACGGCAACAACTACTTTATAACGGAGGGAGTACTTATCTTTTATGCTTTTATAATTTATTGTACGATGACCATCACATCTATATTATAAGTTAATGCTGACAATAATAAAATTATACTATTCAACCTATATATCGAATTAAAATATATATTGGAATATGTTCCTTCCGTTGCAAAGCGCATAAATATTTAGATATAAATATATTATAATTTAAATTTTCCAAACTAACCATATATTTCTATGACTTAATATCTATGTTTGTAACTTTTTTCATGCATCATATCAACCTTTATATCATTGTTATCAATGTGTCAAGGATTGGTCTATTTGCCAATAATTGTAACAAGAGACACCTCTTAATTTTTTTTACACAACAACCTTCTCAAGAATTAAACAAATACATTTATTTAGATTTATTAGACAATAATACACTCAAGATTCTGGTACCCACATAAAAATTAGTTGTACCATCGACTATCCATATTTTAATAAAAATAAAATTTATTTCTAATCAAAACTACACATGGTGTAAATCTTTCTCCACAAAACTTAATGCGCAAACAACTTTTGGACAGGAACCAAAAGCTTCGAGAAAATTCGATACAATGAAAACCTCCTCCTCGTAGCTCTAGGCCATCTCTGTGTAGTCTGGGCCTGCCTCTGACACATTCTTGGTCATCGACAAACCTATATGCATACAACATATGGAAGTATGATTTAAAACGTCTATAGATAAAAGCACAACCTAACAAGATTCATAACATCTATGGACATATCACATTTTTACGAAGCTAACATTTTTTGATGTTTTACTAATTTTTCTATAATTTTTGTTTAATTTGCAAGATCTCTATCTCTAATCTATACCTATCTATAAAGAGGCAAAATTTCTCCACCTCTTTTTTTTTTACCTCTCCGTGTCCTATATGTTTACGGTTAAAAAACCATAATTGAAACTATAATATCTATTAATAAATCTTCAAAGTTTCCAACACCTTTTTTGTCCTCTCTTTTAATTTCTGTCCGTCATCAGGTTATGTCCGGATCTTTTTTTATTCCGTTTTGTGTCCGCTGACGAAAAGAACAAAAATACCATTGTCATTAGGATTTGAATCTTGGTCTCCACTGTTCAATTACAGGACGCTACCACCACAACACAAGGGGTCACATGATGCGTAAGTCAAAAAAAAGACTTACATGATGCTAAACGAAGCTTTTTTATTTAATTTCGTAACAATTTCAAATACTCATATCCGCTAGCCAAACAAAAATACTATAAAAATATAGTATTGATAAGTACATGTATATGTATATATAGAATAATCTAGCAAGACAACAAAATATAAATAATAAATCAAACTATAAAAATATGGTATTACGTGTATTAAAATAATCTAACAAGAAAAAATATAACTATAAAAATATGATATTGCATATATTAAAATAATCTTGTATATATTATATATAATAGTATTAAGATATATCTACGGCTAGACTTAGAACTACTCTTGTACAGCTGGCTATAGAATAATTTTATTTATAGCCATGATAATTACAATACTAATTTATGAGATTATAGTAAATACTTACTATATGATTTACTAGAACATCATGGTAAATATCCCCATTGTTATAGTAACACAATTGTCGTAAATATTTATTCGTAGTTATTATATTATATTATTGTAAATAGAGGTCAATAAGTACTAATTAGTTCCAATGGCCATCCATTGATATGTCTATGAAGCTACTAATTAGTTTTCGTCGAGAATAATAGTCTATATTCATTTTTGTTTAATTAGGTTACATAATCACCAAAAGATATACTCCCGCTTTATTCATTTGTTGGGGTTGTTTTAGGGTCAGGCCAAATGACCAAGGAGGAGCGGCGCATGTAGTGTTGCCTATTAATAGCTGCTTCGTTTTAACTCCATCGGTGACTGTTGAATTAACTCGGCCAATGAGGAGGAGCCGCATGAGCCTAGGATAA
Organism: Bothriochloa decipiens; assembly: GCA_023333625.1. Lineage (NCBI taxonomy): Eukaryota > Viridiplantae > Streptophyta > Magnoliopsida > Poales > Poaceae > Bothriochloa > Bothriochloa decipiens. The sequence goes on from CM041637.1 coordinate 4,252,776, forward strand.
GGTGAAAACCGCGGTCTAGCTTAAACGACTCTGATTCTTGAAGATTTTTTGGTAAGATGACTTTGATAAATAGATGAAGAAAGTGATATAAAATATAAATTTTAGTTGGTATTAACTGTGACTGCTATGTCACCCACAAGCCAAGGACGACCGACCTTATAATTATTTTATTTATTTAACGTTGGCTTAAATGTAATTAATAAATTCAATAAAAAATATTTTATTACTATTGGTATAAAAATTATACAATAAACATGCGTCTTGTTGCAACGCACGGACACTCTATCTCTAACCTAATCTAACTAATACTTAATCACCGAAATTTCACGCAACTTTTCTGTCCGCCACTTTTTATCCGCCTTCGGTGTCCGTGCCGTTCACGTTTTACCAGTTACAGCGTGTCTGTTTGATAGTTTAGGGGAAAGGATGAGAAAAAAAAAACAAAATAAAGAAGGGTTCCAGGTAAAAATGTGCGAGACGTAGAGAGCAAGTGGGAAGGCCTAAACTGAATTTAACAAAATCAAATATTCCTAATGTAAAAGTACAGCTTACACGGGCCTTCGGTTGATGGGCTCGAATTCATGAGGTGTTAGCCCTCAACTCAGCATATATTTTAGTTTAAAAAAACTCAGCATATATGTTTTTAATTTAAAAGAAAAGTCAGCATATGTTTTTTAATTTAATGTCATATTTAATTCATGGTTTTTTAAAATTAAAATTCACATAGTTCAATGACGAGAAGCTGGAGATTATAAAAGAAAAATACTTTTAGCTGCAATAATTTAATGATGTTGTGACTATAAGAATTTGCTTGAGACCATTCAAACTAAAAGGTGTTTAGTAGCTTGTGCGACAGTGTTTTCTGTAATTTTTGTACACCATATTTTCTAATTACATATCATATTTAGTTCATGGTTCTTGAAGTTAAAATTCACGTAGTTTGATGATAAGACGCTCGAGACCTAAAAGAAATACATTCAGCTACAATAATAATTTAAATGACGTTTGTGACACTATGAGCTTTGCTTGAGACCGTCCAAAGTAAAAGGCCTTCAAGCAAGTTGTGGGATGGTGCTTTTAGTAATTCTTGCATAGCATGATGAAGAGATTAAGGTTTGAGGAAAAATATTTTTTTCTCAAATATTAACTTTGTGTCATATTTATGTTTTGCAATATATTAGAGTTTAGGGATATATTTGAGAAAAAAATATGATCCCATTATTTAAATAATAGATTAAAAGATTGTAAGTTTGCTATATCTTTTTTCTGCCAACTCAATTATTTTCATGTCATAGCTAAAGCACAACAATTTAGTGAAAATTTTATGCATAATTACTACTATTGACCTTTTTTATGCTCACTCCGCTGTAAATGAAATCAACTCTTACAATTATCTTAAATTGAACTATTTTAGTTTTGACCATATTTCTAGCAAAAGAGTATAGTATTATGACACCAAATTAAAATTATTATGACATGTAGTTGCAGATGGGCGAGAAACACATACTCTACATTTGAATTGTATGTATTAATCAACGGTTGAAGGTCATGTGACCATTTGAATTGAATCAAATCTATTTGGCATAGAGATACTATTATTTATTTTCTTTCGTTGCAACGCACGGACATCTTTGCTAATGTTTATAGAAAAGGAGAAAACAAAAGAAAAAGAAAAAAGACTTAAATGGGCTACAAGAATCCTGCACTTGTAAATAAACAAGCCCACCAAGAGGCCCATCCACATCTAAACATTTTTCATTAGGAACCCCGATCTATTTTAAAAATTATTAAGATCCTTTCACCTTTATTTTGTACATGATATTTTTACATCTAGAACCCTATATTTCTTTTTTTCTCTTTCCCACTCCAAATATCCCTTATCACGTTAAACAACGTGAATCCGATGCTAACACCAGCGGCGGTGGCAGACAGAAATTTTGTCCTTTGGTGGCGGACTGAAATTTTCTCTATTTATTATTACTAGCAAAATTATCCGTGCGTTGCAACGGGTGTCGGTGACGACGGAAACACATGCATGATAACAATCAATTTCACTATTTTAAGGAGATGAAAATTCTTGAGCCAATAATTTATCCTAGTTCATTTATTTTGTCTTGATTTTGAAGATAATGATGTTAGTTATACTACTTCTAAATATTTTGCACAACAAAAAAAATTATAGTCATTATGGACTAATTAGTAAATCTAGTTTTCTTTTCAACGAACGAAATCTGCCGATGCTTTTTCATTTGGCTTTGTGTTAGCAATCAAAACTCTTGGGAGTTGGGACTCGTTGGACAGTGGTCAATCTTAAATAATTTAGAAAGTGGATTTTTATTATAGCATGATGTATAACCAATTTACTTATGTCCATGGCTCGGCTCTTGCTCGTAGCAATCTAGTTGCCACCGCTTAGCTAGCCGCAGAGGCTGCAATATTGGAGCAAGGGCCATCAGTGTCTTGTGCATCATCCCCATAAAAAGCTTGTGTAGATCGTTCGTCCTGCGATAATTGGGATATCATCCGTATTGAAGCTAATCTCCACCGTGTTCACTTTAGTGCTGCCTGAAAAGAACCTATCCATTAGGTCCAACTCCATCGATTTGTCGAGTATCTTCATATCCTCCTGGAGTTGGCCAGGCAGAAGCTATTGTTAGTACTTAGTATGTATTAGTGTCCATTGGCACATTATACTCAGTAAACTTGCTTTTCACTAATGGACGACGCGTGGGTAAGCGAGAAGCATGTACTATACGTGGGTGTGCGGATGCTTTACGTGGAATTCCTTCACTAAGATCTACGCTCTGGATGTACAACATGTGTTTGCCGTATCAATCAGAAGCGTGTACTCATAGCCACGCATATACATACCGCATCATCTATTTTTCCTTGTTGTTTGTATCCAAGCCAAACGATAAGTTTCAATTATATTATTATTTATATAATTTTTCCAACAGAACAAGTACTTGTTGCCTAATAAAATAGGTGCTCCAGAATTCCAGTTCATCTAGGACTCTATCTGCTCTTAAAATCTCTCTCTATCATCTATTATATATGTCGAAAAATCTATATGTATATATGGTATCTATTTATTTATTTATATTCTTTACTTTTGGATTTGCAAGTAAAGATAATTTATAGTAGAAAATCTTTGCGCTCTCTGAACCTATATGTATGCAACATATGTAAGAATGATTCAACACACTACAGACAAAAGCACCACGTAACAAATTTCATAAAATATATGGATAGAAGGTTCAAAAAATATATATGGATAGATCATATTTTTAATGAAACTGACAAAACTGGTTTGGTATTTTTCTATGACTTGGTGAATTTTCCAAAATCTCTAATATTTTGCATCGGGTTTCATAAAATATATGGATAAATCATATTTTTATTAAACTAACAAAACAAGTTTCATATTTTCCTGATTTTTCTATGATTTTTGGTGAATTTTGTAAAAAATCTCTAAGATTTTGCATCAGGAACCCTGATCTATTTTAAAAACTATTAATACTCTTCCACCTTTTCTTTGTGTATTGTATTTTTATATCTGGAATCCTGTATTTCTTACTATTTTTTCCTAGTCTAATATTACCGTATACCATAGGAGGCCGATGTTTTTTTGTTTCCCTAGATACACACGAGCCAACGGTGACGGACAGAAAAACAGGGCGGACAGAAAAATTGTTAGAAATTTTGCTAATTTATTATTAGGTATAGACTAGCAAAGATGTCCGTACGTTATAATGGGAGGGAAAAATAATAATAACTATAGTCTTATCAGGGCCGTCGATGAGGGCGTGCAAGTTGGGTGACGGAACAGGGCCCCAAATTCGCAGAGGATGGAAGTGTGAAACGTCATGCCCGGCACCCGGCGGCAAGCACTAGCTGGCGCTGGCTCTACTCCCATTCTAGCGAGCTGTGACCTCTCTTCAGGCCGTTGAGAGCAAACAGCGGCAGCCAGCAGGGACCGAATAACGAAGGGACACCGGACAAACAGGCAGCCAGGCACACGGGACGTCAACACCTCAGGTGCTTCCCAATTTGATTAATTTAAGTTACATATTTCGATGAGTACATCAAAGGGCCCCAATTTGCTTTCTGCACAGGAGCCCCCATTTTCTGGAGACGCCCTGAGTCTTATAGACATCAACTCAAATGGATAATAGTTTGATTTAATATTAATTCTAAAGGTTATTTCATTTGGACAGAGTGGATATAAGAAACAGTCTCCTAAACAATAGTTTTAGTAGCGTCTTGGTAGTGTTTGTGACCCAGTCGAGGAACCAATGTTGATCTCCATTTCAGAACACATTCAATTTGTAATTGATAATGATTTAGCCATGTATGAGTAATGGAAAGGCTTATTTCCCCTCAAAAAGAAAATAAATAATGTTGACCTACCACTTGTGATTTTGCAAAACCTTTTCCTTCTTTATCGTGTTCTCCACTAAATTGATGCCGCCTTGCCGTTAACCATTGGCCACGCCCACTTCTCAGCATTTGCTACTTCTACACGACGTCGACGATCTTATTCGATTTCTTAGCATCGAACATATCCATGTGCAGTTGCGACGCCAAACCTCTCCACCGATGCAGTATGGAGTGGTGATGCGGGGAGACTGAGAGCTATACTTGGTATGACAGAGTAGAAGCACTGAACTACTGCTACATATTTATTTCATTTATTAGTGCCTGTTTGGTAGAGCTTTAGCAGCAATAAAAATAGCTCTAGTCCTGGCTTATATGGTAAACCTGATTATCTTATGGAGCCAAACATGTTTGAAAAAAATTGTGTCATAAAATAGCTTTGGCTGCTATTGAAGAGTGAAATATCTATGGTTTTTCTTTTTTCCTATTTCCTTACTTTTATCTCTTTTCTTTTCCCATTTTTTTATTTTTCTTTTCTTTCTATTCTATCTCCCTTATCCTATATTCCCACCGCACGAAACCTCTCACCTGAGTCGCAGACGACTTCTCCACGCACCGCAAATTCTTCCGTTCCTCGCCACACGCCTACAGTCCACACAGGCCACCACTGACTCCCCGTGCTGGGTTTCGCACCCCTGCCCTTCCAGCCTCATGTCCCTGGCACAAAGGCGACCATGCCCAAGCGACCGCACGTCCCAGCGGCAACGGCATCCCCGCGGCCACATCGGCTCCTGCCCTTCCAGCGTCATGTCCCTGGCACAACAGCGACCATGCCCAAGCGACCGCACGTCGGCATCCCCGCGGCCACAGTGGCTCGCACTCTGGCACCCAATGTATTTTAATAAAGCATTATTATTTATTCTCTGCGTTAACTTATATCATGGATGTCACATTTAAAATATAATTAGATATATATCATTCATGTTATCATTTTGCATGAATGTTCAATAGTTTTTTTCAGGGCATAGTTGCTAGGTTTAATAATAGGCGTAGGCTGACGAGAATTAGCACACGACGGGAGCATGTGGCGTTCGAAACGCTGGTCGGCTCTTTTATCCTAGACTAATGTCAATATTTGTTTTTCTTTTCTTAATCGGACACGGGCATGCAGACTTTTTTTTTCTTTTCTTATTCGGTTGCCACATGCATACTTTCCTCCTGGTTTTCCTATTTGTTCACGGTATGCAGCACACGATCGTTTTTGGTTTTTAAGGGAGGGAGCGGATCAGGCGGACAGAAAAAGAGTGAACAAAAAAAAGCGGACTGAAATTTTCAGGATTTAGTAGTAGAGAAGAGAAGAAGAAAAAAGAAGAAGAAGAGAAGAAGGGATAGATGATGATGATGATGATGATTATTATTATTATTATTATTATTATTATTATTATTAATAATTATATATTATATATTGTTATATATTGTTATATATTATTATTATATATTATTATTATTAGATAAAATTTTTAAAATTTTCAATACATTGCTTATATATGTGGAAGCCGTATCCTTCACGTATCGGTATGGTATCCGACACGGACCAACCCAACGCCAGTTCATAAAACAAAGATTAACTGCACGAGCCATGCTCGAGACAGAATCAGGCAGAGATAGGCGATCAAGGTGATCGAGTCGGGTGCGGCGATGTCGGCGAAGAAGCGGCCGGAGATGGAGAGGTCAGCAAAGGAGGTAGCGGAGAAGAAGGCGGCGAGTTGGTTGGAGTCGGAGAGGCCGGCAAAGGAGCGGCCGAACAAGGAGACGGCGAGGAAAGCGTTGCTCGATTCATTGAGTCGACGCGGTCTTCTCCGTTCGCCGGGCTCCATCCTTGTCAATCTGGACAACTGCGATGAAATCGGCGCCACCATCAACTTCGAACGCTTCCTCCACATCAGCACGTAATAATCACGTCACCGGACTTAGAGCATCTCAACAGTTTCTAACACTCCCAAAACTACAGAGTTTCTTCCAACTCGCCAAAAATTATTGAAATTTAAATAAGACCATCTTCAGTGGTTTTAATAATTCACTCCTAAACTATGAAGACAATTTTACATCAATAATCGTATACAATTGTACATTTGCATCAGGAATTCTTTCATACTATTGATTCTTTTACACACATTTCTATCTTTAGATTGGCTAATGGATACACAAGTAGATATACCCATGCTATCGGAAAAATTAGAAAGTGGGATTGGAAATTAATGGATATAGGTTGGTCTCATTCTTGCCAAAATTGATCTAGGCCAAAATTGATGGAAATAGATATACCCATGCTAATGGATACACGAAATGATATGATACACAAGTAGATATACCCATGCATCATGTTTTGATCTATTTTGGTAATACATTGTTTTGCTATCCGGGACTTTTTATTTTTGGGACGTAAACAACTACCCTAAAATCACTAGGCATTTTGTTATTGAAAAATATGTTTGTCATTTTTTAGACTGTTTTATTTTTATTCTATACCCGTTTTGTTATTGGCAATAATATTTGTTAGTTTTATTCTAGACCCGTGGAGAAGGAGAGGTTTCTTGCAATGGAGAAGCATATCTGGAATGCTGCAATGGATTTTTGGAAATCCAAAGATATTGTATGAGATCTCTGATATTTTTTCAAAACATTTATTATACTTTGTGAACATATGATCCTTTAATTAAGTTCTAAATTTTATGTATTTTGACTGCAGAGTTGTGAATATGATTTAATATCTGAAACCATGACCATATACCCTATGATTGAGGACACTATTGGTACCATTACAACCTTATAGGTAAAAAGAGGGATATTGCTTGTTCTAGGTCTAGGTCTGTGTTAATTTTTGTTGAAGTCAAGTGCAAATCAAAACCCATTATTAAAGAGAGGAGCTATAGTGTGATGTCTTGCGCCACGCTGAAAGGTCCCTATGTGATTTTAGCAATTGAGTGACAACTTTAGGTTAGACTAATGTGTTAAATTGAGAATACACAGGGAATTAGTCCATTAGGTGAATGTGCAATGGAGGAGCTCAATTTCATATGTGACATGACATGGAGTCATGTGACCGAGATGGAGAAGATCAAGATTAGGCTTGGCTCGATGGACCGGTGGATGTGTGAAGGGCAAGTCAAGGCTTTGAAGCGATGGACCATGAGACGGTGAAGCTTGAGCAAGACTTGGCGCCGATGGACCATGAGATGGTGAAGAGCAAGTGAGGTCAAGATCGATGAACCAAGAAGATTGCATGATGATATGAAGTGGATCATATCATTTCGTGATTGTGTCGGTGCATGTGTTGCATTGGCACATTGGAAGAAGACGGTGGAAATAGAAATGCGCAAGGCAAAGATATAACCTAGGACATTTCATTTCACCGGTCATGAGATGTGTAGATAAGTTGATGACCGGGTTTAGGATTGATAGCCGTACTATCAAGAGGGGCAAACTTGTTTGCATATTGGTCATCTAGTGCCACTTGAGCGATCTAACTTTGCGACATGCTAGGATCAAGTGGCGTTGTGAGAATAAGTGAAAAATCCTTTGAAAATGATTATGAAAATGCTAACACACTTGCACATGGTGATGTACACTTGGTGGTATTGGCACATTTGCAAAGGAGAAGGAGTTGGAGATGTTTCGGAGAACTCATGTGCTTGAAAAAGAGAGATGATGATCATTGGATTGAAAAACTACTTTGATCCATTGTGCTTTGGATCAAGAGGGATACATGGTTGTGTAGCCCTCTGAATAAGTTTTCCATAGAGTCTAAGATCATCGAAAACGGAGTTCGGAGCTAAGAGATATGCCCATTTTAGTGCGGGGTGATACTGGACCAGCGAAAGTTCCGGTGGGCCTGGACCGAAAGTTCCGGTCAGCCCAGTCCGAGCAACCGCGCACCCTGATTTACTTCTGGTTCTCGAGCAGAAGTTCCAGTGGAAGTTTCGATGGATGACCGAAAGTTCTGGTCAGGTGACCGGAAGTTCCAGTAGGTCAAATCTGGGTTGGCTATATTTGTACTAACCGAAAGTTCCGGTGGGGCTCTGTCGGAAGTTTCGGTTTTTAGCCCGAAATTTGAACCTAACAGCTCTATTTGAGTGGGGCTTATAAATAGAGGGGTGGCCGGCCATTTGTGCATGTTGAGCACCTTGGGGACTTAGTGTCTAGGCTTGGAGAGTGCTTGGAGCCCTCTAACTCACTCATGCTTGATAGTGTTTATCCGATCGAGTGAGAGAGCGATTCTAGTGTGTTGCATTGAGAGATTGCATCGAGTGGCACTAGGTGTTCGTGTTGCAAGTCGGTGTGCTTATTACTCTTGGAGGTTGCCACCTCCTAGACGGCTTGGTGGCAAGAGACTCCATCGAAGCACGCACGGAGATTATGCGGTGCTCCGGAGAAGAGATTGTGAGGGGTTCTTGAGCCTTCCCAGCGGGAGTCACGAATTGGCTACTCTAATTGAGCCCGTGGCTTGGAGGATCCCCATCTTGTGTTGATTCATCGCACCCAAGGCTGTGGGTTTGGCTAGGCGACGTCAATTAACGAGTGAATCTCCAAGTGGGTGTATCGCCACAAGAGGATGTAGCTTGGTGGCAACCAAGTGAACCTCAGTAAATATCGCCGTGTCATATTGTGTCCACACTTCGCGGTGGTTTGTCTCCTTTCACAAGCTTGTATTTATATTTATATATATTGTGCTTGTGTTGTTGCTCTTGCAATTAGTTGGCTTGTGTAGCTATCTAGTTGACTTCTAGCTTGTGTAGCATAGAAGTATCTCTTGTGTGGCTAATCAGCTTGTGTAGTCTATTTAGTAGATTTGCTTAGTTTGTGTAGCTAAGTAATTTGAGCTCTTGGGTTTGGCTTGTGTAGCCTTGTCCTTGAGCATCTAGTGAGTTTAGGTTAGCTTTGTGCTTTGCTTATTAGAATTAGGTAGGTGCTCTCTCTTTTATGAAAATACTAGTTGCTTAGGTTTGTATGATCTTGCAAGCTAGAATTGATTAGGAGGACAATAGCTAGATTGGCACCTTGCATTCTCTTTAGGATTTTTTACAAGGTGTGTCTAGAGTCATAGCTAGAGGGGTGAAGTCTTGACTAGACCGGTAGTTTTTATTCCGCATTTGTTTCGGTTAGCCGGTGTGATAAGTTTTAGAAAGGATTATTCACCTCCCTCTAGTCCGTTATCTCGACCTTTCACACGCTAGGTATGAATATTCTTCTTCTTCTTTTTTTGACCGAAGTCAGCGAGAGAAACCCCAGCCTATTTTTTCATAATGAATATTCTTCTTCGATAGCTGATAACACTAAAGTAGCCTTTTTATTGAATCTCTTCATGCTTGTGTGCAGATGAGAAGAGCGGCTATGACTGCAGATTATGTCCTACTTTTATGAATATTAGGCATCCACCGAGGGGATGCTTTATTTATGGTAGTGACGAAGATGGGCAAAATGTTCTCAGTCCCTGATTGTGCAGAGTTTTTGTACTGTTTAATTTAATGGATGAGAAGCATTTTGAATAAATCTTGAATAGGTTTGAATATTTATCAGCATCGTACTAATATCATTATTATTAATGAGATTATGTAAGAATATGGTAGCCTACCATTCATTAGTCTTAATAATATGTTTGTTTGATATATGCTAGTTTTTTTTACATTTGTATCAATATCGAACAAGTTGAATTAGTATCGACTTAGTTATCTGAAAACATGCAGGATATCAAATCATACAATGAGATTTGGAATATTTGTGCTGGGTATATACTTCTTTTGTCTTAATACCATCTTGCATTGTGATATAACAATTGTAGAAGCACTTATTGATTTATCTTTATAAGTTTCTTCAACTTCATTGGTCGTTCATATTCTCTCTTCGACTTGTATTATTATGTCATACAATCACTTTGTGATTCACTAATACAACAAGACCGCACTAGTGTTAATCAACTCGCCTGTAGTTGGCTCCAAAATCACCAGTGTTAATCAACTCGCCTGTAGTCGGATCCAAAATCCTAAAATCATACGGTCCTTCGATAACTGGATATCTCAATCTAGCCAGTCACCTTTAATAACGATACAAAGCCAGACCATTCACAACCTCGTAAGTTATAGCAAAGTGCAAGGCAAGGGCCACTTACCATTAACAAACATGAGAATATTCAACATTTTTTTAGAATGTCTGACATAACTTAATCGACATGAGTTCCAAGGCAATGGATCCGTGCGCACTAGGACAACTTCCTTTCCTGCTAGCACTAATACCCACCTTTACGTGTTGTCGTTTCCATTTATGAAACCAAACAACACCCGAGATCATCACCTTGTGATCCTAAACATGGCAACAAGGGTGTGACATGAACTTACGCCATCTTTCTGAATTTGGAAAGACTGATCTTCCAGTAGAATGCTAGATAGAGCACTTGATGTGAGCGGAGATCCCATTGGGTATGGAAGAACAAATAGTCTAAATCTTTTTTTTTAAAAAAAAAATCTCATGATCATATCATAAACATACTCAAGACCTGTGTTAACTACAACTGTATTAATCTCAGTCGATGTGTGTGTTAAACAAAACCTCATCGGTACTACTTCGTCCACGATTTCTTCCACGCTATGCCTAAATACCATTACTGTTTTGTAAAGTCTAAATAATTACGTATAGCTAACAACAATGGTCATGGAAGTCCACATCTAGTATCAATATCCTACTAATTTCAAAAGGGGAACAAGAGAACAGCGCCCCTGTCTAAAAGCTTGTGCGCAACACTCAAAAGCTTGAAGTTTGTACCGGTTCTCTTACTTGCGAGTAGTGAGTGAGTAATGCCTTTACTTGCATGTACCTTGCATTAAGACGTGTCCATGTGCATACGCAAAAACACCCAGCAAGACCTTCCGTTTCCCCCAATGACAATGAGGCAGCGAAAGGTAGGTACAGCATCTGGCCACTCCAAAGTCCAAAACTCCTTTTTGCTCAAAACAAAAAAAAAAAGTCCAAAACTCCTTGACAGCGTGGCCAATCGAAGGTCCACACATCGCCCGGGCCCACACTTGTTTTATGATACTGTTTATCCGAACCAACCCCGGCGGAATTGGCCAATCTGCTCCGGGTACCATGGCGAGGATCAGGGGCCCGCGTCTCGCCGTCGTGCTCGCTCTCGCCGTCCTCGCCGCCGTCGCCGCGGCCGGGGCGGCCGCTGAGGGGCGCGCGCAGTCACCTACATCATCCACCTGTCACCAGGCCACCCGGCGCTGTCCGCCGCGCGCGCCAACGGCGGCGGCGAGGCGGTCCTCCGCCGCCTCCTACCGCGCCGCCTGCGGGCGCCGAAGCCGCGCGTGCTCTACTCCTACCAGCACGCCGCCACGGGCATCGCTGCGCGGCTCACGCCCGAGCAGGCGGCGCACGCCGCGGCCGTGGAGGGCGTCCTGGCCGTGTACCCCGACAAGGCACGGCAGCTGCACACCACCCACACCCCGGCGTTCCTCCGCCTGACCGAGGCTGCCGGGCTCCTCCCGGCCGCGTCGGGGGGCGCGTCGTATCTCGTCGTAGGCGTGCTCGACACCGGGATCTACCCCATCGGCCGGGGCTCGTTCGCGCCAGCTGATGGGCTCGGTCCGCCGCCAGCGTCCTTCTCCGGCGGATGCGTCTCCACGGCCTCCTTCAACGCGTCCGCTTACTGCAACAGCAAGCTCATCGGCGCCAAGTTCTTCTACCAGGGCTACGAGGCTGGTCTCGGCCACCCCATCGATGAAGCAAAGGAGTCCAAGTCGCCGCTGGACACTGAGGGCCACGGCACGCACACCGCCTGCACGGCGGCTGGGTCGCCGGTGGCCGGCGCCGGGTTCTTCGATTACGCCAAGGGGCAGGCCGTGGGCATGGACCCCGGCGCGCGCATCGCGGCGTACAAGATCTGCTGGGCGTCCGGATGCTACGACTCCGACATCCTCGCCGCCTTCGACGAGGCCGTCGCCGACGGCGTCGACGTCATCTCCCTTTCCGTCGGCGCCAACGGATACGCCCCTAGCTTCTCTACCGATTCCATCGCCATCGGCGCTTTCCACGCGGTGCGCAAGGGCATCGTCGTCTCCTGCTCCGCCGGCAACTCCGGACCAGGCGAGTACACCGCCGTCAACATCGCGCCGTGGATCCTGACCGTCGGCGCGTCCACCGTCGACCGCGAGTTCCCCGCCGATGTGGTCCTCGGTGACGGCCGCGTCTTTAGCGGCGTGTCTCTGTACGCCGGTGACCCCCTGGACTCCACTCAGCTGCCGCTGGTGTTCGCCGGGGACTGTGGTTCCCGCCTGTGCCTGCTGGGCGAGCTCGACCCGAAGAAGGTGGCCGGCAAGATCGTGCTCTGTCTGCGTGGTAACAACGCTCGCGTCGAGAAAGGAGCGGCAGTCAAGCTCGCCGGTGGGGCCGGAATGATCCTCGCCAACACCGAGGATAGCGGCGAGGAGCTTATCGCCGACTCCCACCTCGTGCCGGCGACTATGGTCGGGGAGAAGTTCGGCGACAAGATCAGGTACTACATCCAGACGGATCCGTCGCCGACGGCGACCATCCTGTTCCGCGGCACGGTCATCGGCAAGTCGCCGTCGGCGCCGCTTGTGGCGGCGTTCTCGAGCCGAGGCCCCAACTACCGCGCGCCGGAGATCCTCAAGCCCGACGTCATCGCCCCCGGCGTCAACATACTCGCGGCGTGGACAGGCGCCTCCTCCCCCACCGACCTGGAAATCGACACGAGGCGTGTGGAGTTCAACATCATCTCCGGGACTTCCATGTCCTGCCCGCACGTGAGCGGCCTCGCCGCGCTGCTCCGCCAGGCGCACCCAGAGTGGAGCCCCGCGGCGATCAAGTCGGCGCTCATGACAACGGCGTACAACCTGGACAACACCGGGGAGACCATCAAGGAACTCGCGACGGGCGTGGAGTCGACGCCGTTCGTCCGTGGCGCCGGCCACGTTGACCCCAACGCCGCCCTCGACCCGGGGCTGGTGTACGACGCCGGCACCGACGACTACGTCGCCTTCCTCTGCACGCTCGGGTACTCTCCGTCTTTGATCTCCATCTTCACACAGGACAAGTCGGTCACCAACTGCTCGAGGAAATTCGCTCGCCCCGGCGACCTCAACTACCCTGCCTTCGCCGTCGTCTTCTCCTCCTACCATGATTCCGTCACCTACCACCGGGTGGTGCGCAACGTCGGCAGCAACTCCAGCGCGGTGTACGAGCCCAAGATCGTCAGCCCGTCCGGCGTGGATGTCACGGTACGTTCGACGGGAAGCAGCAGAGCCTGGGCTACGAGATCACCATCGCGGTGGCAGGCAACCCGGTGATCGTGGACGACAGCTACTCGTTCGGGTCCATCACGTGGAGCGACGGCGCCCACGACGTCACCAGCCCCATTACCGTGACCTGGCCGTCCAACGGTGGAGCAGAAGCCATGTAGACTGCTGCTGTTGCTACTGGCTACTGCTGTGGACGATCTTGCCGCCCTGGAGCACGACGAAGCCGCTGTCGCCGATGTACGCCCAGTCCAGAGCGCTGCCGGCGAGCTACAGGATCACCGCCGTCGACGCCCCCGTCGCGCCCGACGCGGCCGTCTCGTCGTAGGCCCGCTGCAGCAGCGTGCGGGGGCAGACGTGCGCGCCGGGCTCCAGCCCCGCTACCTCCGCGGAGGCGCTCTTCATGAGGCCGCGGGAGAAGGCGGCAGCGTCCACGCCGTCGTCCTCGTACGCGCCGACGCCGTCCGCCACTCCGACGACGCCGGCCTTGGCGTTCCCGAAGTGCGCGTCGTGGTCGTGCAGCGGCACGTAGCATGACGCCCAGTCGATCGCCATCGGCGCCGCCGCCGCCGCCGCAACGTCGGGTTCCGTCGGGCCAAGGTCATCGTCGACATCATCCGGACCGGCACCGTCGTCCTCAGTCGTCGTCGCCGGCGGCTGCAACAGGGAGGCGGCGAAGTCGGCGACCTCATCGTCCTCGCCTGGAGCGGGCGTGGGGGACAGTCGATAGCCGAGCCCCAACGCGACACGGAGCGCGTCAGGGACGCGGGCGTCAATGTCTCCGAGGGTTTTGCGGACCTGCGGTAACCTCTCCATCATCGCTGCCATCGTCCGTGGCTACATCTGCTTTGATTGACACCCACGTTCCCGTGATTTACTTGTGTATATATATACTGGATCGTCTACGTCTCCATCTCCGTCTCCGCATTCGCATTCGCATTCGCATTCGCATTCGTATTGGACTCTTCGTTGACAATCGTGAAGGACTCTTCGTTGACAACGAGTTTCCTTTTTTCTTCCCCTTTGTTTTGGGCTTCACTGGGCCAAGTTGGAATGGAATCGATGAATCCCAAAGATGTTAGCCCATCACTGAGTTGCCCGTTTCAAAAACAAAAACAAAAAACTGAGTTGCCCAACAGTGCCTATCAACGTAACACTTTTTCCAACCATCCAACTCATTGGTTTCGTAACATTTTCCCAATGAGGGAAAATATTCCGTCTCACATAAAAGTGTTGTAGATTTGTGAGAAAAATGTTTCACTTAATAAAATGTTGTTGTTTCATATATGAAAAATGATCCAGCTTAAATTTAAAATGTTCTAGCTTCACTCTAAAAAAATGCCCCAGCTTATTAAATAAAAAAGTTCGAGATTCACGCCTACAATATTATAGATTAAATAATAAAAAAATTAAAAATATTTAATCAAGGCTATAGAAAATGGTGAACTAAATTTCACAAAAGGCTTAATAAAATTAAAATATGGGTGCAATAAGTTGTGCTAAAAATAACCTACAGATAGGATAAAAAATAGATAATATACAAAAAGGGATAATTTTGTTGTTTAAATGAATGAAATGGACTGGTTCAAATGTACCATGACAAGGTACCATTTCCACCTGCTCCCGACGTACGTAATTATCCTAGTTGACACAAAAAATTGCTTTGTTTTGGTGATGCGGTCAGGTACTTGGGCTTGTAGCACAAATCTGAAATCAAACTTATAAAAATCTGACAGATTTAGTGCTAACAAAATTTGTCAACAGATAAATGGCAAAAGTCTTGATTATTTGGTCAAAGTAAGAAATGTTGCATAACTCTATTGCCAACTTTGAAGTGATGTCGGCGGTGTTTGTCTTGTTTAACAATATAAAATCCAGATTTTTTCACGGATGTGCCTTGGTAAGAGGAGAAAGAAATTATAAGTTGTTTTCTCAAATTATAAGTTGTTTTAACTTTTTCCATACATCTATTAAAAGTTAAAGCAACTTATTTAGAACATAAGAGTAGCCAGTAGGTATACAAAGCTTCGACGGCTTACAAGTACTAGGTGTGGAATTTACACACCAACACCACCCATTTTGTGACTACCCAAAATCCGACTACCCGCTGCCAAGCCAACATAAAGAGACCAGCGACTGTAGCCTTCTGAAGCTAGCAACGATAGAAAGCGGTTGAGAAGTCCACGTAATAAAATATGCTACAAATTTTGTTTATGGCAAATTATGGTACAAGTTGTTGGTACGAATACGATGGATCAGTGCTGAAACAATGCAACTTGCAACATAAAACACATAGGCACACGTTGGTAGCCCGACCAGGTCACATCGCGGCTGATTGGCTCGCCGGCCAGGTGACGGCAATGGGGCTCGTCACCATGTGCTCCCCGTCGCTCCACACGATGGACCCGAACGTGTACTTCTCGGCCATGCTTTCCTCCTCCGGCTCGAAGGTGATGGCGTACTCCTGCGTCTGCTTCCTCGAGCGAACTTCAGCTTCGGAGGCTCCACCGTGACGCTCACGCCGGCCGGGCTGGCAATGCTGGCCGTGTACGTGGCCCTGACGTTGCTCCCGACGTTGCGCACGGCGCGGCGCTGCGTGACCTCGTTGCCGTCGGAGCCGAACACCACCGAGAAGGCCGGGTAGTTGAGGTCGCCCACGGTGGCCGACCGCGTCGAGCAGTTAGTCGTCGAGCCGTCTCTAGTCAGGACGGCGATGTGGCTGGCGGTGTAGCCTACGTGGACAAGAAAGAGATGTAGTCGTCAGTGCCGGCGTCTTACACCAGGCCTGGGTCGAGGGCACGGTTCGGGTCCACGTGGCCGGCGCCGCGCACGAACGGCGTGGACTCCTTGCCGGTGGACAAGTCCCTGATGATGTCCCCGGCGTTGTCGACGTTGTACGCGGTGGTCATCAGCGTAGACATGATCGCGGCGGGGCTCCAGTCCGGCCGCACCTGCCGGAGCAGTGCGGCGATGCCGCTCACGTGGGGGCACGACATCGACGTGCCGGATACGATGGGGAACTTCACCCGCCTCGTGTCGCTGTCCATCAGCGAGGGCGAGTTCTCGCCGGTCCACGCGGCCAGGATGTCCATTTCGGGGGCGGTCACGTCCAGCTTGAGGATCTCCGGCGCGAGGAGGTTTGGCCCACGGCTGGAAAAGGATGCCATTCTTGGGGAAGACGGAGTACCGCCGACGACGGTGCCGAGGAACAAGATTGTCGCGACTGGGGACGCGCTGGTTCTGATGTACTTCTTGATATTCTCGGTAGCGGCGAACGACACGTCCGTCGCGGGGTGGACGTGTGCTGTGGTGGAGGACTGCTCGCCGGATTCTTCATTGATACCGAGGATTGCTCCGGCTCCCCCGGCTAGCTTGACTGCTTCTCCTTTAGCTTCTCCACCATTGCCGTCAGGGTCGCAGACCACGATCTTGCCGGCAACACTGCTGGGGATCAGCTTGCCAGCTTCACAGACGCTTGAGCCCACGTCCCCTCCATAGACTAGCGGTAGCTTGCTTGGACCGAGCGGCGTGCCGGCATAGAGGGACGTGCCGGTGAAGGTCTCACCGCTGCCGAGAACGACGCTCGCTGGGAACTGGCTGTTGAGGGTCGACGCACCGACCGTCAAGATCCACGGCGCAGTGTTGGTCACAGTGTACTTGCCGGGGCCGGAGTTGCCCGCAGAGGCAGAGACGACGATGCCCCGGCGGACGGCGCTGAACGCTCCCACGGTTATTGTGTCGCTGTGAAACGGGGGCGACTCGCCGGCGAAGCCGAGCGAGACGGAGATGACGTTGACCCTGTCCTTGATGGCCTCATCGAATGCCTCCAGGATGTCAGAGGTGGAGCACCCACTTGTATAGCACGCCCTGTAGGCAGCAATTCGGGCGCTTGGGGCCATGCCGGTTGCTGTACCTTTACCGTAGTCAAAGAGGGCGCCTTAATATGAAGATGTGCAGACCTTTGCAGTACGCAGAGGCGTTGAAGTCCGGCGTCGAGACGCAGCTGCCGCGGAACGTGCTGGGCGGCGGTGGCAGCGTCGGGTCCGCGGCGAAGGACGCGCGGTCCCTGGGATATACGCCGCTGTCGATCACGCCTATGACAACGTCCGTGGCGCCTTTGGACGCCGGGAGTAGCCCCGATGAGTCCGAGAGGCGCAGGAACGATGGTGTCAGCGTGGTGTACAGCTGCTGCGTCTCGTCGGGCACGACTGCGAGCACGGATTGCCGCGAGGCGAGGTGCGCGGCCTGGGCCCCCGTCAGCCGCGCCGCGAACCCCGTCGCGGCGTGCGCGTACGAGTAGAGCAGCCTGGGCTCCGGGTGTGCGGCGTGCGTGGGGAGGTGGTCGCGCAGGAAGGAGCGGTACGCGCGGGAGAGTGCCTTGGGGCTTGACGGCCGCGGCGCGTGCGCCGGTGTGACGTGTACAATGTAGGTGGAAACAGGCTCCGCTCCGGACTCGGTTTCCGCCGTGGAGACAGCAGCTATGGCGACAAGGGCGCATAGCGCGCTGGCGAGCCTTGCCATATCGGTGCCCCTTGCGAGATGGATGTGTTGGGGGTAGGGACTCTGTGGTGGACTCGGGGGACGGAGGCGAGGCACCGATAAGTAGGATCGGAATGCGCATGTGCCGGTTTGTTGTCTGCACCTCGCGGAGTTTGCCATCCTACTCGATCATGCGAACGTCTAGTCGTTCTCATTTCTCAATGTTGCAGGAGAAGAGATAGACCCTGTCGTCTTAGCCGTTGGATTAGGATTACCGCAAGTGCCTAATGATGCACCCTGGTTGGTTATTGCTGTACTCTTACCCTTGATTTAAAGAAGGACATGGAAGTATCAAATCTGTAGCGGACAAGGTAAACTATTAATGGTGGGAGTGGGACTGAGATAGACCATCGACCTAATCAAAAGTTGAAACTTGCACAAGGATGGGGAGGAACCCCTAAGCTAAGAAGAATAAGCAAGGGAGAGGATAAGTTTCTCAAAGAAATCTTTTAAAATTATTATACTCTACATGTAGCAAGTTTATATAGGTTAATCTAATTTGCTCAAGTCAAAGTTCTTTAATTTTAGATAAATTTACATAAAAAACCTATGGACGTATCTTAATATTACTAATTAAGGCCTCAAATAGAGCATCCGCGTTGATCCTCACAAGATGTATTAGAAAAAAAAGAGATAAATTCTCATAATAATAACAAACATCTAGCCTTTAGATTGGTAGATTCAAATTTCTTATAAAAAATAGCAATTGGATTTAAAAAGATTTGTAGAGGCAATTTTTTTCCAATAGGGGCAGCTCAAAGCCCCCCACATAGTGCCTAAGCTCGGGTCCACTAAGCCAGTCGTTAGGCGACTGGTATAGGGGGTTTTCATATACTAGCTACCTCTGTTGACACAACTAAGTTAAACCCATATTATAAGATAGACTAAGCATCATACCATCAATCTAGCTAGGTTATGCCTAGCTATGACCTCACAAGTTAAAGAGATACTATTTAGAAACTTGCAATTACCTTGATCGAGGACTATAATGCATATGCAAGCAAACAAATGGCTTGCACAAATTCAAATGAAATAGTCAGAGTGTTCATGAGCTTGTTGCCCCTCTGCTCATGTATTTCTTCAAATTTTGATCCCCTTCCATTTGACCTCTATTCTTCAATCCTGTTCTTCAGATATTCCTTCTACATCTTTGTGTTCAACTTCTCCCCCTTCATCACAAAATACCACAAAAGGGTAGCACCACTTAATTTGTAAACTTGAGCTCTGGGGTGGACACCATTTGATCATTAGAAAGACACCACACTTGATCAAGATGATCACTTAAAGTTGAGGATCACTTGTAGTCTTCTTTAAATTGTTACCATGAGCTTCCTTTTGGGTTCAATTGCACATGAATGAGTCATATTATTGTAACACCCCGATCCAGGACTTTATAGGATTAATAGGATAGTCATACCAATAAGTTATAACTTCTATTTCGGAATCCCATCTTCTAAAAACTCTAAAGTTAAGCGTTCTTGGCTTGAAGTGATGGGTGATCGACCGAGAAGTTCTTCCTGGGGTACGCACGAGTGAGAACAAATTACGCAGAAAAGACTAGTGTTGGTCTATGAGGTCCGTCTATGTCCTACATAAGCGATCAGATATAAGCGGGCCTGGCCTCAAGGAGGCAGGACGTTACAAATGGTGTGAGAGCCGACCCTTACAGTTTCACGGGCATGTGTGTCAGTTGCTTCCCAAGTGCGCACGAGTGAGGACAAATTGCACAGAAAAGACTAGTGTTGCTCTCTGAGGTCAGTCTATGTCCTATATAAGCGGTCAGACGTAAGTGGGCCCGGGCTCGAGGAGACGGGACGTTACAATTATACCACTTGAAACAAATAACAATATAGAAGCTAAGGTGGTAGAATATAAACTCAAAATCTTTTGTTTTTTCCGTGATCATGTCTATATGCACTAACCACAGTCTAGTAAGGTATGTTATGCAAATGCAACACATGATTTTACCTTTGCTTTGGTTGGAAGGGTTAGTCATATAGGGTGCCTTCGACTCATGTTGTCTAGCATTTTCAATTCATTTCTCAACTTGCAAAATCTGACCGGAGAATACGCCAGCTAGTTGATCTTCGGTGCCCGCAGTCTCAGTTGTGATACTCCCTTCAGCTTGATGATATCAGATGTTTTGCTTCTTTGATGGCAATGATACTAGTGATCTTAGTTATAGCTTTATAAGAAAATTGTTTTACTTAACAAAATATTCCCTTTTTCATGAAAAATGGTCGAACTTAAATATAAAATAATGTTTACGCGCTTCACTGAAAAATGCCCCAACTTAAATAAAATTTTCTAGCTTCACGAGTACAATATTCTAGATTAAACAATAAATATTTAAAAAATGTATAATCAAGAACACACGAAATGGTGAACTATTTTTTGCGGCTTAGCCAAATGTCACATATACTTGAAGCAAAAGAAAACAAAAGTGCTACCAAGCTACGGTGGGTCGTGACGGTTTGATAGAAGATCGAATTTG
This sequence comes from Bothriochloa decipiens, assembly GCA_023333625.1. Taxonomy (NCBI): domain Eukaryota; kingdom Viridiplantae; phylum Streptophyta; class Magnoliopsida; order Poales; family Poaceae; genus Bothriochloa; species Bothriochloa decipiens. The sequence continues at coordinate 4,273,497 of CM041637.1, forward strand.
TAAATTTCTTGGGCTGTCCTGACATTGGGGTTTGCATGTTTGCTTTTGGCGCAAACTATTGGACCCTTCTTCAGTCGTATAGACAACATAATGTCGTGGACATATAAAAGATAGACGTCATCTGCCCTGACTGCCCAAGCAGTTTAAACAAGACGTCTCTTTTTCCATTTTGTAATCTTCTCTAATTTTTATGAAGTTTATTATGGCAAAAAATGCACCATATCTACATCACCATATTTGTTTTTTTGTAATCTTCTCTAATTTTCATGAAGTTTATATGGCCAAAAAATGCACCATATCTACATCACCATATTAGTTTTTCTTAAATCAACTATATATGAATATGTCTTGATAGTAGCGTGCTTAATTTTATTATCAATGTTATTTTACTTTTTTTATAACTCTAGTCAGAATTAGAGACGTTCAACTTACGGAAGGGGATAACGTTATTTAAAGAGAATAAATGAACTACCCCTTCCGTTCCAAATAAATATTATTTTTACTTTTTGAGAAGTCAATATTTTTAAAATATCGATAATTATATATTAAAATATATAAATATTTGTGCTAAATAATTAGTATCACTAGAAATATCTTAAAATCTAGTTTTTTTAACAAATTTATTTGAAGATGAAAATATTACACGTATTTTTTAGAAATCTAGTCAAAGTTAAGAAAATTTGACCGACACGTATCCCATAGCGTCATTATTTTTTAGAGAGAGGGAGTGCTACAAATGTACCGTGGTACCATCTCCGCCTGCTCCTTGCTCCTGACATACAATTAACCTAGTTGACGACAAAAAATAGCTTCTGTTTGGTGATGTGGTCAGGTTGATTTGCTCTGGGCAACGGGTCCCACAATTACCTTGATGCGTAGCGACCTGTTTTTCTATAGATAGATTTGATAAGGGTTGGAAACAATTTGATATTAAACAAAGCTAAAACAGCATACTTCATGCTGGCTAATGATATAATGTAGTTGTAACGATAGAAAGACCATTTTGTGACTAACCAAAACCGATTATAGCTGGCAAGCCAACGCAAAAGAGACCAGCGGCTGTAGAATCGCTGTTTTATTTGCCAAACACTCATTTATAAAAATAACTTCACGTGTGAAGCAGTTTTTCTCCTTCTCTCATAAAGATACGAGTGGATGAAGCTGAAAAAAATAGCTTATCCTAGCTCTCTCATTTCTCTCTTCCATGTATGAAGTTGTTTTGTGAAATATTTTTTTCAAAATAATTTAGCTTCATCTAGAACGTTGCTTATGAAGCTATTTTTTTTTAAAAAAAAAGTTTTACCAGTGACGCTGAGATGTGCCAAATAGAACTGTAGTAACAAGATAGAAAGCAGTTGAGAATCATAAGTCCAAGTAATAAAACATGCTACAAATTTGTTTATAACAAATTATGCTACAGACTGTTGGTAGGATGGATCAGTGCTGAAAAAGTCCAACTTATATTTTGTAATGCAACTTGCAACAGAAAAAAAATACAAGCGCACACATGGCTAGCTTGACGTCGACCGGATCACATCGCCGCTGCTTGGCTCTCCAGCCAGATGACGGCAATGGGACTCGTCACCTTGTGCTCCCCGTCGCTCCACACGATGGACCCGAACGTGTACTTGTCGGTTATGCTCCCCTGCTCCGGCGCGAAGGTGATGGCGTACTCCTGCGTCTGCTGTGTCACGTTGAACTTCAGCGTCGCAGGCTCCACCGTGACGCGCACGCCGCCGGGGCTGGCGATAGTGGCCGTGTACGTGGCCTTGACGTTGCTCCCGACGTTGCGCACGATGCGGTGCTGCGTGACCTCGTCGCCGCCGGAGCCGAATAGCACCGAGAATGCCGGGTAGTTGAGGTCGCCCAGGGCGGCTGAGCGTGTCGAGCAGTCAGTCGACGAGCCGTCCCTCGTCAGCACGGCGATCTGCCTGGAGGTGTAGCCGAGCGCGCACAGGAAAGAGACGTAGTCGTCGGTGCCGGCGTCGTACACCAGGCCTGGGTTGAGGGCGCGGTTGGGGTCCACATGGCCGGCTCCGCGCACGAACGGCGTGGACGCCGTGCCGGTGAACATGTCCTTGATGATGTCCCCGGCGTTGTCGACGTTGTACGCGGTGGTCATCAGGGCGGACTTGATCGCGGCGGGGCTCCAGTCGGGCTGCGCCTGCCGGAGCAGCGCCGCGATGCCGCTCATGTGAGGGCACGACATGGAAGTGCCAGATATGATGTTGAACCTCACCCGCCTCGTGTCGCTGTCCATCTCGGACGGCGAGTTCTCGCCAGTCCATGCGGCCAGGATGTCCACTCCGGGGGCGGTCACGTCCGGCTTGAGGATCTCCGGCGCGAAGAGGTTTGGACCACGGCTGGAAAAGGACGCCATTCTTGGGGAAGACGGTGTCCCGCCGACGACGGTGCCGAGGAACACGATCGTCGCGACCGGGGACGCGTTGTTTCTAATGTACTTCTTGATCTTCTCGCCAGCAGCAAACGTCACGCCCGTCGCGGGGTAGATGTGCGGGGTGGTGAGGGCCAGCTCGCCGAACGGTTTGGAGCTGACGATGATCGCTCCAGCTCCTCCGGCAAGCTTTACGGCTTCTCCTTTAGCTGCTCCAGCGATCACGCCAGGGTCGCAGACCACGATCTTGCCGGCGACTTTGCGGGCGATTAGCCTGCCAGCTTCACAGACGCTTGAGCCCACGTCACCTCCATAGACTAGCGGTATCTTTGTTGGATTGAGCGGCGTGCCGGCATACAGGGTAGTGCCAGTGAAGGTATCGCCGCTGCCGAGAGCGACGTTCGCTTGGAACTGGCGGTTGAGGGTTGACGCGCCCACCGTCAGGATCCATGGCGCGATGTTGACGGCGGTGAACTCGCCGGGGCCGGAGTTGCCCGCAGAGGCAGAGACGACGATGCCCTTGCGCACGGCGCTGAACGCTCCCACGGCCGTGCCGTCGCTGTAAAACGGGGGCGCCTGGCCGACAGCGCCGAGCGAGACGGAGATGACGTTGACCCCGTCCTCGATGGCCTCGTCAAATGCCTTGAGGATGTCAGAGTCCGCGCACCCCCTTGTATAGCACACCTTGTAGGCAGCAATGCGGGCGCGTGCCGCCATGCCGGTGGCTGTACCTTTGCCGTAGTCGAAGAAGGCGGCGTTCGCCACGGCAGAGCCTGCTGCCGTGGACGAGGTGTGCGTGCCATGGCCGTTCGTGTCGAGCGGCGACCTGGAGTCCGTCTCACCAACCGCCCAGCCGTGCGCGGCCTCGTACCCCCGGCCAAAGAACTTGGCGCCGACGAGCTTGTTGTTGCAGTACGCGGTGGCGTTGAACTCCGGCGTCGAGACGCAGCGTCCGCGGAACGTGCTGGGCGGCGGCGGAAGCGACGGGTCCGCGGCGAAGGACGCGCGGTCCTTAGGGTACACGCCGGTGTCGATGACGCCGATCACGACGTCCGTGGCGCCGCCGGACGCCTCGAGCAGCGCCGACGACTCCGAGAGGCGCAGAAACGACGGCGTCAGCGTGGTGTGCAGCTGCTGCATCACGTCGGGCACGACGGCCAACACGGCGGAGGTCCGCGAGGCGAGGTGCGCGGCCTGCGACCCCGTCAGCCGCGCCGCGAATCCCGTCGCGGCGTGCGCGTACGAGTACAGCAGCCTCGGCGCCGGGCGCGCGACGTGGGCCGGGAGGTGGTCGCGCAGGAAGGAGCGGTACGCGGTGGAAAGCGCGCGGGGGCGGGTCGTTCGCGGCGCGTGCGCCGGCGCGACGTGCACAATGTAGGTGGACATAGGCTGCTCCGCTTCGGACTCCATGGCCGCAGCCGCGGAGACAGCGACGACGGCGGCGGCGAGCAGGAGGCATAGCGCGCTGGCGAGCCTTGCCATCGGTGGGGTCTGGGGTGCACGTGCAACGCGCGTGATGGATGTGTTGGGGACTCGTGGCGTGGTGGGATCGGCGGGCGGAGGCGCCAATAAGTAGGTGAGCTGATCGCACTGCTCTGTGCCGGCTTGTTGTCTGCGCCTCCCGTCGCGGAGTTCGGGGTCAGACAAACAAGGCAAATAGGCGCTTGCCGTCGTACTCGATCGTCTATTGGTTCTCAATATTGTAAAGAGGAAGACCCAGTCATGTTTTCTTTAGCTGCTAAGTGGCCATTAAGACACGATCCGGTACTGGTTCATCCTTGGGCATTGGCACGTTGCTATCAGGGAAGCACGACCTGTCCGCATGGCTTACAAGGGTTATGCGATCTTGTCAAGAGCATCTCCATTAGATTAAGAAAAAATGTTTCTCTTCTCCTATAAGGCTATAACTAATGATGAAGGGACTGAAACCAAAGGAGCAAGCGTTTCCTAACTGTTTTTCTCAACTTCTTAATCAAACATGTGCTAAGCACATTCTCGGAAAAAATAAATATTTTACTCAACCGAGAAAATAAAAAATCCCTAGATCTCTCAAGGAAAAGGGAGAGCAACTAATGCCCTTTCCTTTTTTTTCACTGTGCGGTGCACCCTATGAAGCAGCCACACTTTGTCGAGAGCTAATCAGGCAGGGTGTGCGAGCTAGCCACGCCGGAGCCACATGAGCTCACCGTGCCAAAGCCGTCGCCACATGAATCATGTTTTCTCAATCATGAATCATGTTTTGCCAAGCCCCTAAAGGAGATTTAGGAAAAAAAATCTAGTGGAGATGCTCTTCCAAAAATTTCTTACACATTTTTTTTTGCAACTAAAAAATTTCTTACACATGGTGCTCGTATTTTTAGTCTACTTAGCACATCAACCCATGTTTCTATGTTGCCTAATGATTGTTAGAGACTTCAAAGTCATAAAGAAAACCTCAGTTTTGGAAAGAATGTAATTCTCGTTACAAGAAATAAGAAGATTCCAAATTTGGTCAAATTTATATTATGATACTAAACAAGTATCATTAGATTAATTATGAAAGATTTCATAGTAAACATATTTGCATACATAAATATTGATAATATTTTTTCCATAATTTTGGTCAAGCTTAGTTTGAATTGTTCAAAAACCTAGAATTGTATTTTTTAATGAGGGAGTATCCCATAATCCTTTTGCAAATATAATTATTAATTATCAATAAATGATTAAAGTTTTACTATATATATATATATGGTTTTTAACACGTCTTATTTAGATTAATGTAGAGGTATATACAAATAAAAATTCAACATAAAAGTTTGCCACACCTCGAAAGATGCAAGTCTTCGTCACTATAAATAAAAATGGATCGGTTAAACCAAAGGAATCAGTCTCCATGACGTGCTTAAACTGAGCTCGTATTATTCAGCGAACAAGGACATCACGGAGGCTCAGTGAGTCAGTGGTTAGGTGTAAATGGGTCGATCTAAATCATATGATGCCTAGCTAAGGAATCTATGCACTTTTTTAACTTAACTAACTCATTTTGTAAATGTCGCAACGCAGCCATGCGTCTTGCCTCTTGCATCACTACGGCCGGCTAACAACATTTTCTTCATAGTCACATCACGCAATGCTCAGGACAGAAGCAAATGCATCCTGGTTGGTTGTTGCTGTACTCTTTGATTAATAGCACGGCATGGAAACATCAGCAAATTTGTAGCGGACAAGGTAAACTATAATAAGAGGCACTATTAATGGTAGGCCTGAAATGGACCATCGACCAAATTCAAAAGTTGAAACTTGCACGAAAGCGTGTGGAGAGTGGAGAGTATCTTATTAATCCAAGAAGAAATATAAAGAAGAATGAAGGAGATGTTTCTCGAGGGAATATAATGTGTTGTTTAATAACTAGTCATCCAAATATCGACTTGATTTGTTTACTCCGTCAAAACCTATTCAAGCTAAAACAAATAATACAAATGAAACCTGTCCTTTTCTCCTACTCATACACTGATACAAGCCGTGTTTCAGGTTCAAATTTAATGGGGATCAGTTGACATAGGGCCGGCATCGTTGCCGATGGGCTCCTTAGCTGCAGCTCCAGCACTTGCCATTCGCGAACTTGCTGGATCATCAAGAGGACGTATGTAAGTTGAGAACGGTTTTGGTTGCAACGATTAAATCAATAGTTCGAGCAGCCTAAACCTTCGGTTTTCTCTGGTTAAATTGAACTAGGATGAGGGTCTTTTTCCTAATCCTGTTAAAAACAGCACTATAACGGGAAATGCTCCGTGTGAGAATTGAGTTTTTTTTTTGAGACGAACCGTGTGAGAATTGAGTGGGCGCCGTTGCTAAAAAAAAAAAAAAAAAACTCGAGTGGGCGCCGTGGGCCTGCAGCTCAGGCCTCTGACCGACCGACCCTGACCGCGGCCCACTGTCGCCGCAGCTCTCGAGCGCAAGCGTACGGCGTCAGGGGCTCCCGTGTGGTGCACGGAGGTCAGAAAATGCAACGCAAGCGCCCACACGGGAGCCCCTGACGCCGCGGTGCTTCTGTTCCATGGCCGACATCATGCGTCGCGCCGCCCCCGTCGCCCGCGCGCGGGAGTCCATCTACTAGGACACCATCCTCTGCGAGTCCTGCGGCTCCGGCGACCGCGACGACGAGCTGCTCCGCGACCGATGCGGCTACGACCGCCACACCTTTTGCCTCCGTCACATCGCCGCCAAGGACCCAATCGGCTCTTGTTTCTGTCCCGCTTGCGCCCTGCCTACCAAGACCCCCAAGAGTGCGTCCGTCCAACCCTCCTTGCCGCCTCCACCTCGCCATTTGCCACCCCCTCGCTCGGCCGCTCCTTTCATTGCCTTGGTTCTTCCAATCTTGCTTCCCTTTGCCTTTCTCTGCTATATATCTCACCGATTTTCATGCTTCTTTTCTTTCCTTTCGGGATCTCTTAGGGTTCCCGATGAAGCAGGTCAAGACCGTCGATTTCTTCCGGATCCAGAAGGATGTTAGGCCGCCAAATGCAGCTTGTCGCAAGGTAATTCCTTGCACTTTCTGACCTCCGTGCACCATTGCATTGCATTATTTAATGTTGTATGAAATCCATGAAGAAGCCGCTTTGCTATTGTTGAATTCGTTTTGGTAAAAGATCGATTACTTTTCAATTCTTGTTGCTTATCTTCCACTCTAGTAAAATTTATTTCTTTGTCTACATTGTGATATGTACACCTTCAATGCATCTGTCAAGAACTACGCTAACAAAAGCTCCTGTTAGTGTGCCATTCATGTCTTTTCTGGGTGCTGTATGTTTGACTGTGCAATTGTATGGACTGCATGGCTTGCTGATTTTTGCAGCATTGCCTGCAAATATGTGAATTGGAAACTCTAGGCAACAAAAACTAAGTTAAAATGTGACAGACTTGCTTACGTCATCACTCATTACTGGAAATACATGGGAAAACATTTAATCTGGTTAGTTATGCATTGCTTTTGAGTAGTAACGACAAACGACAAATTGCGGTTCAAATAATTCATGCGTTTCACTTCTAGATCATATATGATTGTATGCATTGACTTATTTCTGGTTCTGATATAATATGTTGACCCGCTTGACTACCCTGTCTGGGTTTATTTAGTCATAAACGTAGTTCCTGCTTTTCGTCTTTCTGTAGCGAATCCATGCAGGTTCTGTTGTTGATTTCTGGATGCATTAATACAGGCTTGCATTGCATTTGTATAGTTATTTTTGTGTTATGGGCTGGTGTCATGTTCGATACACCTGTTAAGAGCTAGCAGCAGGGGCAGTTACATCTTTTTGGGTCTTATATGTTTGATTGTGCAATTGTACTGACTGTAATCTGTATAGCTTGCCGATCGTTGCAGCATAGCCTGTGAATATGCCCTGCTAGGGTGGGGGGGGGGGGACTAATACGAGATATACTCTTTTACATCATGGCTAGAAATAGGAGGGAACATAGTAACGGGTATAATTTAATATGTGATTGTAATGCATGCTTTTTTAAGTAGTTATGACAAGTTGATATTCAAACAGATCATGTGAACTTTCTAGATCATTTATGGTTGTACAAATGACTTATCTAGTTCACTATATCTGTAACCTCTTGGTTAACTTTTTCTGGATTCATTTAGCCATAAAAATAGTTTCCACCTTTGGATTTATCGTAATTAGTACCTGGGACTTGAGCACTACACTAGGGTTGAAAACAGACAGAAACGGACGGGAAAACCTCTCTTCCTTCCATTTCTACATTTTATCACCGGAAACGGGATCGAGATTGGAAATGCTGAGATTAGGCGCGGGAGTGGAATATACGGGTATTCGGGAACAGACAAGTATGGGCGGAAAGATAATGGAAACAGGCGGAAACCAGGAACTTAAGCTGGGATCATAATCAGATTTCATAACATTTGAAAACCAGCGCAGAGCAGGCAACGATGCAGCAGTGGTGGCACTTGGTCTTGTAGTAGCAACACATAGCACTTGGTCAAGCAGTAACAACAGTGATGGCGCATAGCCGATTAGTAGTAAGAGAACCGCACACTACCACTGTTGTCTGCACTATGCAGACCAGCAGTCCAACACAAGCACACAAGCTAGCACAACACATGAATACATGATACACATCACATGAATACGTCGTGCTCCAGGACACAACATCAACACACATGCAGGAGGTGGCCGGTGGGAGGTGTTGTCGCTGTGTGGCCGTTGTGGCGGTCGTCGGTCGGCGGGGTGGTGGCGGCCGCAGGGACCGGCGGCCAAGGGTCGAGCACTCTGCAGTCTGCACTCGAGTGGCAGCAGATTTCCATTGACCTCGAGCAACCTACGATTGAGGAGATAGGAAGTCAGGAACAACTGTGGAGGTGTGGGGTTTACCTTATTGGTCTAGATGGATGGATCGACCTTTACTATTGTTATTGGGCTTAACCTGAACTTAGAAAATCTGGATGAAATCCGGGTCTTTTCTGTGCAAATACAGGATCCTGAGAAAACGTGCGTGAAAGGAGCTCTCCTGTTTATGGGTGGTTTAATCACTCAACCTTCAAATAGAGCAAAACGAGCCTTTAATTTGGCTTTTTGCCTCTAGTTTCTTTAATTCTTGTTAGTTATCTTCCACTCTAGTAAAATTTCTTTCTTTGTTCACCTTCAATGAATCTGTGAAGAACAAAGCTAACAAAAGTTCCTGTTAGTATGCCATTCATGTCTTTTCTGGGTCTTACATGTTTGATTGTGCAATTGTTCTGACTGTGATCTGTATAGCTTGCCGACCATTGCAGCATACAACAACAACAACAACAACATAGCCTTTTGTCCCAAGCAAGTTGGGGTAGGCTAGAGATGAAACCCAAAAGAGGCATGAAAACAAAGAACACATAAATGGTACAAGAAAAAGATTACGGTTCAGGCACGTTAATTGCTAGTCTCCAAGCGCTCCTATCCATAGCTAAATCCTTAGGGATATTCCACTCTTTAAGGTCTCTCTTAACCGACTCGTCCCAAGTCAGTTTAGGTTGACCTCTACCTCGCTTTACATTATTGACCCGCTTTAGAACCCCACTATGCACCGGTGCCTCAGGAGGCCTCCGTTGGACATGGCCAAACCATCTCAACCGATATTGAATCAATTTTTCCTCAATTGGTGCCACCCCAACCCTATGCCGAATATCGTCATTCCGGACTCTATCCCTCCTTGTGTGCCCACAACACCATCGTAACATACGCATCTCTGCTACACTCAATTGCTGGATATGTCGTCTTTTTGTAGGCCAACATTCAGCACCGTATAACATCGCCGGACGAATCGCTGTCCTATAAAACTTACCTTTTAACTTCTGAGGCACCCTTCTGTCACAGAGGACGCCTGAAGCTTGACGCCATTTCAACCAACTGGCTGAAATTCTATGCCTAACATCTTCATCAATGTCACCATCCTTTTGTAGCATCGATCCTAAATACCGAAAAGTATCCTTCTTGGCCACCGCTTGCCCATCGAGGCTAACGTCTCCCTCTTCATTCCTAGTCGCGCTGAAATCGCACCTCATGTACTCGGTCTTGGTCCTACTAAGTCTAAACCCTTTCGACTCTAACGTGTGCCTCCATAGTTCTAACTTCCTATTAACCCCTGCCCTAGTCTCATCCACTAGCACCACATCATCAGCAAAGAGCATACACCAAGGGATATCACCTTGTATGTCCCTTGTGACCTCATCCATCACCAAAGCAAATAAATAAGGGCTCAATGCCGACCCTTGATGTAGTCCTATTTTAATTGGAAAGTCACTGGTGTCGCCATCACATGTTCGGACACATGTCACCACATCCCTGTACATATCCTTGATGAGGGTGATGTACTTAGTTGGGACTTTGTGCTTTTCCAAGGCCCACCACATGACATTTCTCGGTACTTTGTCATATGCCTTCTCGAGGTCAATAAAGAACATGTGCAAGTCCTTCTTCTGCTCCCTATACCTCTCCATCAACTGTCGTAATAAGAAAATTGCCTCCATGGTCGACCTACCAGGCATAAACCCAAATTGGTTTTGGGTCACACTTGTCACTCTTCTTAGGCGATGCTCGATAACCCTCTCCCAGAGCTTCATCGTATGGCTCATCAACTTAATCCCACGGTAATTAGTACAACTTTGAACATCTCCCTTGTTCTTGAAGATTGGTACTAATATACTTCTCCTCCATTCTTCAGGCATCTTATTTGACCGAAAAATGAGGTTAAAAAGATTAGTTAACCATACTATCGCTCTGGCACCTAGGCATCTCCGCATCTCAATGGGGATACCGTCAGGGCCCATCGCTTTACCTCCCTTCATCCTCTTCAAAGCCTCCCCGATCTCTGCCTCCTGAAATCTCCTCACGAAACGTCTGTTGGTATCGTCAAATGAGTCATCCAACTCCAAGGTAGGACCCTCATTCTCCCCATTAAACAACTTGTCAAAGTACTCTCTCCACCTGTCCTTGATCTCCTCATCCCTCACCAAAAGTTGATCCGTCCTATCCTTGATGCATTTGATTTGGTTGATGTCCCTCGTCTTCCTCTCGCGGATCCTAGCCATCCTATAAATGTCCTTCTCCCCTTCCTTCGTGCCTAGTCGCTGATAAAGGTCATCATACGCCTGACCTTTTGGTACACTCATCGCTCGTTTTGCAGCCCTCTTCGCTATTTTATAGCCCTCAATGTTGGCTGCACTCAGCATAGCCTGTGAATATGCCCTATTAATTGGAAATCCTGGGGTGGGTGGGAGGTTGGGGGGGTACACTAAAGTGAGATATTCTCGCTTACATCATGACTACAAATAGGAGGGAACATAGTACCGGGCATAATTTAATATGTGATTATAATGCATGCTTTTTTTTAAGTATGGGTGGTTTAATCACTCAACCTTCAAATAGAGCAAAATGAGCCTTTAAGTTGGATTTTGGCCTCTAGTTTCTAAACCTACATCCACTCATTTTGAGTGCAAGTATCTGTACATGTACTGAACGGAATCTAAGGCTCTACAATTACATTGTTAAAGATGTCACTCATTACACGTTTAATAGGACTACTGACAATATGCAGTTGAAATGAAACAAATCATGTAGCTCACTTTGTTCATAAAGGCTCTACCGATTGGCTCGCTTCTGTTGTAGGACTATGTTGTGTACTTGTGTGTGTACCCTCTTGTTGGCTGTGTTCATTTAGCCATATATAGTTCTTGCCTTTAGCCTGTGCCTTTTTGCTAGTCACAGGGTCCATTAGTACAGGCTCTAGTAAAATGTATTTTTCATTTATGTGCAGTTCAACTTCAATTATTCGACCCTCAAACAAAGGAAAAGAAACCTTCAACTGAGCCTTTTCTCAGAACTTAAAGCAATCCAGTAGATAGCATTGATAAACAATTGGGATTTCTTTTGGTAATTAGCTTTTATGTTAAGTGTATGAGCCATATATCTCAATATTATTGTAAAATGCTAATGTTGATGCAAAGGATTGCCTGATATACTGCCTAATATTTTATTGGGTGTCAAATAATTGTTAAATTTAAATACAAAAATGAATTGGTATCTAAAACAAATATAAATAGATTGAGTACAGAAAGAAGCTGTCCAAAACCATGCAACAAAGAGGCAAATGCCCTCCTCTTCACGTGGTCTTTGATTCCCGTGAAGGATACTATCTAGAACTCACTACACTCGGAAGTTATGTACTTATTGGAATTTGTTTGCGTTTAATTTAGATGGGGACAGTTGCTCCATGGAATGAACCTGACACTATCCATCACTTTTGCAAGAGCTGCTTGGGTTAGGAGTTCGAAAGGATTGTGAGGTTCAACCCATCTAGACAAGCAAGTGCGTAGGCTAGCAAGTGAACCAACTTCTTGACTACTTCATTACACACACGCCTCTAGTTTAGCAGTAGATCGATGTAGATGTGTGCGCGTCCGCCACCCCAACAGATTGAACCAAATGGGCAGGTGAGACGACTGCCAGAGCGTGACGAAACTGCACCAAGATCTCACACCACCCTCATTGCATTTATTGCTTCACATAAATAAATAATTCGTCCATGAATCGTGAACGAGATGCAGCCATAAAAAGACCAACCAAAAACAAGCGGAGGAACCAAAGCAGCACACACACACAACACAAAAGCCTTCCTCAACCTCCTTTGATTTGCACCCTCTCCAAATCTCCCATGTGCTGCCCCACTCTCCTTCCCTTGTTCTCAGCTCCGCCCGACGCTTGCCCCGCCCATGAGGATCAGGAGGTGTCCTCTGGGCCAGCCTGTTGCCTAACTGCTTCCCTCAGGTCCATACCCCGCGCCCCAGTTGTTGTCGCTGAGTTTGTACTTAATTCAGATGGGGATGGTTACTCCATGGAGTGAACCTGACACTATCCATCGACCCATACAAGGATGGAAGGAGCACCATTCAATCCCTTTTGCCAGAGCTACTTGGGTTAAGAGTTCCAAAGGATCATGAGGGTCAATCCATCTAGACAAGCAAGTGCGTAGGCTAGCAAGTGGAGCATCTACTTGACTGCTTAACAGACTCCTCTATTCTAGTAGTAGATCGATGTAGATGTGTGCACGTCCGCCACCGGCTCTCCTCCCAACGAATTGAACCAAATGGGCAGGCAACACGTGCATTTACTGCTGCGCATAAATATATGATACATCCATGGACCATGGACGAGATGCGGCCATAAAAACACCAACCAAGCAAATTGGCTTGTAGTCCAATAATAGGACGGTCCAATGGGACGCTACCCACCAGGGTTCAGATCCTGGTGCTCGCACCTTTTCTTGGGAATTTTCCAGGATTAGCCAACGTTATGCGTTAAGTGGTAAGCGACGTTCCCGTCGAGAACGAGGCGCCGGTGGTGACTTCGGGATTCTCCAGATCTGTCGGGTGCTCAGTCCCTTCGGAGGTGCTCATAGGGGTAGGGTTTGCGTAGGTGTGTTCATAGGGGTGAGTGTGCGTGCGTGTTGTGGCGTCTGCGTTGCACTGTGTAATTCTAAAAAAAGACCAACCAAAACCAAGCGAAGGAACCAAACCAACACACACACACCACACACACAACACAAAAGCCTTCCCCCCTCCTCGATTTGCACCCTCCCCAAATCTCCCACGGGCTACCCCACTCTCCCTCTGTTGTTCACCGCTCTGCTCGGTGCCCACTTGGTGCCTGTCCTGTCCATGAGGAACAGAAGGTGGCCTCTGGGCCAGCCTCTTGCCTAACTGCTGCCCCCAAATCTGTTCTCCGCGCCCCAGTTGCCGCCGCCTGCGTCTAAAGATCATTAGGAGTTTGCATTTAATTCAAATGGGGATGGTTGCTCCATGGAGTGAAACTAACACTATCCATCGACCCGTACAAGGATGGAGGGGCACCATTCAATCCCTTTTGCTAGAGCTGCTTGGGTTAGGAGTTCGAAAGGATTGTGAGGGTGAATCCATCTAGACAAGAAAGTGCGTAGGCTAGCAAGTGGAGCATCTGCTTGACTACTATATTACACACACTCCACTAGTCTAGCAGTAGATCGATGTAGATGTGTGCGCGTCTGCCACTGGCTCTCCTCCCAACAGATTGAACCAAATGGGCAGGCGACACGACTGTCGGAGCGTGATGAAATTGCACAAGATCTCACACCACCCTCATTGCATTTACTGCTTCCCATGAATATATGATGCGTCCATGAACCGTGGACGGGATGTAGCCATAAAAAGACCAGCCAAAACCAAGCGAAGAAACCAAACCAACACACACACAACACAAAAGCCTTCCTCCCCCTTCTTCGATTTGCACCCTCCGAAATATCCCACGGTCTGCCCCACTTGTTCTTTGCTCCGCCTGGTGCTTGCCCTACCCATCACCCCGGTGAACACGCCGTTATCCTACTTTGGCGACATGACGCATAGTGCCTACAGGCCATGCCTCAGGTACGTCACGACGTGCCTGCCGACGAACTCCTCCCAGGCCTTCGGCGCGAACGCTTCCTTCAACGGCAACACCATGTCATGGTCAGCCAAGGGGCGTGCTATGTGCCATCCCAGCAGCGCCTTCCTGATCTTGTGACGCACCGTCTTGTACAAGGTCCCACCGTGGCTCCCACAACTCCACAACAGCCGACAACTTCAGCATGATCAGCTGCTCCAGGATGCGCTGGATGGCAGGGTGCGGCAACGTTTCACCCCACGTCTCCAAGAACCGGATCATTTGCTTTGGGTCCTTGGCCTCACACATCTCGGCCACCGATGCCAGCGCGGGTCCCACCACCACGTCGTCGACTAGCTCACCGTATAGCGAGGCGGCCTACTCGTCATCCAAGAGCTTGTCTTTGAGTGTGGTCACCGTCTCTACCAGCCCGCGCGGCGGGTTCTCCAACGACTCCCACTGCTGGAACACTGCGTGCAGCAGCGATGCCACGATCGCATGCGCTGTGTCCGCGAGGTGGTCCATCGTGTACTCCCAGGGACACTTCTTCAAGGTCGCGAACTAGTGGATCACCTCGCCCATTGTCAGCGTCCCGACGCGCTCTGCTCCTGCACCCACTTCATGGCCTTGGTGACCGCGACCGCCGTGTCGTCCCCGCGGCTCTGGTCTCATAGCAGGCCATTTGACGTCGAAGACCACCGGGCCGCACGTGCCAGTGCCTTCTGCATACGCACGACAGCCTCGACAACGCTTTCCTCTAGACGTATCTTGTCGTCGAACTCCCGATCGCGCTTCCGTTTCCTTGCTCCTCCAGCTTCATCCCACTTGTTCCAGTTTTCGTCTCTGGGTGGTGGCAGTCTGTCCGCTCCACTGATGGTAGGTCTCTCGAAGCTGCCAAGGCCGGTGTCCTTGGGACGGAGGGCGACCTCAATGGGAGCGATGATCCCCTGCTCGTGCCACCCGAGGTCGGTACCTTCCTTGTAGTTCATGCGCTTTGTCATCTGCGCCATCACCTCGTTGGACGCAAGGCTTTGGCGGCGGCGACATGGCCTGCCGTGCTGAATCCACATGCGAGATTACGAGAATCCCCCATCTTTAATTCAGAGTCTGTGGTTTATCTCCCAAACTTATTTGTGCGTGTGCCACTAGAACTTGTGTGTGCAGCACTCCCCTCATTGTTCCAGTGTCACAAACACTATACACATGAATATACATGGGACGTTGGTAATCCGGAGAACATGGCAAATGATTATTGTGACTTTATGCACGCTCCAGATAGCAGATCCTTCCCAAAAGACAAGTTGTTTATAAATAAATGGCGTTAGTACAAATTGTGACGTACACACACATTTTCCTTTATCTTTTTAATAGAGTAAAGATCATGGCTGGTCCTCAACTTGTTGGGGTGTGTCATCCTAGTCCCTAAACTTATAGAGTGTGTCATTTCGGTCCTTCAACTCTGTTTGGATCTCATATTCATCCAAACGGGTATGGATCTGTGGCTACATACCGAGAAAAGAGTTCATTGCTTGAACTAGAAGATTAGTGGGGATTTTATACAAAATTGCTTAGAAACGACAAAAATACACAATAGTCATAGACTTTAGGAGGATTTGAAAAGAAATTCATCTTTCATCGTGTCATGATGCCTCTGGCTGGCCGTGTGGGCGTGTGCGCATCACCGTCCTGGCCGCTGCTGGAAAGGCATGGGCGAGTCATCGCTGCAGCCACGTAGGCGCTCGCGTGAGCCGCCGCCGCAGCCACGCTGGCATGCGGGCGCGCACTCGGTGTATTTGTCGTCAACACGGCGCGAGGAAGCCGCCGCCAGTTGGCCGCGCGGGCGGTCTGCTGCAAAAGAACCGCCCGTGAACATGTTGACGGCCTCGGTGTATTTGTCGTCAACACGGGCACGGCCAGGTGCTCGAACGATCTTGATGTCGTTGGTTATTGAGACGACACGCTCCCTTGACATGGCACTAGTCCTTTGGTCAGGTGTGCTGGACGTAGGTCTTCAACACACCACCGGACGAGACATTGTCGCGGTACAGCCGAAGGACTACGTCGGGATCGAGCCTGACCCAGTAAAAGACTTGCGCCTTCCCATCAGATTGCACAACCCTGGGATTCAACACGTTTCTGGTGAAGTTGCCATTGTTGCCGGTGAGGTAGAGCAAGCTAGTGGCGTCGAGGCAGCCGCAGCCACACAGGCTGAATAACAACATGCCAACGAGCTAACCATGGTCACAGGGCAGGAGAGCATGAGAGACAGAGCTGACATGTGGGCCAAGACCCATTTGGATGAATATGAGACCCAAACAGAGTTTAAGGACTGGAATGGAAGTTTCTAAGTTTCGAGACCGGGATCACACACCTCAACAAGATCGAGGACCGGCCATGGACTTTACCCTTTTTAATACAGAAATGACACTTAAGCATATATATTTCTTGTTTCACTGTGCAGGTTGATGGGGGATATTATCATATTAAGGACATGACCATCCCCGGGCCCGCCGAATATATAGGGGATGTTGATTATCTAGAGAACAGGGCAAAATGATGATCGCGACTGGATGACGATTCTCCTGACTGCAGATCCTTCCTAAAGACTAGTCATTTTCCCTGACAAGAGCGGGTCCATTTCTCACTTTATTAGTGGCATCAGCAACCACACATTGTAAGTTGTTTATTTTGAATCTATATAGGTTCAGATACTTGAAGGTGAAGAATGCGTTCTCATTATGCACAAGAAGAGGAGGATACTGCCATTTGTACCAATTGAAGATGGATTTAGAAGAGTCAAACAAATGGCTTCTCTGGCTACTGCTTTGTCGTAATAAAAAACAGAGTTTAGTAATGACTTGACTTATATGACTGACATGGATCTTCCAATCTGGCCAGATTGGTGGTATTTGGTATGCAGGTTTGAAAATTTTTCAGCTGAAACTATGTTATCCCATTTGGTGTTTTGTTCTAATTTTGCTAGCCTTGCCTTTCAAGGTTGTCCCCAAAGAAGGCAAATAAACCATAGAGCTGTGCAGAACCATGCAACAAAGAGGCGGATGCCCTCCTCTTCTTGTTGTCTTTGATTCTGCGAAGGGTACTCTCTTGAACTGACTACACTTACCGTTATTAACTTATTGTAGTTTCTCTGTATATAATTCAGTCTGTGATTTTGCTCCCTAACTTTGCTATTTGTGTGGCACGCGCGCGAACGGTGGTGGCCAGAACGAGGACCCCTTGAACTAGTACGCCCGAACAGTCTGTGGGTGGCCATGCCGGACTCATTCTGGTGTACACGTACAATTTGCACCACTGTCCTCAGCATTCCAGATTTCCAGTGTCACACACACAATAGACACAAATAGTGAGAGCAAAATAGTGGACTTTGTTATACACACATTTTCCTTTATATACCTTTTTAATATACATGATTAAAGGGTAAACTGGTTTTTAGTCATCTGGTGACGATCACTAACCATTTTTGTGTGGCACACAGAGTAAATTGCCACATTTGACCATCCTTCCATTGCATGATGATGTATTCAGAATGTATTAGTAATCTGCTTTTTTTTTTGGAGAAACATAAGTCATCTGATGTTTTTTTGGGGAGAAACATTAGTCATCTGCTGATGGCCATTGACAGTTGCATTTATTCAGTTCTACTATTTCTCCAGATCTTCCTCGGCTTCTGGGTAACCGTATGTCAGTGGGCCAATTTGCTTTAACGAATGCACACGAACAGAGCACGCGAGCCACAGCCTGCAGGGATCGTTTCAGATAATAATATTGCCTTTCCTTAAGTTTGCTTTGAGTTTGAAAGTTTTGGTTTTCTTTAGTTTTCGGCCTTTGCTTTTCGCATTCGCAGTCTGCCCTCCCTCAGTCGAAACCAACTATGATGATGAATGAACAAACAAAACAAGAACGAACACTAGCTTACAAGCACAACATTCTAAATTATTATGCCAGCCTTGCATAAATAACGAACACGAGCTCCGATTCCAGTAGGAAAAAGGGTGGGAATTCTGGCATGCTGGCACAGAGGCACCGGCCACTTATTGTCCGCCTTGTTCAGATCAGAAGAGAAGCACACGCAGCTGGGCAGCTCGCATAACATCGCCACCACTTGGTTCGCCGTCGCCGGCCAGGTGATGGCGATCGGGCTGGTCACCTTATGCTCGCCGTCGCTCCACACGATGGACCCGAACGTGTACTTTTCGGCCACGCTACCCACGCCTCGCGCCTCGAATGTGATCTCGTACGCCTGCGTCTTCTGCGTCTCGCTGAACCGTAGCTTCGGTGGGTTCACGGTTACGCGCACGCCGGCCGGGCTGGTGAAGCTGGCCCTGTACGTGGCCCTGGCGCTGCTCCCGACGTTGCGCAGGACGTGGCACTGCGTGACGGCGTCCGTGGGGACATGACCCCATATACTCTCGCGGCTATACTTGGTCCGCACCATTGAAGACGGTCCAGCCTAAGATGAAGACGTGCGGCACATGACGTGCAGCGCAAGGTTCTGTATTAGTACCAAATAAGCTACTCTGTTTATAACTCCGTCCCTTCGGAATGTACAAGGAGGGGCAGAGGTCCCTAGACAGACCAGGTCATCCTACAGCGGATTACATCCCAATACAGAGCAGATCTCTATGATTTCTCTTGTAACCTAGATCTCCGTGATCTGGGACATCTCATTTAATCTCTTGTACTCCGGTACTCGTTAATACAGCAGCAGAGACGCAGGACGTAGGATATTACGCACCTCGCGACCCGAACATGGATAAACCTTGGTTGTCCTAGTTGTTTGTCTTGTGTTTCACATCTGGTTCGTAGGTCTTAGCACGCCCCCATCGATCATCTATTACCACAGGGAGCCCCGTGGTAGACTGCCGAGGAAGTTTCATCGACAGCAGCGTGCTAGGTAGAGGGTGCGCGATCTGATCTTGAGGCGAGCTAGATGGTTTCCTTTCCCGCTTCCATGACGTTCGAGGCGGGCATCACCTTCACCGTCGGGGCGTTCACCTAGACCTCCAACGTGGCGACGTCCGTCATGACTCTGGGAGCGATGTAGCCGGCCTCTGCACCGACTGCACCAACCACCTCGCCGACAAGTCTGCTTCGACAACTCATTGACATCTCTGAGGACGGATTCACCACGGTTCATCGTCGTTGGCGCGGACATACGAGCGGTATCGACCACTCGGGTCGCCCAGATCCAAATCTGGCCACGGATCGACCACCACTGTCCAGTATCTTCATCGCAAGACATCATCACCAAGGCGTCACGCAGCGTACTCATGGCGTCGCTCTTTGATGTCATGGCGGAGCTCTGGTGCACCGTGCAGCAGGGCAAACGCACACGTTTGCATCTACAACACCAATCCGATTCGTGGTCAAGGGACGAGCAACCAATTTAGAAGGCCAGATGCGGGGTCAATCTACAGAGCCATGCTCTGGCTGCTTGGCGGATCCAGGTGCCATGTACCGGAGTCGATCACGGTGACATCAAGATCAAGCGGCGTCGTACCATCTTGCAACTTGCTGACAGCAAGCAAGCCAACCGGGAACGATCTACACACCTTGCATGGGTTAACCAATTAGCCTACATGCACGTAAGCATGTACATGTATGGTATTTTCCAGCGGCGGTTGATCGGCAACACCTTGCTTTAAGCTAAGTCAAATCTTTTAATTTCCAATTTATATATCCTATGATATAATACTTGTCTAGATATCTATATACGCACGTGGTTATTTTAACAGGAATCTGACTATGTTCTGCATCATCATGCATCTGGTCGGCAAAGTCTCTCGTTTGTGCTGCTGCTAGCGCCTTCACGCCTCCGATACGAGATCAACCTCGTCCAACCAGATCGAGACGTCCGAAGCAAGCTAAGCAAACTATCCAGATCGACTATGGCCTTGTTTAGATTGTATACCAACTTTGTATAGTAAATTTTATTAAACACTGTAGTAATTTTGTTTTTATTTGATAATAATTATTTAAATATTGATTAATTAGGCTTAAAATGTTCGTCTCGCAAAGTACAACAAAACTGTATAATTAATTTTTTTATTTCATCTATATTTAGTATTCCATACATGTACCGGTATTTTGATGTGACGAGAAATCTTCTTTTTACATAGTAAAATTTACGGGTAAAATTTGAAATCTAAACAAGGCCCTATGAGTCTGCAACCACAACTTCGCGTAATGTCCAAAGCTGTCACGTCAAGCCAATAGTAGGTTGTCCGAGCTGCATCAACGTGCTCGACCACGACGACACCATGTCTTTAAAGACAAGATAAGTTTATTTGAGAAATTAATAAAGTTTTTTATTGCACTCTTTTTCTATATAGCTTTGCATCCGTACACTATCTATCATACATGTATCCTGTATAAGTCATAATTGAACTTTGTTTTTTGCCCGTCAAGAACGGCTTGATAAGACGCTGCTTCGATCCTCTCGCGATGTGTTACAGCTCCATGCTATATGGCATTAGGAGATTCGACAGTTGCTCTCTAACGGTACTAGGTACCTAATGATCCTGGCGTCTAAACTGTTTACTAGCGTATCCCTACGTCACCTACAGAGTTAGCTCGCTTCAAGGACAGGGGTAAACTTAATTATCGATATTTTTTCTACGATTACACATCGCATATTAAAAACGGCATATATGTTAACATGCCTACTTAAAATACATCAGCCTGCTGATTTTCTCTCCAGAGATCAATTATTTCTACATCATATACTACCGCTCTTCATGTTTATATTTCAGGGATAAGGTTCGGTTGTCGAGCTCACTCTTTACGCTCGGAAACTGGATCAAGGGTCATCGTCCAGGTGGTCACGCCACCTGGCACACAGACTTCACCGTTGACCAGTTGGGCTGCTCGGAGCTTACCGCCTAGTTGATTCAACTGCTCGTCGTTCGGCTCGATGCCACGCACCGCCCAGCCTTGTCTCCGACCTCGTGCTGCTCGGGGACTCGTCATCATCGCCTCGGCTTGGTGCCACGCACCGTACAACCTCGTCTCCGCCGCCTCAGCTCGGTCTCACGTACCGTACAGCCCCATCTTCGTCGCCACGACCTCCGTATCGTAGTCGAGCTTGGCATAAAATAACTCCTGGTATACGATGATTCTGCTCTGGTCATCCACCAAATCAACAAGGACTGGGACACCGTCAAGGAGAAGATGGATGTCTATGTAGCCGAGATATGCAAGCTCGATAATAAGTTCTACGCGCCAGTGGTTCTCGGTGTCCCTCGACCCGATCGAGCCTGTACTCCGTCCAGGACTTACCTGGGGACTGTGCATTCAATTTTCCACCCGGAGGTGTCTATAGACCAGCGGTTTTCAGTGTCCCTCGACCTGATCGAGCCTGTGCTTTGTCCAGGGCTTACCTGAGGACTGCGCAATTGACTTACCACCCAGATGTTCTATGAACCAGCAGTTCTAGGTGTCCCTCGACCTGATCGAGTCTGTGCTTCGTCCAAGATTTACCTGGGGACTGCGCAATCGACTTGCCACCCAGAGGTGTCTACGGACAAGCGGTTCTCGGTGTCCCTCCACCCGATCGAGTTTGTGCTCCGTCCAAGACTTGCCTGGGGACTCCGCGGTGACTTGTCATCTCAGCGATGACTACGGACCAGTGGTCGTCTGGCATCTGTTGACCCTCGATCCTGTGCTCCGTCCAGATCCATAGCTGGGGACTCTGCGTCGACTTGTCATCTCAGTGATGACTACCAACCGGTTTCTTCTATGTTGAGTTTTTTCTTAAAAGTTCGATACAACATGTTCCATCTTCAATCAAGCTTGGGGACTACGGGGCCCATGTCACCTCGTGGTGACTGGGCCTATCCTTTACGTCACCTCGTGGTGACTGGGCCTATCCTTTCTTGGTTTGTTCGCATTAGCATTAGGTGATCTCTGTATCACGTGTTAACGTGGGCCCACGTCCCAAAGACGTGAAAAGTTTTTTTTCTTAGAGCACCACGCATCTTTTGACAGACCACCTTCCTTGACAGAAGCCGTGGTCGGGAGCAGACTTACGAACTGCTCGAGATGAAGCTTCATGGTCGGCACTACGTGATCTGCATCCTCACTGGTTGGCACCATGTGGTCTGTGTACTCACTGGCTGGCGCTACGTGGTCTGCATCTACACTGCTCGGCACATGACAAGACGCGACTTCCTCAAGATACATGGTGCTCGGGGACTAGCTGTGGCGATATGACCCCCATATACCCTTGCGGCTATACTTGGGCCGCACCATCGAAGACGGTCCAACCCAAGATAAAGACGTGCGGCACATGTCGTGCACCGCACTGTTCTGTATTAGTACCAAATAGGCTACTTTGCTTGTAACTCTATCCCTTCGGAATATATAAGGAGGGGCAGAGGTCCCTAGATAGACCAGGTCATCCTACAGCGGTTCACATCCCAATACAGAGCAGACCTCTATGATCTCTCTTGTAACCCAGATCTCCGTGATCTAGGACATCTCATTCAATCCCTTATACTTTGGTACTCATCAATAGAGCAGCAGAGATGCAAGACATAGGGTATTACGCACCTCGCGGCTCAAATCTGGATAAATCCTGTTTGTCTTGCGTTTCACATCTGGTTCGTAGGTCTTAGTACGCACTCACCGATCATCTACTACCTCAGGGAGCCCTGTGGTAGACTGCCGAGGAGGTTTCATCGACGACGTCCCTGGTGGAGTTGAGTACCACGGAGAAGGCAGGGTAGTTGTGGTCGCTGATGGACGCCGTGCGCGTCGAAGAGTCCACCGCCGGGTCGTCGTTTGCTCTGAACACGGCGATCTGCTTGGCGGTGTAACAGTCGTCGGTGCCGGCGTCGTACACGAGGCCCGGATCGACCGCGCGGTTGGGGTCGACTTGGACGTTCCCGAGATGATGTCGTACTTCACCCGCCTCTGGTCGCTGTCGAGCTGCGACGGCGAGTTCTCGCCGGTCCACGCGGCTAGGATGTCGACACCAGGGGGAGTCACGTCTGGCTTGAGGATCTCCGGCGCCAGGAGGTTCGCCCCCTACTCGAGAAGGACGCCATTCTTGGTGACGAAGGCATCCGGCCGACGACAGTGCCATGGAACTCGATCGTCGCGATAGGGGGTGACGCACTCGATCTTATGTACTTCTGGATTCTCTCGGCGTCGGCAAACTTGACGGTTGTTGCCGGCAGGATGTGGGCGGTAGTCATGGCCTGCTCGCCAAACGCTTCATCGCTCACGAGGATTGCTCCAGCGCCACCAACGAGTTTGACGGCCTCTCCTTTAGCTGCCCGGCCATTCACATCGGGGTCACACACCACAATCTTGCCGACGACCAAGCTAGCATTGAGCTTTCCGGCTTCACAGACGTGCGAGCCCACGCCCGCACCGTACACTAGTGGTATCTTGGCTTTGCCAAGCGGCGCGCGGGCGTATATCAAAGTGCCAGTGAATGTCTCGCCGTTGCCGAGGACAACGCTCGCTGGGAACCGGCGGTTGATGGTTGACGCGGCAACCGTCAAGAACCAGGGCGCGACGCTGACGGTGGTGACCTCTCCTGGGCCGAAGTTTCCTGAAGATACAGAGACGACAATGCCGTTGCGGACGGCACTGAACGAACCTTTGGCGATGCCATCTATGTAGAACTCTTTCGGCTTGGGCTTGGAGTGGCCGAGCGAGACGGAGATGACATCGACCCCGTCAGCGATGGCCGCATCAAACGCCATGAGGATGTCGGAGTCAGAGCATCCGTGTTTCCAGCATGCTTTGTAGGCGGCAATGCGCGCGCCCGGGGCTACGCCGATGGCCTTGCCCTTTCCGTATTTGAAGAAGGAAGCATCCACACCGGCAGAGCCGGCAGCGGTGGAGGCGGTGTGCGAGCCGTGTCTGTTGGTGTCCAGCGGCGACAAGGGCTCGTCCGCCTCACTAAAGGCAGCCGCGCCCATGCGCAGCTTCATGCCCTCGTAGAAGAATCTGGCGCCGACGAGCTTGTTGTTGCAGTACGCGGAGCCGTTGAAAGACGGGGTGGAGACGCAGGTGCCCCGGAACTTCCTGGGCGGCAGCGGGAGCGACGCGTCTGCGGCGAAGGACGGGCGGTCCATGGGGTAGATGCCGCTGTCGATGATGCCGATCACGACGTCCGCGGAGCCGTAGACCTCGGGAGGAGACCCGACGACAGCGAGAGGCCGAGGGAGGACGGCGTCAGCGTGGTGTGAGGATGCACCGTCTTGTCGGGGACGACGGCGAGGACGGAGCGCTGGGACGCCAGGTGCGCGGCCTGGTGCTCCGTGAGCCGCGGCGCGAAGCCCGACGCGGCGTGCACGTACGCGTAGAACACCCGCGGCGCCGGGCGCAGCACGTGCGTGGGAAGGCTGTCGCGCAGGAAGGAGGCGTACGAGCGGGCGAGCAAGCGCGGGCGCGTCGACCGTGGCGCGTGCTCCGCCGCGACGTGCACGATGTAGGAGGACCGGGCCTCCCCGCCGCCGCCGCGGCAGAGCTGGCAGCGAGGAGGAGGAGGCACACCGCGGCGGCTAGCCCGGTCATTGTGTCACGTTGAGAGTGGGAATAGAGTGAGCAGTGCCGTCGCGGTGGCGCCGATAAGTAGGTGAGCCGATTGGGTTGGTAGTGGTGGCATTGCACGGCGCCTAGCGCATTGGGATCAGATCACCACGGCAGCCATGGCGCGGTGCCACTGCAACCATGTGCGAGAATGCGAGATCCAAATCTGGGAACAGAGTTTATTTTGCTCATGCGACTCGTTCTGATTATTGAACTCTGCTCATGGGAGGCGTTCTGATTATTGTATGAGAGAAGGCCTGGTGCCCAGTATTGCCAATAGCCCAAGCTCCCGTGCCGGTTTTTATCCTCTGTTTTTTCTCTTGGTGTCGTTGCCTACCTGGCTACCTCCCTCTGGAATCACCACGTGATTAATGTTAGTGTCTGTCTCTGAAAAGGTGAAGCAACGTGTGCTTAAAAAAAGTACTTTCTAATCGTGGCACCGTGCTAATGCATTCAATATATAAAAGCAGGCTAAATCTCATCTGCTGGCCGAGCCCTCTTCCTTAATCTGGTGAGGAAAAGCCAATCCAAATCTTAATCAGTTTGGTAAGGATTGAAGGGGATTAAACCTCCCATGAGTCAAAATCTCCCCTTATTCCTTTCAAATCTTTTGGGTGTGAGATTAGTTGATGGTGGGAATGGGATTTCAAGATCGAACTTGATCCCAATATCACATTCCGACCACCCGAAGGATGAGCGATGTAGAACAACCTTTTTGTACGATGCTAAGATATATATAACAAGTTTGTAGATTAAAATCATGAGTAACTTACATTGTAGGTACTTAAACTATTGGGTGTGTAACAGATGAGTACTCTAACTAAAATACATAATATAGTAGAACTATACATTTTGATGTCCAAAGGTACCACACAGGCGCCAACAGCTGACGTGGACACGCCAGCATGTCGCTACCCTCTTGGTATTTTTGTGATAACCTTCTCCTCAAATCTGACTCTCATCACTCACTGTCCGCTCATCTTCAACCTCTGGATGGGAGGCCACGCTCGCCTCTGTCCGCCGCACACAGAAGAGCCACGACGACCCCGTCCACGCCCGGCCTCATGCGCTCCTTGCCGCGTCGTCCCGGCTGTGCCAGGAAACACCGCGATGCCCCCGTCCACGCCTAGCCGTGCCTACCCCGTGCCCCGCGAGGCCGCGCCGGCGAAGCCGAAGCGGAGTTGCGCGTGCTCGCGCTCGCGCCGGCGAGGCCGCGGAGGAGCTGCCCGTGTGGGTGCCCGCCAGGTGTCGGCAGAGCGCCTCTCCCTCGCGCGGTTGAAGCTGCGGCGGAACTGCGCGCAGGTTCTTGCGCCGCATTCCTGCGTGTCCTGTGTGCAGGACAAGAAACGGCCGAGCCTATAAGCATGACGACGTCATGGAGAAGCTAAAACGAAAGAAAGAAAGGAAATAGGGCAGCTGGAGATGGCTGGCCACGGTGAGGTGGTGCACGGCAGCCATAGCGGTGACCGTGGCGGGAACGGCGCTCGTGGCCGATTCTGGCAGCGACGGCGCGCGGCGCGAGCAGGATCAGGAGATGCTCAAGGATGTGGCAAAGCTGCGGGCGCGAGCAATTGGGCGGAGGGCAAGCGACGGCGATGAATTTCGCTGTCCAGCGGACCTCTGCCGGCGGCGACGCGGATAGAGTAAAAGAGGAATACGGCCGACAGCTCTGTGCTTATTGGCGCGATGAAGCATCTGAAGTCGCCGGCTCCTGCTTGGATAAGACACGCAGACAGTGGCGTGCGTCCATGGGTGTGTTTAGTTCTCACGAAATTCGAATGAAAATGTCACATCATGTCACCTTAGCGCACTGTAGCATTTTGTTTGTATTTGGTAAAAATTGTCCAAACTTTGCGTAACTAGACTCAAAATGTTCGTCTCGTAAAGTACAACAAAACTGTGTAATTATTTTTTGATTTTATCTATATTTAGTACTCCATACACGTATCGGCATTTTAATGTGACGGATGATAGGAATTCTACGTAGTAAATTTTAGAATGATTTTAGAAAAGTAAACACAGCCATAGTGCACGCGC
Organism: Bothriochloa decipiens; assembly: GCA_023333625.1. Lineage (NCBI taxonomy): Eukaryota > Viridiplantae > Streptophyta > Magnoliopsida > Poales > Poaceae > Bothriochloa > Bothriochloa decipiens. Next base: position 4,300,428 of record CM041637.1, read on the forward strand.
GGCTGTAGGGCAGCGGCCGACGGCAATTAGTTGCGTGCAGCCACTGGTCCAGACCGCTTACCCAGCCAAGGCCAGGAGGAGCAGCAGGAGGCGTCCACAGCACCTATCCCTCGTTCATCTCCTGGGCCGCGCAGCCGTTATCCGCGTCCTCTGTCCACCACACGGCGTGCTGGGCGTCCTAGAACGTGCGCAGGCCGTCCCAGCGCGGCAACGCACCCCGGCGAGCCACGCCTCCTTCGACACAACGTAGTCCCGGAGGTCGCGGATGCCCCCGCGGGTACGCGGCAGGAGCGACTCCGTGTAACTAACTGTATTTTGCATCGTTATAAAATTTACTAAAAATTTGAACTTTTTAAAATTTCTGAACAAATTAAAACTAATTAATTTATTTCCTACAAAATTAATCTTTTACAAATAAATTATTTACCATAAAACTTACATCAAAACCCCACACCGTATAGAATTCAGGTTATTGCATGTTTGATCGTTGGTTGGTTGCTTGCATGTTTGTTGCTGCAGAATTTTTATTTGTGGCAGCAAAATAATATCAACCTGAATCCTAGATTAGTAAGAACCTTTGTCTATAATATAGTAGCAGTTAATATACCCTGTTTTTACTTGCTCTGTTTATAATAGTCATCACCTTGACAGTTTGCTTGTTATAACGTTAGTCTCTATATATATGTATGCATGATATATCTTCTTTGGTAGTATATCCCTTGTCCTAGCATAAAAATGCCATCTCTTCCTTTTTAGTACGTTATATATACAACCATGCCTTAGATAGACATATATATATTCATGTCATGCTTTAGTCATACACATATATGCCTCCCTTCAATTCCGTAGTAGTATATATACACATGTTGTCTTTTGCCCTAGTTACATGCCTGATCTTCTTATAGTGTATATACGTATCTGCCTTAGTCCTGCATATATGCGTCATTTATGTTTAGTTGTTTACCCATGTACATATAGACATATATACATCGTATACAAGTTATCGTCGTACGTATATACATGTCATATACCTTGCATATGTCTTTTCATCATGCATGCATAGGCGTATATATACATCACCTGTCACTTTATTAGCTACGAAAATAGAAATATAACTCCTAGCTACCGTGTACGCCTCCCATCCCCATGGCTCAGCCCAAGCCGCCGGCCTCGGCCCAGACCGAGCAACGCGCACGGGCAGCACCCAGGACACAGCGCGCAGCGCCTCGTCACGTCCGTGTCGTGGACAAGCCGCATAAGCACCACGTCGAGACCGCGAAAGCCGCGGAGACCGTCTTCCTCCTTGCGCTCGTGAAGAAAACGCCGCCGGGAAATTTTCCGGCAACCGCTGACTCACAGTGCGAGGTCGCTACGGCCGCCATGATGCGTCTCGGCGTCTTGTCGAACAGCTGGAGCTCACGATGACCCCTGGCCGAAGGCCCGAGATATTTCCCATGGCTGCCTCCTTGCCATTGTGTCATGTCGCCGAAGTCGACGACCCCACTGTGCCGATGGCACTGTTACTCGCTGACCACTGTGCTGCCAAACCGGTCGCCGCAAGGACGTGAGCTGGCCGCCGGAGATATTTCTCCGGGGCACCGCCTTACTCGCGCCTATAAAAGGCCGCCGAGCTCGCATACCCCGCGATGGAGCCAAGCACGCGAAGTGGAAGTCGAGCTCGGAAGCCGCCGGTGCTGAGGTCTGCATAGAGGCAAAGGCCTCTGCCTCCGCCGCACGACGACCCTGCTGATGAACTCGTCCAGCTCCTCCTTCCTCTTTCTTCTCTGCTTCCTCCTCCCGTATCCATCTTCTTGCTGCTCTGTTCCGCGGCTCAAGCCATGAACGAGCGCGGCCACTGCTCTGCCGCCGCCGCCACACTGGTGTCCTATGACGAAGTCACGCCGGAGACGCCATCGCGCCACCCTGCTGATGGAACGCCGCGCTGGGACCAAACACCACGCTGGAGCCATGGACGGCATTGCCGCCGCCCAGCTGCCGAGGCCGCCGTGCTGGAGCCATGGACGGCCCTGCCGCCGCCCAGCCACCGAGCCGCCTCGCCTTCCTGTCCCTCTCGTCGCGGAGACCGCTACTGGAGCCATGGCCGCCGCCGGCCGCAGCTCTTCCGTGCCCGACTCTGTTCGGCCGGATGAGGACGAGGACAACAGACGCGCCGCTCTAGGCCCAATGGCCACCAACGCCCTGCTCCGCCCAGTGCCTTCGCTCAGCTGCTGCCGTCGCCCTTGCCTTGTGCCGCCTCCTTACTCTACTGCTTCTTTCTCTCTTTCCCTCTCTCTGTTTCTCTTTCCGAGACCGTGAGGATGAGGACGATGGGTCAAAGCCCCGTGACAAAATGGTCATGAATGGTAGCCAATGAAAAGGCGCCACCTCTCTATGAACCCAGCCTGTCATAGAGTCAACTCCCTCTCCGTTTCCTCTGTGAACCTGGTTCCATAAAATTTAGAGAGAACAGAGCTGAGTCTACAGATCGGTGTTGCGGTCTACGAGCATAGTGCCGCAGTCAGCGTAGTAGACGCTGGCCCACGTGCCAGCTACGGTGTAAAAATTGCTAGCGCACACGGGACATGTACACAGGATATGAAAAGGTAAGCCTAATAATACAAGAAAAATTTCTAGAAAATTTCTAAGTAAACTAGTTTAATCCTAGATCATTTTAGATAGTTTCCACCCATGCCGATTATATAAAATTTGTAGAAATAATCTTGCATGCTTGTCTCCTTTAATAATTAATGATAAGGTTCTCCTTTAATAATTAATGATAAGGTTTTTAGTAATTTAGATCTCCTTTGTTTTAGCTTCGAACTAAGTAATTCCTGAACCATAATTTATCTAAAATAAAATCCTAATTAATCATGACCATAAACCTAATTAATGGTGCCCATTTAGATTCTAGATATGATTGCTTTTCCTTTCTAGTTTTCACATAGAAGTAGTTAAATAGAATATTCACATAGGTGCATATCCATATATCTCGATATGTCCATACCCAATCACTTAAAATTATAGAATACCTGTATATACATAAGTAATTCTCGATATCTGAGTACATATATCTGTATATGGCTAACCTTATGATCTTCATCCAGCTAACTCCTTAGACACATACATATGTGTAAGCGTATATGTCGCTAACTCTTGTATGTGTATATGTAGCTATATACACGTACCTAACATAGCCAGTAGGAGTCACCTTATTGGACGAAATGCCTTCAGCCATTTCATGCTTCAGGATGACATAGTAAAAATGACCATAGATAATCATCTGTCACCCGTTAGGAACGATTGGTTGCCTATGATTGCTTTTACATGCTTTGTTTGTTAGTTTTTTGTTTGTGCCTTCCTGCTTGTCGATGCTAGGCGAGTGTAGGATAAAGAAGTGGAGAACCCTATGGACGCCTGAAGCATTGCTACACAAAGACAAAGGAGCTCGAAGCATTAGAATCGGAACCTCGGATGTGCTCGTCATCGAATAGAGACAAGTCCTAATTCCACCTTACTTCCTACATTATCATTCTTTTAATTACTCCCCTTCTATTACATCTACATTTGATAGCCTCCATCAGAAACCAGCATACCCTACCAATTACCAATCTTAATATATATACTCCTTATATTCACATTCATAAATTAATATTGAGCTATGATAAATTATAAGTTTGCTTGTAATAATATGTTTTATGAGAATGTATCGGTTACCTTGATGAGATATGAGAATTATAAATTTGACGATAATAACTATATAACTTAAATTAATAAAATTAGACTAAATTCGACAGGGGCAAGTGGGGGTAATTCATGTGGCATGAGTTACATTGGCAGGATATCCTGTGTGGGATCCCGTGGGAGATACTCGCCTCGGTCACATAACGACTAGTTCATTGGCCATCTCGTCTAGCCAGAATTACGTACAGCCACATATCTATATGGGTAGACTTGATCTCACACCCCGTTAGATAGAAGTATAATTTCCACTAGGAGGCCAGAGTGGCAACGGACTAACAGGAGAGGACACGGCTGGTGTGTGATCTACCGTGGTCTGATCGGCATGGTTGCTATGTTGTCTTTCATGTAAAATTTATTATTGTGCCGTGTGCGAGCACCTTTTTATTTAATTTGGATGTTATGTGATCATCCAACCACTCGACAATCTAGGATGCTGTGTGATCATCTTGATGCTTGTGGGTTCCGATCCCTGAGTAGTCTATGGTAGAATTATATGAAAATCTAAGGTAACGCCTTCTCGGGTATGAGGTCTCGTTAGGCCTATTTCTGCCAATTGCGCATGGTTAGGAATGGTGCCTATCATGTGGGGAAAATTGTAGAGAAAATTGTACACCTCTGTAGAGTTTACTAATCCAATTCGAATAGCCACGTCCTTAGTAATGGACAACCGCTGGGTTGAGGTCCCTAATGATTAGGCTTTGACAACTATGATGATCTAGTAAGATTGTTTTATGTTAAGGTAACCTATAATTAACCCGAGAACTGGTGAGGATAGTAATACCCTACCAGGACCCAACTTATCTTTTATAATTACTCACTCTACTACCTTTACCACTAACCACCTCTACCTAGACCCTTTCCACCTCCCTCCACCCGAAGTTAAGGCTTGCTGAGTACTTTATGTACTAAATCCTCTCTATTCTATGTTTTTAAGAGTGAAGCTACAAATGAGCACACCAGGATAAAGCTACCGAATAATACGCAAGGATGGGATAACATGAGCATACTTGAAGATGAGCCATGCAACTACGCGAAGGAGCTACTCGAGGACTACCGCGACTAGGATACAAAAGTACGCATAAGGCTAGGGCTACGTCCGCACTCCAAGTTGCCTGTAGGAATGGAACCACGACATCATAGGACCGCTGTAGTAGAAACTCTGATGTATGTTGTAAGGTTAATGGCCCAAGTTATGTAAAGTCACCTGAACCTTATAATGTGTTTTTTCCTAGATTGATAAAAGTATAGTTTTTGATATCAATCTTGTCTCAATTATGTGTATCACCTACTGATCCCGAGAGTGATACATGATATACAGTAGACCCTAAAAATTAGGGGCCAACACTCCGCCGGTTCTGCAGCACCACGTTATGCGTCACGTTGGCGTGCGACTCGTGTCGTCCACCGCGTCGGTGCACTCCGCCCATGCCACGTCCCCGTGCGCGCCCAGCGCGGACTTGGCCTCGGCGCGGCTCAGGAACACCCTTTAGACGCCATTGACGCCGCTACCAGTGTTGAAGATGACCGGCGATGGCGTTCCGACGGCCCGCCTGCCCTTGCCTTCTCGCGCGCCCGTGCTCACCTCCTTGCACGCGTGTCGAGCCGAAGGGGGCTCACAAGCGCGCGCCCGTGGCGGGCTGTTCGTGCGCCCGGCCGTCCTCGCCTGCTCCCGTTCGCGTGCCCGCGGCTCGCACACTCGCACGCAGTACGTGGTGTTGGCGGCCTGGCTATGCTTGCCTGCTCCCGTTCGCACGCCCGGGGCTCGTACACGCGCACAGCGGCGTCGGCGGCCCGGCCATGCTCGCCTGCTCCCGTTCGTGCGAACCCGTTCGCGCGAACGTGTTTTGACACATGCACACAGCGGCGTCGGCGGGCCGCCCATGCTCGTTTGCTTGCCAACGCCAAAAGCATCTCGTGAGACACGGGAAAGGAGCAGGTTTTTTTGCAAAAGTCAACAATGGGGCCCACATCCAGTCTCCACGATGGCATGTCCATGTCAGCTCCTGGTGCGCGCGTGGCGTGTTAAGTATCTTTAGTGCACGAGACAGATAGTTGTAGTAAACGGATGATACATTTTTCAGTTTGAATATCTAAATAAAAATCAAACAATAATTTAAATATCTACGGTACAATTTACTCTAAAATCATTATGAATTATAACGAGGAAGGACAAATTCGACAACCGGACCATGAAATGGATGATTGCTGAAACTAGGCACCTTATTCCTTCTCCTGCTTACTACGACACGAAGCAAGATACACGAAAGTAGTCAGCTCAAATGTACAGAGTTGCATCACATTGTCGCCACGGCCTGGCTCTGTTGGGTCACCGGCCAGGCGACGGCGATGGGACTCGTCACCTTGTGCTCACCGTCGCTCCACTCGATCGACCTGAACGTGTACTTCTCAGTGACGTTCGTCCCCTCTACCGGCGTGAAAGTGACCTCGTACTTCTGCGTTCGCTGCCACGGGCTAAACAGCAGATTGTCCGGCTTCACTGTCACTTTCACGCCAGCCGGGCTGGTGACGCTGACCCTATACCAGGCTAGGAACCAGCTCCCAACTTCGCGTCGACCATGTCCTTGATGTTGAATGAAATGTATCCCACGAATAGTCGAACATTTCATCTTCAATAACTATGGCCAAATTCTTCTTAGATTTTGAAATACGAATTTCCAAATGTAAATACCTCATAGGTTCAATTTAATTGAAAAACAGCCTCCAATTCTGACTTTCTCCAGCTTTTAGGGAATTTTCCAGCTATTTCCTCAAACGTGAGAATTATAATTTTTGTTTCTTATAAAATCCTCTACAAAGTTGATTAAGAGTGCACACACATGCATTAACTCTAGCTATCCATTCAAAGCGGGTCAAACCAAATCACTTCAAGGTCAAATCTAGTCAAACAAACTATACAAATTTAATTAGCCAAAGTCATTAACACAAACTTAGGTTCATTTGGTGGACAATCAAACACCACAAATGAAATGACACTTAACATTTTTATTAATGCCACGCATAATTATGCTTATGCTAATACATGCAAGTGCTTATGCATGCTTAACACTAGGGGTGTTATAAAGCCAGAATACCGACTCGGCTCGGTTTGTTAAAAGCTCGAGCTGGCCCATTAAATTCGTGAGCTAGGTATAAAAAAACATAAAATATATTATATTTATCTAAAACTTGACAACAGTAATAATACCAAAGTATCACATCCAAAGTTGTAAATTGAAAAAAAAAGATATGCTCTAATATAATAATATACTATAGTGTTACACCATACATCCAATTAAATAAAATAATAAGTCATAATAATCTCAAGTTTATAAGGTCTAGGTCTGTAACAACCCAAAAATCCGAGCTACAATTTTTTTTTGAAAAACCTATGAGTGATGACTGTGACATATCATCATCTACCTCTAACCATGCATCAACCCTAACATGTCATGTCATATCATCCATGTGATCATAGCATGATCAATGTTTCAAGTAATATCTTGATCAATGTTTCGTATGTTGTTTTCTAATGTTGCAATAGCTTTACCTTCAATGTTTCATTAGTTACCTTCAATGTTTCATTACTTAACATGTCATGTTGCATTCAAATATGATTTGATTTTTATTTGATTTATGTGATGATAAATAAAATGGATCACAATATTTATTTATGTAATAAATGAATATATTATATGAGAAATATACCCAACATGGCCTATGACGTTTAAGTATACCATGAAGTATTTTACAACATGCTATACAAGTATTTATACATTATTTGAAAAATAGAAAAGAGAAAGATATTAAAGAAAAAAGGAGGAAGCAATCTGGCCCGACCGGCCCAGCAAGCCAGCAAGCTGGCCCAGCCGCTCGCTCGCTCTCTTTTTCCCTCTCCCGGGCAGGCCGGCCCAGCAAGGCCGACGGCCCAGCATGGACCCGTCCTCCCGCACCACGCCAAGCCGTCGTCTGAGTCGCTGACGGGAGGGGACCGGCTGTCATACCTTTCCCCCGGTCCCCCACCGGCCGATCGTGCTGAGACGCCGATGTCAGGCACTGCTCCCCGCGTCGTCCCTAAGCAAGCCACCCCGGCCGCTCGATCCAGCCCTCCGCCTCATCAACGCACGCGAGCACGCCACCTGGCCCGACCAGCTGGCAGCAGGATGCCCACGGCGCGGGCAACTTCCTCTAGCGCGCGCGCACATGCGCTATGCATTCCTGCACCCAGCCTCTGCTAGCCGCTCTTGCTGACCTCCGGGACCCAGCCGAGCTCCCCACCGGTGACATGGAGCCCTCCCTGGCCGCCTGATCGAGCTCCTCGCCCGATCGCCGTCCGTCGGCCACCTACCACCTCTCCTCCTCTATATAAGCGGCGCCCCGGCGTCCTAGGGCTTCCCAGCCGCCGCCACCACTCTGGTGGTTTTCAATTTTGCCACCAGCCTGCTCAATTTGGAGAAGGGGAGGAAGCAGGAGAAGGGGGCGGGGAAGAGGAAGAAGAAGAAGGAGGAGCTCCGCCGCCGCCGGAGGAGCGCCGCTGCGGAGCTGCTGCTGCTGCGGAGCCGTCGGGGACGAGGAACCAGAGCTGAACCGTGAGCCAAAGCCAGAGTTGGACTTGTACCGCACCTCCATCCTTGTCAACGCCGGTGAGCATCGCCGCTCCCCTCTTCCAACCTCTGCCTTGTGCTCCGGCCATGGCACTCCACACCGTGAGTGTGTAGGCCAGAACCATCACCGGTTCCCTTTTGGACACACGCACACACACACGAGACCAGCTGAGCCCCTGGACACCAAGGCTTCAGGAGGACGCCGGAACAGCCAGCCGCCATTACCGTCGCCGCAAACCGAGCGCCGCCGCGGCGAAGCCACCTTGCTGCCTCCTCGCTAAGCCCTGGACCGCTTCGACCCCGGATCCGAGACCGCCTTGGTGTGCCGCATGTGATGCGCATGCTAGCCCCTTGGATGACGCCTCGGACGTCCCGGTGTGCAAGGCCATGTCGGCGCGGTGTCGCTCCAGAGCGCCGTTGGGCCGCGTGGTTTCTCTTCACCGTCGGTCGTCTCTTGGAACAAGAGCGCATCGTCGAGCTTCGTTGTGGTGTACCTCATCGAACCGCACAGAAGATGAAGGCTGGGAACCTCCGTTGGAGCTGTGTCGCGCACCGCGGCCGCGTCGGAGCTCCACCATGGGGGATTGCTACCCACGCAGACTCAGCCATGAGTTAAGGTCGCCGCCGGCGCCTCGAAAGGGCGATGGGTGACCCTAATCGCACCCCCGAGCCTCCACTTTGGCCGGACTCGACTGGGGCTGTGCTGCAGCCGTGCGCCGTCGTCGCCACTCCGCCATTCCGTGTGGCAAGAACTCACCAGAGGACCGCTGCTGCCCAGAAGACCATCTTCGTACTTGCCTTGACGCCCCGAAGCTATTGAGCAAGAAGATGGAGCTGGAGGATCACCGGAATTGGAGGAGGACGTCGCCGCCGTTAAGCCACATCGTCGGGATGGAGAAACAGAGGAAGGGGATGGATTGGAGAAGCTGATGGTGGACGTGGTCTACGTGAACCAGGGCCACGGCGTGTGGGACCAAGCGGGGATGGTGCACCGCAGACCGTCCTGTGGACCGCATGGACCCGAGGATACACCCGTGCACCCGGCTCACGTGAACCAGAGACACTAACAGTGGGCCAGCAGGCACCGGAGCACCGTGGACCAGGGCTGTGAGCTGAGCCCATATGAGATCTGGATTGATGACGTGGAAGCACCAGGGCGTGCCATGTGGCGGGCCCGGTCCGTCCTAGATCCGGCCCAGTCAGCCCAATAACGGCCTGTTAATGGCCCATGTGGTGCCCGCCTGTCAGTTGACCGTTGACCGTTGACTGATGAAGTCAACAGTGACGTCACCCCGGACCCACATGTCAGACGACCGTTGACCCAGTCAATGCTGACGTCAGCATGACGTCACCTGCCACATCAGCATCTGATCTGTCTCTGTTTAAAACCGCATGTGACACGTGGACCAATCACAGGCTGCCACATGTTAGCACCAGATAAATCCAGTCCTTTTCTTTTTTAGAAAATGGTTAAATCTTTGAAAAATCATAACTAATTCATACGAGCTCAGAAAATTATGATCCACATATCCAAATTTTCTATAAATCGAGCTCTACCTATTTCTCTATGTTTGAGTGCATTTGGATCTTTTATTTGGCATTTTTTCTTTGTACTAATCTATAGGGGTCGCTTTTACGACCATTAATTCACGGTTACAGGGTCGAGCGAGGACAGGTCTGACGATAGTGACTACCAGGAGAAGTCCGAAAGCTACGTCAGTGAGGGTGCCACATCTCACCCAACCTCGTAGATCCCATTACGCATGGCAAATGTAGTATGGCTAGTGCTTTAATTTCTCTTGCCATACAATTGATCGCCTGTGCTAGGTATGCACGGTAGATTACTACTTGATGAGCCCTACCTTGTTGTAACCTATCACCTGCTTACCCGCTGTTATGTTAGCCACTTGCTTATCTGCTATATTTATATATATACTTCACTCTCTTATATTTTAATGCGACGTGATGAACCCTGGGAAGGCCTGGAGGGCGCCAGGCTGGAAGTGTGCGTGTTGATCGGTCAGATGAGCTTGTGAGCTGATGATGCTGTATCTGGGTTTGGGGTGGAGCTTACGACAGGGAGTAGGGTGAGGGTTGAGTCGACCGAGCCGGGATTTACGACGAGCTTTTGGAGCGAGTCTTGCCGGGGAATGTGTCTGGATATTTCCATGAATAGCAGTCTGTGGTGGACTAACTATTATACGATGGTGGTTTTCGGGTGTGAGCCTCTTAGGGGTGGAACCCAAGACGAGGGTGCCATGGTAGCACGCTAAAGATTAACCCTAGAGAAGACATCTTGGCTTGGTCGCACTTAGAAACTGTTGCGCTGGTAACCGGATCATAGGAATCTATTACTTTCCACTCGCTTCCTATGGGGGGGAGACGGCCGAACCACTGGATAGATCGATGCCATTACTATCAAGCGAGCGTGTGCCAGGGAGGTAGGAGCATGATGATGTCTCACACCCTTTCGAGACGATCATGATGCTCTGCTGGAATGGGATCATGAGATAGACTCTTCACAGTATCAGCCACTCTAAGGATGCTCCAGGGCTGAGAGGTAGGATGGCATCGCTCTATGGCAGTAGGCGCCCGAATCTGTCTAGGTGGTGATCAACACCGATGATGGTTATCTAGTGGATTAGTGAAACCTCTGCAGAGTGTATGGTTGATCGATCGATACATATGCCGACTTGTTCGGCTATGGACCTTTCCTGTGTTCTGCTTGCACCGGACTAGAGAGTGGAGTGTTCTACCTTCCCCTGAGTATGATTCCCGACCGTGAGCCAGGTTGAGGGCTGCGGGCCGCTGAGGCAAGCCGAGAGGGAGTCGGCTTATCGACTTGAGTCTGAGATGGTGTTGGAGGAGTTGGAATGGTGTTTTAGGGATGGATGGTGATGGATGTTGTGGGAATAGGGATGTGTATAAAACTTGACTATATTATTTATATACTTGATTTACCTGCATAGAGAAAAACAGCCCTATAGGTTCCTTTTGACATATCCATGTTTTGCATCCAATCACCACAAAGCAATGCATAGGGTGGGAGTGGCCAGTACAAATCGTACTAAAAATTTGGTTTTAGGTGCAAGGAGTGAGTACTCGTCTGGGGAATACAGCAATTGAGGGTTTCGTGTCTACGCTCAAGTTGGATTCGGAGATGATAGCTTCCGCACCTTTAAGCTTTTAATTTTATGCTGGCGATGTAATAAGTTATTGTAACCTTGCTATTGCACTCTTTTGTTCGATGTATGGATTATGGTATTCAACTGTTATCGGGTAATGTGATTTAAATGAACATATTACACTTCGACTCTGTGGATTTTTCTTCACGGAAATCGAGGTCGTTTCAAGGTCTGTCATCAACCAATTGTAAAGTAAAAGACATTAAGTACGTCAAAAATTAATATAACTTATGTTATTTTTTTATTTAGACGTGTGGCTTATTTCGTCCGTAACTGGCTCACGAGCTAGCTCAAGTTGCTCATTGTAGCTAACCAGCTAGAATCCTGGCTCAGCTCGGCTCGTTTATCAAAATGAATCGGGTTGAGCCAAGCCAAACCAGCCACAAGCTAAGCGAGCTAATAAAGTTTGGAGTTTACCTAGGGTGTTGGGAGTCCGTTGGGTTTCCCCATTGGACGTCCTAGCCTCCGTAACTCTCTATTTTGAACTACAATGAGGAGCAAATTTTGCAACACGACCATTTTGGCGGACGCAGGGGGGCTGGGGCGGCTGCAGCCCCCGTGTGGGCTGAAAAAATTGGGAACAGGTTTTCATTTCAGCCCAGCCCAAAACATGTTTGTGTCTAGGTTAGCCCACCACTCCACGGACCACGGGCAGAGCAGCCGCATCACATCCCTCTCCTCGCGTAGACGCCGCAGCGCCTCGCCGCCGCCCGCCGTGACTCCTCGCGCGGTCGCGCATGCTCGCCTTCTCACGGCTCGCCTACTCCGGTGAACGGCGGCGCATCGGCCAGGGAGGCAGTACACGACCATGACATGGAAAAAATACTGAAATGACAGGCAGCTTATTCATGCTCAGCTCATCTGCTGCTTACAACAAAGCAAGTCATGCACACACAAAAGTAGCCAGGTCACACATATAATTGCATCACATTGTCGCCACCTGGCTCTGTTCGATCACCGGCCAGGTGATGGTGATGGGGCTTGTCACATTGTGCTTGCCGTGTGCGTCGTCGCTCCACACGATCAACCCGAACGTGTGTTTCTTACTCACGTTCTGCCCTCTTATCGGTGTGAAGGTGACCGTGTACCTCTGCGTCCGACGCGACGGGCTGAACAGCAGAACCCGCGGCCTCACCGTGACATGCACGCCAGCGGGGCTAGTGACAATGGCCTCATACCCAATTAAGAATTTGGTGCTAAGATCATGCACGACGCGCAGCTGCTTGACTTCTTTCTTGTCGGAGCCGAATACCACCGAGAAGGCTGGGTAGTTGAGGTTGCCAACCGAGGCCTTGTGCTTGGAACAGTCGGTCTTCTCAGATGCGAAGATGGCGACCTGCTCGGCGGTGTAACCGAGCGCGCACAGGAAGGAGACGTAGTCGTCGGCGCAGCATCATACACCAGGCCCCGGGTCGAGGGCGCGGTTAGGATCCACATGGCCGGATCCACGGACGAACGGTGTGGATTCCATGCCGGTGGACATGTCCTTGATCACATCCCCGGCGTTGTCCACGTTGTATGCAGTGGTCATCAAGGCAGACTTGATCGCAGCGGGGCTCCAATGTGCGGAGCAGCGCAGCGATGATGCCACTGACGTGGGGGCACGACATGGACGTGCCGGATATGATGTTGAGCTTCACTCGTCTGGTGTCGCTGCCGAGCCGCGAGGGTGAGTTCTCGCCGGTCCAGGAAGCCAGGATGTCGACTCCAGGGGCGGTGATGTCCGGCCTGAGGATCTCGGGCGCCAAGAGGTTTGGACCACGGCTAGAAAAGGATGCCATTCTTGGCGATGATGGTGTCCTACCGATGACAGTGCCGTGGAACGCGATCGTCGCGACGGGGGACGCATTCGCTCTTATGTACTCCCTATAATCTCCTCGGTGGCGGCAAACGTCACGGCCGTCGCGGGAAGGACGTGTGGTTCGGTGAAGGCCTCCTCGCTAGTCTTACAGCTTCTCCTAGGGCTGCTGCACCATCGTCATCACTAGCGTCGCAAACCACGATCTTTCCAGTGACCTTGCTGGGGCTCAGCTTGTCACCTTCACAGACGTTTGAGCCCACGTCCCCGCCGTAGACAAGCGGTACCTTGCTTGGACCGAGCGGCGTGCCAGCATAGAGGAAAGTGCCGGTAAAGGTTTTGCCGTTGCCGACAACGACGTTCGCTGGGAACTGGCGGTTGATGGTTGACGCACCGACGGTCAAGAACCACGGTGCAATGTTGGTGGCGGTGAACTCAACAGGGCCGGAGTTGCCCGCAGAGGCAGAGACGAGGATGCCCTTGCTGACGGCTTTGAACGCTCCCACAGCAGTGGGGTCGCTATGAAACTCTTCCGCCTTGCCTGTGGGGCCAATCGAGAAGGAGATGATGTCGACCCTGTCCTTGATGGCATCCTCAAACGCCGCGAGGATGTCAGAGCCCTTGCCTTCCAGCTTCCAGAGTACCTTGTATGCGGCAAGCAATGCGCGCGCCTGGAGCCACGCCGACGGCTTTTCCTTTGGCGTAGTCGAACAAGGAGGCGTCCGCAACGGCGGAACCGGCGGCGGTGGAGGCGGTGTGTGTTCCGTGACCATTGGTGTCGAGCGGCGACCACGCCTCATCGATCGGGGCGTCTTCAGCCTCGTAGCCCTTGTAAAAGAACTTGGCGCCGACGAGCTTGTTGTTGCAGTACGCGGAGGCGTTGAAGGACGGCCCCGAGACGCAGCCGCCGCGGAACTTGGCGGGCGGGGGCGTCATTGACGAGTCGGCCGCGAAAGATGCGTGGTCCTTGGGATAGACGCCGGAGTCGATTACGCCGATCACAACATCCGAAACGGCGTTCGCCGACGGGAGGAGGCTGCCTGGCTCGGTGCGTCAACCAGTAATAGCTTACATCAAAAGAAAAGAAACGCACACACAAAACTGACCAGCTCACATATCACGACATCACATTGCTGCCACCTGGCCCTGTTCTTTCACCGGCCAAGTGATGGCAATAGGGCTCGTCACCTTATGCTTGCCATCGGTCCACACGATCGACCCGAACGTGTGCTTCTCAGTCACGTTCACCTCTTTTAGCGGTGTGAAAGTGACCTCGTACTTATGCGTCCTATCCAACGCGCTGAACACAAGAATCTCCCGCGTCACCGTGACACGCACGCCGGCAGGGCTGGTGACGAAGACTTTGTATCCGTCTATGAACTCCCTCCTAACGTCGCGCACGACGCGGCGCTGCCGGACCGCTTTCTTGTCGGAGCTGAATACCACCGAGAAGGCCGGGTAGTTGAAGTCGCCGACGGAGGAGCCCTTGCGCTTGGAATAGTCGGTCTCCGAGCCGTCTCTCGTGAAGATGGCGATCTGCTTGGAGGTGTAACCGAGCGCGCACAGGAAGGAGACGTAGTCCTCGGCGCCGGCGTCGTACACGAGGCCCGGGTCGAGGGCGCGGTTGGGGTCCACATGGCCGGCTCCGCGGACGAACGGCGTGGATGCCTTGCCGGTGGACATGTCCTTGATGATGTCGCCGGCGTTGTCCACGTTGCACGCGGTGGTCATCAGGGCGGACTTGATGGCGGCGGGGCTCCACTTCGACCGCGCCTGCCGGAGCATCGCGGCGATGCCGCTCACGTGCGGACACGCCATGGACGTGCCGGATATGATGTTGAACTGCACGCGCCTCGTGTCGTTAGCAATTTCTGGCGGACTCTCACCGGTCCATGCGGCCAAGATGTCGACGCCCGGGGCCGTGATGTCCGGTTTGAAGATCTCTGTCACTTGGGGGTTGGGCCCGCGGCTGGAGAAGGCCGCCATCCTTGGGGAAGAAGGCGTCTGGCCGACGATGGTGCCGTTGAACACGATCGTCGCGACCGGGGATGGTGCCGCCTCTATGTACCTCAAAATCTTGATGCCAGCAGCAAAAGTCACGGAACTGGCGGGGAGGATATGAGCAACAGGCGTCATGTGCTCGCCATAAGCTTGGGCGGTCATGAGAATTGCTCCCACGCCACCGGCGAGCCTGACGGCCTCTCCTTGCTCGCCGTGTTTCCAGGGCCAGTTGGCTTGGCACAAAACGATCATGCCCGTCACCATGCTGGCATTGACCTTCCCAGCTTCGCAATATTCAGATCCAGCGTCCTCACCGAAGACGAGCGGGATCTTGGCTTCGCGGCCGAGTGGCACACCAGCGTATAGTGAAGCGCCGGTGAAGGACTTGCCATTGCCGAGGACGACGGTGGCCGTAAACCGGCGGTTGATGGTTGACGCCCTCACCGTGATAAACCACGGCGCGGTGTCTTTGACGGTAGACTCGCCGGGGCCCTCGTTGTTGGCGCTGAACACCGACCTCGGCAACTCGACGACGATCGGCAACTCGGCTTGTCTCTCCCTGACTTCGCTCTAGAACGTAGATGCGAATGAATAAAAACAGATGGGAATTTTAGCCGCTATGGCGCGGCCAGACCAGCACACCCGAAACTTTATTTATAGGTTGTTAAAACAACCCACGACACAAGATCCCCCGCCACGTACGTCTCACGCTGCGTCGTGCCCGTCTATGCACGGGAACGTTTCATACGTTACGTGGTGGGATCAGACTCTAGCCTCATCGTGAACGCAGCACGAGTCTGGCTGTTACAAGATGCATCAAGCTGCTTGCTATTCAAGTTACAAAGGGAGACATGATCATGCAAAAGAAACGATCTAACTAACATGACGATACATCCGCTGCACAGGATTAGCTCTTTCATTTCACCCCCTAATCCTGCTGCACCTGGACTACTCCCAGCTTCTCACGTAGCTCTGCAAACTTGACACGCCCAAGAGCTTTGATCAGAATATCAGCCAACTGCTCATTGGTGCCCACATGCTCTATGTCGACTTCTCCTTTATCAACGCAGTCACGGATGTAGTGATAGCGTACATCGATATGCTTGCTCCTATCATGATGAACAGGATTCTTGCTCAACGCAATCGCTGCCTTGTTATCCACCAGGAGCTTCACCTTCGGTGTCTGAATGCCAAGCAGTCCGCCCAAGAGTCTACTCAGCCAAATGCCTTGACACGCGGCATTTGCACTGGCAATGTACTCAGCCTCGCATGATGATAAGGCCACGACTCTCTGCTTCTGAGAATTCCATGTCACCAGACTTGATCCCAATAAGAACACTGAACCACTTGTGCTTTTCCTGTCATCCACGTCGCCGGCTAGATCACTGTCACTGTAGCCGGAAATATATGTTTCAGACTTGTTCAGTTTCTTGTATGTGCAGCCAAAGCTCACAGTACTCGATAGATACCTGAGTATTTGCTTTACTGCTGCCCAGTGACTCGCCTTTGGATCCTCCATATACCTGCTCACAATTCCCACCGAATAAGCAATATCTGGCCTTGTATTCACCAAGTATCTTAGGCTGCCAATGACACTTCTATACTTCGTTTTGTCGACAGGAGGAGACTTGTCATTCTTGCTCAACCTCAACCTGTTCTCCATCGGTATGTAACAGGGATTGCAACCCTTCATACCTGTCTGCTCCAGGATTTTCAGAGTGTACGAGCTCTGACAAAGTGTTATCTCTCCATCCTTCTGTGTCACTTGGATACCTAAATAATAACTTAGCAGCCCCAAGTCGCTCATACTGAAACTCTTCATCATCTCTTGCTTGAAAGCTTCAATTGTTGCCGGGTTTGGACCTGTGATGATCAAATCATCCACATAGACACCCACGAGGAGAAAACCACTGCTGTGTGACCTCCTGTATACTGCATGCTCGAGTGGGTTCTTTTCAAAACCGAGTTTCAGCAACTCCTTGTCCAACCGTGCATTCCAAGCTCTCGGAGCCTGACGAAGACCATACAACGCTTTCTTCAGTTTTAGCACTTGACCGCTGCCACCCTTGGCAATAAAACCTGGAGGTTGATAAACATAAACTTCCTCCACCAGATCACCATTCAGGAAAGCCGACTTTACATCCATATGGTGTACTGTCCAACCCTTCTGAGCAGCCAATGCAATCAGCAATCTTACTGTCTCAATTCTCGCAACAGGAGCATAGACCTCTTCAAAGTCCACCCCCTCACGCTGTGCATACCCCTTGGCAACCAATCTTGCCTTGTGCTTGATGACCTTGCCATCTGGATCCTTCTTAACTTTGAAGACCCACTTTAGCCCAATGGCTTTATGCCCTGCAGGTAGTACTGATAGCACCCAAATCTTGTTTGTTTCAATGGATTCCATCTCAGCTAGCATAGCTTCCCTCCAGCACTTTTCTGACAACGCCTCCTCTACACTTCTTGGCTCTTCTGCTGCATAATAGCACACACCACTATACTCGAAATCATGCATCTCATTGGTAGTGTTGAAAATATTTTCTAGGGTTCTAAACCTCTGTGGCACTCCCTCTGAATCTTGTGATTCTCCAGTACATGGTGTGACAAACTCCACCGTTTGTGCGGGGCTCCCTGGCGGTGTAGACGGATCAGCTTGTGCACCTATGCCGATGCTCCATTGACCTTGGGTTGGCTCATCCTGAACTGGATCAGCCGTGACTGCTGCATCAATGTCTGCAACTGCTTCTTCAGTAACTGTTCCCTGTCCGACAACAGAGAAGTACTCCACATCTAATGCTGAATTCACAGAACCAGCTTCACCTTCCTTCTTCCAATCCCAAGCTCGATCTTCCTCGAATATTACATCTTGGGATACGTGGACTTTCTTGGCGACAGGGTCATAAACCCTATAGCCCTTGGTGCCAGTCTCGTAGCCAACAAACACCATCGGCGTCGATCTGTCTGATAGCTTGGTTATTCCTGGCCCAATCTTCTTCACATGCACTACACAACCAAAAGTGCGAAGGTGATGCACTTTGGGCTTCTTGTTGTGCCACGCTTCATAAGGTGTTCGACCCTGCAAACTCTTAGTTGGAGCACGGTTAAGCAGGTAAACTGCAGTAGTAACCGCCTCTCCCCAAAATTCAGCTGGAAGACCTCGGCTTTTTAGCAAACACCTCGCCATCTCCACCACCGTGCGGTTCCTTTTCTCAACTACACTGTTCTGCTGAGGTGTATACGGTGCTGTGGTAAAGTGTTTGATACCTTGATCATCACAAAATTCCTTGAATTCTAGTGAATTGAACTCACCGCCGCGATCACTTCGAAAAGCTCTCAGCTTGACACCGCGCTCTGTCTCTGCCAGCACTTTTACCCGCTTGAAGCAGTTGAACGCCTCATCCTTGGATGTCAAAAGCTCAATCCACATAAACCGACTATAGTCGTCAACGATCAACAAGAAATAGTTCTTTCCTCCGGCTGTTGTGGGTCTTATTTGGCCACACAAGTCTGCGTGCACTAAATCCAATGCACTCTTGGCCCGATAGTTTGCAACTTGAGGGAACGGGTGCCGCCGCTGCTTTCCCAGAGTGCAGCCATTCCACACCTCTTCCACTCGGTTCAACAATGGGAGTCCACCAACCATGCCCTTCACGCCGAGCTCACGGAGCGCTCGAAAGTTGAGATGGCCATACCGGCCATGCCAAAGCCACGCCTGATCATCTATCTTTGACATCAAACAGACTGGAGCTGCCAACCGTACTTACAACAGGTAGAGTCGGTTCTTGACCCGTGATGCGCGCACCAGCAGGACTCGCTCCATGTCGTACACCTTGCAACACCCGTCTTCCAGTACCACCTTGCAACCTCCTTCTTCAAGCTGACCAAGGCTTACAATATTGCTTCTCAACTTAGGAATATAATATACTTCTGAGAGTACCTTGTGGCCCTCGTTCTTGGTCTGAAGCACGACGGAACCAAGGCCTTCAATGTTCACCAAGGACCCGTAGCCGAACCGGACCGTGCCGCGCACCGACACGTCCAGTGAGGAGAGCGCTTCACGCCTCCCCGTCATATGATTGCTAGCCCCTGTGTCTAGGACCTAGACGTCCTTGGCGTCATCCCGATCCTTCGGGAACACCTTCTTCTCATTAAGGTGCACCACCTGACACCCAGCAGCGAACGAGCTCCTGTCAACACGCACTATGTCCACCGTGGCCAGCAACAACGATGGATTTTCACTGTCAGTTTGTGCGACATGGGCTTCCTCCTTTCGCTCCTTCCTTG
The DNA here is from genome assembly GCA_023333625.1 of Bothriochloa decipiens. Classification (NCBI taxonomy): domain Eukaryota; kingdom Viridiplantae; phylum Streptophyta; class Magnoliopsida; order Poales; family Poaceae; genus Bothriochloa; species Bothriochloa decipiens. Next base: position 4,320,038 of record CM041637.1, read on the forward strand.
GCGGCTTCCTGCAATCCTCCTTCCAGTGGCCGTAGATGCCACAGTTTCTACAGCGTCCTTTGCGCCTTGGGGCTCCATCTGTCATAGACTTGGCGGCGTGATCTTTCTTGTTGCCGCGGTCACCGCGCGCAGCGTCGCCACTTGACTTGGACTTCCACCCCTTCTTGTCACCATTAGATGACGAACCAGGATCAGGCATCAAACGATAACGGTTCTTTGCCTCCCAATCCTCCTCAGAGAGTAGGAGTTTCTGCGTCTTCTCAGTAATGGGCTCAATCCCGAGACGATCCTCCGCCATCTTGAGTCTCCCAACCAACTCCTCAATGGTGAGGGTTTTAAGATCGAGCAAGGTCTCGATCGAGATTGCGATCTGAGCATAGCGTTGAGGCAGAACACGAAGCATCTTTTTGACCACTCGGCCATCATCCAGCGTCTCCCCAGATGTGCGCAGATCAGCCGCCAAAGCTCCAATCCTCATGGCGAACTCGTCCACCGTCTCAGTCTCCTTGAACTTGATATTCTCAAATTCCTTTAGCAAACGCTGAGCGTTGGCTTCTTTAACTCGATCTGCACCCACACGCCTACTCTTGACAGCTTCCCATGCCTCCTTGACAGTGTTCTTCACACCGAGCAACTGCCACATCTCCTGCGGTACGGACCGCAGTATGCCGGCCATGGCTTGTCTGTCTCTTGATCGCTTCACGTTTGCACCCCCGGGATCAATCGTGTCCTAGATTTCAAGCGTCTCAAAGTTGCACTTCAGTAGCATCGCCCACTCAGCATAATTCGAGCGGGTTAACATCGGCCACATCAGCGAGCTCTCCCGAACGCGCTCCGCGCCGCCTGCAGCACCTTGGTCGCCCATCACCTCCGCCGGCGGGCTCCTTCGAGGGATGACGAACTTCTTTCGAGCAGGTTCACGCGGTGGGCTTATCGAACCGCTATAGAACATACACGGCTCCCATACCACGTGTTGGCGCTGAACACCGACCTCGGCAACTCGACGACGATCGGCAACTCGGCTTGTCTCTCCCTGACTTCGCTCTAGAACGTAGATGCGAATGAACAAAAACAGATGGGAATTTTAGCCGCTATGGCGCGGCCAGACCAGCACACCCGAAACTTTATTTATAGGTTGTTAAAACAACCCACGACACAAGATCCCCCGCCACGTGCGTCTCACGCTGCGTCGTGCCCGTCTATGCACGGGAACGTTTCATACACTACGTGGCGGGATCAGACTCTAGCCTCATCGCGAACGCAGCACGAGTCCGGCTGTTACAAGATGCATCAAGCCGCTTGCTATTCAAGCTTACAAAGGGAGACATGATCATGCAAAAGAAACGATCTAACTAACATGACGATACATCCGCTGCACAGGATTAGCTCTTTCACTCGTTGCCCGCGGAGGCAGAAACGACGATGCCTTTGCGGACAGCGTTGAACGCGGCCACGGCGAAGCCGTCTTCGTATAACTTTGGCACAATCTCATCGGGGCCTATCGAGAAGGAGATGGCGTCGACCCCGTCCTTGATGGCCTCTTCAAACGCGGCGATGACATCAGAGTCCAGAGTTCCAGACATCCATTCTGCCAGAGCACCTTGTACGCGGCAATGCGCGTGCCCGGGGCCATGCCGACGGCTTTGCCTTTGGCGTAGTCGAATAAGGAGGCGTCCGCGACGGCGGAACCGGCGGCGGTGGAGGCGGTGTGCGTGCCGTGGCCATTGGTGTCGAGCGGCGACTTGAGCGCCTCAGGGATCGGGCCGTCCTCAGCCTCGTAGCCCTTGAAAAAGAAGTTGGCGCCGACGAGCTTGTTGTTGCAGTACGCCGAGACGCAGCCGCCGCGGAACTTGGCGGGCGGGGCCGTCATCGACGGGTCGGCGGCGAAAGACGCGCGGTCCTTGGGGTACACGCCGCTGTCGATGACGCCGATCACGACGTCCGACGCGCCGTTCGACGACGGGAGTAGCCCAGCCGAGGGCGTATTCCCGAGACGGAGGAACGACGGCGTCAGGGTGGTGTGCAGCCGACGCAACCTGTCGCGGACTACGGCGAGCACGGAAGGGAGGGACGCGAGGTGCTCGGCCTGTCGCCGCGTCAGACCGGCCGCGAAGCCCGTGGCGGCGTGCGCGTAGGAGTAGTGCAGCCTGGGCTCCGGCTGCTGCAGGTGCGTGGGGAGCTGGTCGCGCAGGAAGGAGGTGTACTTGTGGTGACGGCGAGGAGGAGGCTTACCAGCCACACGCCGGCGGATCTCCCCATCGTTGTCCCTGTGATTACGAGGGAGAAGGTGGTTGTGTTGTGAACTTGTGGTGAAGTCGATGGAGGAGGTGAGAATAAATAGGCGAGCTGAGCAGTATGTTCACATGCTCGAGAAGTCAAGAGGGGTAGTGTGGAGCACACGGATCAGATCGCCACGGAAGGAGGAAGCGAGGTGCAAATCATGTGGTGCTAATAATTTATAGAAAACTCTGCTCATGAGACATGTATGTTGCAGATAGTCCATGGTCTATGCCTATGGTTTGAGGCAACGCTTCAAGGAAGCATGCCCTGTGCATTTTCCAGAACAAAAATGACCTTTCATTTCAATTTCGGGACGCCGCACATGTCAGCACAACACAATATATGGTTTAACCAATCCAGTTTGTTGCCTTCACTGCTTCTTTAGATGCACACGCCTGAAACCTGAGTACATTCCGCAGCTTAACAGCACAGTCGAATCTGTAGTCTGCAGTCTGCACTGCACCAGTTCATTCGATCACGTCAGGCATGGAGCCTGCTGCAGGCATCGGCCATTGGGTTCCGCTGTCTAAAATGGAAACCAATGGTTGGGCTGATGCCAAGAGCGGTTAGGTTCGTCATCGCTGCCACTGTTGAGCTGCTTGTGGCAGCGAGGAGGAATCCAGTCATCCTCCTGCAGTTTGTGGACTTGTGGTGCTGTCGATGCCATCATCTTTGTTCTGCGATTTGCACCATCCTAGAGGATGGTGTTTCTGGCTTTGCAAGATCATTCAGCAGAGAAGTAATTACAGCATCTTTAAGCCTTGCATCGTTAGTATAAAAATAAAAATAAAAAAATAAAAATAAAAATGTTATAAAAGTGGAAGATTTTTTCGAAAGATAATTTCTTATAAAAATAAAAATTTGTTCGTATAACAATTTATGAACTGAACACACCAGGCCGCTAACCATGAATATAAAGGGACAAAATTAAGTTGTTGACTCCAAAACAAAAGACAAGTGACTACATATTTTAGTGCTATGGATAACAAACACTATGTGCCTGTTATAAGCTACTAGCTAACAAATTCATGTGGTGTATGGGTGCAAGAATCAGCACCAGATCTCTGGAAACTAATAATTTGCTAATTGAAATCGTTCTGGTTACCTTGATTCGTTCACATCTATAGAAAACTCTGCCCTGCGTGGCTCGTTCTCGGTATTCAATTACTGCAGCCATGTTGCATTATCCGCAAGCTGCCAATACTTGCACATGGTCTATGTCTGTACGCCTCTATAGTTTAACGTGTGTACGCCTCTATAGTTTAACGTGTGTACGCCTCTATGTTTAACGTGTGTATCACGCCAAAACACAGAACGCGCCCTGTTCTGGGACGGGCACCGCGCGGTAAGGGGGTCCAACCCTAGCCGCCACTGGCGGCCCCCTCCGCGCCGCCGCCGCCGGCGGTGCCGGGCGCTTCCTCGGCGTCGGCGCCAGCCCCTGTTCCGTCCGCCTCTCCTCCCCCTCCCCCCTTCCCTACCCCTCTCTCCCTCCCGCCCGGTCTCCGCGAGCTCTGGTCTGGACGCGCCAATTCTGGGCCTGGCCGCCGCCGTCGTGACGGCGTCGAAGCCGACCGGCGGGGCCCTGTCGTCCCCGGATCCAACGGTCTGGACGCCCTCCCCACTCTCGGGCGCCTCCCGCGACCTCGCGGCGCCTGGCCCTGGCGCGCTAAGGTCCGCCGCCGCCGCCGCCGCCACAAGGGCGCCCGGGACTGGGTCCAGGGTGGGAGGGCCACCGCCGCCGCCCTCTCCATCGCCGGTGGCCAGCCAACTGTCGGAATCCCGCGCGCCCCCACACACGGGCGCCTGGACGCTGCTGCAGTTGCCCCCTCCGCCATTGAAGGAGAGGAAGGCCCCTGCATCTCCACGCTCAGATTGGAGGAGGATGGTGCTGGAGGTGTCGTGATCGTGCCCCGCGCATCCTCGCCCCTGCCAGCTGCGGCGGACCCGTCCGGGATCACGGCGGGCTTCCCAACATCGTCAACACCGGCGCAGGGAGCCCAGCCCCGCCACCTGTCCGCTGTGGACGATTCGCTGGTCACCGTCGAGGACGCCTTGGAGGACGAGGTTAAGGAGGGTGATGCGGTCTCCCCAAGGCCACGGCCAGTGGCGGTCGCCGATACCCCCTCACCGGCGGCCCCAAGGTCCTCTCTTTCTCCAGAAGCGGCCCCTTCGTTCCAGTCTCGTTGGGCGCTCCAAGCACCGACGGTGGGCAGACGATGACGACGATGCGTCCGACGACAAGCACCCTCGTCCTACCTAGCTGCTGCCCATCGCCCGCCGATGCCTTCGATTGTGACTTCGGATCGTGGCGGGATGGCTGCCAAGCGAGGTGACCTCCGATGCCAGAGGAAGCACCACCGGCCGCGTCCCCAGCTGGTGAGTGGCATCCCTGTGCGGCCAGTGGAGGGACGCGTACCTGCTCGGCAGCGCCTCGGCCGACACGGGCGCAGCGGGCGTCCAGCCGCCATTGTCGCACCGGAGCGGATACCCGCTCACCAGCGTCTGGGGTCGGCACGTCGTGCGACCACTCCATACGCCGATGGGTGGCAGCGCGTGCTTCCCCAGCATCCTCATCAACCAGCACAGATGTTGCGTCCGCGACAGCGCCATGGGGCGAGCGCCCGAGGACAGTGCTTTGAACTACGGCGGTTTTCGGCATACGCCGACGGTCGCTACTTCAAGTGCCTCGCGGCGGGGCACCGGGTCGCCACTTGCAACCTCCCTTGGCGATGCCTACGCTGCCATGGCCTCGGTCACTTCGCGCGGGACTGCAAGAGGCAGAGGCGCACCAGCGATGAAGCCAGGCCCGCCGCTCGCTCAAGGTGTGGTAGCGGCGGCGGTGCCAACGACGTCGTGGGTGGCGGTGGAGTACCTGCGGCGGACAAGGGCACGACCAAGCCCAACCACTCCCACCAGCGCGGCCACGGGCACTGCTCGCGCCAGCGTCGTCGTCATAGGCAGAAGAGAAAGCAGGAGACGGGCTGCGCCACCCAACTTCCGAAGGTTTGGCAGCTTCGGACTGCTCGCCTAGGGGCCGAAGCACCGATTGAGCCTCCAGTCGTCAACTCGGGTCTTGGATCATACTCTGCAGATCCGAGGGCCACTTGGAAGGATGTCTCCTAGGCTGTCATTCTCGAAGGCCCACTCGACAGCGCGCACCTGGACACATCTAGAAGGCCGACCCTGGAGCCGGAAGTCACCCCTCTTGAGGTGTCTAGGCTCCCTGAGGAGGACCGCATCACCCTGGCGCCACGGCGTCAGCCGATTTGGTAGATGAGCATGCCACAGAGGCCACAGTCATTGAGGAGGCTACACCAGTCGCGGAGGATGACAACCTCCAGGACACGACGCCAGCCTAGCCAGAGGAGGTGCCATGCTCGACCCCTCTACCTGTCTACCGGGCAGTGCTGGAAACCCCCCCGCCGCCGGTGAACACAGCCTCAGCACGGCGTCACTTCAAGACCTTTGCTGGCAAAGTTAAGAAGCCAAGACCCGAAGCCATACTACGCCCTCCTTCGCCAAAGAAAGCCACTACACCGTGGCGCAGGCCGCTGCGTAGTCGGTGGCTCGCTGCCCAGAGCATGTCGAGGCTAACTGAAACATCCTCAAATTTTCCACGAAGGGAAAATTCACAGAACGGATAATAATATGAAAATATAAGCTATCACATTATTATACAATAGTTGATGATCAAATCCATACATCGAAACTAGATAAAGGAGTACAAAAATAGGGCTTACATTATTTATTACATCGCCACATGGTGAATTATCAGAGTACAATCATCTAGAACGGCTGCGGAAGTAGAGAGCATTCGCGGAAGGATCTTCATCAACCATCTTGAGCGCAGGCACGAGACCTAATCCTTACATTTCCAACGTCACTGTGAAGCAGGTAAATCTGCACACCGCAAGATGTGTGCAAGCCATGGTCAGCACCGATGAGCTTTAGTGGAAAAGAAACAAGGGATCTGGCGATCCTATAGTTTGGCTGTGGTTTTCCTATGCATATAAGTAGTAATCAAGTTTATAACAATAAGTTAAGTTTTAACTCATTCCCGTCCCACACACACACCTCCATCCACCATCCCATCCATCCCAGATCCATCACCACATCACCACCACCATCACCTTCAAGACTAACTCTCAGGTCGACCAGGCGAACTCCCGCTCGGCCTGCCTCAGTAGCCCGTAGCCCTTAACCTGGCTCACGGCCGAAAGTATCTCTCGGGGGAGGTAGAACACTCCACTCACTAGTCCGGTGCAAGCAGAACACAGGAAAGGTCCATAGCCGATGAATCGGCATATGTATCGATCGATCAACCATACACTCTGCAGAGATTTCAGTAATCCACCAGATAGCCATCATCGATGTGGTACCCACCTAGGCAGATTCCGAACGCCTACTGCCATAGAACGATGTCATCCTACCTCTCAGCCCTGGAACACCCTTAGAGTAGCTAATACTGTGAGGGCTCATGATCCCATTCCCGTAGAGCATCATGACCATCTCGAAAGGGTGTGAGAATCACATGCTCCTACCTCCCTAACACACGCTCGCCTGATAGTAATGGCATCGATCTATCCAGTGGTTTGGCTGCCTCTCCCCCATGGGAAGCGAGTGGAAAGCAAAGGATTCCTATGATCCGGTTACCAGTGCAACAGTTCCTAGGTGTGACCAAGCCAGAATATCTCCTCCAGGGTTGATTCATAATGTGCTACCACGGCACCTTCATCCCGGGCTCCACCCCTCAGAGGCTCACACCCAAGGATTCGCCATCTCGAACAGGGTTTACCCGCCACAGGTAACTAAGCACAGATGCCCAGGTTGCATCGTCGGTAAGACTCGCTCCATAAGCTCATCGTAGATCCCAGCTCGATCGACTCAACCCTCACCATACACCCTTCCGTAATTTCCACCCCAAACCGAGATACATCACCATAGCTCACAAAACCCATCCGATCCAACGATTCATCGAGCCTGGCATACCTGCCAGACACTCCCAGGGATTCATCACATCGCATCAAAATGTAAGCGAGTGAATATATATATATAAACATAGCATAAGCATGTGGCTAACATAACAGCGGGTAAGCAGGTGAAAGGTTAAGACAAGGTAGGGGCTATCAAGTAATATTCTACCATGCAATCCTATCTCAGGCATAAGCATTGCATAAAAGTAAAGCACTAGCAATTCTAGATATTAGCCATGTCTAATAGGATTCCTAAGAGAAGGTGCTGCCATGACACCTGCACTGTCGAGGTAGTAGTGGTACAAGTCTTCTTTCACCAACGTAGTCGTTCAACGGAACCTCCTCCTTGGTGTTCGTAGCCTCCTCCCTCGGATCACTCCTCGTTCGACTCTGAAATCGAGACGTAATAGTCACATTAGTGACTCCTATAGAATAGCACAAAGAATGAATGCCAGAAATAAAGATCCAAATGTACTCAAACATTAGCTCAAGATGTAGAGCTCGATTTATAGAAAATTTGAATACTTGGATCATAATTTTCTGAGCTTGTATGAATTAGTTATGGACTTTTAAAGATTTAACCATATTCTGAAAAAGGAAAAGACTGGATTTTTCTGGGGGCTGACGCGTGGCGGCTCAGGGTTAGGCCACGTGTCACGCGTGGGTCCAACAGTGACAACACAGCAGCTGACATGGATGATGACGTCTTGCAGACGTCATCAATGACAGGTGGGACCAGGGTGATGTCAGCGTTGACTCGGTCAACGGTCAAGTGGGCCTCCATCAGGCCGATAATGGGCCGAATATGGGCTGGGCTCAGCCCGCCATGTGGCACGCTCTGGTGCTGCCACGTCACCAGTCCGGATCTCAAACGGGCTCAGCTCATGGCTTCCGATCCACGGTGCACCAACACACTTGGGGTCCACTGTCAGTGTCTCAAGCTCACATGGACCAGGTGTACAGACCAGTCCTCAAGCCCACGCGGTTCACAGACCGGCTCACGGTGCACCATCTCCGTCTGGGTCCCACGTGCAGTGTCTCTGGTTCATGTAGACCGCGTCTACCACCTTCTTGCCGAGTCGATCCCCTCCTCTATTTCCTTCCCCACGGCGGTGCGGGTCACCGGCGACGGTGAGGTCTCCCAATTCGGCACCGTGGAGGTCCTCCGGCTTCACCAACCAATGATCAGCTTCGCAGCAGCGGACGCACACATCCATGGCCTTCAGGACGACGGCTTGCCTCCGGTGCGGTTCCTTCTCGACGATCGGCGGAGCAACGACGACGGCGCACGGCAGCAGCTCAACCGCATCCGAATCCAAGCCAAAACGGGGCACGAGGGTGCGATTGGGGTCACCCAACGCCCTCTCAACGCGCTGGCGGCGACCATCTCCCACGGCGGAGTCCGCGCGGGCAGCAACTCCCACGGCGGAGCTCCGGCATGGCCAAGGTGTGCGTGGCCAAGGAGCTCCGGCCTTCATCTTCTCCTCGGCTCGATGCAGTGCTTCACAGCAGAGCTCATCGTCGTCTTCTTGTCCTTCGAGGCGGACGGAGGATGGCACGGCACGGCGGTGCTCCAGAGCGGCACGGCGACGCCATGGTGGCGTGTAGACGGTCTTTCGGAGCAGCATCCTAGCAGTTAGCGTGTGCACGGAACACACCACGTTCAAGGCGTTCGCAGATCCAGTGTTGAGGCGGCTCAGGGCTCAACGACGGGCTGGCAAGGTGGCTTCGCCGCGGCGGCGCACGGCAGCGGCGACACGCATGGCGGCTGGCCGTTCCGGCGTCCTCCTGACGCCGTGGAAAGCACAGGGCTCGGCTGGTCGAGTGCGTGTGTGTGCGGGTGTCCTAGGGTTACCGGCGACGGCCCTGGCCTACGTGCTCACGGTGTGGAGCGCCATGGCCGAAGCAAAGGACGGAGGTTTAAAGAGGGGATACGGCGGTGCTCACCGGCTTTTGAAGAGGAAAAGGAGGCACAGTACACGTCCTACGGCGAGCGGCTCTGGCGAGGTTGAAGCAGCGGCTTGCGGTACGGCTCCTTGCTTCTCGGCCCAACGGTGCAGCAGCAGCTCAAGGACGGCGGCGCTCTGCTTCTCCTCCGACGGCGGTAGCTCCTTCCTCCCCGCCTTCTTCTTCTTCCTCTTCCTCCCCTTCTCCTCCAACTTGCAGTGGGTGGTGATCGAATTGGAAAGCCACCAAGCAGCGGCGGTGGCTGAGGAACCTAGGGCTCGGGGCCTTGCTTATATAGGGGCAAGCGGTGGTAGGTGGCCAGCGGACGGTTCTTGATCGAGGGAGCTCGATCAGGTGGTCAGGGAGAGGTCCAGGTCATCGGTGGGGGTTCGGCTGGGTCCATGGGGTCAGCGAGAGGGGCTAGCTGGGTCTGGGTGAGGCTAAGCATTACAGCGGCATAGACTCACCGCAGCGGTAGCGCATGTGCGCGAGAGAGAGAGAGAGAGATTTGCCCGCACCGTGGGCAAATTAATGCCAGGTGGTCGGCCCAGGTGGCACGCTCGCGTGCGTCGATGAGAAAGAGGGCAGGACGAGCGGCCGGGGCGCTTTGCTTGGCGGCGACGCGAGGGGACAGGCCCTGACACGCGCGACGTCAGGCGCAACGGCCCTGCATGGGGGACCTTGGAAAGGTATGACAAGAAGACCCCACGCGTCAGTGGCTCGAGCGGCGTTTTGGCATGGCGCGGGGACGGGCAGGCCATTGCTGGGCCGGTTTGCTGGGCCGGCTTGTGGGTAGGAAAGAAAAGAGAGGGAGAGGGAAGCAGCTTGGGCCGGGGCTGGGCTGGCTTCTTTCGCGGACCAGATTAGCTTTTCCTTTTTCTCCCCTTATTCTTTCTCTTTTTCTTATTTCTGTTTTCATATATTTCATATACATATATGTATATATATATAAATATGACAAAAGTAACATGTCACAAATAGATGTTTAGTGGACTCACATAGTCCTTGGCTATGTTGGGTATTATTCCCATAACAGATATTTATTTATTTAATAAATAAATATTGTTGGCATTTTTAATTAAACAACACATAATACATCCAAAAAAACCAAATCACATGTTAATTAGCAATGCCATAGGGATGATACTACTAGTGCAACATTTGTGTAAAGCTAGCGTTGCATAAAGATATAACAAGTGAAACATAGAGGGAAGCATGATGTGCATTGAATACATGATTCCAAGGTAAAAGGGTATGAACAAGATGAAGGGATTCAGTGGAGCAAGATAGGTGATGGAGAGATAGAGCCCCATCTCATGTATCATGCAACACGGGTGACTCACATGTGCAACATTGATACAAGACTTATGAAACAAGGAGGTAAATAAGAGGTACATCGGATACAAGACTCCAATGTGAGAGCTTGAGCAAGATGAGGGAGGAGTTAGAGAAACATGATGGGTGATTTAGATAAGAAGGAAGCTTTAGAGTCTAACCTTGTGTAACATGAGTACAAGGGTGATTGACTCATGAAACATTAGATGCTAGGCAAGAGGTGTTTATCGCATGTGGCTTATAAATATATATTAAGTCACATGTGATGGTGCTACTTGATTTGCGTGACACAAAACATGTGTGCCAAATGCAAGTAGGTTGGGTTTTTACATGACAAGCAACAATCATGGGCATGTTTTTGAAAAAAAATTTGTTGGTTGTATTTTTCGGTGTTTGTAATTTTTAGGGCTGTTACACTACCGGCGTCCAAGCGAGGCGAGTACCTGATTCAGAAGCGCCTCGGCCAGGTATCACCGCTGACTGAGTCCACCGCGGCCAACAAATTCAATGCCCTATTTGATGGTAGGCCGGAGGACGAAGAGGGGCTCAGGGAACTTTTCCCTGGCGGCTGTGGCGTCGGCGAACGCAGAAGACGCCGACGCGCGCAACGCGCGTGGGCATGATCGCCGACGCCAAGAACCTTGGTTGTTTTATACAGCGAGTAATAGCTTAGCGAAAACCTTCTAAGGGGTGTGTGCTTCATTGCCAATTTTGTAAAAGCGCTTCAGTTGTACTAAAACCTTTTTACTTAATAAAAATACGCGTAAATCTTTTACATGATTGAGAAAAAAATGTAGGATAAAACAAATTGGTATTTGAACGTGACAAGTTCATGATATAATCATGAAATGGAAGTGTTCTGAAATGAGGTAGCTTATTCATAATAAGCAACTTATAAATAAAGCAAGACAGGCTAGGGTGCACACAAAAGTAGTCAGGTCATATATATAGTGGGGTTGTCAGTTCTTAATTCTTAATTAGGATATCTTAGATTAGCCTAATTATAGGAACACCTAATCCACAACTTAGCACTTAACTGAACTTAGTTAGCATACTGACCTGATGATGTCGATGTCCTATGGGGCGACCCGAGTCCATGTAGCATACACCGGAGTTGTTGGTGTAGTGGTCGCCGGTACGGAAGATGGGACGTGGTTGTCAGCACAAGAGGCCGGCGCCCGGCTTCAGTCTTCAGAGCCACTTCCGACTATCCCCCGAGCCCCCTGGCTGTAGAATGCATGCCGTGCCTCATTTATTTGATGAATTTACTGTTTCTTTAGATGTGAAGTGCGATCCAAAGTAGATACGCCTAAGTACATCCCCGTGCCCTCAGTCATGTTGATTCCAACTTCCAAGTGACCAAGTGAAGACTAGCTACAAAAGAAAAATACAGCTTAATAGCATATAATCCTGACTTCAAATTAGGCCTATTCCAGAACGACGAGCAAAACAAAGGTCAGGACGAGCAACATGGTTGAATTAGCATAGAAAAGCAGAATCCAGCATTTACAACTGAAACAGTAACCAATGCACTGCCCACTGATTTACTCCTTACATCAGTCTATGTTTCTCAATTGTCATTACATCAGGTATAAGGAGAATCCAAGCTATATCCACACGAGTTCATTCAATCTCACTAAGCATGGAGCCTAGCAAGCATGTAGGCATCAGCCATTGGGTTCCGCTGTCTAAAATGGACACCAGTGTTTGGGCTGACACCAAGGTTCAGGTTTCGCCAAATCTTCAAGTGCTTGTCCCCCTCGGACTAACAGATTCAGCTCTTGCTATTTCTTCATGTGCTTGGCCCTGATACTATTCAACTTCCACTAATTCTTCATGCGCTTGTCCCTGGGAGTGACCATGGCGGTTGAGTCTGTCACATCCTGCAGATCAAGCATTGACTGAGATCTCATGAGAGGTGACAACTGCTGGGGTGGACGAGGTGCAGGCGGAGAAGCAAAAACACCCATGGCATTGCTGGGCCTTCTGTGTGAGCGACGGGAAGACAGATTCTGGGAGTGGTTATGTTCATCATCGCTGCCATTGTTGCTTCCTGAGCTGCTTGTGGCAGCAGGCGATACAGTCATCCTCCTGCAGTTTGTGGGGCTTTTGATTGCATCATCTTCGGGGAATACCTCTTTATTCTGTGGTTTGCCCCATTTGAAACTGAATGGAAGAAGACCTTTGCGCTTCCTAGGGGACGGTGTTTCTGGCTTTGGAAGGTCTTTCAGCAGAGAAGGTATTACAGCATCTTGAAGTTTTGCAAGAGATCCAGACTTTCCATTGTAGAACTTGCATACCCCTTTCCTGACACATTTAAGAATAATGATCAACAAAATGGAAGACTGATATGATTTCGAAAGATATTTTCTCATAACCAAGATAAAGCTAGTATAACAATTCAAGGACTGAACAGAGAGATTCCCCAGGCTGCTCACAATGAATAAACAGACAAATTAAGTTGCCAACTCCAAAACAAAGACAAGTAACTAAATATTTTCAGTGCTGTAGACAACAAATTAAGCTAGTAGCTAAAAAATTCATGTGGACTAAGAACACCCTGTCTGTTTGATCCTGTGCTTGGGTTAACCCATGTTGTCCATGTTGTCCTGATAACAAATTAAGCTAGTAGCTAACAAACTAAGTTGCCAACTTCAAAAGAAAGACAAGTAACTACTTTTAATTTATGTGTTCCAATAGACAATAGTGGTATATAGATAATCATGTACAACAATATGCTCAAAGAGATGAATGCATTCATGTGATTCCACACACAAACCATGAAACGGTTTTTTCTTCTTTTTTACAAAACCACATAGTTTAACAAAACAACAAAGGATCACTTGCCAAAGATGACATGCATCTGCCAATCCCACAGCTTACAACCTTACACAGACCCTATCTAGCCATCAGTCAGTAAGGTCATGTAACCAGGAACAAACAAGTTATACCAGATTTCCAACAGATATTGATCTATTTGACCTGCCACGATGAGTATGCAAAATGGATGGATTACTACTTCCTTTGTAATGTATACCAGCTGCTCCAGAACAGAAGAAATTTCAACATTTATGGACATGTTTTGAGCACATAAAAGCTTTGATAATGCCAGGAATCTATGGGATACAATCCTGCTATGTAGCTTATTATTTGGACTGAATAACTACTAGGATTGAAAACAGTTTTCCACTGAACTAGTAGGATTGAATATGCATGGCAACAGTTTGCCAACTACAGCTGCATTTGGTAAAATCACAGTAACATGTACTTCAGGAGTAAATATCAATGAAAATAATATCACAAGTCACAAGAATTAAGAAGTGTTTTGCGCCTAGTCCAAAGTACTGCTCCAACCATACATTAACATATGATAGTAACATAACTAAAGGAACTCTACAAACAAGCCTCCATCTTAAATAGAAAGAAAAAAACTTTATAAAGCATAAGCTTATAGCGATTATGCTTTATCCGATAAATCAGAAATACTAGAGTAATTGCTGCATGCTATTCTCATTGATACCTGCTTTTACTCTCCTTGGAAGGCCTAATCAAAACTTATCATTGTACAGTCAAGTGGATCACAGACTATTTCAAGGCCTAGATCAGAGTTTGGTATTCTTCAGTTATTGCAGGCCACCCTGAGCAACTAGCACCAAAACATACACAGAAGTATCCAGTGCTTCCACTAAAATTATTCCACCCCAACTTACCTCTAACATAAAAATACCTTAAGAGCAACACGAGAGATTCAGACTTTAACATAAGAGCGTTGGATACCTGTTGATGTCAAGCAGTTCAGGGAACAAAAAAGATCAAAGAATCCACATTATGAGGTGACGTTTGTATTATGAACTCTACAGCACAAATGAGCAATCTCCACAACCACGGTGAATGCAAAGCACCTCGGAGAATCGCATATAAAAGAACCCTAAATGGCAACAAGTTTGTCCTATCAATCCAGAGTCAGAGACACCTGTTGAACTTAAGCTATTAAGGGGAACATAATTTTCCGAGGCCAAAGAACCCACATTATGAGGTCACGTTTGATTGTGAGGAGTACGAATGCCTAAATAATCCCCCAACCACAATGAATGCAAGACACCACAAAGAATTGACTAGAAACGCAAATCGCAACAGTTTCCCATCTGATCACTCTGAACGAGACAAGAATGTGAAGAAGGCCCTCGATTTCCCCAGCAGAAGAAACAATCAGTGGACCCAAACCAAACTAATCCGCTCAGAGAATCCAGGAATCTGCGTGTGTAACGCACATTCCCCAACTGTCACCGATCAAGAACCAATCTCTTGGACCGCGTTAGTCCAACCAACGCAAGAAATCTCCAAAATTTCCTGGGAGAAACGAGATCAGCGAGACAACCAAGAACCGCCTGTACCCACATTTACCCCAAATCCCCAACAAGAGCCGCGCGAATACGCCGACAAGGCCGATCAAGATCCGTTCCCCGAGGCGAAATGGGCTGGCGGGCGCTCACTCACCTGAAGGGCAGGGCCTCCTGGAGCGCGTCCATGGAGTCGAAGGGGGAGCCCTTGTAGGAGCTCTGCACCTCGCCGTCGCCGCCCTCGACCTCCTCGCCGTCCCACTCCCACTGCGCCGCCGCCGCGGGGCTGTCGCTGTCCCGCCCCACCGAGGACGAGCCGCCGCCGCGCCCCGCCGACGCCGGTGGCGAGGCCGCGTAGCCGCAGCGGACGACGCGGCCGAACCGAGCGGCGCCGCCGCCGCCTCCCAGCCCGCGCCCGCTCTCCAGTGCGATCGACATGGCTCACGCTCCTCTTGCGGCCTCGCCTCACATGCAACGGAAGCAGCAGCCGCCGCCGCCGCCTCTTGTTTCTTTCGCTCTCGCCCACTCGACTCCTCGCCTTCGCACGCGCACGCGCACGCGCACGAGTACCGAAACAGCAGTAGCGGCGAGCAACTAGCGTGGCGACTAGGACTGGTTTTTTTAAGAAGGCACGGGCTGGGTTCGCGTGGTATTTATCTTTCTTGGAAAAAACAAAAGGGGGCAGCTTTTTTTAGGTTTTTTTTCATTTTATTTATTACCTTTTTATTTTAACATTTTCCTTTTTTCTTGAAATTATATAATTCATACGGGTGAAGAACAAAATGGATCTGCTATAGATGTTGGTGTATTTTATTATAAACTTACAAAATAAATATTGATCTATATAACAAAGCTAAAACGGTAATTTTGAATAATTACTATCTAAACAAGAATACTACTAACAAAAGAAGAAACAAAATATTGTTGAGGTGAATTCATCAAACAAAAATTCCTGCATTTAAAGTCCAGTCCATATCTTTTATTTCTCCATTGGTCTCTGGAGTCTTTCTTTTTGTTTGTCTTTCTGCCCCCTCTAGATACGAGATACATATGTCATTATCATTTCGCAAGAAGTTAAGTATTTTATATAGTTGATCTTAAAATCAATGGTACATAACTAATATGTTTAAATTAATCATTGAAAATCTTTTATGATAACATTATGTAGAGATATAAATATTGTTATATTTTATATAAATATAGTCAAACATAAAAAATATCATAGAAAAATTCTAGATGATCAGATAGAAGTAGTGGTCATTTTTTTCTAAGCTTCCCAAGGCGATTTTCAATCTTACCACAGTCGGCACTCACCAAGTATGTAGAACAAAATGACTAACACATAGCACGACATTGACATGTGTATTCGAAGACTCAATGGTGATGGACATTAGATGGCATGAAAGATGGGGAGCAAAGGCAAGCATAGGATGATTGTAGCCAGGCGAAGGCATTCAACACCGAGAGGCAAGATGGGCACAAGCAGTAGCAATAGTGGGTGGATGTACTTGGTATTCACTAGCAAAGCAACGGAGGCTAGGCGCTACACCTATGCTAGGCCCTGCACACAAGTGACAAGTTCTAGACAGCGAGAAGCAAGTTCATAGACAACATCAGTTTATACCTAATCCGAGGTATTTATTTTAATTATTTTTAAAAAAAAACACGGGGGAAAATTTTGTTGTTCTTGTGAAGTTAAACTGATTTCTTGTTCCAATAAACGTGATGGAAGCAACAGTTGTATACAAGGACGACGTGGTTAATATCGCAATCAAACAACAGCTCGTCTGTTTTCAGATACACTTTTGAATAAACGAATCTAAAAAACATCGAGTCATTAAAGAAAATCATTGCACGCTGACAGTATAGAGAAAAGCTAGCTAGCTTTGCCTACACACTGGGAGTTCGATTCCATAACATCATGATCTGTTCTGTGCCAAAGTTTGTTTTGGTTGAATAATAAGCTGATGAGGTCGGTACAACACACACGACTACACGACACGAGCGCGCATCCGTAGGCATATTGCAATTAATCCCAGCTGCATCAACATACTGCAGATGTTGGATCAAATAAAAAGACGTACCTAATGTCGTAGGCTTCCACACTGCGGGGTCTGGGAAAGAAAAAATAGCCAGCAGTCTTTACCCGCATGAATGTGTAGAGGCTGGGGTTTGAACCCTGAACCTCTTGATCATAGACGGTAAAGCACTACTGCAGATGTGGGATCAAATCCAAGAGTGAAATGAAGTGAAAACTGTCCATCGATCCGTTTTGCCAATGCAATCTTGATCACATCCAATCCAAAGCCTTGTTTAGATCGTGGGAAAAAATGAACCTAATAAATAGTATCACTTTCGTCTTATTTGACAAATATCGTCCGATCGTGGACCAACTAGGCTCAAAAGATTCATCTCGTGATTTTCAACTAAACTGTGTAATTAGTTATTTTTTTACCTATATTTAATGCTCTATGCAAGCAGCTAAATATTGATGTGATAGAGAGAGAGTGAAAAAATTATAACTTTTGGAAGGATCTAAACATGGCCCAAGTAAGAAACAAACGTGGTGACAGAAACAAAATGTATCTTTGTTCATCGAAAGAACGAGTGATGATTTGGGTTCGCACATTTGGGTGATGATTTGGGTTCGCACATATACATACACCTAGTCAGAAATCAACAGTACAGGGGCGGAAACGATGGATCAGTATCGATCAGCAGAAACGAAGGGAGAAACGACAGCGCGAGCGACATGAGTGCACATGCATGGAGATCGAACGACGGATCATCAGTGCGTGGCGACGAGCTGCGCGCCGCGGACGGCGAGCGCGGCGAGCGGTCCGATGGCGAGGGAGTTGATGTAGGTGCAGGGCTCGGTGTAGGAGGAGTTGCCGCGCTTGTCCACGAAGCCGTCGTTCTTGTCGGGCCCGCCCACGATGGCGCCCGTGAGCTCGTTGGGGTTGGGCTTGTCGGGCGCCATCCAATCCCCGAAGCTGAGCCCGCAGTTGACGTCGGTGCCGGGGGCCAACACGGGCGTGGACGCGCCGCGGTGGTGCGGCTGCGTCGGCGAGTTGGCGCCGAAGCCGACGACATAGGAGCTGTGCCGCGGGTTGGCGCCCAGCAGGTAGTCCATCTGCTGCCGCGCGAGCTCCCGCAGCCGGGCGGGCGGCACGGGCTGGTTCCCGCACATCACCGACTGTCCCGTCCGGAGAAGCAGGTCGGAGTAGACCACGAAGAGGAACGCCGTGCTGGTTACGTACTGCGAGTTGGCGCCGTCCCGGAGGTGGATCACGCCGCCCGGGGTGATGAACACCTGGTGGAACGCCGTGTCCGGGAGCACCGCGCACACGAAGTTGTCCGCCTGGACCTTGAAGTTCTGCGCGCCGCCGCCGGAGGTCATGTTGAACTCGGCGAGGAGCACCTGCGCGCCGGGGAACTTGAGGTCCCAGCTGAACTCGGCCACGCTCGACGAGATGGCCTCGTGGGCGATGAAGTCCGCGTACACCTGACGCTTGGTCGCCAGGTAAAGCCACGTCGCGGCCCAAAGCAGCTCGTCGTTGTAGCCCGAGTAGGAGCAGTAGAAGGGGCACTCGCCGTCGTAGCTGCCCTGGTGGGCCTTGGCGAACAGGAACAGCTGTTGCATGCATCAAATTGGGCCGCCGGACGACAAATTAAAACCGATGAGCAGATATATAGATGTGCATGGGTCTGCTGGATACAAAAGAATGGAAGAGCCTGCATGCTCACCAGCTTGGCCTTGTTGAGGAGCGCGCGCGAGTACTTCTTGTCGTTGCGGAACACCATGGAGGCGGAGGCGAAGGCGGCGGCCGTCTCGGCGGCGATCTCCGTGCCGGGCGTCTTCTCGTCGATCTCGTACAGCGTCCGCGGCGCCTTCATGTTCTCCGGCCGCACCCAGCACTGGTGGTCCAAGTTGGGGTCGCCGACCTGACGACCGTAATATAAGCAGGATTATATGTATGTACTGAAACGCTCGAATTGCAGGCAGGCAAATTCAGATCAAACGACCGATTAACGTGATGCGATGCGAAGCTCTATCGGACGCGCGGCGGCTCACCTGCACCCACAGCTTGTTCTTCCTTGCGGCGCATTTGAGCAGGTAGTCGGTGCCCCACCTGAGGGCCTCGTGCACGTGCTCCAGCTCCTTGGTCGACTCCAGCTCGGGCTTGAACGCCAGCGCCGTCCACGCGAGCGTGGTCACCGTGAACGCCAGTGGCAGCCCGTACTTGACGTTGTCTCCGGCGTCGTAGTATCCGCCGGTGAGATCCACCTGCGAGCGTCAATCGATCGATCGGGCACACATTAAGAGCTCTTGTTAGTGCTATATATGGCAGGATATACATTACATGAATAGGGAGATACAGTAAATCTGTTGTTGTATATCTTTTCTATCCGTTCGGACGGAACTGATCATTTCAGGCACATTATATATGTCAGTTTCGCATGATCTGCATCCATGAAAGGAGTAGGGACCAAGGTCCAAGGAAATGGAGAAAGAAGAAGACGATGCATTGTGGACACGCGTCATATGGATCATCGTACATTGGCGAGCTTGCCGTCGTCGAGGCCGGAGTCGCCGCGCCACTTGACGCGGTTGTTTGGCGGCAGCTTCCCAGAGCGCTGCGCCTCGAGGAATATGATGGTCTTGCTGAGGGCATCCTTGTAGTCGAAGCCGCCGCCGCCGGCAGCCAGCGCCGGGTGCAGGGCGTCGCCGGCCAGCACCAGCGCCGCGAGGGCCAGGGCGACGTGGGCGCGCATGCTGCGGCTGCTGCCGTGGCTCAGTGCGCAGCGCATGGCGGAACGACGCGAGAGGCGAGCACGGGGCACCTGGGGGATATGGGGCACGCGAGCTGGGAGGCGACGGAAAAGGAAGGGACGCGCTTGGATTCAGGAGGAG
>CM041637.1:4394827-4625689 GCA_023333625.1 Bothriochloa decipiens
CGGCCTTGAATGTGCCGTGCAGCGTTGTCCAAAACCTCAGCACGGCGCATATCTAATATCGCAATTTGACCAGCCCTAAGGAACACCTTTGTTCTACCAAGCTATCATGTAAAAGAAAATGTCAATATATTATTTTCACATCTCTCCTGACCTTCATATGCAGATCATCAAAGCAATTACTTAAATTTTGAATTTTTTCCTTGAGTATGCATGAGAGCGGAGCATCATTTCATTCAGAAGAAGAGTATTATAAAAATAGAATACCCAAACAACACAGACTACTAGAACACATGCAACAGTGCAAGTAGTAAGATGACCAAAAGAAATCACTGTCACTGAGACCAAGAGATTCAACACTTCCGAGCAAACAAATTCCAGAGGTCCTTATCCCAGCAGCACTAACAATTTCAAATATAACGATGGTGCATTCTGATAAACTGGATGTTTATGTAGAAGAGCAATGGTGAATTTTTTATATAAAAAAAAATTTGAAACCTTATATACTTGCATGGGAGATATAAACAAGACTCAGTCATGTAAAGAGATGTGGTTCATTTAAATTGTCTAATCATCATGGAACATTAGTACAACACAATCTCAGTTGAGCACATTACTTGAAAATTTTCAAGCTCCATCTTATCGAGAATACCCTTTGTCAGCATTCTTTCATCGTAACTGCACATATAAAGCAAACATGGTGAAGCAAATCAATAAAACAATCAACCATTCTTTTCTTATAAGCAGACTGGATAAACTCCCAACAGTTACTACCATACTACAATATGATAGTGCTGCTCAATTAAACATGTACAAAATATCAGGTGATGTGCACCAGAGTAGTTGTCCACGCACAGAGTGTAATAGACCAGTAATGACAAGATAATTCGTTTACCATATCAGAAAGCCCATGCTCAATTATTTCAAGCAACTAGCTCCTTGGTAAATATTCAAGTCGAGTTTGTTGTTATGTATATGTATCAATAAGATCAAGCAATTATGCAGAGTGTTTCAGACCATAGAGAAACATTAATTCATCTAAATTTCCATCTCTTTTCGTAACTAGTTTTATGAAGGATATAAATGGTACCTTCCAATCATCAACTCTGGAACTAGAACAGCGAACCGGTCAACAAATTCAGCGTAAGTCCTTCTGGTAGGATAGCCAGCAAGACTGATACGGACAGCCTCTAAGACACCCTGTCATGCCACCAAGTGACAATTTTTGTGAAAATATCAAATAATAAAAATGAATGTAGCAAAATGGACCAAAAATAATGAAACGTTTGCTGAGTACTAAATCCCTCCAGTAAAATAAACAAGTATAATCCTCGAAAGCATGCAGTTTTGCCAGCAAACTTCTATGAACATCAGAATATAACTTTTATTTGATTTCAACGATCTGAGTGCTCACACTATGTCCTCATGACTATGTCATACCAAATACAGTTGCTGGAGTATACAATGTGTAGCTTGAGAATTTGTAGTCTTAGGTAATGAAAATATAATAAGGTGGAAATATGATAAAAATATCTAAAGGAAGGGTTACTTGCCAAAACTGTAAATATATTACACCACTCAACTCAAATGTTGGTATGATTTAAGAGCAGTAGAACGCTGAACATCACAGCGAAATTATCATCCCCAATGCGCATTGAACCAAAGGAGCAATGTTGAATATACATCGATGTTTACGTGGCTGTAGTGTGTATGGGGCCCACAGGCGATTAAAATCTTCTCCTACCTACGCAAGGTATCTTCCACTTGTTCCCCATCTGACCATCTCCTATTCATCGACGTTCTTTCAATCCCCGTCCTCTCTCACCCCAACCCAAATCAGCCACAGGTTCACAAAAACGGTCAGTGGCCACAAATAAGCTCATGGTCGATGTGTCAGATACTCAGATCTGTGTGCTCTCCCACAAATTTAAGCCAGAGCTCCTCGTCCCCCTCCGGCCCTCTCCCACAAATCGAGCTGGATCTCCTCCTACGTGCGGCGGGTCAAGCTGAGAAGCCATCCGAGCCAGAGAAGAAGCTGCTAAAGAGCATCTACGCAGAAGGAGAAGAAGTGAAGGGTAGCATCGACTCTGACCTTCCCTCATTTGCAAACACAGGTAAAGAAACCTTCGACCTGCTCAAGGCTCCTGACAGATTGTTTGTTCCAGGCTAACTGAGTTTGATGGTTGATTTTCGGTCTCACATCCAGCAGTCAACTGCCACTATGTCTATGTGCTAGGTTTGATTTTCCTACACATCAGTTTGATTTTCCCTAACATTGGAGATCTAAGCTTATTGATCTGTTGCATGAAAGTACGTCTTGAAGCAAAAAGAGAAAATTCAACATTCAATGCTTAGTGCGAACAGCAAAAATGACAATCAGCAATGAAAAATTATGAAACTGCTTTACTAGTCTATGCTTCTGTGATAGTTCTTACCCCACAACGTAGTTGATGCAATACACTTTGATTTTCAAAAAGCTGAGGTCGATTAGCAGAGTTAGGCTTCACGCAGCGTACATAGTGAGGTTCAGTCGAGTTTAAGGTTTCCATGAGGGCTTGCAATTGTAGCTTCCAAAAAAAAAAAAAATCAAGAAAGACAATAAATCAGTGCCTCAGTTAAATGTACGATGATCGTAAGAGTGAAACAAATATAAATATCCAAAGGGTAGAAAAATGGCTGAGACTTCTGCAGGTCTTTCAATTGCAAACAAACTTCAAGAAACATCTAATTTCAAAAGATCAAATGCAATAAAGATTGGTCAGATTTTTCTTGAACATGCAGAAGAGGTTGCATATCATTATATTAAAAAGTTAAAAGGACTAAGAACCCTTGACGAAGTGACACACCCAGACCACTCAGATTACAAAGAACATGCATGCCCTTTACAAGAGAAAAATGATTGATGACGCAAGGATAGCTCATTTACACCAGTGCACTCAGACATAAATGTAGCGTAAAAACAAAGAATGAAACAGTTGACTAGGATAATGATCAAAATACCATATCTTCCCTTTCTTTTCCTACTTCTGCCACATTATTAAATCAGTCATATTTAAAATGTTAATGCAAACATAGCCACAAGCCCACAAGTAAAGTAACTCATTATGAACAAAATAATAAAATTCAAAGAAATAATAAATGGAAGAAGCATATGTCTCAAAATCAAAAAGGAAACAGAGATAATACATTTTTTATTGAAGGCAATACACTTTTTATTGATACCTTGAATCTGGAAGCAACTGATGAAAACTTGTATGAGGATCTTATAGATTCTTCTGGCAATGAAGTGAACAGTCCAGAAACAAATCGGCACCTTGAAGACGATAGAAGATTGCAGTGCTCTGCAACAATATAATCTCGATTCTTTTCCAGAAAAGAATCTGTTTGATATGTGACCTGCAAACAATTATATGCTATTATTATAAACTAGAATAATAATTAATGACAATACCTGGCAGTCCTGGACTCCTGGCTTACCTTCCCAGCATAGTGTGAGATGGTAAAATCTGTTTCTGAGAATTTTGTCTTCTCAAGCCTAGGATGGGAAGAAAAGTTTCTGAACATCTTCGTCGCAAAGGTCTCATGTGTAGATTTGGGAAACATGCTGTAAATAAGCAAACCATAACTGAGGACAGGGATTTATTTTATATAAATATTGTATTCCAGGAGACGCAAACAGTCAGCTTACCAAGCTTCATCCAGCAGTGCAATAATTCCAATCGGTTTCTGTTTCAAGGACATAGGATACAATTAATTTTTGTTTACAAAACGTAAGAGGTCACAGGTCTATCCCTAGACTCCATAGTTTCAGCCATGGCTAAGGGGGGTAAAATGAAACAAAAAAATGCCTTAAAGTAAGCATGACCTAATGAATAAAGAAATAGACTTAGTAATCATCCTAAGTACAGCTTACGCTACGGACGTTGCAAATATTAACGGCATGCTAAAAAATTCATGCTCAAATATCTGACACAGTAAGCATATATTATCTATATGTTTTTATGTTTTTGGGCAACAAGGCGCCAGAACCTTGCATTTAGGAAACAGCAACATGCTGCACCCATTTCAGAAACCAGAGACCATTCTAAAGCCTACAGTTCTATAATCTTAAAATAAAAGGCAGATATTGACTTTACCGATCATAATACTAACATGCAATTACATCCTGAACAGTTCAAACCTATACCACTATATGACCAGGAGAAAAAAAAAATACCAAAAATGGATACAGTACTAACGACATGAAAACTTGTTAACTATGCCCAAGAAAAAAAAAATGAGGCAACAATGGGTTAAACAGAACTCAACATGGAGGACACAACAAATGGCACATCGGTGCTGGCAGTTACACACATGCAAAACAATATCAACAGTTATTTGCTCAAGGTAGAAGAGCACCAATCTATCCCAGCACTGCAGGTGCAACACAAGCACGCAGCAGAGGCTCGAGAATTGATAAAAACTTGCAAGGGAATAATTTAATGCAAGCGCAAACCACTATATCTGAAGTGATGCAAAATAATTATTATATATGTGAACATAGCTCAAAAAATCAAGGTCACACAGCATAGATCACTCAGCCTATGTCAATGAATAAAGGTAAAGAAACAACCTTTTCAATCAAATCCAGCACATCCTGATTGTCAATGAACTCAATGTAGCTCCAATTAATTTCCTCGCTTTTGTACTCCTCCTGTTCCATCTTGAATACATGCTGAGAGAAGCATTCATAGCAGCCAGTGTAAGGTAAGTAATTTTAAAAAAAACTTCTAAATCAGACAGAAAAATACAGTGCATACCTCATTAAAGTGTTGCTGAAGTTTTTCATTTGCAAAGTTAATGCAGAACTGTTCAAAGCTGCACAGGTAAATCAAGGAGCAGCATCAAAATCTAGCTAGCATTACAAAATCAGTATTTCAATGTGATGACTAATAAATGCAAAATTTACAAACGTTTGACCAAACTGTAGTCAAAACATGCTAAATGCATGCATGCACACAAGTTACAATGTATGTTTCAAGATGACTCGATTATATTGCTAATAAATAGGGTACTTGACCTTGCTCAGAATGATGTAAATAAACAGATAACTAGGCTCTTTACTTTTTAACGGTACAGTTCATCCGTCCATACATTTTTTAAAAAAAATGCTATGAAATGTTAGTGCATTGCTATAAATGAAAATCAAATAAATAGCGGGAAATCTATTAACCTGTTGTTTTTGAAGCTTTCAAAGCCGTAGATATCCAGGACACCAATTTGTACCTTGGAATCCACATCTTGACCAATGGACTTATTAATATTCTCAACAAGCCTGAAAATGGTTTTAAAATATGGTATCACATGCAAAAATATGAATCCTAAAAATATTTCAGAAGAAAATACCAGTCAAATAATCTTGCATATACAGTCTTCGCTAGAGCATCACGATTAGCTGCGGCAGCAGCACAGTCCAATGCTTTAACAATTATTCCTTCACGAGTATGTATAGATCGGCTACATAGTGTTGAGACCAATAGATCTGAATCACACCTGTCTCAAGAACCAAAATGAAACCATAAGCAGCAAATTCAATTAAGGTACAGAATAGTATCATATGTCGCTTCCAATACATAAAATAGCGCCTACTACAAGAAGACAGGAGTCCTAACAGTCCATGATACTTCCTTTAGCAAAAAGAGTGCTGCATACAGCTTCGGCGCCATTTATACTAAGAAATGTTCACCAGATTTAGTAGTAGCACCGATCTTCTAAGCCTATAAGCCGATAGCATGAAACATGACCTTAGAAACTTAAGTTTTAATTATCTACAACGAGTGCTCAGGATGAGGTCTCGAAATTAACTATTTTTGGGTGTATGCTTATTTTAATCATTTACTTCAACGCCTCCAGAACATTTCATACCAAACGTTTTCCAAAAACACTAGTACAGAAAGCAACCAGACAATCAACAATAATGAAAAGACAAATATTTTCCCCCAAAAAATAGCATGGTAGTTGATGCAAAGAAAAACATACATAAATAATTTGGCTGCCGTTTGGAGATGAAATTTTGAGGTTGAATCCTTAATTTTTGAAGAATCAGTATCTTTTCCTGGGGCAAACTCAATATTGCCAAGATGAAGAATGGCTGCCAATGTCCGAAATATAGCATCCTGAACAAGTACAAATACAGACTCATTTTCTGAAATATGGATACATAACTACGCAATAGAAGAACAATGCAATGATTATCTGACGAAGACATTTTCCAAGTAACATCTAGATGTGTTAGCATCATCTTAGGAACCTGATCTTCTCTGCTAATCCCAACAATATCCATTGCCCTTTTCGTCTTCCAGTACTCATCTTCATTGTTTGTCCCTTCCAAATCATATGTATTGCTTTGATTCAAGTAATGAAAACTGCTTGCATGCCCAAGTTTGTACAGCTCTGCATCCTTTAACAGGCAAACAATGCAATATCAAAATTAATTAACCTTATTACTTCATCGTATCATTAGCTATATTTTACAATTACATCTTTGGAAAAGACTAAATACAAAGATAGTAAAGCATGGCACCATAATTAATGTACACAAACGCTGGAAAATTTGGCCAGTAATTTAAAAAAAAATATGGCAACGTAAAATCATACTAGTGGTTCAGCAGCAAGAAATGCTTCCATATTTTTCTACAACTTCGCATAGATTTAGGTAATACGCTACTAAGAATGGTAAATGCATGCCTCCATTTGTTGTAGCTTGCCTATGCACTTAATCTCTGTTGAAACTTGAAAGTACAGTAAATGAAGAAATAAGTAGGGTATTAGATGCTTATTCCTTTCTTCATTTCATGTCACATTCTACTTCGCTTGAACCACATGAGCTACTAGGACATAGAATAATGTAATTACAATTTTACTTAGATGTGTCAGGCTTGTGTTGTCCATATGCTTGTGTGCATCTGAACAAATCAAGCTTCAAAATATGCTACTAATGGTATTGTTCACTTTTTAGTGAATAACAGTCATATATAATGCTTATAATTTATTAATAAGCTTGAGTATTTATAAGGAAAAACATGTCTCACACCGCTCTTAAGCAAATAGTGTTTCAACGAATCAATGCCACATCACACCAACATGGCATTACAGCACTTTAGCAGAAAATAACAATCAGATGATTTCCGTTGCAAATATAGTAGATAAAATAATTTATACACATTTCAGCTGACACTCAAACTCAGGAAAAATACCAAAGAAATTGTAAGTCATCATTATAATAACAGGAAAATGACTATGAGTGCATACAAGTCAAATCAATAGCTTGTTATGAGGAAATTGTAGAGCTCAAGGTTGCATAATGTTAAATGAGCATGGTTACTAATTAAGTTCAACAATGTCCTTAGAAAGTTAAATCAGACACCCATCAAATTCATAGGAAAATGCTAATCATGCATAGAGTAACCGAACTCATATAGTGAACTCGCATAACAAATGATCCAATGAAACAGTGATAGTTGGTACACGTACCTTTCCAGAAGCACACAATTGGTAGAAGCAATGAAAATTCCTTTCAGGATCAGTAATTTGCACAACACGGGACCTTTCCAAAAGATAGGTCCTAATAGCAGCTCCAGATATTCTACCACTTGCATCAAACTGTATCTCTACAAATTTTCCAAATCGACTGGAACCAAAAAGTGTTTAGGTTACGAACAAATAAAAGGAGGTCAAAAAGATTAGGTTCTACAAATTAAAAAAGAGATTGTTTATTATCTTGATGAGGAACACACACGAGCCATAGAAAACACTAGCCAACAATGAGCAAATTCTGACCTTGAGTTGTCATTCCGTACTGTTTTTGCATTGCCAAATGCCTCCAAAAGAGGGTTAGACTGGTGGAGAGAACAAATAAAGAAATATTGAGATAATGCTATCGTTAGCAATATCAATACAAAATGCATACTTCAACAAAATTATAGTTGAGAAAACAGAGTCGAAACATACTTCTAGAACCTGTTGTTCAACCGATCGATCATCAATAGCGGCTCTACCACCAACAAAGGTCAGATACTGCATAATAAGCTTTGTCGTTTCGGTTTTGCCGGCACCACTTTCACCACTAACCAGGATGGACTGGCTTCGGGAATCATTCACCATAGCCCTAATCAATTCAACAAACGTCAACAGAATAAATAAATTATATGGAAAATTGGAAACAGTGCATTGCAATTTAACCACAATATAACATGTACCTGTATGATGCATCTGCCACTGCAAAAACATGCGGACTCAAGTCCCCTAATCTGATGCCCTTATATTGCTCCATCATGTACTCGTTGTACAGGTGAGGCAGCCTTGTAAAAGGATTAACAGCAATCAAGATGCTTCCGGTGTACGTCTGTGTTCAATACAGACGGGTGAAAGGCCATTATAGAAAGTAGTCCATAACTGATGTGCCAGGACTAATGTAAGAATTAAGCCATGACAATCAATGATGTAAACAGAATAATATTGATTATTTAACATAATCGATACAAGGGAGAAGAAGGGACTAAAATTCTTATGCAAAAATAAGACAACATTCTATAATCATGTTGACAACTCAAAATGGAAACGTAATATAGTGTGGGGTGTGTGTGTGTGTGTGGGGGGGGGGGGGGGGGATGAACATGAAAAGAACAGTTATGATATTACGTATGGCATTTATTGTTTCCATATCTAGTTATTGTACAGATCATATCATAATTAAAAAAATATAGCTACAGCCGTTCATCATTCTGCACCATAGCTGCAAAACGAGAATGGTTATGACACGAATCAATAGAAGCTGAAACCATTGAGACGAGTACACCGTTATTGTGTTCACATCAGCAAATGGTTTTGCCTTAATCGATCACATTTTCAATTGCAGGCATGTTTATTTGATCCCAACAAATTTTGCGAAAGTCCTACCAAAGCAGAAATATGAATGAGCAAGAGCTCTGAAAATCAGAATCCTGAACACTGTAGTCAGGAACTTCTGGAGAGAATGTTCTAAAGAAAAGGTTCTCCATGAAAGCAATGTGGCATGGAAAATGAACATGTGACTTGAGCTTTTTAAGTTCATAAATTTGCTAAGAAAGAAAGTTTTTGAGTAACCAATTAGTCTACATTTCAATTAGGTTGAAATGCAAATCACCACGGTAAATAACAACAGTGCCAGTGAATCACTTACATATATCTCATTCAATGCATATCTTTTCTTCAGATTGTAAAGAACACCTGGTTCATTTAGATATGTCAGTTTGGTCATATCATCGACATGACCCCCACCCAGATCTTCATCTGTATCCCTGGGCAATAATTTCTCTGGCGAAACTGTAATCTGAAATAAACAAAGGGATAGCTTCAGCAAATCAAATCAAGTTTCCAATGCGAGAAATGATACGATATCTTAATTAACTTTTTCATAACTCAGCTCAAAATGAAAATTGTTGATTACCAATGTGCTTCAGCATTCACTGAAAATTGATCCAATATTAAATCAACCATAAGTCGCAAGGATCTTAATGGGCGTGAGAAGGAGAGAGAGAAAGAAAGGGTAGCAGATATTCATCATGACACCAAACTTGCTACTTGTGCAATCAACTCAAAAATCTTTTAAGCAGGGTGTTGCATAAAATTGATTAGCTCAATGAAACCTAAGCTGGAACATAACATAAAATAAAATGAGCAAAGATACACAGGTAACTTGTACAGTGAGAACCTGTTCTAAAGCCCAACGACTGCTAAACTTGACGGAGCTGTCCAGGACAATGACATTATATAAGTTCTCAATTTCACCAATATACATTAAATTATGCAGAGTGTATTCAAAAGCTATCAAATAAAAGTGTACAAATGTAACTCATCAAAGCTACAAACCATTATTAAGATTCTAAGAATCGGAGTTAAGAATTTGTTTGAATTAATAGTACAAAAACTATAACATAATGGATACTATATCTGCAGCCTCCCAAAAACACCGCAACCCGCAACCCCACTCCTCCCCAACACACCTGACAACACACTAACCAGTGCAGCACCGTTTTTAATAACTTGTTCTCAGTCGTAACAGAACAACTACAGCTTCATCATTACAAAAAATAAAACAAGTTCAATTTTGATCCACCTCAGTTCACTCGTCAAACAACAATCAAACAAGCACCAAAGACAAGTACCACCTCCAAATTCAAATCAGCCACAACGCTAAACAAGCACAGCGGTTGCAGCCGCGTCCGTAAGACCTCCGAACGGCACAGCGGGAACTTAAACCGCACGGAATGAGACGAAAGCGACAGACGAAGGGAGGGAGGATTGGCTGATGGTGCACCTTTTTCCGCTGGCTCGTGAGCACGACGACGGCGCGCTCCTCCGCCTCCACCACCTCCGCCTCCACCCATCCTTCCCCCTTCTCCTCCACCCAAACCTTCGACCCCTTCCGGTAGCTCATCCCGCCGAAACCCTAAGCTCCTCGCCGCCTCCCCGAATCCTAGTCCCGCCGGGGAAACCAGTGGCGGCGGCACGGGGAGAGAGCGGCGGATTCAGGCGTTGCGCTGGTGGGGGCGGTGGCGTCTTATCGGAGCTCCGACTAGAGCGGCGCGGCCGCAGCTGCTTGGAGTCGTGGACTCATCGCGAAATTTTTGCTTTGTCTTGGCGCTTCTTCTCTCCCGTGGGCTTTTCAGTGGCCCGAAAGCAATGAATTGGGGTGGCTTGAGGGGAATCTCGGAGCGTGCCGGGTGCTGAGTGCAAAAATCGTCCACGGAATTTGAATAGCGGAGGGGTGAATGCGTCATTTCAGCCTGCGTGGCAAGCACGGGGCCCGCGCGTATCAAGGCGGTGTGCAGGTGACCGGGCCTGGGGTAAGGTTTTGTGGTGGGCCCCACTGGGAAGTCTGGTCTGGCTTACTTTAACCGGTTTGAATATGGGACGCTTTCGGCCTTGTTTAGATTTCAGATTTCACACTAAATTTTACAATGCAAAAGAAGATTCCTCGTCATATCAAAATATCGGCACATGTATGGAATACTAAATATAGATGAAATAAAAAACTAATTACACAGTTTTATTGTACTTCGCGAAACGAACATTTTAAGCCTAATTAATTAATGTTTGATAATTATTATCAAATAAAAATAAAATTATTACAGTGTTTAATAGAATTTACTATGCAAAATTAGTACACCAACTTTGGTATCTAAACAAGGCCTCAGTTAGGTCCTTAATGGCGTCTGTATTTTCACTATCGGCGAGTTAGTCCCTAATTTCGTTTATAATTTGAATATATCCGCGGGTCCCTAATGGTGAGATTACGAAGGAATTGTTGTATTTGTAAGCTTATTGGCCGTGTTCAGCCGGCAGATTTTGTCATGTTTTGGCATATTTTAGCCGGTTTTTTACCAGCCAAACAGAGCCATTGTCTTTGATTGAATTTGCGTTTAACACTGTTATATAGAAAGATGTCCATGCTTTTTCACAAGTGCAACATCTTAATCCAGAATTCTACACAACAAAACTAAATTTTGATCTAATATGATATGTCGTCTGCATTTTTGAGCTGATCCAGGAATTGATGCTCTAACCTTCTCGTTTATAAGTGAATGCAACTTTTGGAATATGAAATTCTGCTTTTGTTTCATGCAATTTTCTACGTAAATGGATTGATTTCAAATTAGTGTACAATTCCATAAAATATGTGCATTATAAAGGGGTTTGAAGACAAAAATGCCTTATAAACAAGTCCATAACAGGGTACTTATAGTTATAGCATTCTTAGTTTTCACTCAATTGAAAAACAAAACAAATGGTTGTAAAAAAAGGTGTTATTTAGGTTTTTTATGCATTTATTGATTATAAATTGATTGTTTCAACATTATATCAATGAACATTACATCAAAGGTCTTATCCATTTAAAAAATATATAATGGCATAAGCAATCATTTAGGATGTTACTCTCTTGGTTTCAACTTTTGACCATCTTTAACTTCGCTTGGAGTCAAATTTTACAACTTTGGTCAAGTTTACAGACGAAAGAAGATGACGATCGCGAGGAGACAGGAAATGACCGCGAAGACGATGGCAAGGAGAAAGGACCGAACCTGCGCTGGCATGGGGGGCGTTTTGCAAAAGAAAAGATTAAGATGGGATGGGTGGGGTTTAAGTGCTAAAATACTCTACCTTTACCTCTAGCCATCGGATTAGAGTCTTATGGTCTTGATTAGAGTTTCTATAGTTTGCGCAGCAGTCTGATTTCCATAGCATATGTTGTCATCGAATAAATGCTTTATCAAATATTTCATGGTGTGTTTAATCGTGAAGCTTTTTCGTGTGTGTGTTTTGCAATTTAGTTTGCTTTCACGACTCGAACTTCACCCCTTTTTTTGCAATTTAGTTAAAATTAGAAAAGTTTAACTTTTTTTTGAACCAAGGGTCATCCTCCATTTCCATTATCATGATAATGGAAATACCGAAAGCATTTAGAGTTTACAGATAGAGCAGGAAGTTAATGTTACAAAGCACGGTTAAATCCAGATCCGAACGGATCTATTAACCGACGAACGCGAAAGCATAATCACCATAAAAGAAAATACGCAAACGAGAACGACACCGAGGCACGATGTTTTTTTAACGAGGTTCAGCGATGTGCTTAATCCTCGGGGCAATGACTACGGGCGCTCCTCCCCATAAACAGCAGCTACACCGGCATCTGGGCGATCCCGCGGCCTCGCTGCCACCCAAACCAGCCGCTAAGTCGTCTCATGGTTACAACAGGGGTGGCCTCATATTTATGGCACCCTAGGACATAGAGTCCGACTACAGCTCTATCCTAGTCTCCTAATACAACTCAAGTCCAACGTAACCAACTTGTACACATATTCAACACATATCTAACAAACTCCACCTTGGCGAATATGCACGTCACCTTAAAGTCGTCCATGCGCGAACCTCCGTGTACCCAGACTTGAGTCGTCTCCTTCGTCGCTCACATAGAACGACCTGATAAGGCTGATCGCACAACCGCATCACCGTCAGGATAGAACATCACCACATTTGCATTGCCATCCATGACTCCACCTTTAACAACGCTTCCTTTCAGCTTGTATTGGTGTGCACTTGACTTCTCACCAATCATGACCGTCTTGTCTCCATGCATGACTCTCAAGGTCTCCTTATTAGGTACCACCTGATACAACCAGCCTTCTTCATGCAATAAACCAAGCAAAATCAGATTCCTTGTCAGCCCCGGCACATGCTTCACACCCTTAAGCAGCATCTCTTTACCATCACACAACTTGAACTTGATATTGCCCACTTCTATAGCAAGATAGCCTGAACCATCTCCCAAGTAAAACCATTATCCTTCTCGGTGTATGATAAGAAAAACTCCTTCTTCGATGTTGCATGGAACGAGCTAGCTGAATCCAACAACCACGCTTCACAAGACTGTTCACTTGACACTGTGAGAAGATCACCATCGCTATCCAAGTCATCTTTCCTATTAGCAATCACAACACTTGCGGTTCCTCCATCCTTCTTCAGCCCTGGACAGTCCCTCTTCACATGTCTCAAAACGCCACACTTATAGCACCGCAAACCCTTCTTCTTGTTGCCTCTCTTATCTTCCACACCATGATCACCCTTGACAATGAGAGCATCACCAGAAGACTCATCCTTTGCATTATTCTTCCTCCTTTGATCATGAGCAAGCAATGCAGCAACAATGTCCTCCACCTTGATGTCCTCCTTCCCGTATGTCAATGTAGTAACCAAGTGTTCATATGACCTCGGCAACGAACAAAGAAGAATAACAGCCCTATCTTCATCATCAATCTTCACGTCGACCTTTACAAGATCAGCAACCAATTGATTGAAGATATTGATGTGCTCGGTAAGATCTGACCCCTCCTGCATCTTCAAGCCAAACAACTTCTACTTTAGGTACAACTTATGAGTCACCGTCTTGGACATGAACTGACTGGCCAACTTGTCCTAAATTTTCTTCGCTGAAGTTTCTTCCATGACATGGTACATGATCGGATCAGAGAGACACAACCTGATGGTTGCACACGCCTGTGCCTCCATCTCCTCCCACTTATCATCATCTACCTTCTCCGGCTTAATCCCGCTGAGCACCTTCGTGATACTCTATTGAGCCAACAGATCCTTCACTCTCATTTGCCACAGCCCGAAGTTCCCGGTGCCATCAAACTTCACCACCTCAAATTTGGAAGCCATCGACGCCATCTGCCTGTTGCCACAGATCGCCGAAAAACCACATACTAGATGTACGCCCGCGTGCTCACTCCATGCGCCCCAAGCACGTCACCCACGCGCTTGTTGCTTGGTGCAGCACACACGCACCGCAGCACACGCATCCTCCACGTGATCTGTCGTATGTCGCTGCCACAGCCGTACACCGCCTGTGCACAGCCACGCCGCTTGCAAGCCTCCGTCGACCGTCCCGCCGCTCGCACATGACGAAGCCAACCCGCTTGAGCGCCGCCCGCCGTTCGTCTTCAACCGTCGCAAGCACCAGCCACGAACAGCACAAGATTGCCTTCGATGCAAATCTCCGTGGACTATTCCCTGGATTTTATGGAGGCTGAAATCAGAACGTACGCGTACGTCCAAACCGGTTCCGAACCGGACTCTCTGCGTCTCTGATTTCCTTTTCCCTTTTTTCTTTGTTCTGGATTGCCCATGACACGAAGACCATATACAAAAGATCCGTATCCAACCTTGCAGTCAGCATACCTTTAGGCCCACACAAATTGTCTCACGCATGTACACCTGTGTAACGTCTCATCTCCTCGAGGCCGGGCCCGCTTACATCCGACCGCTTATCTAGGACATAGACTGCCCTCACAGACCAACACTAGTCTTTTCTGCGCACTTTGTCCTCACTCGTGCGCACCCGGAAAGACTTCCCGGTCGGTCACCCATCCCTAAATTGCTCCAGGCCAAGCACGCTTAACCTCAGAGTTCTTTAGTGATGGACTTCCGAAAAAGAAGTTGCAACTTATTGGTACGAGTATCCTATTAATCCTATTAAGCCCTAGGCCGGGTGTTACATACTCACCCCCTTAGAAGACCGACGTCCTCGTCGGTCAACCCCAGGCCTGGAACGTCCCCTTTTGGCCACGTCTGTGTGTCCAGTGCCAGCGCATGTGTCATGCTGTGTGACCACTCCGGATCCACACCAGCCATGCACACCATGCCTGCGCAACTGACACACGCGCCCGTGAAACCGCAAGGGGCTGTGTGTCCAGTGCCAGCGCATGTGTCATGCTATGTGACCACTCCGGATCCACACCAGCCATGCACACCATGCCTACGCAACTGACACACGCGCCCGTGAAACCGCAAGGGTCGGCTCTGATACCATTTGTATCGTCCCGCCTCCTCGAGGCCGGGCCCGCTTACATCCGGCCGCTTATCTAGGACATAGACTGCCCTCACAGACCAACACTAGTCTTTTCTGCGCACTTTGTCCTTACTCGTGCGCACCCGAAAAGACTTTCCGGTCGGTCACCCATCCCTAAATTGCTCCAGGCCAAGCACGCTTAACCTCAGAGTTCTTTAGTGATGGACTTCCGAAAAAGAAGTTGTAACTTATTGGTACGAGTATCCTATTAATCCTATTAAGCCCTAGGCCGGGTGTTACAACCTGCGTGCCCGTGGCAAACGTGAATATTTGACCAAATTAACCACGCTAAACAGACTACCATGGAAAGTCCTTCTAGAAATAAAGAACCACCATGCACACAATTGTCGTGCGGCCTCTGTTCTATGCCCGCATGCAAGTCCTCATCGGAATTAGATACGTAGCCCACCAGGTAATTAACTGCCATATGGAACGAAGTCCAGATCGATCCTGCCGACTCCTGTCACCGTACCGATATGGAGTCACATAATCCACGAACAAAAAAAATGTCTCCAAAATTGCCAGAGTCCACCGTGGCTTTCACCACCATCGTTGCTAATCCTGCAAGGATCACCCCGATCGAGATTAACCACCCGTCGGTCTGACCGCGAGTCAAGCCGCCGTCTTCATCCACGACGTCTTCCAGCCGCACCGTCGAACCTGGCTATCACGTCTGACCGACCCTTATCGAACAGCAGTCACTAGCCGCCATCAACCCGATCTCCATGTCTGGAACGATCCCTGTTGATTGCAGCTCATTGGATGGTTCGAGCCACCCGCTCGAAGTTTCCAACTCCACCGATCGAGTCGTCAATCGCCGTCATGCTCCACCTTGCGCCATGTCCTGTCTCGGACACACCAGTGCGAGCCTCGCGCTGTGTAGAACATGTCCATCGCACCTCCTGCGATCTTCTTCTATGAAACTGGCTCTGAAACCACTTGTTACAAAACACGGTTAAATCCAGACCCGATCTATTAACCGATGAACGCGGAAGCATAATCACCATAGAAAAAAATACGCAAACGAGAACGACACCGAGGCACGATATTTTTTAAACGAGGTTCAGCGATGTGCTTAATCCTCGGGACAATGACTACGGGCGCTCCTCCCCATAAACAGCAGCTACACCGGCATCCGGGCGATCCCGCGGCCTCGTCGCCACCCAAACCAGCCGCTAAGTCGTCTCATGGTTACAACAGGGGTGGTTTCATATTATGGCCCCCTAGGACGTAGAGTCCGACTACAACTCTATCCTAGTCCCCTAATACAACTCAAGTCTAACGTAACCAACTTGTATACATATTCGACATATATCTAACAGTTAAGACCACATATCTGCTACGATTTCTAGCTAAAATGAAAACAACTTAAAACTTAGAATATAGAGATTACATATCACGAGCAATCTGTCACACAAAATAGGGATATCCATTTCAAATTGTAGAACTTAACACATTAGAATGTAGTCCGTAAGCTCAATACTCCTCTGTCCTAGTTTAAATGACGTTATGGGGAAGGACATGGTATAGGCAAGATTCGTTGAATGGAGACAGAGGGACGGCTAGATAAATGCAGCATATTTGAATCAGGACAGAGGAAAGCACAGCTAGGACGTCATTAAACTAAGACGGGGGAGTACGTATGTAATTTTGTTTAGATAAGCGTAGAATTGCCGTGGTCCTTGACATAACTCGTATCATAAGTTCACAATAATTTTTCAGATGCAAATAAATGCAGGTAGCTCCCCATCCAAATTTCAAACACGCCGAGCGCACTACTCTTCCAACGTGTCCCAAAAGCTTTGAGTTTTTTTTTTTTTTGAGCAACCCCAAAAGCTTTGAGTGCTGCTCCGCTGCTTGATCCGCGCGGCAAAGAGCACGTGGGTCGCAGCACAACGTGGTTCACGGCCCAGATGCACCCAATAGATAGCGCGAGTTCAAGACCTTGGCCTAGTGGACGCGCCGCGATTCGCTCCAGCCACCGGGCCACGGTTTTTACGAGGCCGCCAGCCGCCCATTTCTCTCTACTACACGTTTGAGCAATTACCCTCTTGCCCGTGATAGCCAGCGACGACCATCATTCCCGAGCAAATTCTGTGCTGTGTCTCGTGTCGTGGCTTCGTGCTGCACGTGACTCGGCGAGCGACGCAACGCAAGGACGCAAGGGTTTTGGCTGCTTCTGGTGCATGCGAGTGTTGTCTCGCTGAGGCTGGGCCCTACACGCAGAAGACGAGCTCCGCGTGGCATTCGTGAGTCGTGACCGTGTCGTGGCAGATCAGTTCTTGCGTTGCGTGCGGTGGACAATGGCAAATTCTCCTGCAAGCCGGTGATGCTTGGAGATCGAAAATATGGGGAACTGGAGAGAATAGACGTACCTGATCGACCAACATATGCCTGCCAGCAGAGCCCGCGGTTAACTGGCAGGTTAATACTATATTTTGAGTAACATCCAGCTTATACTCGGGTACTTGCAAAACTAGTAGTCCAAAGCATCTGGACGTTAGACGGAGTCACGGAGTAACCGGTTTTACTAATATACGGTGTAAATTGTAGGGAAAAAATTAACAGTCTTATTCTCACCGCCTTCTCGGCCATATGAGAAGCTGTATACGTCAAAGAAGCATTTTTCTTGTCGCTCTCATCGTTGTACCCTCGCGATTTCTTCGCTTGCTGGTAACCATCTAGTATCAAGTCCTTTTCCTTTTAATGCATTTTCAGTAGGAGCCTCTGGCTCCTCCTGTTCCTTTCAAAAAAAAAAAGTATCAAGTCCTTTTCACACCGACCACTGGGATGACTGAGTACTTCCAAAATAGCGTGATTCCTAAGAGAGAAAGACAATCATAATCTATTTTATAAGAAGATGAGTCAGGACACAAAACATATACGTGGCATGATAAAACTCAAGAAGCTGAGAACTTCTTTTAGATTTTTTTTTTGTTTGGAACGAGAACTTATGTTGATACTTTTTAGCAGAAAACGAGAACTTCTTTTGATGGTTTTCAAGAAGAACGGTCCTGTGCATACGGGATAGACAAGAGATCCACGTAAATCAGGCCCAGAACTTTACCCAGTATGCAGTATTGGGCTCTAGTGCGGCCCAGATCAAAACGTGGTGTTTTTTTATTTAAAAGATGTTTGCTGGTGTTCTTTTTCTGTTTTTTTTTGTTGTGATTCAAGGTCCCGTGGACAAGGAACTATCCGACGAGGATAAAGGATAAAGATGACTAGATTACTCCAATACTTTCTCTTTAGTAATACCAATACCAACATCATTAATATGCGATCCTGCTCACATCTCACGAGTCAGTGATTACCTGCGTGGGCATTTTTCTTACCATTTTCGAACTGCAGGGAGCAACAGAAAATGTTTTTTCATCATAATCTATACCAAGTGCTTTCTTAGCAAGAGGCTCTTCAAATTAAGGCGTGCAGCGCAGGAAGCTGGATAGAAGGAACAAGAGCAATAACAGCGCTCTCTGAGTGGCCGGGGCCTGGCGCCTGGTCGGCCTGGGACCTCGGCTCGGTGACTGTGACGAGACTACTAGCCGGAGAGAAGCTGGCAGCGTACACCCACGGCAACGAGCTCGGCGACGGCGCCGCCTCAGCAGGAAGGAGCACGGGAGAAGGGAATTTGGAATTTGGTTTGTTTGTTCATTGCTGACAGCCTAACCATCCCACACAACAACGTATTAATTAAGGTAACCCAGACGCACCAAGCAGCCCACGATGTCCGCTTACAGGCTCACAAAGTAAAAGCTCAAAATAGACTTACAGAGACGGTGACGCGACAGTACCGCGGCACGCAGGAAGCAAAAGCTCAGTGACACACTGGTGACCGGTGCGGACCCTGACCGGTTACCACCATCAAAATCACAGCGAAACGCATGAAAAGCTGCGTGCGCCAGACCCTTTCACTCGACACGACCCAGTTCGGCCCGTCGCCCGCGACTTCCACTCCACTCCACGTTTGTACCGAGCCCGTGTCGCGGCCTCGTCGCAGTCGCGGATCACGAGGAACTTAATCGCCTCTCGGGTCTCGGACACCTCGGCTCTTGGCTGTCGTTGGATCTTGCTCGCCATGGGCACCATGCGGCCATGCCAATATGCCATGCCCCACGCGAGTCGGTGGGCGGCACCATGCCATTGCCATCACCATGCTGTTGCGGTTGTCCCCCATCAATCATTCGAACGGACACGGTCCGCCGCTGCCGGAGTAAATCTGTACTCATCCCTCTGACACTCCATGTCTCCATGAGACATTGAGACAGGCCTCCATGCATGGGCAATTGGGCATGGATCGGTCCCCAAGGATTCAGTTCAACAGGGAAACCCGGGAAGCAAGAGAATTTTTACAGCAGCAGTTGTTACCGGCAACCATGCAGCTGCAGGCTAGTTTCCCAGGATTACCTAACAGCAACACTGCCCAGACGATCTTCAACCAGCCTAAAACAGTGCTCTGAATAACAGAAGGACAGAACAAGTCAGTAAAAGCAGCCTGCCCAT
This sequence comes from Bothriochloa decipiens, assembly GCA_023333625.1. Taxonomy (NCBI): domain Eukaryota; kingdom Viridiplantae; phylum Streptophyta; class Magnoliopsida; order Poales; family Poaceae; genus Bothriochloa; species Bothriochloa decipiens. The sequence goes on from CM041637.1 coordinate 4,414,755, forward strand.
GATTTTGCCAACAAAACTCTACTTCTATCTTAGGGGGTGTTTAGGGGGTGTTTAGATTGTGGTATTTTTTAAACCCGATGAATAGTACCACTTTCGTTTTATTTGATAAATATTGTCCGATCGTGGATCAACTAGGCTCAAAAGATTCATCTTGTGATTTTGAACTAAACTGTGTAATTAGTTTTTTTACCTACATTTAATGCTCCATGCAAGCAGCTAAATATTGATGTGATAAAAAAAGAGTGAAAAAATTATAACTTTTAGAGGGAACTAAACCAGGCCTTAGTACACTTCGCACAATCCCAAACCACAGGGGGAAAGACGATGTGAAATAATGGAGTAAAATAGCTAGTGCCTAAAGAGGATGTGAAATAACGGAGAAAAATAGCTAGTGCCTAGTGGAGTCCCCAAGGAGAAGGCAGCATATTTACAGACTCACAGGGCGCCAAGTACATCTTGTAAATTTGTAACCAAAATGCTGCAAACTGCAGGCTTAAACTCTTTGAGAGCATCAGAAAGAAGAACGATCTACTCCGTGTTCTGCGATATGACCTCGCCAAACTTCATGAAGAGCTCGGCGTCGGACGCACTTGATGAATTGGCGCAGGAGAGCGCGCTGCCGCCTTGTAGGCCGACATACTCGCTGACGTAGCTTGGAGCCGTGGATGACTTCTCCGACTCCTGTGGCTGTGCCTGCATCGGGAGCGGGCCTGGGCAGACTAGGCTGTCCAGGACGCGCGCGACCTCATGCATGGTTGGTCGATCCGACGGCTGCCTCTTGCTGCAAAGGAGTGCCAATTGGAACACCTTCTTAACCTCGCCTAGATCTATGCACGTGTCGGTGATGTCTTGGTCGACCATCTCCATGACCGTGTTCTCTGCGGTTTTGGATAGGATCTGGAGGTAGCAGATAGCAAATGAGGACAACTCTCATTAGTTCAGCAAGTTACAAATGCAAACATTCCTAGACAGAAGTGCTATTTCCCTGTGCCACCAATACATCCAAGAAAGGCAGTATTAATTCAACTTTGGGATTTTATTTTAAAAAGACTAAGGACCAAAGAAGTTAATGACATTACATATCAATGATCAAAAAGTAAAAATCAGCTACAAATATGGTGATAATAGTGTGCAGCATGTAAAATTTTCAGGCACATGATTGAAGGCAGGGGACAAGTATGGCAGGCTTTATGGGACACTGGCAAGTTATAATTGAACTTTCACCAGCCATGCAATGAATCACACCACCACAGTGAACACAGATCCATTCACATGATGGGTTTCATGTTGCTGGTCCCCTCGGATGGAACCAGATCTAAGGCACATGATTGAGTACATACTGAGCCACGAAGTCCAAAGGGATATATATGTGAAGTGGAACTACGAAAAAAAATCAAGGAAATTATTGGAAGGAAGCAGGTAAAAAGATACACGAAATAGTTACCAAGTGATGAAGATTGCACTCATCGTCGACAGGTTTTTTGCCAGTAAGCAACTCCAACAAGACAATACCGTAGCTGTATACATCTGATTTCTCGTTGAGCCGGGATGTTCGTGCATACTCAGGGTCAATGTAGCCAATGGTGCCCATCACGTATGTTGATGTGTGCGTCTTTGATACACACAAGCTCTTGGCAATACCAAAGTCAGCAAGATGAGCCTCATAATCTTTGTCTAGGAGGATATTCTTTGACTTCACATCCCTGTGAATAATTCGCGGGCTGCATTCATGGTGAAGGTATGCAAGGCCATGAGCAGCACCAAGAGCAATCTTGAGGCGAGCCTCCCAATCTAGTTTCTTTTTCTTCGATGAAGCTGCTAAAATTAACAAAAATGTACCAATTAGAAACATTTGCAGGAAGTTTACGGTTTTCTTGTTAATGCATCGAAATACCCTAACCTAAGGAACAGTGACAATATCCAGACATCTTTATAGGAAAGTGACCAGTAGGTGCTTGCTGGCAGATGAACATGTGAAAGTTAACACAAGTGAAAAAGAGACTAGTCCTCTAAATACTAAGCACTTTGCCAAAAATGGTGCTATATGCAGCCTTACTCCCAAATGTATTCTGCATTTCACTCACCATGTAAAATGTCCCAGAGGCTGCCATTTTCCAAGTAATCATAGAAAAGAAGATTCCCAGAAGGTGACAGGGAGTACCCCTGAAGGCTTACAAGATTCCGGTGTTTGATGCTTCCAACAGTCTCAAGTTCAGTCTCAAATTCCTTCAAGCTCTGGGGGTAGTGAGCATATAGCTTTTTAATTGCAATCGGCTTGCAGTTCTTCAGATCACATCTGTAGACTGTACTTGAGGCTCCATAACCAATAATGTATTTTTCGCTCAAATTTTCAGTCATCCTCATTATGTCATCATATACATGGAGGGCCATGTTCATGTGGAGGATCACAAGCTTGGGAGGAACGTTGCTTGATGCTGCAGCAAGGTTATCTGTCACAGTGAATTAGTAATATTATTTAATTAAGAGCCATACAAGTCACGTAAATTGTCAGCCCATCTGAATTCTCAACTCAGGAGACAAGAATGAAAACTGTTTGGGACAAAATGATTTGATTCTTCCATTATGACTAACATTAACAGTTACAAAATAGCTATTGTTTTTTTTTTGTTAGAGCAACAGATGGGAAACCAAAATGATGTATCACCTGTTTTGTTTACAGAGACGTCTTTGAGCACTGGTGAGTTCTGTGGCCAGAAAACAGCTACTAGGATAACGAGCAGAATAACAAGTCCTACGACACCAATACCAATAAATGCAGCCTTTGGGGCCTTTGAGGTAGCGGCTGCAAACGAAAAAAGAGGGGATGGTTCATTAGTGATGTATTTATGCTCAGAGCAACTTAATGAAGGTAACAATATGCATACATTGTTTCAAATGCTCAGCACTGGGTAAACGTGTGCATGAAGAAGAGCGAAGCCAATAGCCACAAAGTCCAGGGTTACCCAAGAAGCTGGAAAATTAAGATATAAATATGGATTGGTAAACAAAGACATTATAAAGGAATCATTTAATCCCAGAGGACAAAGAGCACCACCTGTCGGGTGAAAATCGTGAGAAGTTGTCTGTAGGTACAATACCATAAAGGTTGTTGTATGATACATTTCTGCAAAAGCGCTCAAGAATAAAGGCTCCATAAGTGAAAGGCAGACAGAGACGGTTTAAATAAATTTTTCAGCTATTAACTTACAAGATATTCCCTTTTCAAAAAAAACTTACAAGATATTGAGACTCAAGCAGTAAGTAAGTGACGAGACACCTCCAGTAATATTATTGCTTTCTAATTTTCTGAAAGGACAAAAAAAAAGATAAAGATCAGCCTGCAACAATTGGCACAGGATACACCATCAATATGCAGTCCATTGCTTGAAGCCTTTTTACTGTACCTTACCGTTTTAACTTTTATCAGTTTTGAAATGGTATAAGAGGAAACATGTACACTTACAACAGTATCAGATTTTGTAGCATCCCAACCTCTTGAGGAATCAGGCCACGGAGGTGGTTGTAGGACAAATCACTGAGAAATGAAATATAATGTGTCATCGTTACTTGCATAAGAAGGGATCAACATAGTAGAATATTCCTTCATTATAAAAACTAAAACATAGTAGATATTTTAGCACTGTTAGGTCAGAAGGTGTTTACATCTCCATGATGCTCCTCAAGTTCCCAAATTCAGCAGGAATGTGTCCACCCACATTATTTTTGCTTAAGTTACTGCAGGAATTACAGTGATATCATATCATGACATCATTCAAACATTTGCACTAAAATGATAGGTTATAAGACTTACAGCCTTAAAAGATGCTCTAGTTTCCCAATAGCTGAGGGAATTGAACCAGCGATCATGTTACAGGATAAGTCCCTACAGATATCTTAATGTAAGACATCATAGCACCCAAAGCAATTACTTGAAAACAATGACCGATTAGCTGCTGGAACTTACAGAGTGTCTAAATTTCTCATTCTTGCTACCTCGATTGGAAGTTCTCCACTGAGATGATTTGATGATAGATTCCTAAAAGGTATGGACGAGTACAAATTATTAAGTGATATGATCAGATCTGTACTATTATATAGCGGCAGCCTAGTTGATCAATTAAAAATACAAGTTAAATAAGAAAATATTAGGAATCACCAAAGCGCTTACAGATAAGTCAGACTCTCGAGCTTGTGAAATGAACGTGGAATGGTTCCATTCAATTTATTGCCATAAGCATTGCTGTTACAAGAGCCAAAAGGTTATGTATCGAACCACCAAAGATGCCATAAACCTTACGGAGAACAGATGGAACTTACAAACTAATAAGATTTGCACATGAACTTAAATTCTCAGGGATAGGTCCTATAAGGTTGTTGTTTGCAAGGTTCCTGTGAGTAATAAGTGACAAGCGACATTGAAAAACATCTAAATTAGCATTCCGTAAGCATCATATGTAAAAAATATGAAAAGAAATATACTTACAATTCAAACAATTCTGTGAGTTTTTCAAGATCAGGAGGAATGAACCCAGTCAACAGATTGTCGTTCAGTTCCCTGAAACCAGATGTATTTAAACTGGGAAGAACACTAAACTAACAAGAAGCAAAGTAAAATAAAAACTACACCCTTACAGGTAATGCAGTGTCGACATATTACCAAGCTCTGGTGGTATCGATCCAGTCAGCCTGTTGCCTTGCAGGTATCTACCAGCACAACATACTGTGAATGGCCTTACTTATGATTAAAAAGTTTGATGAAAGCTAGAAATTTTTCAGTGCAACTGTGCAGGTAAAATCATCACTGCTGAATCAACTGTGAAACAAATGTGTAGCAAAAAAAAAAAAAAAAAAAGAGAGCTTACAATTTCTCAGTGTATGTCAAGTTGCCCAGTATAGACGGTACTGGGCCAGATAGCTCATTGAAACTCAGATCCCTGTTTCATTATTACAAAGTAAAAAAGAAAAAGAAAAGAAAGTCCATTAGTGATACTACCTCTGCTTAAAACTCAAGAAACCTTGGAAGCCATAATTTAACTTACAGCACTGCAAGCGCCTGCATAAGGCCAATCACTGATGGTATAGGGCCAGAGAACTTGTTCCCTTGCAAAGACCTGATACAGATAATTTACATATTTCAAATCATTCCTTGCCATAATTAAACCAAAAGCACTTCATTCAATAAATAGGATTACTATCACATACAATGTAGCAACTTGCAGGAAGCCAATATTGAATGGGATTTCTCCAGCAAGGTGATTGTTTGACAAATCCCTAAAATACTGAGAGGTCAGGAATGCTCTACAAGTGAAGTATTTGATCAGCATTATTCGAAAGGAATAGAATGTACATACAAGACCTGAAAGCTTGTACAGTTCCCTATGGTTTCTGGTATTGTGCCCGTCAAACTATTGTTCTTCACATCACTGAGATAAACATAAATAACATTCTGAATTTAATAAAGGGCACAACTTGCTCTGTGATTATAAACGAAGGGAGGCAATTCACTCACAAGTACCACAGACCAGTTAACTGGCACATATCAGGAGAGAGGCTTCCTTCTAAACTATTGCTTCGCAATCCCCTGCACATGAGAAATTTAGATGTGAACGAGTGTGATGACCAAAAGGTGGCTTCACCCTACATTATGTGTATATATAGTGTAAATTCATTAACTGTTGAAGCTATAAATGACATAAAATTAGTTTGTAAGCATTTGCTAGGCTCTTAAACTAGGCAACTGAGGTAATAAAAAAACAAAATTTTGTCCTTTCACAAGAAATACTTACAAGTATTGAAGAACCTCATTCCAATATATTAGATTCGGAATTTCACCACTTAGGTTGTTTTGAGCCAAGTCCCTATGGTGCATATTGAATTAGATTACGCCCAATTAATACCACATAATATGTTATTAGGACTTACAATATCTTTAAATTTGGAAGTTGAGAGAGTGTCGATGGAATCACCCCCACCAGCTTGTTGTTCTTCAAAATCCTACGAAAACAGGAAACAGCACCACACATGATGAAACAAGCAGTGAGGATAATTTTGTTTAACCTATACCTGGCATGAAAATTATAACTTACAAGTTCTCAAGGTGCTTCAGCTTGGATATGGAGAATGGTACGTCTCCTTCTAGATTGTTAGAGGACAAGTCCCTGGATCAAAATAGGAGTGCTTTTAGGGAGTATTCATATAGAAATATAGGGATGGTAATCCAGGACACCAGAAATGCCAATTTAACAAGGAAAAACCCTGCAAAAGAAAAAAAGGAGGGGATGCCCGGAGGCTAACAATCCACCACTGAGGGGTGTTTACAGTCAACAACCAACAAATAACTAAACCATTTTTCGAAAAAGAAAATGGCTTAAGCAAAACTGAAACCTACTTACAGAGTTTCAAGCAACGAGCAATCACCAATCTCATCAGGGATCTGTCCCGAGAGTCCATTCGACTTCAAATCTCTAAACACATCCCACCATATAGCACACAAAAAAATGTCAAGCACAGCTCAGCATCTGAAGTTCATATGAGGAAACAATGCAGCATCAGTACATTGAGACAACACGTTGCAGACTCCCGATGGCCGGTGAGATTTCACCCTCGAGGTTGAGCCCAGAGAGGTTGCTGCATCGCACACAGGAATGGCGTCAGTAATCGCGCATCGGCACTAGCAGTAGAGTGAGAGGCCAGTAGTTTTCGCTACAGAAAACTCCTTACAGCGCGGCGACAGCGAAGGTGACGTTGTCGCAAAGCACGCCGCGCCACGAGCAGTAGCCCGGCGATGCGCCGTCGCCGGACCAATCGCGCAGCGCGTTGCCGCCGTCGCGGAAGGGTTTCTTGATCTCCAGCAGTGTTGCCCCTGGATCAGTAAAAGCAGCGGCAGCACCAGAGGAAGAAGAAGAATCAATACAAAGGAAGTCAAGGAAAAAAACGGAGTCCTTTACGCAAGTAGAAAAAAAAATGGAGATCAGCGGAATGCAAGGAAGAGAAGAGCATCCAAGCACACGAAATGGCAGTAAAAACGCATTTTTACACAAAGCAAATTAAGCGCATGTACCAAATGGAAAAAAAAAAACAGAATCACAACAGGCCGCGCTCTAGGAACTAGGATAGGAGTGGTGTGCTCGCTCGCTCGCAAGCTCGGGTTGCCGCGGCACTGCACTGCAGGAACTGCTCCCCAAGGACAACCAAGAACCGAAGATGCTACTACGAACAGGAGACAGGATTAGATTAATCAAGTACTTTACCAATATGAAAAGGAGCCGGATATAAACAAAGACCTCGCCCCCCCTAATGCTAACAGCGGCCGGCATCTTAGCAGCGGCGCGAATAAAACACCAACACAGCACGAGCACGAGGAAGCGCAAGCACCCGCGGCCGGCCCCTGAATCCTATCTACCTGCTCTCTCTCGAGCAGCGCGAAACCCACCGCCCGAACCGAACCGAAGCACTCAAGCGCAGGAAGTCGGCGGGGAACCAACCGTCGTCGGCGACGGCCACGGCGACGGAGGCGGCACCGAGGAGGAGGAGGAGGACGGCGAGGGCCCGGAGGAGGCGGGCCATTGCCGGCGCTGAGCCGCGTCGGGGTCGGGGAAGCAGCGGCATTCCCACGCGAGGGCGGGGTGGCGCTGGCGTGGTTTAATGGAGGGGTTTTTGGTTGGTTTCTCGGGATGCCGATGCCGAGGCCTTCCTCGTGGGAAGCGTCGGGTTGGCGAGGCGAGGAAGGGATTTGGGTTCCTGTGCTGTGAAGACAGACAGTGGACGGGGCCCACGTCCATGTGGTTCACTGCCGCATTGGTCGTCACTTCACTTTGGCCCTGCCCGGGATTACCCGGATTTTTACCGTCAGACTCCATGTTTATCTGAGCTGTAGTTTTTGAATTTTTATCAAAAGCTGGTTTTCTAGTGTTTTTTTTTCTGAATATTGTCTTTTGCTATCAATTTTCTAACAGATTTTAAGCTTTCAATACAATAAAAACTACAAACGTTTGTTAGAGCATGCTTTCTAGTTATTATTATACTATCGTACTAGTTTATTTTCTCATAAGCCAGCTTTCTAATTTTTTAAGCCAGTTCAACAGTTTGCCTACTTGTTTCAGCTTCTAGCTTTTGACACATAAGCTAGATAGAAAATGAAACAAACAAACCTAAAGTCACAAGTTGTTTGTAGAGACATGTGTTTATAGATGCTAAAATTTCAATACTTACAAAAAGTAGTCTAAAGTTTGTGTTTGAAAAATCAAAAAATATTAATATCCTACAATTATACATGGCATCAAACAAATATCGTTAGATTAATGATATACTATATTTTAAGATATCTTACATGAGGCAATAAGGCATTATGTTTCAACAAAGTATGTATGGATATTGTATTGTTCTATTCCCATTGTTGACACGATGTTCGCATAAAAAATAAGTTCAGTGCTATGATACGTGAATATTCATTCACAGCTCAAAATCCTAATAACAGTAACTCAGTGGAGGACACAGGAATTGAAAATTGAGTGTACATATTACATATATGCAGATATAGAATCAAACCGTTATGGCATAAGTAAAGCTAAATATCTATCAATTCAAAGAAAAAACACTAGATCAGAGTACATTAGTATAATTAATTAATAAATACAAATTTTACGAATAAAAAACATGGCCTTTAAACTCTTATTTAGATTAAACATATAGAATTTGATCTACTTATATAGTTAAATATATAGTACACATGTATATGTATAGTAATTGTAATTTTTTTCTCAAAATTATTGGGTGTACATTTGTACACCCATGCCCCTTACTGCGTCCGCCAGTGCAGTGACTATAACCATAAAATACAACTTGCCAGTTGCCACCGTAACAGTAGCCTAGAGAGCAGTAGAGCGCCGTCGGATAACAGTAACCTAGAGAATCCGACGTTGTATGGGAGATGATTTTAAACGCTGCCAAATCCAGGTACAGATTACCTGTAGTGTGAGCACTTTACAAATCGGCGGTTTTACACTCCGAATCGCACGTAATTCAATTCGAGCAGACAAACCTTTGGACTTTCGAGTGAAACAAACACCGAGAGCAGCGCAAAACGGTGAGCACCAACCAGGAGGACACAGACGAGTGTCTCTCTCGCTCTGCACTCACGGTAACTGCCGCCGTGGGCCGTGGCGGACTGGCGGGCGCGCATGGTGGCATGGGCGCATGGCAATGGTAGGCACGGGCACGGGCACGCCGAGAGCGAAGCCCGGACGCCGGACGGGTTGGCACTGGCACTGGCACTGGCACGGGCACATGCCGAGGGGCAGGGCCGGCCCAGACCTCGTCGGCGTCGCTGACACCCTCCCCATCCTGTGCTCTGGTAGTCTGGTCCAGGCAGAGCCGCCGGCCTGTGTGTGATTCTCCATGCTCCGTGAGTTCTAATGACACCGCCTGCCCTGCCTGCCTCGTCAGATACAGCTTTGAAATCAATAAGGACGAAGCCAAATGCCCATGCTAGCTCATCGCGACACGTCATTCCACTCTTCAAAATGGACAGGAGCATAAACATCGTGATCAACTCTCTGGCAGATGAAACAGTTGAGACCTCTTAATAAACTCTTAGGCATTGTTTAGTTCCCTAAATTCACCTCTAAATTTCACTATGTAGAATTCCTATTCTCCGTCACATCAAAATGTCGGTAAATATATGAAGTACTAAATATAGATGAAATCAAAAACTAATTACACAGTTTTATTATACTTTACGAGACCAACGTTTTGAGCCTAATTAATCAATATTTGAACAATTATTCTCAAATAAAAATAAAATTACTACAGTGCACGGGCACTGTGCATCTCCCGATTCGGCCATCCGAATCGGGCAACTAAACAAGGCCTTAGTCCTACGTAGAGTATCTTTTAGAACTAGAAGACGAGGGAGAAAACTCAGCTGGCAGAAAGCAAAGCAAATCAGCACTCAGCATTAGAACGGGCCATGGTAAACTGTAGTTTGCCCATAGATGTACTGTACATGGATGAAACAGCAGCATGGATTCTGTTCTTCCGGTAGCAGTAGCAGGATATGCATGCATTCCAGATTTCCAGTAGCGGCATAAAGATAGGAGTAAAAGCATAGCATGCACCTGCCATGATAAGAAATTAACGAGCTGCCTGTCACTCGCCAGGATTTCATTCTTGGGCCTCGTTTAGATTCTTTAATTTGTGTCTAAATTCTACTATACAACACTATGAAAAAAAATCGTCATATCAAAATACTGACACATGCATGGAGTGCTAAATGTAGATAAAATAAAAACTAATTGCGTAGTTTAGTTGTAATTTAATATTTTAAGCCTAATTGGTTAATACTTGAATAATTTTTATCAAATATAAACGAAATGCTACGGTATGTATTTATGGTAAAATGCCAACTTTGCAACTCCAAACTTGAGGATCTTAACAAGGCCTTGGCCAGCAGCCTTTCTGCAGGATTAGCATGTGCGGTGCCGACTGTGGTGGGAAGGTTTTGCTCTGCTTACCCCAAACACACCGGAAAGACACTCGTCGTGCTAATGTTCCACGGGTTAATCATGCCCCATTCTTGAGCACCTTGATCTTTTTTTTTGAAAGGTACTTCTGACGCTTTCTCTGCCATGCCAACTGCAAAGTCTATCGTCTGAAACATTCGCAGTATCATTCGTGACACCCACCTTCGGTCCATCTCTCAAGACTGAAGTTCTCGATCGTGGGCTGGTTCTGCCGCCGTCCGTCTGGTCAGATGAAGCACGTACGTGTGCAAACCTGATCAGATGAATGCGCATGCGCTAGTTAGAACAACAAGCTCGGAGCTTGTATATCTGAGCAAACCTAATTGTTAGTTGGCTAATGGCGAGAGCTAATCAGGTGTTACTTGGATGTAAAAGCTAATGCAAGAGCTAATGGAGTAATGGATATATGGTGGAATTGATTCTGCTAAAACGTAGACCCATCCATGGAACTCTTCTCTACTTGTGATGTTTTGGCTCCATCAGCCGGAGTATTTCAGTCTCTTTGTCACCTATCAGCGCTTCTAGTCCAAATTAATTACGTCTTGACAACTATAGTAAGCTAATAAGGAGTTTGGATTAGAACTTCAATTGTTAGTCCAGCTATTAGCTTCCCCATTTGGTTAGACTAGTATGTATCAAGCTGCATCTAGATGCATACGTATATGCGTGAGTTTCTGCGACTCCATTGAACATTGAAGAAGAAAGAGTACGTGGTGGACGGACAGTGGCCTAGTACCACGATGTCCCGTACGCCCATTGATAGAAGACGGCAATATTCTGGTCAAATCTTCCGGTACCATTTTGTACATATTATAACGAAGGCAAAGAAACAACCCACAAGCCGTACCTTGACTGTAGATGCGCCGCCAGCACTAGCAACAAGACTGGATCCGGTACCGCAGCAGGTGAGGGCGAGTCCCCGCAGCACGTATTGACTCATCGACCTGGATCTGGTACTCTCCCCTGCAGCTGATGGAGTGCCGAGCACTAATACACCACCACATGCCCAAGTCCGAGACAAAATTTCCACATCGTAAGACCAACCGCACCGCGTCCTCCGTCGACTTACATGACGAAAACGCTACAGCGGGTCATGAATCCTGATCCTGAGAGGACCAGGACGGCCTCCGATCCTTGCTCTGTCCAGAAGGTACGGCGCCTCCTGGAAAGCAGTGGGGCCCGCGCTTCTCGTTTCTCCGCGCCAAGAGCAGGAAGGGGGAGAGAGGAGGGATGGAGTCGGAGGAGAGGTCGGGGAGTCGTGCCGGGTAGCTGCGCCGGGGAGGAGGACCGCCGGAGAGTTGCGTCGGGGAGGAGTGTTGTGACCGGGGAGGAGAACCTCCGGGGAGCCGTCGCGTGGAGCACCGCGGGCCGCCGGAGCGCTAGCTCCGCCCGCTGGGGAGGAGAGCCATGGAAGAGGGCTGCCGCGACCGCAGGTGAGCCCCGCCGCCGGAGGAGAGGGAGGAGGGGCCGCTCGCCGTCGGCCGCGCCCTCCTGGAGGTCCGCCCACGCCGAGCCCCGCTGCCGACCGCGCGCTGAGCCTGGAGTTCTTGCGTCCTCGCCCGCCGTCCTGCGCGCCCGCGCCAAGCCCCGCCGCCGCGATCGCGGGCGAGCCTCGCCGCCGGGCCGCGCGCAGGGAGCTCCTCCATGGCCGGGCGCAGGGAGCTCCGCCACGTGCCGCACTGTCGCGCGGGCAAGCCCCGCTGCCGGCGCCTCCTCCGCGGCGAGCTTGGGCACGGGCTCCCGACAAGCTTGGGCACGGGGACGCGAAGGGAGGCAGAGACCACGGCGGAGGGAGAAGAAGGGGAGAGAGAGGAAGAAGGGGGAGACCGGGAGAGAGAGGAGCGGGCGGACGGACCGAGGGAGAAAGGAAAAAGGGAGGGAGAAAAAATAAAAAAATTCTTGATGATAAAGGATGTTATAAAAGATGGATAGGTGCGAAAAACAGTATAGAGGCTTGATGACCAGGCTGAAATATTTCTTTTAAAGGATTGAGGTAGAGGAACATGGTAGTCTAAGACCAGCAGCACTGGGTACTGGATGGCAATGTGGTACCCACTTGCAGTGCTATTTTACAGTAAAAAACCCTGCATCGGGACACACTACAAGCTGTTGTATCAACCTTCCCATACGAAGTAGAGCGCACCTACGGAGCCTGCGGTATGCCTGGGCGCGGGCCCAAGCTGCTGCTGCGCAGAGAGACGAGGGGAAAAGGTGGGGAGAGAGCATCCGGCGCGGGCTCCACTTATTTAACTAAAAATGTTATAACTTTTGAACCATAAAATCAAATTAAATTTCGATTACACCATTAAACTTGATCACACGTTGATATACTTAGATAAAGTGACAAATAGACCGTACAGAAAAAGATTAGGATAGAATACGTTATATGATAGATAAAACGTGAATATAGAATTCTAGGAGTACGGATAGTTTGAGACCGAAAGGACGCGAAATGAATGTTGGGTTGGTGACTACTGTCTACAGTACGTAGGAGAGTACTGTGTGTGCGCAGGCCGCGCACAAGCAGCGAGGGAGGGCCAATAGCTATCGTTCGAGCCCGCGAACAAGGCCGCGCCAGCGGCGAGCCCATGTCCACGTGGTCCCAAGTCTGACTTTTTTTTTTGCTTTATACATCAACTTTGAGTAGCAGAGACGGTACCAAACAAATGCATTGTTAAAACTTCATGGTATTAAATTAATTCTTTGTTGTAGATATTGTCGCAATTTTATAGACCTAGCTTGTCCCATGAAAAAGAAAGATTTATAGACCTAGCTTATGATCCTTTCATCTTGTAATTCTAATAGCATCTTCACCAGATCTTTTTCCCTTTTTTTTCTAAAAAGCTTGATATAGGAGATTGAGAAAAAATGAGTTATATACCCTAGGGGGATGGGCTCTAGCAGACTGAGAAAGCACATCCCCTTTATTTATATGAGACCTACATGTCTAATGGAAAAAAAACTTTCTCTCTCTCCCGTCTCTCTTGCGGCCGATAAATCGAACGGTGAGGATAACTATAACCTTAATACCATTTGCACACTGTAATGATAATCTATAGACCAACGAAGCGAGTTGAATGCAAATCTAATTGCAAGTATCCATACCTGGTCGATCCCGACCTACCAACTCCCAACCTAACAAAAGGTGAAACCCCATGAGCAAAGAAGTTGTGTTAGCATTGACAGGCGTTCAGGCGAGGGACAATGGACCTACATTTGGGTGAAACATACATTTGGCGTCGGGACACCACAAACATATATCTTCCAAATTTTAAATTTTCCATATTTGATGTTTTTGCCTTTCTTGACCTAAGATACAAGTGTTGGAATTTTTTTTATATTTTCGTCCCCAATTGAAATGTTATTTGGTGATTTTTTTATCACGTGTCCCAACATACAGAGATAGATCAAATAAATACTACCAGCTATTTTAAATTATATGTTACTGTATATCAATATAGACATACTCACGCACACTATATCTAGATATACAGTATCTTTTATTATGTATATAAAAAATTAAAATAACTTATAATTTAGAATGGACGTAGCAGGAAGGAAAGGATAAAACAAGCGGTGGAGCTGGTGTGGGTTTGGTGTAGTTTTGCTTCTTTGGGAGCTTTCGAATTGGGCCGAATGGGATAGTCAACTGTACGAGAAAGCAGTTGGGCTGATCCAGTACAAGTACACAAGCGTCATGGACTTAAGATTCTAACTGGGCCGACCCTATTTTCTCTGTTTTTTTATTAGTTATTACGAGTCCTTTTTTAAAATCTTTATCAGAGTTGGCTTGCCTCAGTTGACCATTTTACCAGTAACTCCGTAAAGTATGATAACCAGAAGCTTGACCTGGTAGTGTTAATTGGCAACCCACAAACCCGAAGAACCAGAGCACGACGTTTTCTCGCCGAGTTTCCCTGGTTTCGTTGCTGATGTCCTCTGTTTGCGCTCCCGCATAGAACTGCAACTGGTGGATAAAGCCTTTGCTGCTGTCTCTGTCCGAGCAGAAAGTCAGGAGATATTGTACAATCGATGCATATCCACTCGACACCGAGCGATCGATACAAACCTACCGCATCGAGTATCTCCTACCGGATTGGATCATTGGATGACTATTCCAACGCCGCTATTTTTCTTTCTGCTCCTGAAGTGGTTGTGCGTTGAACATTGGAAGTATTCAGAGAATCGCAGTGCAACTAGAAGTATTCAACGTGGAGATGATAATGGATTAATGGGTTCAGTTCAGAACATACCAGACCTGGTCCTGGACTGCTGATAAATAGTAATTAGTTGGTAGAGCGTCAGTGTTTGACATCGCAACTGTGGAGGAAATAGCAGTATCCGTGGCCTAAAAAGTGAAGACCTGGATTAAGTGTTACTAGTCTTGTTGCTTTGCCAGACCTGTTACTCTTCCCTTCTAACAAGATGAAATTGATGCAATAATAAAAACACTGCCAAATGACAAGTCACCGGGTCCCGATGGGTTCAACAATGAGTTCCTAAAAAAAGCTGGCAAGTCATAAGGTCTGACTTCTATGCACTATGCAATAATTTCTACAAGCACACTATCTGTCTGAGAAGCATCAATTCTTCATATATAACTCTGATCCCTAAGGTGGATGGTGCAACAAGAGTTAATGATTTCAGACCTATCTCCTTCCTCAACTCTTTAGTTAAGTTAATAACAATGCTCTTGGCCAACAAATTACAACCTATCATCACCTCCCTAGTACATAAAAATCAATATGGCTTTATCAAGAAAAGGACAATTCAGGACTGTGTTGCTTGGGCCTATAAATACATTCATCTATGCCACCACTCAAAAAAAAAGAAATTGTTATCATCAAGCTTTACTTTGAAAAGACATTTGATAAGATTGAGCACCAAACAATGATAACCCTGATGAGGGCAAGGGGATTTGGAGAAAGGTGGATAAGATGGATGCAGGATATATTTGAATCTGGTACATCTGCAGTATTACTAAATGGAAGTCCTGGCAAAATATTTCATTGCAGGAGAGGGGTTAGGCAGGGAGATCCTCTCTCACACTACTCTTTGTCATAGCAGCAGACTTTTCACAATCAATGATAAACAAGGCAAAGCTGATGGGAATGATGAACCTACCAATCCCAACAAGGCAAACAAATGATTTCCAAGTGATTTAGTATGCTGATGATACATTGATAATTGCAGAAGCAAATGCAAGACAACTTTTCTTCCTCAAGTCTTTACTGAACAACTTCTCCCTATCAACAGGGCTGAAGGTAGCAAATCAATGATAGTACCCATCAATGTCAATGAGGAGAAGCTACACATCCTGGCAGGCACCCTAGGATGCTCCATTGGCAGCTTACCCTTCACTTACCTAGGCTTGCCTCTATGCATTTCTAGACCAAGAACCCATGACTTCATGCCAATGGTAACAAAATGTGAAAGAAGACTGACATTCATTTCACCATTCATACATCAGGCAGGACGATTACAACTGGTCAATGCAGTCTTTTTCTGCTGTTCCAACCTTCTTCATGTGCTCAACCATAATACCAAAGTCAATTATCAAGCAAATTGACAAATACAGGAAGCATTGTTTATGGAGAGGATCCTCCATCAATGAGAAAGGTAGCCCAAAACCAGCCTGGGAAATGATAACTGTCCCTAAGATAGAGGGAGGAATGGGAGTCATTGATATAGAAAAGCAGAACAAAGCACTCATCATGAAGAACTTGCACAAATTTTATAACAAATAGGACCTGCCATGGGTTAACCTGATCTGGGAAAAGCATTACCCAAATAGCAAGTTGCCAAATCACGCTAGGAAAGATTTCTTTTGGTGGAGAGATGTTCTGAAACTTCTACCAGAATTCAAAGAAATAGCCAAGCCACAGCTCCATAATGGCTCCACAATTCTATTTTAGCAAGATTCATGGAATGACAGGCCCCTGATTCAGAAATATCCTGAACTCTCCTCCTTTGCAAAAAAACCCACAGATCACTGCACTCAAGGCTCTCAGTCAAGAAGAGTTAACTGACTTGGTACAATAACCTCTTTCAGAGCAGGCATTCAACCAACTACAAGTGCTATAGGATATAATTCAAGCAAGGGCTTAGGACACAGAATTAGATAAATGGACCTGTGGGGGGAAACCAGACTTCTACTTTGCTAGAACAGTATATAGATCACTGGTGGGTCACAATGATGTACATTCGGTATACAAATGGACTTGGAAAAATCGATTGCAACCCAAACACAGAGTCTTCTTCTGGCTACTGATCAAAGACAGGCTAAACACAAAGAATCTACTTAGAAGGAAAAGGATGGAGCTCAACTCCTACCACTGCGCTCTCTGCAGCTTCTTGACAGAAGAAACAAGTCAACATCTATTCATAAATTGTGACTTTGCAAGAATGTGTTGGGACATAATTGGTGTGGATATCCCACCCCAAGCAAGCTTCCCTGAATTTGCATCAGTGCTCAGCACCCAGATCAACTCCCCTTTCTTCATGGAGGTAACGGTCTTGCTATGCTGGACAATCTGGATTGCAAGAAATGAGTTAATATTCAGAGGCAATGGAACGAACAGGGATAAATGTATCATGACTCTATTCAAAGAACTTAACCTGGTCCAATATAGGTTGAAGCAAAGACAACAGGCTCAGTTTGATTCATGGATACAAAATCTGGCATTGTTAGCTGCCTAGAGCAGATCTTTTTCATTTCTTTCTTTGTCTCTTGATCCTTTGTTCTCTTCCAGCTATTTCGTGTAACTGAACTGATTTTTTTCTAATAAATTAACTGTAGGGGCCTGGCCCCTCCAGATTCTTAAAAAAAACAAGAAATGGACTGCAGTCTGCAGCGAAGCCATGTTTTGCCGTTTTGGAAGTTTATCGACAAAACAAGTACATTACAGTGCTACTTCACCAATGTTAAATACATGATGTTTATGACTTTTTAATGAACTTGCAATTTTCAAGTATAGATACTTGCCCAATCCTTCGCCCCCGATCATAGTTGCCAGGCTGATATTATATAGATATACGCCGTATGGCGTGATGATCAAAGTTCGGTCATGTTCCTGCATCCGGTAGGCATATGGGCTAATGATCCGTCAAATGGAGGATAACACGGCACTCTTTTTTTTTTCGTCAATTTGAAAGTAGATATATGGCGACTAAGCTATACCGTCTGATTGGGGACAAGGCAGGCCAAACGAGATAGAGTACGAATCCCAAGACTGTGGTTGAAAGCTAGTATGCCAAGTCATCAAGAATTATGACGCTAACCTTTCGTGACATGATTTATGCAAATGAAGAAATAAAATAAGTGTGGTCCTTTTCACGCGAAAAAGCCCTGAGGGGGGCATGGTAGCGATCGTACATAAAGCTAGCTAATTAAGCTAGCAAGCTCGGCGTGAACGCGTGGTGCTCAGACTCTTCTATCCAATTGTTTGGCCATGCCATGCTCTGTCCATTCTCCCTTTTTGCAACAAATCAAATCAAAATTAACAATTGCACTTTTTTTTATTCCCCTTTATGCAACAAATCAAATCAAAATAAAAAATTAACAATTACCCTGGTGTGTATCGTGTGCAGGAGATGCATATCTTTCTTCTTCCTGTTTTGTTCTTAGGAGTACGTTGTTCATGTGATGTGCTAGAAACAAAACGTGTACGCATCTTTGTCGAGCGCTAGGTATACAGAGTAGTAGCCTAGTTAGGTTATGGTTGCTGAACTTGGGGAGGCACGGCCTCGGAACCGCGAGCAGCATGATCTCATCGTCAGCTTACGGTACGCTGTTGTCATGGCCCTATGGCAAACTAGCAACCGGAACTCGGAAGCGTGCTCAGCACATTCGACTTTCGTAGCACGACGTGCTATGCTACCCAGGATTATATGTGAGGTCCAGGCAACTGGTACGTATGGTGACACCCAGGCTACACCGGCGTACGGACCGTACGAGGTCCACAAGTGCCAACTGCCTGCCATGCGCCACCAAGGTGTAGTGCAATGCTCCGCTGCACAAGCCTCACTCTCAGCGAGACCACGAACGCGTGCCGGCATGAACTAGGTAGCAGTACCAACTGCTTGGAGCCCCTGACTAATTTTTCAACGTTTCCGTTTCAGATTTCAACGTACTATTCTGGTTCGGGTTGACGTTCAAAGTGCAGTTTGAGACCAAAGCCGTCTCCAGAGGTAGTAGGTCGAGCCGAGGGCCGAGCTCACGTGTAAGGTCGCTGCAAGATCTAGAAGAAGGGCACGGCACGAGCTGCAAGATCTCCGGTTAGGCGGGCTCGCAGCAGGCCCGCACGTCACGCACGCTCGGACCCGCACGGCGGCCATGGCGTGGGCCAAAGAAAACGAAAAGGCAGAGAGGGAAAGATCAGGTCAGGATTCAGGCTCTCCTCAAATCAAAGAAAAGAAGAAGAATAAAAGTCAGGATTCAGGTCTCAGGAGCGAGGAGGAAACGACATCCGGACCGCATCGCGTCGCTGTCGCCCGCCGTCCAAATGACCATGTGGCCCCGCCAGGCCTGATTATTCGTGCCATTTTTTTGTGTCCTCCCAAAGAAGAAGATGTGCCGACTGCCACGAGTGTCACCCCTCGTGGTCGCATGCAGCACGTCGTACCGTATGGAGGTGCAAGATTTGAGTACCGCTACCAGGAGTACTACTACACCTGGTCATCTAATCTAACTGTCAGAGTAACGGCTCTGACAAGTCCCTGGATAGATCCGGCTTCTGGACGTAGGGTAACGGCTCTGCACAGCTGATCTGCCAGAGTGTGTAGTGCAGGACTCCTGGCATGAGATCTGGCTGCGGCCTTGTATTCAGAATCCCTGAATCCTTGGTTACAGCCAATCCATCATTGTTGACAACAACGACCGCTTTGATCTCAATGGTCGATCGATCTCCACTTGGACTTCAGTATGATGGATCATTATCCTAAACAAAATTCTTCCTTGATGGATTGCACGGATTAGTCCAGACAAGATGGGTTTGGGTGTGGTGATTCGACAAGGCCATTGAGCTGAAAATGACCTGACAAGCAATGGACACCCATCAATCCTCAGCCTCTGCTTTTATTTTTCTATGGACTCGAAAAAATAATTATAATTATAGCCAAAAAGCAGGAAGAATCTCTCGACTCTCGAGCATTAGCATGTACTCTATCCTGATATCACAAGGCATTTTCCGGTCTTCCCAAATCCAAAACACAGCTAATGACATGCTCGGTACTTCGGTAGGAGCCAAGCAGAAAACGACTGGAAAACCGATGCCATATCATCCTAATAATCAAATAATGAACAAAAGACAACAAAGTTGTTTGCTGGATATTACTATCTTAATCAAGCAGTGAACAAAAGAAGTACCGAGCATATCATTAACTGTGTTTTGACTAGGTTTATACAAAATACGTGCAACATTTATATCTCAAAATAAATTTATTAAAAAACTAAACTTAAAATCTTTCCGATGATACTAAATTACTTAACATAAATATTTATATATTTTTAATATATAATTGCCGGCAGTTTAAAAACGTTGACTTCTCAGGAAGCGAGAATAACATCTATTTTGGGACGGAGGGCATACGTCATTGGAAACTCTTCCTGCGTATTTCTATGCCTCCCTGAACAACTAACAAAAAGATTCAATAATGATTTGTGAGAAAAGCCGACATAATTCGGCAGATTCAATAGTGATTTGTGAGAGAAAATAAGTCGAAATAAGTCGAAATCTGCCCGGCTGGTAGAAAAGCCGAAAACTGTTCGATTGGTAGAAAAGTCGACAGAATTCGACAGATTCAATAGTGATTTATGAGATAAAATAAGTCAAAACATGCCGAAATATGCGGGTCAAACACAACCTAAACAATCAATCAATTATCTGGATCAAATTGAACAAGCTACCAGTAAAATTCCAGCGAATAAAAAAACATATATACGGTGCTTGCCTGGCAGTACACCGTAGCCAAAGAAAACTGAACAGTGGGACCGTGCTGGCTCCACCCACAGCTGGCCACGCGTCGCAAGACGTGGCGTGGAGCGCAGCCGCCCACACAAGATGCCACATAGTCCGGGTCAACTCAAACTAGAACCCTGCTTTCTCATAGCTGGGCCCCCCATACGAGACCACCACCCGAGCCCGGGTCCCAGTTCCAGCAGAGTCCCACTCCGCCACGGAAAAAACTCGCTTTCGAAATCCCTCTCTCTTTTGTCCAAGCTCACCCAAATCGCGTCGCTTAAATCTGCGCGATTCATAACGAATCGTCATAGTTAATCCAAGCATTAAACGAGGGAACAAAAAGAGGGAGAAGAAGAAAAAAAAGGAGAGGGAGAGAGAGAGCCAGAGAGGGAGGCGGAGGCCATCCCATTCACCGGCTGGTCCTGATCCTTTGTCCGGGTCTATTTGGGCGGCGCCGCACGCAGCAGGGAGGAAGAGATCAGCGCGGGGTGAGGCGTCAAATCCATCCCCGCCACGGGAACCACTGGTGAGCGACTTGTTGTCTGTGGTTTTTGCCGAATTTTTTTTCTCCGGCGGCCTAGGTCTGATTCCTGCTTCGCCGGACGACGCTGCTAATTTTGGGAGGCATCTGGTGGGTTCGAGTGCGCGGATTTCCCTCCCCCCTTGTGAACACTGGATTGATGGATTTTGGAGTAGTCAACAGCCAATTCTGGACGAGTATTTCGACCTCCATGTGTGTGTTTTGTTAGATTTTGTTTTCCCGGGAGCGGCGTGCGAAACTGTGAATAGCATCTCCAGTTCTCCACCAGAGTTGGTCCCTGTCACTCCGCGAGCGGGGAATCAAATACTCCACGGAGTAGTGTGTAGGATTATGCGCTTTCGTTTGATTTGTTGGTACTTTTGAGATTCCGCCATCGCTCTTGGGTGATTCCTTCAGAAAAGTGGGATGTGTTCTCAGTGGGGAGCCTTTTTAGTTTTGCATAGGTACATGCAGTTAGTTGGTAGGTGGCTTTATGGCTGCATATTAGATTGAGACGTAGCTTGTTTCATGCTGTTCCGTTACCGGTTAGCTGCCATGTTTTGCTGTTTTCTAGTGGAGTGATCTATGGCAGGAGCTTTATATTATTGGAATTAGGTGATCCAAAGCTGGCACTGATAGAATTTCTTACAGTTTGCTTGTTGGATAGATGCTATAACTAGTCATGAACGTGACCCTTGGAATTATTCCATGCTAGTTCTTCATATTTCCTGTTGCTGTGACTAATGAATAATGTCTAATGTCTGCTCTCTCGTTCACACCACTGAAATGGCAATCTCCGCGCTTGCATGATTACCAGGCCTCGAGGATGGTGGACAAGAATGATGGGTCAGAGGGTCTTAAATTCAACACGTCAAACCTCATTCAAACAACCGAAGAGGTTGCAAGAGCGTTTATTGCTGCGGCTTCGGCTGCCACTGCACAGTCTGCACGGCCATCTGCAGTGTATTCATCCAAAGATGAGAGTGGCAGCCCAATGCAGAAGCTTCAGCAGCAATTTTCGAAAATCATGAAAGGATTTTCGTCCTCACCAGACCTGTCAGGAACTTACAATCCAGAAGTGCTTACGACGCAAAAGCGGCAGTGGTCGAGGTACCAGCTGAAGTCATTGGTGTGTATCTCTCTCTATCCATCTGCCATTCATTGTCTGTTTGTTGTTGTACACACTATGCAAAATAACTAAGCTTACTAGTCAGAGCTGTAAGTTGGGATTGATTGATGTGAAGCCCCTGTTGGAAACAAAAACTTAAAATCACACAAGGAGCTAGTGACACAAGTTTGCACTGTATTGAGATCTTATAGCTTCACACTACAAGCTTACACACCTCACTTGATCTTCACAGCCAAGCTATGCTATCACACACTAGCTTAATGTTCACAACCAAGCTCTCTCTTCTCTGTATCTCAAACACTCTCCTACACACGAGGTTTTCCTGTGAACCCCAACTGCCAACCCCAAATTCATTAGCTCAACACGAGTTTAACATATCTGAGGTTCAGATTACAACCTTTAGAAGAATGGAATTCGAAGCGAGCATGGGTATTAGATCTGGATCAGAGATACATCGGGAAGAAGCTTCTGGTAGAAGGAATAGAGTGAGGCAGGAGGAGGAAGAACATAGCTAGAGAGGATACAAATGTTCTCTGTAGATGCCTCTCAAAAATTTGAACTGTTCAGTGAAAGCTCCATCACTGCTGCTTTCGTGACTCTCCATGCGAGTTGAAGTTGTAACTTGTGCTCTGAAATTGATCAATTGCTGCAGGACAGGAAGTCTCTTTCCTGGAAATGTTCCATAGGATATGTTTGGGTAGAAATCTGTAGATGTTTGGATTACCTGCGCCATATCCTGCTCCTGCCCCTTTTGCAGGACTTTCAGGGTCTGATAGTTACTAGTGTGCTTCTACAGGAACCGACCTAATAGTACACAGCTCACATTACCCTACTTGCTAGCTGAGCAACCCGCTGTTACAGTTATTAGAAGTACGTAAAAGTTAATTTGCTCTATTTTTCACACCAGCAGTTTGCTTGTTGCTCCTGCAGTGGTAACCTTCAAGTTGACTAACTCAACTAGCTACTAGTACTAGAAACTTCAGAGCTGCTGTCTTCATGTGGCTCTCTCATGATCCAGGAACCATCTAGGTCTATAGCATGTCTAACACTACTATGCCTATGTGACAAGATTACTCCTAACACCCCTGCTATTCTATTTGCTAGGACAGAGTGAAATATGGTTAAACTAGACCCCATTTTGATATTAGTTTTTTTAAATGATATGAAATTGGACTTTGTTCATTCTCTCTTAAACTTTGCATTAACTATAGGGATGCTATTTTCTTCACTCTCTTACTCTACACTGAGTTCATATGTGATAATTACAATTGCATGATGCAATAATTAGTGCTTAATGTCTATGTTGTTGTGGTTGGTGTACATACCTCTCAAAGTTGTTTCTTGGAACAGGGTGATAGGTGCATCAGAGAACCATCACATCTGTTCGAGAGCATAGTGATTGTTGGGCTTCCACCTCACGCAGATATCCAGGAGCTGGAAAACATTGCGCTAGGGAGGAATAATGAAGATGGAAAGAGATCAAGAAATTTATTTAACAATAGCAACCACCAAGTTCACGCAATATCAAATTTGGAACCACAGGTCATTCATCTTACCTTCTGTTTCGTATTGTTTGATCTAATGAGTAATACATTGCGGCAGGGACCTCCATACCATTGTTTATCGATAAATAAATCTGTGCTGACTTTATTTGTTTTCAGGTTCTTTTTGCATACCCTCCAGAGAAGCCTCTTCCCCTCAAGTACAAGGATACCCTCTCTTTCTGCCTTCCCGGAGGTGTACAGGTCTGCATTAAGTCTTAATCCCTTTGTGATAAAGAGTTTAATCAGTATTCAGGTCTTTCTTTCTTGTTCTTGGATCACATGATTTCTTACCACCTAGTATTGTTTGCATCTGTCCATCATTATGCATTGGGCTGTACACCCACCCCGAGCATTCAAGCCAGTTGTAGATTCCCTAAAAAGGGAGCTTAACAGAATGGGGTGAAAAATAAAAGCTGGAGGGGACACTGGGCGATGCAGGCTGTGACCAGCATGCTGCTACCCACCCGCCACCCAGCCACCCTTCCTTCTCTTGTGCCACCCTTGCCCGAGGGAACCGCTGAAGGTCTGCGAGGATGGTGGTGGCGCGTGGCGGGGCCTTCACAGCTGAGCGTTTGTTGGGCACCGCTTGCCCCCCACCCGAGTGACCTGGAAGGCGGCAGTGGCATGGTGGGCCACATCCTCGCTGGGGAAGGGTGGATCTGGTGAGCCGGCTTCCGGACCCATCCGTTTCTTCGGCCTCAGCGGCGGCGGTGAAATAATAGCAGTCATCTACATAATAGTGCTTATGAGTAAAAAAAGAACTAGGAAAATATTGCGATTATATGCAGAAACGCAAAAACTTCTTGAGGATTTAAAGGTTGATCAATGAGCATAAACGAGCTTATGGTGTTTTCCAATAGCTATTGAACCCAATAGATGGGATCATGCCTTCAGGTGTTCTTTTCCTGTATGAAGTAGCCATTGGCAATGTATTGCTATGTGCTATCGGTATCAGACTAAGCCGTACAAGTAACAGTCAAGAGTCTGTTTAGTTTCCTGTCTAACATGTTTTCAATTTCACCTTTCTTGTTAAGCTATTGGACAATTTACTGATGTTTATATTTGTCTACTAGGTTCATGCTGTCGAACGTACTCCTTCATTCAGCGAGCTGAACGAAATTCTCCTGGGACAGGTGACTGTCAATCAGCTATTTCTGTGAATTTGTTTTGCTTCAATCAATAGATATCTCTTTAACTGACAAATTCATTTACTTCTGAGACCATAGTAATTCAAAAGTTTAGTTGATTTACTTCCTCCACCATAGAACTCATGTCATTAGTTCTACCTGCAAGAAGCCATCATCTGATCTTTTTTCGTGTGCAAGTCTTATGATCTTTATTATTATTATCCATTTCAGGAGCAACTTAAAGAAAGCAACCAATCATTTGTGTTCCGCCTACAGGTATACATGTATATATATCTTTCTGTACTGCATGCTTTTGTTGTGCCAGGTGGCTTATGATTGAGAGATTGCAGGTCGCTGATAACGCTGCATTATATGGATGCTGTGTGCTGGTTGAAGAGATCGTACAGAGACCATCGAAGTTGGTATCGATGCTCATGAATGAAAAACCCATCTTTCCACGGCGAAGTCGATACGTGATAACTACACCCCGGTGTTATTGCATCCTGTCCAGGCTTCCATTCTTCGAACTGCATTTTGGGGTGTTGCAGAGGTACCTTTTTTTTGTGCATCATATTGCTATCTTATTGACTTACCGAATTCATTGTATCTGACACCTATTCAAACATCTAATTTGTGTTTATATTTAGCTTTAGGCTGGTGTGCAGTGCACTGACAGCTGACGCTTGTAATTTCTTTTAGTTGCATAGAGTTGCGTGCTAATCCTGGAAGCTTTGATGCCACTATTCTCACTATTGATGTACTATTTTCTTATGCAGTATCCTTATGGAAGAACGTCTCGAGTGGCTTACAGATGGTTTTAACATGCTAACTTCCTTATCTCTCGAGGAATCCTGTGAGAACAATATCTGTGAAGGAGCTGAAGTTACAGCGCACAAACAGTATTTAGATAGTACCACAACTGATGTGGATAAATCATCTGAATCTAGCATGGGAGTTTCATCGAAGGAGTTGTCTGACACTGACAGCAGTTCTGGGTGTAGAGAGAACCAGCTTGACTTTGTTTCTAAAGAGCAGCAACAAAGTAGTTCTTGTGATAAAGAGCTGAGTGATCTTAAAAGTGAAATTGTCACTTGTTGTGATGCTTCTGAAGTGTCTGATCATTTTGTTCCCGAAGATACATCATCCAATCAGTCTGGATTTGAGCATCGTGAACTTGATTCTGCATCAGGTATTCAGGATGAATCTGGTGCAAAGAAGAACTGTGATGATTCTCCGAAGGGAAATGTGGATGATGAGGAGCTTGATGTGTTCATTACTGATACTATTTTACCACTTATGCGATCTCGCCTTTGTGAAGATTGTGAATCATCTCCAAGGTATGCTATGCCCACAAATCAGTTCTAGTATGTTATCACTGTATGCGTTTATTTTTTCACTCATGTTTGTGCACTCCGTGTGTTCTGTCAACATAGAACTCCTCCCCCCTCCCCTGAAGGTTGGCATAGATGTATTGTGCTCCTTGTTGAATTCTAAATCTGATTGAAACCATCCTTTTATTTGATTACTTCTGATGTTGGCTGTTGACCATAGCTAAATATGATCATCATTTCATTTGTAATGCTTAGTGTACATGATCACCAATGCCTGACAATATAGTTCCCATCTTTTGGTGCAGTTCACAGGGTTCTCCTTCTGAAGGCAGAAATTTCGACACCCAGGAATCGGATTCAGAGGAACCATCTTCCATCGGTGATGGAGACTTAGTTAGACACAACAACATACTTCAGTGGGCTAAGGTTTATACATGAACTCAGGCACAACTGTTTCATTTTCCTTTGTTTTGTGTCTTTGTTTTGTTTGTTAACTTAAATGTTTTATCCAGGCAAAAAAATATGGTTCTTTGCAAGTTGTCTGTCAATACTACCAGTTACAGTGTCCTGCTAGGGGTTCATCACTTACTTTTCATCCCTTGGAGCATTTGCATCCTTTGAGTTTTCACCGGCCAGGTGAAACAGTTCTTCACATTGCTGGCTCTACTATTGAGCTTAGGTCACGTGATACAAGCTTAGAGGTTGCTGAGGTATGTTGATGCATGGCCACATTATGAGGATTGGACTGTGATGAAGCTATGACATAAAGTGTCTTGAAATTTAAGACTAGTATGCCTTAATGTCACATCCATTTTCTAGATGCGTAATTCACTCTTTGCTGAGGAGGAATCGACGGCTTTATCCACATGGGCAGTCGCATCCATTTGTGGATGCCTAGGGTTGGAACATGTAAGTATTGTATTATTCTAAGATGATATAATTCTTTTTTAGAAACTCATTAGTTGTTTTATTGCTCTTGCTTGATACTCTTGTCAGAAGGAAAACATCATCTTTTAAATGTACAGGTGTTCATGTCCATTAAATCAACACTGTCCTTTTTTAAGCTTTGGTTGCTGATGCAAATCATTTGCAATATATTTGCATTTTTTATTTGATGTACACGTCTGTAAAAATGGACTTGAATACAGTACATTGGCAATCGCATTAGCTGCATCAGTTTTTTGTTTGTTGTGTTCTAAGAGCAAGCTACCTTGTTACCACATACCTTTTTTCTTTTTTGCTCTTTTGATTGATGTAGCATGGTGCATTTCCAATTGACTGATCTATTTCTGTAGCATGCAGATTGTGTACCTTTTTGAAATGTGATCTGTGATTGCCTTCTACATTGTTGGGCATGTGCTTTATCTGTTTCAGAACAAACAAAAGTAGATTATTTAAAGATACATTACATTTTTGTACAATTGCTGAAACAATAGTTTTGCCAGGTAATGACACTTTTTGCTGCCGCACTCCTGGAGAAACAGATCGTTATTGTCTGTTCTAATCTGGTATGGTTCCAAGCCTTATCAATTTGGCATTTTTTAAGCATTCAATTTTGTTTCTTCTGGTTTGACTGCTTGTCCAATTTCGTTTTCATCTATTAATGTACCTTCATGGGTCTATCTAATATACAAAAAGAGGAATATTAGGAAGAAAAAATCCTGAAATCATATAGTTTTGAATTTTTTTTGTTGTGTCTGCATGAGACCATTGAAAGTTGGCACTAACATTCTTAATCAATTTCTAATGGTCAGGGAATGTTATCAGCTTCAGTTTTGTCCATCTTACCTCTAATACGACCATATCGGTGGCATAGTCTCCTCACGACGGTACTTCTAGTTTTTGTGTTTTGTCAAATTTGGCCTTCATGTCAGGTATATAATTACTATTGATTCATGTATTCTGTTCCATCTTTCCAGGTTTTGCCTAATGACATGATGGATTTTCTGGATGCCCCAGTTCCATACATAGTGAGTCCTTATCTTGTTGGCATTATTTGCTTTGACCAATATGGTGTGTGCCTGTGTTTTTGAGTTTGGGGGGGGGGGGGGGTGGGGGGGGGGGGGGGGGGGGGGGGGCCCCCCGTTGGGAGGATGGGAATTAGGGAGGGATATATAATACTCCAGATGTGAATGTGATTATGTTTTGCCTCATCACTCTCTGTTTCAATTGAGTTTATGTACGTACGCCATGAAGAATTAACTGCTGTTGTTATCTTTAGGTGGGTCTACAAAACAAGACATCTGATGTGCTCAACAGGCTACCAAATGCCGTGGTCATTGATGCCAACAGGAATCAGGTACACTCATTGCATGCCACTTTCTGGAGTTCAATCATGTATGTGACTGCAGATTGGTTTTTGGTATTGTATTCTCTCCATCCCATATCGTATTTCAGAGTCAACCAATCTCAACTATGACTAGGTCTATAAAAAAATAGTATCAATATTTTGTATCTCTAAATAACCTTTTGAGAATATATGACATGATTAATCTAATGATGTTTTATCTCATACCACATATATTAGTATTTTTTGGTATATATATTTGATCAAAGTTAAAATTATTTGACTCCTTGGAATGCGAGATGAAGATTTATTTTGGGATGGAGTAAATGGTTAGAAGAAATAGGTCTAACTCTGTTGACTTTGTACTACTGATACGGAATTTGTAGGCTGGGACTGATAGTATTCTTAAGTTTCTCTAATTGTTGAAATATACTTTTATAATTCAAAATGATGTATATACTAACAGTTCTGGTGCATAACTTTTCTGAGTAGCATTTTAACTCCTCATTCTGTTCTCAGCCATTAATTGCCTTTTAAGAACATTGCTGTAGCATGATCATTGGATGCTCAGGGTTGCTGACACATGAATTCCTTATGGTGTCCAGATTAAATCTTCTTCACTTCCGCAACTACCACAGCACAGAGAGTTGCTTTCTGCCTTGCGCCCATATCACTCAATACTTGTTGGCGAAAGTTATCTTGCAAGAAAACGTCCTGTTTACGAATGCACAGATGCCCAGGTTGTGTATCGGCTATCTACTAGTTCTTCATGATCTGTCCGATTTTTTTTCTAGATATAAGCGGTCTAATTTTCTATTATTATTATTATTTTTTTTTTGGTTGCTGCCTTAAGCTTTTTCTGAAATTCTCTGGGAGTGATTGTGTAGACATATCAAATATCTGCCTTATTTTTCCTTTCGTTTTGCTTTGACTTCTAAGCTTATATCTATTATTTTCCGACAAAATTTAGAGTTAGTCAGGGCAGCCTGTTTTCATTGTAGTTATATAACATCTTGGGCCGGTAAAGCATTATGTTATTTTATACAGTCAAAACTCTAAAGTGTGTCTACTCTGTTTCTCTCTATACATCTAACTTTTTAAGCATGCAGGTAGAAGCGGCCAAAGGTTTCTTGGCAGTGCTTAGAGACTACCTTGACACACTATGCTCGAACTTGAGATCTCATACAATTACCAATGTGCAATCTAACAATGACAAGGTTTGTTCTCTTGCCTTTTGCTGAAATTTTGTCCTGGATGGAGTTCTATTGCTATATATATGTGAATTATATTAGTATGAACTGTGGATACCATACCACATTACACTTTTTGTTGGATGTAAAAACTGTGATGTTGTATAGTATCACTAGGTTTTTTTTTTGGCATGCTTATACAGTTGTCAGAATGCTGGTTGCTGACTCTATTTCTTTGCGTAGGTTTCCTTACTTTTAAAAGAGAGCTTTATTGGTTCTTTCCCAATCCGGGATAGGCCTTTTATGAAGGTACTAAATTACATTCTTTCCTTTGCCTTTAAAGGAGTACTTAGTTTGCATAGAATAAGTCATGTTAGTGACTCCCAAGCAAGAAAATATGTAAATAACATTGTCAATGCTAGGTGCTCTTCTCTTTTCTTGATTCAGCTGTATCGTATTTGGGGATCAAATTTGGCATGCTCAAATCCTGTAGCTCTCTAGCCCATATCCACTCTACAAGCTAATCTACAATTTGTTTGTTTTTTGTTGACAGCTTTTTGTGGACACACAGTTGTTCTCAGTACAGACAGACCTAGTTCTCTCCTTTTATCAGAAGGACTAGGTGTCTGACAGACTTGAATGTCTGTCTCATCTTGCCAAGGTGAGGACTAGTACATGCTTTTGTATTCTTTATCTGTACTGTTAGATTTGTGATTTCTGGTATTGATATTGCTTGGTAACCCGCCTGTAAAATAACAAAGTTACAAGTAGTGGCTGCTCGAAACTTGTTTACTGTACTTTAGTGTCCATGGGCACAGGGCTATTACCGGGGCTCATTGCTTTTGGTTTATAGCCTTGATATTCTCCAGAAACATCGTTTCCATGTTGTCAGATGCCTCAAAGAAAATCCCTGGGATATCCTTGCTGTCAGCATCGGCACATTTTTTCTCTTTCATCTTTAGTTAGCATTCTTTACCAGAGTTGTAGTTTTACTACATCCATGATCTAATCGAGTTTTGATATGTCTATTTGCACTGCAGCCTTAGATGTTGAGCTAAACTGTACATATCGGCATAGAAAGAATGAGCTGCCTTCGTCACTTTGGCAGCTCGCTCTGTGTTTGTGTTAAGAGCTGGAAGGAGATGCCATATACTGTCAGAAAAAAAAATGGTAGATTGTCAGGATCCAGTTATGGGTATTGAAGAAGAATGCCTATGGCTGTTGTAAGTTAGTCTGGTGCGGTGATCCGCCGTCTAAGGTTTTGTGCCTGTGCTCCAGTATGGCCTTTGTATGGATTGTTCCTGCAATGCCTGTGCTGTAATGGAACCATTTGTGCGGCAAAATCTCCAGACCTGAATGTGTTATGCCAAGAATCCGGAAGTAATACCGTGCCAAAGCGCGGGTCTTATCTCCAGCTGTAACTTAAGGCGTGGTGTTTTTTTTTTTATCAAAGCAATACAGTGTCAAAGTGCATCTTCTATGTCTTAATGATCATCTAAGCATCAGCCGAATGATCCGATTTCGCAAGTCCGCAATGCAGGAAAGCCATAGGTATGGTGAATTTGCATCCATACTTTTTCTTTCTAGCCTACTCGGGGTCGTCAGTGTCGGCAAGCTAGTACGGAATAGTAGTAGTCTGGTAGCGTCGAAAGAGGCGCCTTGTTTGTTGTTTCCGAGCCTGGATCCGAAATTCAGCTGGTAGCGTCGAAAGAAGAGAGCCTGGATCAGAAATTCAAAATGCTTGACTCACGGCAAATGCTGGAACGATTCAGACAAAAAGCCCAACTGGACGTGTCCTCTAGCCCAGGGCCCGGCCTTCTCTGGACAGTGACTCATCATCCTCCAAAGCCTGCTGCTTCATCAGCGGCAGCCATGCCTTGGCTTACGGAGGAATGGGCACTTTTGACCGGAGATTTTGGAATCTGCAGCGCAACGCCAAAGCGGGAGAAGGGGGTGGTGGGGGGTGTGTGTGTGGAGGTGGCTTTGAGGCAGCAGCACGGCTGCAGGAGGTAGGAGCCGAGGAAAGAAATCGCTGCCTGCTACAGTGCGCGGTCGTGCGTGTGCACAGGGAAAGGACTTTGCCCCGTGGGGCGGTGGCAGGCGGCCGCAGGGGCGCAGTGAATGTGCCTGCCACAAGTACCAGCACCACCAAGCGCTTTCTGACCGCCCCTTCTGGCTCACTGCCGCTGCATCTGCATGTGCCCTGCCCGCTGCGCAGGGTCGCCATGCCGCAGGCCGCGCGTCACCTTGTGCGAGAGAGTGTGAGACTGACACCGACATGACTGCCTCCATGCTACTGCCGGGCTGCGGCTAGCTCCGGCCAGACGTTGCCAGAGGCCGGCTAACCCGGCGGAAAGCAACGAAGACCGCGGATTGGATCCTCCGGTGGGCACGCCTGACCTAACGCTACCGAGCACGCACGTCGTGTAGGCGGACCGCACCAACCAGCGTCGCGGCCGGCCGTCGCGAACTCGGTGGTCCTCGGCCATACAATGACCAAATGGCTGCTGATACGGGAAGTCATCAGAGGATGCATGCACCCTGCTGGCATTGCGATGGCCGCATCCTGCCGACCGTACCACCCGCCGTGCGCGGCCACAGTGACACTGACACCGTCGTCCCCATCGCTCGTGCTGCGCCGCGCCAACTCATCCGCCACCGATCTCTGAAGCTCTCATGCACATTCGAGTGTCTCCAACAACGCTCCTTTGGTCTCCACTCGTCAGGTGCGCGGTGCGCCTGTGAGGAGTACAGTACAGTACGGTACAGGGGTGGGGGTGTGTGTGTGTGGATGCATGCCTTGCCTCGCCTTGACATCTTTTCTTGGCCGGTGGCGGTCCTTTGGTGCATAGTAATAACAGCCTGCTGAATGTATGGCCCTCTTCTCCTTTCTCACCTTTTGAACAGTGCTTGGAGCGGCGCTTTCTTCCGCTGGACTGTAGCGCTCAGGTGTCTGTAGTAGTACGGCGTGCCTCCACGGTCCACTACATCAGTGCAGGCAATCCCTGCCTAGATACAAAAGCTAGTTCTAGGTTTCGGATGCAAAATGAGAGAACTTAACACGGCTAATCATGGATCGTACTGCATCAGCTAGTTGCACACAACTTGAGTCAGATCGTCGCCGTAGTAGTTAGTGGTTTGGATCGCTACTCGCTACGCCCCCGACTAGCAACCATGGCATCTCACATTTACTACAAACAGGCTGTGGCGCCGCACTTGCCGCGGTAGCAAAAGCGGACGCGGAATGGCGTCTCTGACGGCGCTGCCAGTGTCCGTCCAAGCATCCGCCCGGCTGAGCTGACCAGACCGGAAGCGTGCTGGAGCACCGGTGCATGGATGCGCGCGCGCAGGCGCGAGTGACCGGTCCTGATGTCTGATCCGTGCCTGCCGGTGCAGGCCGTGGCAGTGGGTAGACGCTAGCCGCGGCCTCCCCTGGCTGTACGAAAGCCGACATGGAGCGCAGGCGTGCAGTCACTGAACGTATGACATGGGCCAACAACCAGCGGGAACGGCCGCCCCGTCTGATCTGTCTGACCGCTTCTTTGACTCATCGTCATGCAGGCAGGTGGGGGCCTCCCAGCCTTCACTCTCCTGACACGCGCACAGACACAGTGGCCGCTCTGCTCGCGTCGCTTCGTGAGGAGACAAAACATGTGCTGAGCGAGCGAGCTGCAGCTGTTGCAGTTCTGCTCATCTGGGGTTTTTCCTACTGTACTCCGTTACGTTCCCTTGCTCGTTTTTCTATTTTCCATTAGCAGTGCCGGAGTGACAGGA
This sequence comes from Bothriochloa decipiens, assembly GCA_023333625.1. NCBI lineage: Eukaryota > Viridiplantae > Streptophyta > Magnoliopsida > Poales > Poaceae > Bothriochloa > Bothriochloa decipiens. The sequence goes on from CM041637.1 coordinate 4,448,139, forward strand.
AACCGAGGTCAAAATGGGGACGAAGTAGTACTGCTAGCTAGCACTCGTTGTGGATCCGGTTCGTGGTTGCCTGCATTGGCAGGAGGAGGAGGAAGATGGTTCTCTTCGAATGGGCAAGGGCAACGACTAGTGGCCCCTTTTCCTGGCACCATGATGCACTCGGGCATGCTTGAATCATACGGTGGCAGGCACAACATAGGGGTACTGTTTCTTTGATCTGGGAGAAAAATAGCAAGCGCTTCCAAGATTCACCTGGGAGTACGTACTGTGTCTCTATGATCAACCACACAGCCTAACAGCATAAGGGTGCTTGGCTGCCTGCTTCCTTACCGGCTGCGTTTCAGGGAAAATAATAATGGTCCAAGTACAGTAGATTTTGTCGGCATAACACATGGTCAAAGCAGCAGATAAAAGACTGAGAGATACTTGTGATTACAGTGGATCCCTTGCCTGCGAGAGCCGAAAAAGTGTCGTGCCCTGCACTGCGCTGCCGTTATCTGTCACAGGCTCGCAGCCAAAAGAGCGGCCTCGTCAGCTATCACTCATCATCACTCCCCTTCTCGGTTCCTCGCTGCAGGAAACAGACAACAAGAACATCAAGGGCTGAGCCGCTGAGGTTATTGGACAGCCCATCCGAAGAACAGAGGGAAAAGAAGAAGAAAAAACAACTCCTTCATATGGACTGTAGGGTAACCCAACCAACAAACATCTGATGGCAGTACATTATTCTACTGTCAAATTTCTTTAAAGAAAACGACTTCAACAAATTATTTTACGGAGGAAGCTGTACTATACATTTCTGTTTACCTTCGCTGATGGGTCAAGGCACATCATCATTACTATGGCAGAGTAACTTGTGTTTCGCTGGGTGTGCTGTCTGTGGCTGAGCCATGATGAACTCGCCAGCTCTCACGGTCTGAGCCCCAGAACCGGCCCACAGTTGCAGCAGGCCCATCGGTTCGTGTCAGCGAGCAGCCGAGCATTGCTGCCTCCCTTTTTCTCCCAACTTTGACCAGTCAGGTACGGCCAATTAATTACTGTGCGTAACCCTACCGTGCGGGCGAAGGGAAAAGCTCAATAATGACGCTAAAACTGGTCCTTGTTTTGTAGAATGGCACCTTTTTTTACTGTAATAATGTTGTGCTTAGGATGGCCATCACTGTGCTCATTGGGAAAAGATTGTGCTTGGCACTACTGTGCTTTTGCCCCCCAAAAGTTTGGCGTTCTTTTTCACAATAGCAGAGGGGCCTATGGTACTTGCCTGATATTTTTATTTCTAAAATATTTTTTATTGAAGGTCTAAGAAGATTACAGCAAGGTGATTTAATATTCTTCGGACGCCTTCATCAGGCTTTTATGAAGAGGAAGAGTGTTAGTGCATTATAGTACATTACTACAAATGGAGTAGCGTAAAAATCTTATAAAAGTCTACCATACGGTTAGTGCATTATAGTACATTACTACAAATGGAGTAGCGTAAAAATCTTATAAAAGTCTACCATACGGTTGTCCGCTAATTTGCATGTTATATCTGCTAACTTTAGTAATTTATTAGCCCTAGCTTTATGCTCCCTCGCAAAAACAAATGTGGACAGACTAAATGAACAAAAAATAACTAGCTAAAAGCATCTCTGATAGTTATAAAAAAGTTGAGCTGATAAATCAATTAATTTCGCAAGGGGGTAAAAAAGGCGCGAGCATATTTCTTGGTTTTCCAATAGTTTCGAAGTCTCCGTTCCTAAAATATAGTAGACAATTTTGCATCCGCAGTTTCAGACTATTTTTAAATCAATCATCTGCTTATTTCTCCACGCGTCCTTCCACTTTCAAATTGACTCTTGGAAATATATTTTTTGCAGATATGGAGCATTTGTGCAAAAATAATCATCGATGGCGTAAAAGCCAAAGCTCACAGAACGGTCACATCGGAAGTCAGGGGTGGGGAATGGCATCCTCCGTATACCGTTGTCAGTGTTGGGTGACCTGGCTAGCCGATGTTTTTGTCCACGAGAAACCCCATGTTCACATTGGAGCACAGCTGTAGGAAACTGTGATTGTGACGAGCCATGAGCCATCACATCTGTCGGAGAAAGAAAGCGGCTGCTGCTGCTCGCTCGGTCGCGTTGCGTCTTTCGCCTGGCGCTGGCGCGGGAGCGAACGAATCGGAGGACCCTGAAAAGCTCGCAACCTACTACTACTCGTATCATCGTCTGCGGCCCTGCACTTTGGGCTTTACTTTTATGGGCAACAAATATCTTGACTTTTGTGTACGTGGTACTCCAAGAATGCGTACTACAGTACTATGGGTAATGCTCCGGTGATCCTTTTAAAAAACTTGCACCGATCTTAAAGCACCCTAATAATTAATTATGATTATTTTTGTCATGGATCGGGCCTATCTGTGCCCCAAAAAACCCAATCCCTGCCCGCTAGCCCAGATTCAGTTCTCTCCATCTCTCCTGTTAGTGTGAATTTTGCTCCTGTCGTTTCTGGTACGATCGGGAATCTGAGAGGTTGGCGCTGGTCTCCTAGTGCGTGCGGGCGACGGCGGATATGGTGACAAGCGGCGGCGGCAGCAGACGACAGCGAATGGGGCGTGGAGGACAGGACTGTCAGTGGCTTCGGTAACGGCAGACGGGTCGGGACAGCTCTATTGTCAATTTGTTGGCAATGTATTTGGCCAGCCATGAAACTGAAATGCTCCGAAGTTCGTTCGCTGCTGCCATTCGAAGTTCGAACGTCTACTATCCTGTTGATGAAGTTCTGCAGTAACGAAGCAGCATAGAGCATCAAACTTCAAAGACTGCATATGCTTTGCTTGGACTGCTTTTGGATAGACATGGAACTGGATGGTCTAGTAGATGTAGATCAACATATACATACATGTATGCATGGATTTCAATTCATGGCCCCGTCCTCCATGGACCATGGCCCCGTCCGCCGTTGTCTATCGTCGCCATCACTGCCACCGCCGCGACTCTTGCAGGTGGGCGCCGGGCGGGGACGCGGTGCGGGGAAGGCCACCTCGGTGAATGGTGGCACCGTCTGCCCTCTCAAGTTCCTGCTCGTGTTCGTACGAGAAATGGTGAATCTGTGCTGCTGGTTGCAAGGGCTGGGCTTCCTTTGGGCATGGATAGGATGAACCCAAATCCAGATCGATAACGGAATTTTATTTATTATAATTAATTAAAGTGCTTTGAGATCTGTGCATGTATAGTACTGGAGCAAAAGCCACGGTACTATACATGGTACTCCAAGAATGTGTACTGGTTCATGGTAATCTAACGTACTCGAAACCAGCATAGTATACGTATACTCCGTAGAATAGTTTCGAGTTTCGTCGCATTGCAGACAAGAATGGAAAAATGCACAAGTGAGTAGTACTCCTATGGCAGAGTCTGAGTACTGCCTGCTGGAATAGAGAGGAAAAGCCTGCGCCGCTCTCATCTCATGCCACGACGTCTTTACGTCTCCTCTCCTCGCTCCCCTCACTGCGCGGCGTCACTTGCACGCGTACTCACGGTAATCTTCTTCTTTTACCATTTGCTTTCGCGCTCGAGCAGACTCGGCAGCGGCGGCAAGAAGCTTTGCTTTCAACTGCAAGGCCCTGCCTTTGTTTATGAGTTTCAGGCTGGCAGTCACCGTGAGTCACAGTCACTGACAGCAGCAACAAAAGGCAGAAGAGGCACAGCAGCCAGCCATGCGGCTATGCCTGCAGGCTTCAGAGAGCAGCAGGGTGCTGTGATCCTGTCCCCCCACTGACTGCGTTACGCATCCCCAAAGTGCAGGCATGTGGCTTTGTGAGGGTGCCAAGAGGAGTAGGCCTTCGCTACAAAGGCTGATGTCAGTCTGATGAATGTTTTCGCTGCGAACAGGCATTTGGACCACAGCACGAAACGAATGGTCCTTGCATTGCACGATGACGATGGGTGCGTGCAGCACTACCTACAGGTGGCCGCTGGTGAGAAACAGTACACGTATCGATCGATAGCCGAGAGAGAAGATAAATGGTGGCGTGGGGCCCAGGATGGGCCGGTGGCGGGGCGGGTGGCTGCATGCTAATCTGCGTGGGCGTGTCAGAGTCTGCCTGTCCCGGTGTCTCCACTCGCCTCGCTTCACTGCCACGGCCACCTGCAGCCTGCAGATTTGCAGTCAATAAATAATGCCAACAACTGTGGCAATAATAGTAGCCTGCACTGCACCTGCATGGCCGCGCTTCTCGCCTGCACTACACACCGGCATTGCTTTGGCATGGCGCTTCTCGCCACCACGGTCTCTGCACCTGGTGGCATTGCTTTGGCATGGCAGTCCATGCACGGTCCGTCACACCAACCAGGCTGTGTTTTCACACGGCATGGCTGTCTCAAAACAGTTCCAACTCTGCTCCTCGAGCGGAAACCAAAAAAAAAAAAAAAAAACGTTGGGTAAAACAGTTTTTCTTTTTTTAAAAAAAATATAAAAGATGTTGAACACCCACAGCGTCCTTTGCTTTATTTGACCTGGGCCTTGTTTACTGGCCTTCAAAGTTTTAAGTTTTTTTTACTTTTTTTATTATATCAATCTTGAGATGCTTGTACGGTATTAAATGTAGGTAAAAAAATAACCGATTACATAATTTAGTTATAAATTACGAGACGAATCTTTTAATCCTAGTTAGTCCATGATTAGGTAATAATTACCAAATACAAACGAAAGTGCTACAATATCAGAATTGAAAAAATTTGCGCATCTAAACAAGGCCCTAGTTATACATACAGAGTATGCTTGATGTCAAAGAAAAACTACTCTTACAATGTCATACCGGAATCTATCCATGTCTCGATCGTTAGATGTTGTAGCTGATGCATCCGACACATTCGAATGTCTTGTGTATGTAGAAAATATTGTTTCCACGTAACTGGGATTCCAATCATATCTATGGAAATCTCCATCTAGTGCATGCTTCTCATGAAGTTGTGGAGACACGTGGTTGCCGGAACTATAATTTTTTGCTTTTTGATTGGGTAGATTGGCATCTTGAGAAGGATTTTCCACTTTATTTTCAACACAACAAAATGTACGTTATCACCACATTACGAATGCTTGAAAACAAGGACCACCAGGGCGATTTTGGTATCCAACATCAACATGATAATATTTTCCTAAGCACACAAGTCAAAAAGAAAACATATCCGTACACTACCAAACAAATATATCTCAGCATTTTCATACATTGAGGGTGGTGTTGCGGCAATGTGGGAACCATCTAGGGCACCAATCCAATATTTAAAAATGCCACCATCCTCTAATTATTATAAATCATAGGTTGTGTTGTAGCGAAGTTAGAATCTATTGGCTCGTGTTAGTTATCACACATTGCCCTGACCCAGTTCCATACTTCTCAAAATTTTCTACTAATTGTCTCTCCATAATGGTTGAAGATATAATTGTGTACTTGTGTGGTACCATTGGAACCATGCATGTCCAAATGTTGTAAGAAACATAGCAATTGCTTTGATAGAATTCATATGAATGAATGATTGCATGAAAAATTGCAAAGTACATATGCCCCCACCCCCTGGAGTTTCAAAACTTCCATTAACTTGGCATATCCAGTCCATCTAGACATTTTAAACTCATCCTTATTATCATGGCGGGATGTCCAATAATATGTGGTGGGAACAAGAGCAACATCAGAAATATTATTGTTCGTGCAGCGCTTCACATTCATCCATCACATTATCTAAAGAATGACAACCATTAACTTTTTTTTCCCTTCAAATAAGAGCCCCCTCCTATACAATTTATCCCTTACCTGTGAGTGTACTCCATTTGATCTCCGAGTTTTTCTCTGCTTTTCTGTGTTTATCGGTCCTACTTATCAGCTTTATAAAAATGAAAGACAAGGAGAAGGAGGGACTCCGACATTAGAAGCTTTCGGGATGTTTATGAGAGAGAGAAATGGGGAGGTTTATGAGGGAGAAATGATAGTTACTTCGTACTCCGTACTCTATTGGAGAGCTTGTTCACGTGTTTAAGCTTTGTTAGAGGCCAGGCGCCCAAAGCTTCAGCTTCACCCGCGGACGCTGTAGACATACACTACTCCGTACGCCGTCTCGCTGGTTCGTTGGACGCTCCCGCTGTTGCTTCTTGACCTCTGTTGCAATTCTTGCTCCTAAAACATCCTGGAAACGGGCGGTCGAAACGGGGCGCGTGGTCCCGTGGACGGGGCCTGTTGCGGCGAGCGGAACCGGGTCGGCTCTCGTCACTCCGGCTTCGGTCTGAGCAGGGTGCAGGCGTGCGGCCGCTGCGCACACAGCAGATTCTGCAGCGCGGACTTGCATGTTGACTGGCCTGCCGCGCCTGCGTACTGCACGGCACGTCCCGTCTGCTCCTGCCTGCCGGCTCCGATGATGATTGATGACACCGAGTGGTACGGAACAAATGTTAGTACCGTACGTACGTGACAGGTTTACCGTAAGCAGCAAGATTAGCTCGTGAGCTCGCTTTGTTGACGAGGGGGGGGTGGGTGGCTGGTGCTGGTCGCCTGGTCTGTCGTGGTGCCTTGTATAGGAACGCGGCGCAACAACGCCCGTTAAGTCGGAGCACCGTTGGCCGTCGATCTGATCGAATAGCCCAAATCACTTGCGGCCCAACAACGCACACGCCGCCGCCCGGCGGCAACTCTCGTGCAGCGATCACCCCCGGCCTGCCACTACAAATAAAACCCCTTCCCCACGGTGCTCACCGAAGTGCTCACTCTGTCCTCTCCACCCCTACTGCCTCCTCTCGGCATCAAACTCCGACGATCCCGTCGTGAGCACAGCCCCGTTCGCCGCAGCGCCGCGCTCTGTTCACCTCCTCCCGCGGTGTCTGGCTAGAGTCTTGCGGATCATCTTCATTCGCAGGGGTAGCCAAGCTAGCAAGCTCGTCAAGCGGCGGCCGGGCGCGCGCGGAGATGATGATGATGAGCGGTCGAGCCGGCGGCGGTGGCGCCACCCCCGGGCGGTACCCGTTCACGGCGTCGCAGTGGCAGGAGCTGGAGCACCAGGCGCTCATCTACAAGTGCCTGGCGTCCGGCAAGCCCATCCCGTCCTACCTCATGCCGCCGCTCCGCCGCATCCTCGACTCCGCCCTCGCCTTCCCGCCACAACCCTCGCGTACGCATCCCCTTTGTCACGGCGTCCGCGTTTCCGGTTTTCGTTGGCACGACAAGCTGATCCTGAGCCTTCTATTGCTTTTTGTTGCATGCAGTGGGATGGGGCTGCTTCGGGATGGGGTTCAGCAGGAAGCCCGACGAGGACCCGGAGCCCGGGCGGTGCCGGCGGACGGACGGCAAGAAGTGGCGCTGCTCCAAGGAAGCCTACCCGGACTCCAAGTACTGCGAGAAGCACATGCACCGGGGCAAGAACCGTTCAAGAAAGCCTGTGGAAATGTCCTTGGCCACGCCGGCGCCGGCCTCCGCCGCGTCCTCTGCCACAAGCGCCACCACCACCTCGTCCCCGGCGCCGTCCTACCACCACCGCCCGGCCCCGGCTGCGCACGACGCCGCCTCTCCGTACGTGTTGTACGGTGCTGGCGGCGGCGGCAGCCCCTACTCGGCGTCGTCGGCGCGCGCAGCTGGTGGCGCGGGTGCGTACCATCATCACGCGCATGCGGTGAGCCCGTTCCACCTGCACCTCGAGACAACCCACCCGCACCCGCCGCCGTCCTACTACTCGGTGGACCAGAGGGACTACGCCTACGGGCATGCCGCCAAGGAGGTCATCGGCGAGCACGCCTTCTTCTCCGACAGCGGCGCGGGGGAGAGGGACCGCCAGCATGCGGCAGGCCAGTGGCAGTTCAAGCAGCTCGGGATGGACACGAAGCCGAGCCCCACCTCGCTGTTCCCCGTCGCCGGGTACGGCGGCTACGGCGCGGCGTCGCCCTACGCCGTCGATCTGGGGGCCAAGGAAGACGACGACGAGGAAAGGCGGCGCCAGCAGCAGCAGCACTGCTTCGTTCTCGGGACCGACCTGCGGCTGGAGCGGCCGTCGGCGGGCCATGACGCCGCCCCCACCGCGCAGAAGCCGCTCCGGCCTTTCTTCGACGAGTGGCCGCACGAGAAGGGGAACAAGGCGGGGTCGTGGATGGGGCTCGACGGCGAGACGCAACTCTCCATGTCCATCCCCATGGCCGCCAACGACCTCCCCGTCACCTCCCGCTACCATAATGGTGCGCACTGTACGTCCTTTTCGCTAACCAGTTACCGTAATGACTCTGTTAACCTGTTACCGTAATGGTTTCGTTCTCATCAATCGTGGTTTTTCGTTATTTGTGCTGTTGCAACCTGCAGATGAGTGATGGCAGGAAGAAATGTTCTCTGGTTGCTACGACCTGGAGACGAGGCTACATCAAACCTGGAGCTAGAACACGACGAGTGGAACGGTTTGAAGAACTTGGGAAGAACAACTAAAACCTCCTTAAGAACGATCTTTTCTTATTTCTCTATTTTTCTCTCTTATTACGCATTGCTGCTTCGAGTGTTACATTTCTTGCCGTTTTGTTGTTGCTGTTGTACTGCCTGTGACGACGCTAGTACTAGAACTGAGGGCCTTTCCTGATTTCTCAGGCAGCATTTGCATTTGGCCTCTGTTCCTGTCAGTGCCTGCCTGTAATATCTTGTGAGCGTGCTCAGGCTCAGGCACATGATCAGCTGCTCTGTTCTGGATTTGCCTTTTCCGGTGTCGGAAACGTCTGCCTGTGATAGTTTGTCACTTCTGTGGAATCCTCTCAAAGCTCCAGTTGCCCATTCCGCTCCACGGTTTACTTTATACTTTGTGCTCAGAGCCGGCAACTTTATACGGTCGTGCACAGCCCGCTGAGGTCTCGTTTTGATCACTTGTAAAGGCTACAAATTTTACTGTCTTTTAATTATATTAAATATATTATGTCATACGTATGAAATATTAAATATATTTAAAATAAATAACTAATTATATAGATTAGTTAAAAATTATGAGAAGAATATTTTAAGGCTAGCGACGCACGGCGCCAGTCCGCACGCGACGTGGTGCGGTCGGAAAGCTATACGCCGGCGCCTCCTCTGCATTGCGCATGCAGGGCTTCGTGCCCAGGCAGGAAACCACATGTAGTCCACGTCCACCACGCCAGTTTCCCATCCATCCATCCACATTCCGCGACCATGCCGAAGCGCACGCCCGGCGTACCACATGTTCGTTCGCGTACAAGACCTGCTGGTGCGCCGTGCGCGCAGGAGCCGGCTGAGTGATCCTCACGTGAGAGACTGACGAGGGCCGCGAGCCCCTCCTGCCCTGCCCTGCCCCGCCACGTTCGGTGGCATTGGCAGAAGATTGCTCGATCTGGCCTGGGTTTCCATCTCGCCTCGCTGTGGTCTCTGTGGGGCTGTGCGCCTGTGAGTCTGTGACTGTGCGTGTGGAGGTGCCGCCGGCCGGCCAATGGCGGCATTATTGCCGATGGAAAGCTGCTCGCCGGTCGCCAGTACCGCACCACTGTTCCGGCAAAGCAAGGGCCGCACCGCACTACTGTTCCACTGTCAGTGTCCCCCATCCCAGCCTGACCTAACCTGGGCAACTGGCGACGACTCGCCCTGTCAAGTGGCACGTTAGTTGTACTGTAGGAGTGATGAGTCGTGTCTGGAATGATGGTTCAACTTCTTTGTAATTAAGCTCAGCTCGGCAAGTAGTAGTATTTCCTGCACGCTCGGCACGGAAGTAGCAAAAAGCTAGGCGATCGAAAGCATGTCTGGCTCCAGCAGTTACCGGCCTCGACGACGATGCAAAGTTTTATTTGTAGATGGGCAATCCAACTACTGCACTGGAGGTCACTGAATATGACGGTGAGTCAGCCAGAGAGAGGCAGATAGCAGCAACTAGCAAACACGCACGAATGAGACTGAGCCCATGCATCATCACGTGTGCTCACGGAGTGACACACGTGGACAACCTAGGAATCCGGTATTTCCGCAGCGGGCATACGCATAAACTACTGTCACGCGCGGCAGCGACGAACTGACGGTCCTGAGTGTCGCTACTCGACATGTTAATTGCCCGATTATTCGCGGCCCAGTCAGTGCTTTGACGGAGCCAGAGGCACGCAGGCATCGCCCTGACAGACGCCTCGGGATAACCGGCCCTGCAACGTGGCCGTGGGCGTATACCAGCGCTGCTAAACAAACCGGCGGCGAGGTCGGTGTCTTGTGTGTAGAGATTCTTTGTTGCCTGCACTGGGCCGTGGGTTAGTTTATTGTTAACCGCCATTTGTGTGGTTGTACGTAGTGATCTTCTTTTTGTTCTCAAGGGATCCGATGTTGTTAAGTATAGTAGGATTACTGTACTGTGTTGCAGGGATGTACAGTGACCTGGTTGGTTTTTCTTTGGTTTTGCGATGTCAGAGCTCGCGACAGCATTTCTCGTGTCAGGTGCTTAACTAACCCTCTCGATCTACGGGGCTCGCACCAGAATACCAGATCTGGAGGCTGGAGTATCTACCAGCTCTCTGCTCGCCAGGTCAGGTGAGCATCAGTTCTCGTACTATGCTGCTGCGACTGACACTTGCACGGTGTCGTCAGGCCTGCCAGCCACCGTCAGCGATGCACACAAGTTTTGCTAGTTAAAAAGTTTCCATTAGCAACCGATCCATATTAATCAAACGTAAAATGTCCGGTTTGCCGCACGCAATCTGTCCTGATTTTATGCTGACCCTCGAGACTAGCTACTGGTCTATTATATGGGGGAATTGCAGCGCTCGTAGTGTCAGTATAGTCAGTACGCTCGCGTTCTGCACTTCTACCTGCTGTGCTATTAGGGTCTTGTTTAGTTCATCAAATTTGGCCACCAAATTTACTATGTAGAATTTCTATTTTTGTCATATTAAAATACCGATAAATACATATAGTACTAAATATAGATGAAATCAAAAACTAATTGTACAGTTTTGTTGTACTTTGCGAGACGAAAATTTTAACCCTAATTAGTCAAAGTTTGGATAATTTTTATCAAACACAAACGAAATGCTACGGAAATTCCGTTACAAAAATTTTAGCGTCAATTTAGCGAACTAAACAAGGCCTAGTATTGATTTCAAGTCAATCTTGAACCGAATTGCGCACACACCGCTGTTCTGAACTGCTGATGGTGTGTCTGCACGATTCGGTCTGTCTAGGCTCAAGATTCAGAACTCGGTTTGGACGAACCTACACGAGTCCCAATCAATCAAGGCCTTTTAAGGCCCACTCCAAACCGAGTTCTGAACCGGCCCGTCTAGGCTTGTCGCATCGGAGTTTAGGCTCGTCTAGCCCTCGGAGGTTTAGGTTCGTCTAGGCACGGGCCGCCGACCTGAACACGGGCGTGGGCACGGCGAAGCAGGCGACATCCCGCGACTCCGCTGTCTCCGGCGCCGGGCTCGTCCTACCCGCGCCAGCCGACCGCCCCCCTCCTCGCAAGGCGGCCGTTCCCTCCCCGAGCGCCGAAGGCCGTACGTACCAGGGAAACCAGCTTCGAATTGAAGTGTGGGCAATTTGAGCTGCCCTGAACAGGGCCTAGGTAAACTTCCCGGTCTTTCGCGACTCCAGAGCTCTGCCGCCGACGAAACCAGCGGCTCGTGCTAACCGTGTTGTCGTCGGAGGGATCCCGATGGCCGCGGAGGCGGATCAGAAAGGTCCGCACAAACTTCTGCTTCCCGTTCTATATGCCTTGTGAGTTGTTATCCTTTTCCTCCCCTTGTCCTCGTTCGTGTGCTGACCTCTATACTGCGTGCTACGAGATTGCAGTGGTGGTGCACGTGCGGGCCACGGGTGATGCGCCGATCCTGAAGCAATCCAAATTCAAGGTGCGAGTTCCGTCCTCCCGTGGCCCAGTTATTTGTTTCCGCTTGCAGTTAAAGATCTGTTTACTGCCCTTGTTATAGCTGGGAAGGTAGGGTTTCGTGATACGACTTCATAATTGGGGGGTTTCTCATCCAAGCGGATGCTTAAATTTGGACTTCGGATGTAGTTGCTGAAAACATTTGATGCACTTGGCTTGGCGATGCTTGTTCTGATAGTGAATTCATGAACTTCAGCTGTTTTAGTTTATCAATCTCTATTGAACAGAAACTATTAAGTCTGAATTGTCGGTCCATTAACATAGGTTTCATTGTTTCTTATAACATTTTGCTCACGTTAGTGACAAAAGAGAAGTAATTCAGGAACATAGTATCCAGGAGGAGGTTTACTGGCTCTCAAATATGTGGAGTCAGTATGATAATTCTTCGATTGTATAAACATTGAGTAATCTTATATTGGTTCTAGAGGGTAATAGTGTTTTTCGCTACAAATTTGAGTGCTTGGTTATTTTTAACATAGTTCACTAAGAGAATGCGAGGAAATAACTAGATCCATATATGTTGTGTCGTGTAGTACTAAGAGAGAGCAAGTTCCATGTACTAGTAGTTGCTTAAATGCTTCTTAATGGTAGTATTTATTTTTCTATTTTGTGAAAATTTCGCTGTTATTTTTCTCTGGTTAGTCCTGTAGATACGATCTTTGCCTCATGTCAGTATGCCACCGAGTAAACCTTGGCTCAATGATTTAGTTCAAGTAGCTGATTTTGTTAAATCCTGTCATCATCAACTTATTACCTGATTAAGCTGTTATTCGTCTATCTCGTACCAGATTTCAGGACGAGATAAGTTTTTGAAGGTCATAGAGTTTCTTCGCCGACAACTTCATCAAGATACACTGGTAGGAATATAATTTTCAGTTCTTTGAGAATTTAATCTGTGAAACTGGAATTTTACTGAGTTGTTCTCTGTGTTGCCAACAGTTTGTCTATATCAACAGTGCATTTTCGCCAAACCCCGATGAACTGGTGATTGACTTGTATAATGTAAGATTCTAACTTTTATGTGCTTGTACCAAGCTTTACCTTGGAAATTGATATCTATGCATACATTTTGTTTGATATGTTATCTCCATATGTATCTGTACCACTTTGTTACAACTTGCAGCATCAAAACTTGAATTTTTAAGTAATTTGTTTCCATATATGTTCCATGCTCTATACACAAAGTCTGGGGAGCCTTTGTCTTATGATGAAGCAAGGTTTTAACCTAAAAATTCATATATCATTCCCCTCTTCCGAACTATCTGCTCACGAATCATGATTTAATGTTTCTCACAGGTTTTTCATCTAGAAACATGAGAGCACCGTGAGTCCTGGCATGTTTATTATATCCATTCCTGCCTGATAGATTGATGTCTATCACATCTACTTAATGTTTTCTTGACTTAATATAGGATTTATCTGGAAATATTGGCCACCTAAAGTGCTGGCCTTGATTATACAATTCTTATGTTTAGATTCCTTCTGCTTCCATGGCATACAGCCGCCAAAGAAGGCACCTAACCATCTTCCTACATTACTCTGCAGAACTTTGGAATTGATGGGAAGTTGGTGGTAAATTATGCTTTGTCAGCAGCATGGGGCTAAGGCTGAACTTGCAGGAAAATGAAGAAAAAGAAGGAGATAGTTCTGCACGGCGATTGTAAATCACATCTAGTTTTAGTGTTAGTTAGACACTGTAAATCTCCCTATAAATCTTATGCATATTTCATCATCACCCAAACATATTTCTCCTTGCAAAGATTCTACCAATGGTGCTCAATACTGTTCTGACTTGTAATACAGCACAATTGGTGCTCGTGGTAATCGCTTTCTGATTTGTGTAATGCACCGACGAAGATGGTGGATCGGAACAACCCAAAAACTGCTTTATTCATTATATTGACTCCACTTGTTCAGTAGACATACTGTTATGCCAATCTGACTAAACCTCGAATCTGTCCTAGAGTCTGTCTAGAGTTCTTACAGTCTTGGTGATGAGTTCGTTCTTCATTGTCATAAAAAATATCAGTCTTGAGTTCGGTGACACGCTAAAGCTACTATGAGCAGGTGCTGTTGAGAGTTTGAAACCGATCGGTTTCCTTGGATTCAGTACTATGTATTTTGCAGAGGCGATTGACACCATATTCACGGCTCAGGATTTGTTACATGCTCGTGCTCGCTCGATGCTTATCTTCTATAAACGAATTCTGCAACAAAAGCGGGCACCCGATAGTACCACGTCGCCCGCTTAATCGCTGGCCGTTGGATCGAACCTTCGCGTGAAATGGTCCGTCCGATACGGGTCGGGCGGTTCTCTTACCCGTTAAACCGTGGACCCGGACCGTGGCGAATCGTCGCGAACCCTCTCGCTGCGTCCCTCCCAGCGCGCGCGTGGGGTGCGGGCACTGCGACCGCGGCGTTCCCGGCCATCTCGGCGCGGGATGGCGCGGGTGGGGTCCCTGGTGACTCCAGCGGTCGTGCGCTACGCCGCTTCAGCCGGGCCGGCCATCCCGGCGCGGATAGGGTCCCAGCGGCCCCGGCGACCGGGCGCAGGCGAGGTGCGAGCGCGGCGTCCCCGGCCGCTCCGGTCTCGGCCTTCGGCGCGAGCGGGAGCCCCAGCAGCCCCTACGACCGACGGGTGCCTCCGGCCACCCCGGAGCGGGCGGTGGTTGCAGGCACGGCGGCTGCGGCCACCCCGGCTCGTCCGTCCTACGGCCTCCGCCTTCTGCGTCACCCCCGACAGGACAGCCATAGACCGCACCTCAACCTCCAGGCCAAGCAGATGTAGCCGCCACCGTTGGCGCTGGCCGCTGGCAGAGTGCCCACCGGCAACGGCTTGGCTTTCTCTGTCCCATCCCAATTGGTTCTGCCTCCATACATGTTCAGTACGCTCGTAGACAACATCTTGGAGAAGGTGGCAAATCTCTGTGTTTGTACTGTGGCTGTGAGGAACAGCAGGTTGGAGTCAATCGAGCAGTTAAGGTAGTTTCGATTTTATATTTACCCTCCCGCACTTGTCCTGATAGTCTCCTTATGAGATTGCATGTCATTTGTTTGATGAAATGTCCATATCATCACCTTGTTATATTTAGAGTTCCATCAGCAAATGATGATATTTCAAAATGTTACTTTCTCTTATGGACTGGAGACACCAGTTTTGATGGCCTCTTGATTAATTTGATTAGCTGCATATAATGATTCATTCCAGTGAGTACAGACTTCCGTATAATTTTCTTACTGTGTGTTAGGCATTACTTGGATATATTGTCACAATCGATTCCTCCAACCAGGCCAAGGGTATAAAGATGCAAGTTACTGATGTAGCAAGCTAATCTTTGAATATCACCCCTTGGTCTTGCTTTGGTACAGACTGCATATTAAAATCCTTTTACAAAAAAAAAGAATACGAAAATTAACCTTTGAAATTGTGTTTGCAAACCTTCTTCTGAAAAAGGCTTATCTTACCTTTTACAGTTTTGCATTCTTAGATGCTTTTCTTAGTCATGTACTATATACAGCAATATTCATACTAGATCAGCAGAGCACAGCTTTGCTTTTGTTAATTACTACTACCCTTCAAAACTATAAATTTTTCTTGGCAGCGGATTACCATTGTGCTGAGTGTTTAAACTCATGAATAGAGATCATCATGAAGTAATATATTCATCCAACTACATGCCTTCACATAAACAACTTCTGGTCATCTTACTCTTTATGTATATACCCAACAGCTTGACTCAAGTGATGCATTTCAGTTTTCCCTTACTCTCAAAATATCTAAAGCTTTTACTGTAAATTAATATCATTGAAGTAATAGTCTGAAGGGCGGCCCTGGTGCAAACGGTAGAGCTTTACCGCCTGTGACCAAGAGGTCCAGGGTTCAAGCCCTAGCCTTGCACATTTGTGCAGGGATGGCTGCTGGCTATTTTCCCTTCCCCAGACCCCGCAGTGCGGGAGCCTATGGCACTGGGTACGCTCTTTTTTTTTTTTTAAAGTAATAGTCTATCTGTGCATCATTGAGTGAATAAACACATCAATATATATACAATCCTTTGATCCTTTTTAATTAGGAAGCATAGAAACATGACTCTGCACTCTAATGGTTTCACTCAGGGCAGGTGAAAATCTGACATACTTGGAAGCAACTGTTTATATGCAAATTTATTCTTATTGCATCTGAATTAGTTTGACTTATAACTTACCTTCCCATATCCGCTTCACTCGTAAAATTTCTTATCTGATCTGTTTGCATTCTGAAACATGAAACACTTCTAACTTGCTGGTGGAGCACTATTTGTGCGATGAGAATCTTAGTGCAATGCTGACTACTTCAGATATCTTGGTCCCTCCACTGTCTTTTATTTTGGAATAGCATAGCTTATAACTTACACCCATGTTGTTGAAAGTCTGAGTTGTAAAATCCCTGGAAAAGCATGAAGTATACATTATGATATATGATCTCATCATTTAGTAGTTACAAACAAATATTCATTCATTTTAATAGTGCCTAAGGATGATACATATGCTATTTTATTCAAACTATAAAATGATTATAGACAAAAAAAAATCAGTGAGCATTGGCTAAAGATTAAAATCTAGCTTACATTGAATAGGCGAATATTCAGGTAACAAAAATAGTGTTACTATCTTTATTTACAAAGTCTATCTAAATTCTTAACAGAGTGAGTAAATACTTATCCTAATTTTTCTTTATTTCAGGAAGTCTTTTAATCGGAAGGGAAAAGGTCAATGATGGCTCTTCTTGATGTATATTTATTATTTATATAGATAGATCTAACAAGGAATCTGTACAATCCCAGTATCCCTACATATAATTTCGGCCAGAACTTGTTGGCACCACTGGCAGACAATTTTGGTCACAAGTAGATAATAAACAAAAAAATACATATTTTGATGTATAAACTCAGCATAGATTAATCAAGAATGTAAATATAAACCTCGTACAATCAGTAGGCAATCATGTGCCAACTGTAAACTTATTTATGACAGGCAAAGCAAGAGCTCAAAAAATGGCTTTCATTATACAAAAGATATCTTTGTCTGAACAGCTTCAACAAAATATCATCGATGTCTCTGTCAGCTTGAAACAGCTCAATAGGAAGCAAACTTGAAGAAGTCCCAGTAACTAGAAATACAAGTACGCATCAAAGAGATGAACTGGCCAAACTATAAAGGTAGGCAGGGCAAAGCCGCGCGTGTTTCTAGTTGAATCACGACTCTGTTGTTTTAGGACTGTTGTTTTAGGTTTCACTTCCACATCACCAAGAGCAAACTTTTTTTGGTCGATAGTCGCCTTGCCCGAGTTCACTTCTCACCGCACCGGCTTCCATTCCACCCGTGACGTCAGCGCGCAATACCAGCCGTTGATGACGGCTACTTGTATCCAAGCATCTGTCATCAGTGTGTGACGTTTCCTTCCTCCGGAAGAAGCCGCGACGCCATCGAACCGCCTCTCCCCGTTTCCTTTCCCGTACTTTTGCCCCCTCCAACATTTCAGTCCCCACCTTGAACACTCGAACGCTCCAATCAATTTCCTCCTCGCCTTCGTCCCGCACGCTTGCCATCCAACCGCTCTCCCACGGATCGAGCCGGGAAGGAGGAGGAGGAAGCGGAGGTGGGCAGGGTCGCCGTCGCCCCGAGTCTGCGATGGAGGGGGCTCAGCTGACCCCCAACGCCGTGGCGGCGGCGATGGCGGGGAACACCAACCTCAAGCCGGTGGTGCAGGTCGTCGACATCCGGAGCATCGCGGTCGCCGGGGGTGGCCCGGGCTCCGGGCCCAGGTTCCGTGCCATCATCTCCGATGGCGTCGTCGCGGGGCACGCGCTCTTCGCCTCGCAGCTCTGCGACCTCGCGCTCTCCGGCGTCGTCCGCCGCGGCTCGGTCGTGCGGCTCCAGGACTACATCGTCAACGACGTCGGCCCCAACCGGAACAGAAAGTATATCTCTCCTCTCCTTGTTTCGGCCCCCTTCCCACCCGGCTGGATGGATGTGTGTTTCATTTGTGTGCGCTTTGGTGGGTTTAGTTTAGGGTTCAGGTCTGCGAAGCATACGTAATTGGGTCCAAATTGCTCGGTACCTGCGAGTATGTGCTTGTTAGTTCCATCTGGTTGGTGCATGAGAGTTGCATTCCGTTGAATTGGCTGTTGGCTTGGCCTGCAGTTCGAATCAGTCAGTGTAGTATTCATGCATTCTGTTAATGTTTGGTTCAGTGGATCTGTTTGTGCCATCATTTGAATTGGTCCATGAATGGTGTTGCTGATTGAATTGAGTTTATACTTGCCTCTTAATTTTTTTGTCAGAATATACTAGTCCATAATAATAGTTATGTTCCTAACCAAAATGGTGCTCACAGCCCATGAATGGATGAGAATTTTCTTCTTCCTGGTGAAAACATAGCATGTCTGTGGTTTGGTATCTAGCTGTGCAGCCAATGTCATTTTATATTTTCCTCTTAATATTTAGTTTACAGAATAGGATAATTTGGGACAATGGTTATGTTCCTAACCAAATTGGTCCTCACCAGCCATGAATCAATTAGAATTTTCTTCTTCAAGATAAAAAAAGGCAACATCTCTGTTTGCTCTGGTATCCTTTTGACTAATGGTCAGTAGCCACTTATGTCCATGTAAATGGTGAGGAATTCCTGTATGCGCCAGTTCTGATGCCTTCGTTTTGTTATCATTGAATATTTTCTAGGCAGCTGTCATGTTTGGAGTCAGTTAGGTTCTAGTTTGTTGACCCTGTCATGTGATGTGATTTGATCATTGTACTTTGCCTCTTGTGCTGTGGTTGTGCACGGATTTTCAGGCTTCTTTTTGCTCGTCTGATAAGCTGACTGTTATCACAGGGCTATTGTTATTCTGAACATGGAGGTTCTTGCTGCACAGAGTGAGATTATTGGAAATCCAGCACTACCTCCGGATTCTGGAGATTCCAATTCTATGAGAGCAGACCAGTTTAATGGAGCACCTCAAAATGGTTCAATGGCAGGGAGTACTTTGAACCAAGTGACAAGGCCCTCTGACAATGCTCCAGTAACCCAGAGATTGATGACCGGGAACTCTTTGAACATGGTCCCTAGGCCAAGTGAAAATGCACAGGTCTTCCAACCAACAGTACAGCCATCCTGTCGCCCTGCACCCAAATACAGAAGCCAGGGCACAATCATGAAAAACGATGCTCCTGCTAGAATAATCCCCATATCTGCTCTAAATCCTTATCAGGGCCGCTGGGCTATCAAGGCTCGAGTAACTGCCAAAGGAGAAATCCGCCGGTACCATAATGCAAAAGGTGATGGCAAAGTGTTCTCTTTTGACATGCTTGATTCTGATGGTGGTGAGATTCGGGCTACATGTTTCAATACTCTTGTTGATCGCTTCTATGAAGTTGTGGAAGTTGGTAAGGTCTATGTGGTATCTAGAGGAAACTTGAAACCCGCAAAGAAGGACTACAACCACCTGAATAATGAGTGGGAGATTTTCTTGGAATTCCAGTCAACAATTGAACTTTGTCATGATGAGAACAGCTCTATTCCTGCCCAGCGGTTTAGCTTCTCATCGATTGATAAAATTGAAGATTCAGAGAACAATGCAATTGTTGATGTCATTGGTGTTGTTACATCTGTCAACCCTAGTACTACAATACAGAGGAAAAATGGTATGGAAGCTCAGAAAAGGACCATCACCCTGAAGGATATGTCTGGTCGAAGTGTTGAGCTTACCATGTGGAGTGACTTCTGCAACAGAGAAGGCTTGCAGCTGCAAGAAATGGTTGAATACGGGGCATTTCCTGTGCTGGCTGTCAAAGCTGTAAAAGTCAATGATTACAGCGGGAAGTCTGTTGGCACAATTTCTTCATCTCAACTCCTCATAAACCCTGATCTTGCTGAGGCTCATTCTCTCAGGCAGTGGTTTGATTGTGGAGGAAGAGATGCTTCTACTCAGTCCATATCCAGGGAGTTTACTCCTTCAGCATCAAGGAATGACATCCGAAAGACAATAGCACAGATAAAGGATGATGGTCTTGGAATGGGGGACAAACCCGATTGGGTCACGGTGAAGGCTGCTGTTACATTCATCAAAACGGACCCCTTCTGCTACACAGCTTGCCCCAATGTGGTTGGAGACAGGCAGTGCGGTAAAAAGGTGACAAAGTCTGATTCAGGCAACTGGCTATGTGACAAGTGCAATCAAGAGTTTCCTGAGTGTGATTACAGGTATCTCCTGCAGTTGAACATTCAAGATCACACGGGAACAACTTCTGCGACAGCATTTCAAGAAGTTGGACAGGAGCTACTTGGTTGCTCAGCGCAAGAGCTCAACATGTTTAAAGAGAACAAAGATCCTCGCTACACAGCTGTCTTGATCAATTGCTTGTATCAGAATTATTTGTTGAGGCTAAAAGTGAAAGAAGAACAATACGGCGATGAGCGACGGGTGAAGAACACTGTGGCTAAGGTGGAGAGGGTGGATCCTTTGGCTGAGAGCAAATTTCTGCTTGATTCCATTTCAAGGTTTATAGTATGAGAGCTTTATTCACCTTGGTAAATGTGTTGCTCGCTTAGAACTGGTAATTAGTATCTAACTCTCCCCACCACTCACGCCCGGTGGTTTCTTTGGCGAATATAATTTTATCTTGAAGCAGTAGAGAATTTTCTCCTTTTTTGTCTGTCTGTCAGATACTGCAGCTTGGAGCTGTTTTCTTTCATAATTAACTGAACGCTTGTAACTATAGTTATGAAAGTTCTGTTTAGCTCAGCTACTTTGTTGGTACTATTACTTTGGTTTAGTTTGATGTAATCAGAGATTCCTATTGCTCCAACATTGGTTTAGTTTGATGTAATCAGACATTCCTATTGCTCCAACACTATTTGCAGAAGTAAATGTTGTCTTTTGTGCCAAAGCAATTTATAAAGCACAAGCCGAAATCAGAGAGATGTATTGTTTGGTTCATTATTGCTGCGACAACGTTCCGTTGATTCTCATCCTCTTCCTAGCTAGATTTGAATGTGCTCTTAAATTATGTCCGCCTGTCACGTTCGTTAACTGTACCTCGTGCGACGAGACATCTGCCCTTTACAATTCCGGACGGCTGGCGGATTTACAAATGTTCCAGCACAAGAGAAAACGTGCACTGAGCGTGTTAGAGAACAATATATGATGGATAACGCGGCTACACCAACTTTGTATAATGTTTACGCATAATATATACCACATCGTCCAGAAGCGTACACCTACTAAAGCTTTCCTTTACCCACTATATCTGCACGACACGGATCACAAAAATCCTGATCCTTTTCCCTGTAGAACCTTGATGTCCTGCCCAGAGAACTTGACTTGGGCTGTGAAGCCACCCCCTTGCGACTGCAGCTCGTTTAGCTCCTTCACTCGCAACAAAATGGATGGTGGTATTGGTATGATAGAAGGGTTAATCTTCCGTGGACAGGCACCCTGCTAAGAGGAGTTGAAGGCACAATCAAACATCAGGAAGCAGATAAATGCAGGATAAACGATAGGAATAGATAAATAATAACAGTGCTCAGGTGCCGTGAAGAGGGACAAGTGATTACATCTTTTTGTGCCGGAAGCTGTGTCTTGGTTGCTCTGATCAGGTTACGCCATTTGTCCTGAATAAACAGCAGGTTTGAATGTTTGATTGGAAAATGAAATCGCAGTAAGTTTCATCTGTACAAGCAAACACACCTTGAGATCCACTGAAGTGCGGTAAGAATACGAGGCAAAGGACAGTTTTCTAATCTCAGACCACTTGCCAGCTCCAAACCGAGCCACACCATCAACCAGCTTCACGACCTCACACAATGTCCATGCTCGATGATGCTTCCGTGTTAAACCCTGCTTTATTTTGGGCTTGGTAACAGCACTGCAAACCTTTGCTTGTAGGTTTCCACCCCCTTTACTATCAACTGCTTCTATATGCCCTTCCTCAGAACTTACCTGGCAGTGGGTTGAGAAGGAAAAAACTAGTCAATACATGTGTTAAAGACGAGTTAATACATGTACGAAACATGCAAAACTGCAACAGGCAACAGTCAATTTGTTGAGATAGAAGGTATTCAACATTATTTCCATTTACTTGCTTAGCTTCTAAAGCTTGCATTGACTCGCATCAATTCGTAAAAATGAAAAAGGCATATGGTGTACCTTTAGTGGAACTTCAGGTGCTTTCCTCATGTGGTTTCCCTTGTCATCATCTTTCACCAATATCATCTCAACTGCTGTCTGAACCCCTTTAGGTTCAACAGAGGGTTCCTTATCCTGTTATAAAAGGTAGTTAGAACAAGTTTAGCAAGGAAATACAAGACAACCAAACATGTCCAATAATATATGTTCCAGTTTACTACATCCATTTTAGTTTGGAGCATGGCACAGCAAGCCTTTCATACCAATTATGCATATCAAATGCCTAAACCCCACATCAAAAAAATGCATACATGAAAAAAATAACACGATGAGCGCTACCCTTTTAGAGAAAAGATGAATTGATCAACAATTGCTAAATTTGCATAAGGGTTTTAACGGTAATCAAAATGAGGTAGGTTTGGGACGAAGAAAAGAACAAAAGATACTGGATTGAAACTAGGACTGGAATATTGAAAAGAAAGTTGAGTATTTTTTTATGTCTTACTGATGGGGAATGTTGAAAATCACAGCCAAATTAAACTAAAAAACTGTGCAAGTGATTATCATTCTCAGAAATAAAGCTGGCTAACGGTGCAATATTGGCTGAAGGTACTTCAGTAAAAGAGATAAGAAAAATGGACATAATACATATTCGACACCTGTCTTGTTTGATATATTAAAGGATGACCAAATTGGTCAAAACTGTTAAAACAAATGATTCATACGTAGATTATTACCGCAAATGAAATGAAGTCCTTCCTAGGGCGCCCCCTTCTCATCCTTGAAACATAAGGAACATATACACTAAATCCTCCAAGGGTATCCTTTCTAGTAGGATAGATTGTGCCCAGAGAATTAGCCTCATTCAAAGGTGCAACCTGTGGTTTCATTAGCACTACATCATGTGCAGGCCGTTTTGCTGGTGAAGAGGTTTTTACAGTGGAGTCATGAGTCTCAATGTCTGATAGCTCCTCTATGTACCTTTTTGTTGGCTTTCTAGTTCGCTTATTAGTGCATTGCTCGCCTAGCTGATTTCCTTGTGGTTCATCGTTATGGATTTGTACTCTTTTAAGTCTCTTGGAAGAATCTTGATGGTCCTCGCTCTGATAGTAAGAGCTAGATGATGAGTCCCCTTCGTTTCCTGGATATATAATCAGAGAAGTAGCTCTATGCCCAGTCTTAGCTCTTTCATCCATGTCTGATATATCTTTTGTGGCATCCTTGTTAACAATTTTGTAGTCTTTAACTACACAACCTGAACTTGGAACATCATAGGAATTACTCAAGCCCATTGTAATCCGTCTTTTGAGCCATATCTTGTCTTTGACAGTAGTCTGCCGACCAAACGTGGCTCTAAATGCCTCCTGAAGTTCTCTAATAGTAAGATCATCCAAACAGGCTTCTCCTCTTAATATGGAAAAATCAGGCATGGAACTATTAACTCCAGAAACAGATGGGTCTGTAGACGTGTCACATACAGGTCTTGAGAAGGCATCAGCCTTGTCCTTTTCAGCACTACAAGAGTCATTTAACACTGTCGATTTTGTAGTCTTGGTTGAAGCATTGTCCTGCCGAGTAACGTTGTCCCCTTGCTCTGTATGCAGATTATCTGAATGCTGACTATGAATAACTCTACACTCTGAGGGAGGACTAAGGGAATCATCCAATGACTGTAATCTGTTTTCCTGTGAAATTATGTTGATCTTCTTAAAGTTGAGTTGACTTGAAAAGTAGTTTCAATTAAATTTAATATTATAGTATATGGAAAAAATTTATTGAAGCAAGGAAAATTGAACTCTCAACTCAAAGTTCTACAAGAAAGCACTATCTACTAGCATAAACATATTATGGCAGATAAGATAATTATGCCGAACAAGAGCAAACAATATACCTCTAAGTCGGCACCCAATTTTTGTGTGTGTACTTCTACAGTCTCCAATTTGGAAGATCCATCTGTGCAAGTTTAGTAAACAGTAAACATCAAACGAAGTCAGCGAAGTTAAATTAATAAAGGAATCTTGTAATTTCTAGGCTAGCAGGCAGTATTCCAATGAGACAGCATAAAGTCCTGTTCTATGGAAGTGATATCCAAAATACAATATGTAACAAAGTAGTAGTTCATAGCTGAATAATTGTATTGGCATCACCTTCCAA
This sequence comes from Bothriochloa decipiens, assembly GCA_023333625.1. NCBI lineage: Eukaryota > Viridiplantae > Streptophyta > Magnoliopsida > Poales > Poaceae > Bothriochloa > Bothriochloa decipiens. The sequence continues at coordinate 4,472,317 of CM041637.1, forward strand.
GTCAGGCTTCTTCAGTAACATGCAGTCATTGTTGAAAAACTCTTCCACATGGCCTACATCTTCAATAGGAGGAAGATCAACCTTCTCATTATGAAGGAAATGTTCAAACTGAAAAACATCATCCTCTGTAGCAGGAACAAGTGTTCCATCACCTTCAACCTGAACATGTTTAATGCAAGTGTTTCTCAAAGGGCTTGAGTAAGTATCTAGAAATGTCCTGCTATGTTCTTTATATTAACATGTGGCCGGCAAAGCATATAATTAACTAAGAACTTACCCTAACTAGCTGATAAACCACAGGATCAGAAGTGCCCTTCTTTTCAAGGTCATTCTCTTCACTTTTATTAACTAGAGTGCCATGTGAATCTTCCACTTCCATGGATAAGTGCAAACTTCATCCAAAACTTGTAGCAATCAAAATATGCACGTATTAAAACCTATAATATGAAGGTGAATTCAAAATTATAAATTCATAGGATTATACGGTGATCATTTTCATCAATCTAAGAACAAAGGTACACAATGTCATAACACAAATGAAAAAATGACATTCTGAATAAAAAGGAGACAAACAAAAGGATGCAGGTGATTACATACAAATTATTGCAAGACGAAACAAAACATAGCTATGTGCTCTATGCAGGTGTTCAATCATTGGGCATCGGTAATGATCAAACATTAACAATTAAACTACAAATCAGTAAAAGCTTGATCAAGTAATCAATTCTGCTTTGGTGTAGATGCATTTTATAATTTATGAATCACCCAATCAATAAAGAGCATAATGTTGAATAGTTGATAAAAGAGAATGCAGAGCGAAATCAACATGCTATTACCCAAGAAACAAGGATTGTTGTGTTGCATAATCCTTGTTCGAGTGATATCAATCTTGTGTTAGACTATGAACTTTGTAGTAAAAAATGTGATTTCTTGCATTATGCCAAAATCTCGTAAGCTTGATGGTATAGATTGGTTCAGCAGAACTAGTCAGTCATGCATCATGCAAACCGTACACAAGACATTTATAGTGAGTTTCTTGGCAGCAAGACACAGAATAGTGAGTTTCTTGGCAGCAAGACACAGAACAAGTTGCTCCTAGAAGATAAAATGAACTGAGAGCCGGTATTATGTAAGAAACCTGTCTCTAGGCAGGACTGAAAATAATTGAAGGGATCAAGCCTAAAGCAGAGTCATTTGCAAAACCAGACCTATCCAAGTTTCACTGATTACAGTTGTGTACCCAAAATAGTAAGTAACTCCCATCGTTTAATTCAGACTAGAAACCATTAGCCGGCTATAAACCTGTGTATAAGAACTAAGAACTCACATTGACTATGGATTCCCCATGTATTTATAACATACCATAAATTATATTATACTATATAAAAGTAGACACAGAGACCAAGTTATGGAGGCAGAAACAAAATCCCCACCAAAGAATACCCAAACCCCATGAGATCGGAACAATCAAACTAAATTGGGACCGTTAATAACTAGTACTACAACAAAACTGCTCTGCTAAAGCCTAAAGCCGTCAGAATAGCAATTCCAGTACACGGTTCAGAAGAACCGGACCTTTTTTTCACCTCACACGAAACGCACAGCAAGTACAAAAGTCCCAGCACAAAACTATCACTAATCCACTATCACATCAAAGCCCTGGAGCAACCACCATCAACGAAAGCTCCGCCAACGCCACACCACACAAATTGGGGAAGCAAGAACACACCGACCAAGCAGAATCGGACACGTCCGACCGCACAGAACCCAAATTGAGCCACGCGCACGGGAAGTAACCGCGGAAAGCGTCCCGAAACGCCACCAATCAAGCGGATCGGAGGCGAAACGACTCACCAGTCGTGATCAGCAGCAGCTGGATGCAGGCAGCATTGCCCCGACCGCCGGAACCGAGGGATCGATCAGACTGCGGGGCGGGGACAAGTCCCTCAGTCCGCTTCGCTCAGGCTGGAGGGAGGGAGGGGGAGCCCGCTTCGTCGCGATCTAGAGAGGAGGGGAGGAGGAAAAGGCCGGGGCCATGGGCGACGCCGTGTTTGCTGCCATCGGAAGGAGGAGCCGGGGAGGGGGGTGGTTTCGAAAAGGCAAAGGGGATCTCGGAGCAAGTCTGGCAGAGCCGGCGGGCGGTTGGGATGGGTCCCGGATGCGGATCGGACGGCTGGGCGTCGAGGGATGGGCGGGGATGACGACGATATGGTGGATGGATGGATGGGTCGCGGTCGTGCGCAGACGGGGAATGGAATGGGAAAGGAAAGGCTTCTGGAGCACGTAAAGATTGGCGGGTGAGAAGCGGATTGATCAAGTGATGAGCTCGTTTCCGCGAAAATCCAGGGGCGCGTAATGCGTGTGGCGCGGTCGTTTGGCTCGCGGTCTGCCTGTGTCACTGTGTGCTCCGGCGTGTGTGAAGTGTGATACCAGCGTTATGTAGGTTAATAACTTAATATAGACTAGAAAATAATTAATCATACAGATCGCAACTAATTTGTGAGAATTTTTTAAAATCCATTTGGTTTATGTATCTATGATTTGATAATATGGAACTACAATAAACATATGGTAATGATGAATTAATTAGGCTTAATAAATTTTAGACCAAAGACCTTCGGCCCAGCTTTATAGAAAGCAAAATGTGTTTTGCTGGGGTTGCCAGCTTACGATGATAAGGTTTAGACAAAACACACTCTAAACAAACATCCATCGTACCCACGGATACATGTTACCGTCCCACTCACCTACGCCATGCGAAAAACAAAACTCGGTAAGGCTAGTTCAAACAGGAACAGCTAGACTAGGACACCCTCCAGGGATCTCATCTTGAAACGCTTGGCTCCATCGCTCTTGTAAGCTTCTCCGTTGTCCTCCTGACCCATCCTCTTTCCTTTTTCCGAAGTAGAATACTCCATTTCTGCATGAATACAATTGATCGGTGGATCACCCAATTAGGATCTGTTATCACTCTGTTATTAAACACATAGTCGTTTCGAATGAGCCATAAGCTCTAGCACAAACAGACAAGCAGGTAAATCATCATAGGTTTAGGAAGTTCTCCTCTACCACGGCTCAGGATAAGAAAATTATTAAGATTTATTGGTGTTTGTTCCCAACCCAGTGCATCTCTCATTGTCCACCATCCATACTGCAAAACAACATTCAAAGAATATATGCCGTGCTATTTCTATTTGATCACAGAACTTACAGTTTGGTTCCCCAGGCCAATTCCTCTTAACCAATTGATATGCCGTGGGTAGGCAGTCTGAGTAGATCGACCAAAGAAAGAACCTGATTTTCATTGAGATTTTGGCCTTCCAGATGCATAAAAACTCTTTATTTATCATACCTGTGTAATTCAATTTTCTACACAGAGATGTAGTTGTAAACTTTCCTTTTTTGTCCAGTGCCCAGGTAACAGAGTCTGCACCCTCTTCTAACTGAATACACTCTAGGTGCGCATTAAGTTGTTGCCATTCCACAATCTCCTCATTACCAAAGGCTCTCCTAAAGGATAGATTAAGTTCATTTTCATGTAGCACCTCATACGCTGTTGCTACCTGTTCATTGCAAATATCAAAGATTCATCTATATACTATACTTAGGGGGCATTGCCCTATCCAAACATCTAGCCAGAATCTAGCTTTCCTCCCATCTTTGCCTACATAAATCAGTCCTCTTGCACAACACTCTTTAACTTCTTGTAAACCTGTCCAGAACCGAGACATATTCCTCTGTTTAGCGCTATAGAAACCTTTATCTCCCAGGTATTTCGCCCTTAGCATGTCACAACATGGGTTCTTCTCATTATTCTCCAGTTTATATATCCACTTAGATAGTAAGCACTTATTCATCAGCCTGGTATTGGTAAAACCTAAACCTCCTACAGCTTTGGGTGTTTCCAGAACCTCCCATCTCATCAAATGATACTTCTTTTGTTGTCCAGGTCCATGCTAGAAAAAAATTGATCTAGCAGTCTCCATTTTATGATGAACCTCTCCTTTAAGATGAAAAACCCCCATCACGTAGTTGGGTATGGAGCTTAAACATGATTCAGCTAAGATCATTTTGCCACCATAAGACAAAAGACAACTTTGCCAAGTGGATACTCTTTTTTTCGCTTTCTGATAGACATATTCAAAGTCGTGTGAGCTCATGTAGTATCTATCTAGAATTATCTATCTAGCATCACATCTAGATATTTCATGGAGAACTCTCCAATGTTGCAATTAAAAATATTAGCAATTTCTCTCTGTTGCTCTATTGGGGTTTCCAGCACATATACTTCACTCTTGTCAAAATTGATTTTGAGGCCAGACATACTCTCAAAATAGTACAACATGAATTTGGTATTGCAAATAGACTCTTCATCTAGATTCAAGAAGAGAATGGTGTCATCTGCATATTGTAAGTGTGTCAGGCCTCTTGGAATCAGATCTGTGACTAACCCCTTGATTAAACCATCATTTTTTGCTCTCTCTAGCATCATGGCCAGTGTATCTCCCACTAGGTTGAAGAGCAGAGGTGATAAGAGATCTCCTTATCTCAAGCCTTTGAAAGTTCTGAAGTAATTGCCACGTTGACCATTCACTATCACTCCAACTCTGCCACCCTCAACAACCTGTTTCATCTATTTGATCCATTTCTCTGGGAATCTTTTCTTTCTGAAAACCTCCATCATAAAGTTCGAGTTCACCTTATCATAAGCTTTTTTCGAAATCTGACTTTAATATGACCCCTGTTTATGCTGTACTCTCAAATGATGGAGAACCTCATGAAGCATGACAATTCCTTCCAGAATGAATCTCTCTGGAATAAAAGCAGTTTGGGCTGGGCTAATTATCTTTTTGGCATGTTTAGCTATCCTCATAGTTAGGACTTTAGTGAACCATTTATAGTCTACATTTAGTAAGCAGATCGGTCTGTGCTGTTTGATAGAGGTAGCCTCTTTGGTTTTGGGGATCAACGTTATGAGCCCATAGTTCAGCCTGCTCATATTAAAAATTCCCTCATGAAGTTTGCAAAACATCTCAAAAACGACCTCTCTGATGTGGGGCCATATTTTTTTGTAGAACCCAGCAGGTAGTCCATGAGGGCCAGGAGATGAGCCTGAGTCCATTTCTTTTAGCGCAGTTTCTACCTCTAGCATTGTGAAAGGCCGAATAAGTTCCTGTACTTCTTCTTCTTAGAGTACTTCTTTATCAGTCCAAAAATCATCATCTATTGTTAGATGCCCCTCTTCCTCCTGTCCAAATAACTTTTTGTAGTAGTCTTCTACATGTTCTCTCAGGTTCTTCTCTCCTGTGACTAACCTCTCTCCGTCTTCAAGGGAGAAGATTGTGCATTTCTTTTTCCTCCCATTTACTTTATTATGAAAAAATCCTGTGTTAGCATCCTCTTGCAAAATCCATCTCTCCTCAGGCTTAATAAATTTGTCTCGCGGTTTACCAGCGAGTTCTGCAATTTTTTTTTGTATATATCCAAACAACGCATACGACATTTCATTAATATATCTTGCTTCGTATGTGACACCCTAAAACTCACCTCTAGATTTAACACAACCGCAAAGTCGTTTAACAATTTCCGTAGACTTATTAATTTCTCTGTAGGCTTGTCACCGTAAACGAGGAGGCTTGGACGGCATTTGATACATTTGCTTTTGTAGTGAGAAAAAAACAGCCTGGTTTCTGTCAAGATCAGCCTTGTTGCTTGGACCGGTAGGTAGGTTTATAGGTGTTCACGGTTGAGGGATTATTGTGTCTGGAACTCGAGGGCGACGGCTTTGGCGGCGTGTTGGTCGGTGCAACTTTGGGAAGGAGTCTGTGCCTGTGTCACACGGGTTCCATCTGCAGGAATTTTCATTTGACAGCGTGCTAATAAAGCAGCACGGGCCCGGCTTTGTGATCGTGGGCCTCCCGGCAAATTCAAACCCAGGTCAGGTCAGGTGCGTGGATGGGCTTTTGGATGCCGGCGTAACGCGTACGGGGAGAAAATGAGGCCGGCCGCAGCAGAGTTGTGCTTCGGCCTACTGGGCTCGGCTCCTGCTCCGGCCCTTCAGGCCTGGCCGTGCTCCGGCGTGGCACCGCTTGCCACACGCCCTGGAGGATACCGGGTGGCCACTGTTCATTTTGCTTCCGCGCGGCGTCCGCCTGCACGCTAGTGGTGGAGTTGCGGCCCCACTCGTGGCGCGGCGCGTCTGTGTCCGTGCACCGTGGCGCGGCGCGCGCGGTCGTCTGTGTCCGTGCAGCGGCGGATTTAGACGTTCCAACCGTCACAACGGCAGGCTCGCGTGGATCACGCGGACGACGGGCCCGGCAAGGACACGTGGCAGCTTACTGTATTTTGTCTGGCCTCCGCAAAAAACTCCAGCCTTTCACAGTTTCAGCCTCTGCCTGTTTTTATGAAAAATGAAAAGCTATAAAATCGAAAGCAAGCGAGAACCGAGCCTAGCTCGGGTGGCAAGCACTGCAGGTGTGCATGCTGCCGGCGTGAGTTCGATCCCCTGAGATCGACTCCGTTTTCTCGCCGGAGCGGGGTAGGTCCTCAAAAATAATTCTGTGGAGCCTATTACGCGTGGAAGTATAATGAGATCATGATATGCTCGTTGTCTACAGAGTATTTCGACGTGTAACTATAATAGGATCGCTCCGTATCCATCGTCTACGGAGTATTCTGATGATCTAAAGAAGGACGCGGTTTCTGGTTGTAGATTTGTTTATACACGGGTGGTGTGAGTAGTGTGCGTGTATTGAGTGGACGTGCGTCTGTATGAATAGATAATACAACTATACCCAGATAAGAGGTGTCACAAAAAAATTCAAAAACAAGCGAAGGAGCGAAAACAGTCACTAATAATCATCGTATAAAATACGATCACCCGCACTTAGCCAATATATCATCATAGCCATTGTTTTTAGCATGGATCCTATGTACAAATATTTTTTTAAGATCACGCCTAGGCGAGCATTTCATTTCATTAAGAAAAAGAGTTTTTCAACGATTCGGCTGATCAAAGAGCCGACTGTTGCTGGCTGATTGAGCAGTGCCGTTAGAGAGGAAATCAGCCGGCAGACTAGCCGAACACCCCCATAAAAAATGATAAGCTACCAGTAACTACAACTACTAGATTAACATCAGCTCTATTACATGATTACACGATTTTGTGACCAAAGAAGCCGGATGAACTACATTACCGACAAACACACCCCTAGGTGGTTGTTGTCAACCATGCACCATTGTTGCGCCACATTGTGGATTGCATCGGCCAGCTGAGCTGCGCTTGTCACCATACCGTTGAATGTCCTCCTATTCCGCTCTTTCCACAACATATATCCTGCTGACAAGGAAGAAGAATTAATCAAACCCTCGTCATAGCGTCTTGGGCACCATCTTCCTCACGGCCACCCACCATTGTAGTGCCGACTCTCCCTCGTCCACATCGCCAACCTGCTGGCACAACCTCACCAGCCATATATGCCAGACCTCGCGGCTAAAGCAGCAGCCAAGAAGTACACATGATCCATCGTCTCTAGCACTTGACGACAGATGATGCAATTGTTAGAAACTCTATAGGCCGTGGTGATACCTAAGGTCAGCTGTCCAGTAGCGGTCGTGCATGGTCATCCAGAAGAAAAATCGGACTCATGACGGAGCGGCCGTCTTCCATATTTGCATAGTGCCGAGCACCTTCAACGAGCCAAGAAACATTGCTCCATGTACCGACGCCGCAGATCCATAGTAGCCTCCACTCTCCTCTCTTGTAACTATGTGAGCGAGATCGAGCTCGATCTAAGAAAGCTAACCGCCCTCTAGCTATCAAATTCGGGGAGGGGACATTGATCAATGATCATAACTACGTGATGATCGCAAATAGGGCCCGCTAATCTCTGCACTTTTTCCTTTTTTTTCTGATGTAGCGCAATCAGGCTCATAATAAAATGGTAAGGTTCTCTTTCGTCTAGCAGCGCTCTAGCTTTATGCTCTGCTATTGGGCTGCACAATCATGAACCGTAGTTACAAAAGGGAGCGCATCATTCAGATGCCTTGAAAGCAAAGTCATCCGTTCATTGCACTAGTTTTTTGCGCGCGCCCATGCGCGCGTGGCATTGGCCGCCCGTCACATTGATCACTTAGAGAAAAAAGAGGTAAAAAGCAAACGCAACCTTAGACATGTGGTCATCAGACTTAGTGAAGAACAAGGGGCGCTGTTCATGCCTTATAGGCCAGCAGACACCCACAGCGTCCATTTCTTGGCGCACCCACAACGTCCATTTCTTGGCGCTGATTCTGGATGTGTAGCAACATCATCATGCGATAGGCACGATTGTAAGACGATATCATCCAAAGGTATTTGCTGTCACCGTTCAGTTGAGTGCTATATTGAATGTCTAAAACAATAAAGACAAAAAGATCATTCAGATATTATACTATGGGTTCTAAGCATAGGAGTACATATATAGTCATACAATACAATGCGGCGTTGGATGTTGAAAGCATACATATTAGTATAAAACAGTGCTGGGATAGAGCATCAAGGAGGCAGTCTGTGAGGCAACACTACGCGCTGCATGCAGCAAGATTCACAAAAGCAAATGCCCATTTCAGGTCGTAAGGAGAATGTCATCAGCTTCTCAGGCGGTGAGGCCTATTCCATCTTGATGCTGCTAATAAAGCTGCCAACTTCGACCCAATTCGATGCTGCAGGCCGTGGAGCAATCTGTTTAAAATATATGTTAGACAGGAACGGTGCAAGAGTCATGTGCTCGGTGGTATACCTCTGAACAGGAAAGGAAAGGTGTTTCCTGAGAGGAAAAGTCACATGAGTTGCTGTTTGCACAATAGGCATGAGCTGGCATGTATCTCCCACGTTCAATTTCCTGGTTACGAACTATCACTGCCGTTCTTCATAGGCCTTTGTAATTCACGGTCATGACCTCCTAGGAACCCAAATGAAAAATTCTTGGAAGAACCTGAATGAAACCTGGCAGCGGCAACTTAGTAAGGAACAACGAAATTAGGCACTCGATGCACAACTGCTAAGAACAAAAAAGCGTAAGCAACTGGATGAAATCAGACACACCACACCACAATAGAAAGCTCATGTGGAAGCGCCAAAAGACCAGTTCACAGCAGCAAGGGTCAACACACATTTGTGTAACCCTCACCATGGAATTTATGGACTAAAACATGTATTTTCTTGTCACTTCTAATGCTCTGCAGGTTGACTGAATACAATTTTACAGAAGTAAAAAAGCTCATACTCTTGTAATCATAGTCACTTGTAAAATTTTCCATACAACCTGTAGATCCATACCTTCAATTCAATAAAGAAGAAAAACAATCCTAGCTATTAGCCTCCAGCTTGCAAAATTAAAACAAGGTAAAATATAGTTTTTTTGGTGTACATAAACTTGATTGAAGAAGGATCATAGGTAATTCATCTTCAGTCTAGCCATTTAGTAGCATACATAAAACTAAAACAAACACCATAGATAGAACAGAAACAAACATCATTACGTTGCATGAGCATGCTGGAAAAATGCACATGTTCCAAATTACCTTGCTGCTGGGGTGCCAGTGCAGTAGCCCAACCATCCACTTTGTCATTTGGCATACCCTAACCCTAAAGCCTGGAAGCCTACAACCAGCAGCAAGCCGCCCGAGGCGCCGTACTGAGGTCAAAAGGATGCCCAGATAAAATACATTAAGGAATCAGTTGATATAATTGACTAAATAGGAACCCTATTTGCATACAGACAACATAGAGAAGACGGCAGGATGATGCCATATGTTAAGTGTATGCTGTGCCGCAAATAGATTCTCTGAACCCAGCAACCAAAAGTTGGTTTGAGGAATGTAACTGCATAAAAATTAGCCGTAGCCTACCTGCTATGGTCACTGCAGGGTGGCCGGCCTGGTTAAGCCCGTAAGCTGAGCAAGTATATAAATTAGATTCCAAATAGCGACATAAAGAGACTGCTGCTGACCCAAGCTCCATGACAGGCTGCAAGGCAACAAGCTTGATGGAAGTGAGGTGAAAATTATTAAGCACAGCAAACAAAGTATCCTTTCTAAAAAGTAGGCAAAATAGCACTTCGTTAATAGAGAGGACATTACCACTCCTATTTGCAACCTTGAGGAACTGTATTTTAACATCCAAGAGGACTCTATGTGTGTATGTTGGTATCCCATTGTCTATTTTTTATTTCTGCAAAACAAAGGATGAATTCATATCAAAATAAATAACGATGGAATAATTGTAGGGAAAAGGATATTCAGGGTGAAGGCATCAATACCAAACCATTCCCTGGTGTAGCTAAAATATCAGAGAGCTAGAGGAAGAAGATAGATTTAATAGACAACAAGGCTAATTGAACTGAACATCTGTAACATCTGAAGACGGTTGGCACCATAGGCAGACACATATATATTGAAAGACTACAACAGCAAAATAAATGGATAGGCCTGCCACATGGAAAACCTTATGTGTGAGCAAAATAATTCCATACTAGACACGACACTACGACTAATGATCTAGAATGAATTGAAATTAAAACCTGGTAGAAAAAGCTGGAATAAAGACAGTGAAAAAAGTAGCTGTCACCAAAGACAAAGGTGGTAAAGGCAGCAACTAAAATTACCTATGAGGCCAAAAGACATCATTTGGTAAAAAGGAGAAAAACTCGAACTCAGCTCATAGCATGCTTTGGAACGTATCCTGAAAAATTGTGTAGGCACTATTTTCATATAACGACGAATGAAACTCAGTAAGGATGTTGACCAGGAAACATAGTTGCTGAAACTGACTGTATTAAATCATCGCTTTGATTTTAGAGCTGAAAAGGAGGACATTGGAAAGGTTGGGAAAGACACTACATTATTAGCCAATTTATTTGAAGAATATAATTAGTACCCGCAATATTAGAAAATAATGAAAGATGTTACCAAGTGAAAAAAATAACAAACTAGAATTGTATACCATCCTGAAGGGGAAAATCCAACTGCACTAAACCTAAGCATGCAACAGAAATGGAATTGTGCATCAAAATGGAACTGAGAAGGTAGTATTTTATCTTAGGAGAACACACTAAATCATCGCCAACACATGAAGCATCACTCAATGTAAATGCAAACAATAATTGCCGTTGCCTCCTAAATCAAGTGAATCTGAAGCGTCTAATTAGATGAGTTGTTGTGATATGACAAGAAAACACCTCATAAAGATAACATGATCAAACGGGATGCGTACCTGAAATATTAAGTTTTAATTGCCATCTCTATAGTAGCACTGGATGGCCTTGGCCTCTCTATAGCTATTGGGGAAACCATAATTAGAGAAAGTAAACAATACCCGAGCAACAACGAACCAAAATGAATACAACATCAATAAATGCAACTATCAATGTTGTGGAAAATCAGCAGAAGAGGCAAGAGAAATTTTCAAATCTATAACGCCTGCTCTTGTATCTCAGGACATGCTTTCCTAAACGAAGATACCTCCACACAGTGGCAGAGCATGAAGCTAAATAAAGGGGCAGACTACAGCTCTCACATAGCACTTGAACTATATTGTCAAAGGATACGAGTCTGCACACAATCCTCAAAACTAAGAGAGAACAACAGGAGACCATGGACTCAGCACCTGGTCGTTGAGATCAGGCAAGCTAGGTGGGAAAAAAGGGAACAAAGATTTGGGTAAAATCAATATTGTCTTTGGGCAACTCCAACCAATCCCTCAAAATTTGGTCCTACTCCCACAAATGAGTCCCTCATCCAGATTCTATTCCTCATTCCTCTGTGCACTCCAACCAAGTCCTCATTTCAGCCTCCCTAAATTTCCCCCACCTATTTTTAGAATTGACTTGAATAATTCTAAGAACACACAAAAATCAACAGAACCTTCTTTAACTATTAAACAAATCAAAAAATGGCCAAATTGACAGCTACAACGCATCAACGGGCAAGCTACAGCATGTCGTTCTTTACCTATTAAACAAATCCAAAATCCATGAGCAAGCTGCAGCCGTCCAGGAGGCCGCGAAATAGGGGGCGACTGAAAGGTGGCTCTGACAGCCTGTGCAGCAGGTCGCGAGCTCCAGCAAGCCACGAAGCAGGGCCGAGCAGGAGGTGGATTTGGCAGGCGCAGTAGCAGGGGCGAGCTCTATAGGCTGAACAGGGGATGTGGTAGTCAGGCAGGCCTTCGCACAGGGGATCTGCACACGCAAGGGAGCTCTCGTCCCGCGCCGCCATCCGCCGCACCATGGGGAGCAGCTCTCGTCCTGCGCCGCCGTCCTCGCAGGTGACGTTCACCATGAGCCCCTAGAGTTAGGGTTAGGGTGGAAGACGTGGAGACGGAGAGAGAGAGAGAAGAAGGTAGGGGGTTACCTGTGCCGCTCCTCTCTCTCCGCCTCCACGTCGCCGCGTCGCTCAGGCCGGCCGCGCCCACGCCTCTACCCCGCCGTGGGCGCCGCCGCAGATGGAGAGAGGGAGGAAGAGAGAGAGGAGGCGAGAGACGTCTGGTGCACGAGAGTCAGAGGCAGAGGTTGGGAGGAGGTGTGGATGAGCTAGGGTTTAGACCGGTATATATACGATATCAGAGGAGGCAGTAGCACCGTTCGATCGAGGATCCGACGGCCATCACCAAACCTAATCACGTGGACGCTGTGAGAGCACGCCGGTAAATGTTATATTTAAAATTGCACCGGTGCTCCGAAGAGATCGATGGCCTTTCTATGGCCCGGCCATTCTCTCGGTCACACTGCCTCTGCCCCTATGCAGACGCCGGACTCAACCCTGCTGTTCTAGTACACTACATAGTATAGTGTTTTTTTTACCACACCACTGCATAGTATAGTTAGCCTTGTTTGCTGTCATCGGTAAATCGATTGCACTACAGTTGCTGTGCCTCATTGCCCTCCTAAGCCATAGGTCTCCGGTATCCGGTATCCGGTATCGTTGTCACCTCAGCTACCTGAGCCTGATCTCTCGTACACACACTATCTATCAGAGGCTGCGAGGCCGCCGTAGTACGCCCCCACTCAGCTTTCCGTGCACATGAGCGGCGCAGAAAGCTCCCCGGCCCGGCCGTTGCCAACAAACTCCATCGTGGGCCGCGGCCGGAGAATCACAGAAAAGTAGCAGGGAACTCGAGTGCGGACGCACAGTGTCACCCACCCACTGACCCACCTCCATTTCGCCTCCACCACCTGTGCCCGTCAGCCCCCCGTGTGCATGCGTGCGCGCCATTTCCCCAGAACCCCTGCTTGATCGTTCACCCCCGCACGACCGCGCCATTTCCCCGCTCTGTCTGTCTCCGCCCGGTCCCGGCAAGTCCACGCCACATGGCCGACATCGTCTCTAGTTCCACCATGCCTCCGCACGACCACGACGGCGCCCGCGTCCCGCCGCCCCGGCCCAGCCGGGGCCGCCAGCCGTCCTTCTCCGCCGCGCTCCTCGACGCCATCTATCACTCCCTCGAGTCCGACGCCGAGGCGCCGCGCTCGTCCACGGAGGCGCGCCGGACCCGGACGCGGGCGGCGGCGTCGTCGTCGTCCCCGGCGCGGCGGGCGCCGATTCCGAGCCGACGCCGCACGACGCCCGAGCAGTCGCCGCCCCGTTCCTCAGTCAGGTCGCCGCGGCTGCAGAGGGCGCCGCGGCCGTGCCGCGTCCGCCCGGACCCGCAGCCCAACTCGAACGGCTCCATCCTCCTGCCGCCTCCGCTCCCTCCGCCACACCCACACGAGCTGTCGACTGGGGACCGCCGCGTTGCGGACGCCGAGAAGAAGCGGGGCAGGAGGAAGAGCAAGAGGACGACGGCGAAGGCGGCGCCGTTCGCGTGCCTCCTGAACGCTCTGCTCTGCAACAGGAGGCCGGCCAGGGCCAGGTCCAGGTCGGTCGACCACACGGCGCGGGCAACGGCCGCGGCGGCGCCAGAGTCGGCGTCGGCGAGGTCGATCCTCGCGTCGCGTGCTTCGCGGAGGGAGTCCACGGCGACGGGAAGGATCCTGACCCCGGCGAGGCGGGCGGTGCGGTTCTCGCCCGTGGCGACGGTGGTGAGCGACGAGCGCGGGCATGGCCCTGCTGGAGCGGTCGGGACGGCGCCGACGGGGCTGCGGGACGGGGGGGCCAAGGAGTCCGCGGCGGAGGCCGAGAGGAAGGTGGAGGAGCTGCTGCGCGCTCTCGGCGTGGCGGACGAGCGGGAGAGGGCCAAGGAGAGCAGCGAGTCCAGCTCCGACCTGTTCGAGCTGGAGAGCCTGCCGGCGTTCCAAGACAGAGACACCGAGATGCCGCGTTCCAGAACCGCCGCCGGCCACAGCGCTGGGCTGCTGGCACGGCCGCGGCCGCGCGTAGCTGTGTAACGATGATCATGAACAACTACCTACCTGTGTCGGTGGTTTGTATGATCAAAGAGACAAGTTATGTGCCTTTATTTTAATTTTGGGCCTTTTGTGATGGTTTTTAGCTCTCATATAACTAGTACATCTTTGAAGGCAATGTTGGAAATGGCTGGTGCTGCAGACTTTGCAATGTTTGCATGCAGCATCGGTTCTCGACTTCTCTATCGTTTCATCTCTGAGTGCAAGTTGAGCTAGGCGCTTGCACTTTACTATGTGGATTTTGCGGTCCAGACGTGAAAACGTCTTAAAAAAATGTACCCAACAGTTTTCATGTTTTTTTTTAAAAAGTGTATTATCGTCAGCGCATCTAATAACGTGCTTTCAGCAACAATAGTTGATATGCAAAGTCATCCTATCTTAGGAAAAAGAAAGGTATACAAACAGTTAACCCTTTCTTTATATTTTTTTTTATTTTTCTTGATTGAGTTTGCATATCAAAATTTGCAAGGCCTACAAACCAAGTGTATGAGACTGTTTCGTTTTAAGCATTTGAGTCCTATATAATAATTTGGTCTGATTCAACTCCTGTGGGGATGAAGCCGTATGTTATTCCATTATCTTAAAGAAATAATGAGATTATTACAAAACTTTGACAGTGACATGGATTGATCCAGAAGAAGCTCAATGAGCATTTGAAATAGTCAAAACTAAATTGAGTAGAGGTGAGGATAGGAAGGAATTAGTGCGAAGCTAGCTCTAAGAGGAACTAGGATACAATTTGAGGCTGTCAATTGGTCGGCACTTCTTCTTTTTTTTTCTTTTGAGGAAAATTGGCCGGCACTTGACTAACAAACGGGCGTAACAACTGTTTCGTTCTAGAGCCCAGCCCAGCCCTGATTGGGTAGGCATAGCCCTCTGTGCTATATTTGCGAGAGCGAAGCCCAGCCCATATAGGGGCAACTACAAGCCATGTGCCGTATCTTGTGGGGTGGCCCAACTGTTCCCAGGAGCCCAGAGGCCCGGCTCTGCCTGCGGTCCGCGTCGCCCGCGGCCCGCGCTGCGAAACTGAAGCATGGCGTTCCACTCTGAATCTGAGGTGAAGCTAATGGTTATATGTATTTTTTTGACAAGATGGTTACATGTATTTGTATGACTGTACTCCATTGCCGCTCTTCGGTGTAGCCTGAGTCTGCGTCTTTCAGCAGCAGCATACGATGTTATAGTTTTTGTGTAGGCCCATGGTCCATCCATGATCCATCTGCTTTCTGCCTGTGTTGAGATTTGTTGTGTGTGCTGAATATACCGTGGCTAACTTTCTCACAATGTTGAAGGGTCAAAGGATCCCATATTCCCGTTGGCATCAATTCCTCTTTCTTTTTTTTTTTAAAAAAAAAATCGGAATGTTTTGAAGAACAAAAGGGAAAGGAGTATTCACCACTTGATTTACATTACAGGCATATTTATACAGACAGAGACAGGTACTCATCCACTGAGGTCCTGCACATGCACAGGCGACCACTCTTTTTCCACAAGTGGCGATGAGCTGAACTTGTGGTTTAATTTTGCTCCCTTTTCTAGGTCGTTTCAGTGGAAAGCCGAAGCTCTGCATTGCATCCAAGGTACAGTAGTACAAGCACAAACATTCCTGACAGTAATAGGCCAGCTAGTACTGATGCCCTTGCACCTGTTGCTGTCCTTTGGAAACTGGAGCAGCAGCTTTCATGGCTACTGTACCCGGAGTGCTGACTATTCTTCCGTGTAGAAAGGCAGGCAGCCTGCCCAGATCATTGCCATTGGAGTGGACTGTATCATGAAAGCTAACGGCGCAGGCAACCTTTGGCAGAAATAGGAAGCGCTGGGGAGAATTATGCTGCTACTTTGGGAACCCTGGCAGGCAAAAGGCACCCCCCCCATCCCCGAAGTGGCAGGATGCGTGCAGGTTTCCCTTGTTTAATATCGCTTTGGTGCTCCGGTGGCCCTGGGGAGGTGCCCGATTCGGCATTGTAAAATGTAAGTTGCACGGAGCTATCCACGGCTGGACAAGTTGCAGTTTTTGCATCATTGGGGCCAAGCTATCCCCCCCGCTCCTTCGTGTTTCTCATTGGGACCCTTCCTCTTCCTAGTAAGCTTGAGATTCCGAAACATATATCTGTGTTGTATGCATGTATACTGACGGTGGTGCTTTGAGTAGTTGGTAGTAAAGCTCCGGCACTGTGACGGGACGAAGAGGATCCTTTCGGTATTTTTGCATGGCTGCCGCGCGCGCATGGGTGGTGCCGTGAAACCGCCCTGAGCCACAGAGAAACTAAGGCCAAGGCCAGCATAATTAAAGTTGGAACAGATTTATGAAGGATGTGCCGGAGCTGTTTTTCGTGTAAGGAAGAGGATCTATATGATTGCTTCAAAAACAAAAAAAAAAAGGAAGATCTATATGATTTGAGAGGCTCCGGTGGTCTAACAAAGTTTATATAAAACGCCCAAAAATGCAAGGACACACTAGACACAATGGAAGGAGCATAACGCGGGGGCACATGGTAGGGCGAGGGCACGGCGGCGGGCGGCAGCGCGGTGTGCGGGTAGAGGATGGCAGCATGGGAGAGAGGAGAGGAGGGAAGATAGGGTTTGACCCCTTTCTTTATTGATTCCACTCAATTGATTGTAGCCCATATTTATAGTCGGGCTAAGCTAACTAGGAAATCCTTATATTATGGACTTTCATTTTTACAATTCGATCTTTTCTTTTATTCAACCAACTATTTCTAATCTTGAGGGGCTAAATTTAGGAAACCTGACGGAAGGATAAAGCGGCGGTGGCTCGGGGGTTGCACCCCTTACCTGTGCGCGACGCGAGCCTAGGGCACCGTTGGCCTGCGTGCTACGGCCATGGTGCTCCTCTTGCGGGCCTGAGTTGCTCCCCATTCTACCTGGATTGGCCCAAATTCTTCCACAATCCTTTGGATCGTTGTTTGACTTGTTACATCTCTCCCCCCTTTTCTGGTCAACGCGTCCTCGCGGTGAGAAACGAACCCGTTGTTGACGCCATAATGCGAAAGTGTTGCTGACTGTTGATGTGCTTCCATGAAGCAGGTCATGCGACCTTCCATTGGGTTATTGGTGATGATGTTCTGCCTTGTGTGTAGAGGGACGAACTCGAAGCAATAATGCAAGTTGCCGATGGTGCCGAAGAGTTTGTAGATGGAGTTATCTGTGCCAGGTCCTTGCCTTGGGCCACCTTATACTCATCTCAAGTGTAGTCATTGTTTTGGGAGGCTTGTTGAAGTTGCGGATGTGGTTGCTTGATCCAATCCCAATGTAGAGAGGTAAGCGGCACCACAGGGTTTGGTGATGAGTGTTGGTGGTGATGTTGTCAAATCCATCATATCTCCAAACATAAATGTGCCCAAATCGAAGTTGTTAGGGTAGAGGCGTTGGTCACCTGTAGCAAGGATTAAGTCGATGTTGACATGCTTGACACGGATGAGCATGTGGCCGTTGCAATCAAGGAAGATGGTTGTGGTGTTCAACATTGGTAGCCTGGGATTCCATGGTTGTCCTTGGAGTATGAAGGCATGATACTTTTCTGTTTTGTTGTTGGTTGTGGATAAGCTCCCAGTGCTAGCATCGTGATTGCTGTTGGCCCTGTTTTATTGAGGAAGTCCAGTACGTCCGGCAGTAGTGGTGATGCTGATGGTAGGAATATTCGTTCGTCGAATAAGATGAGGCCGTCGTCGAAGCTCCATGCATTGGCCGCCGTACCATCTACAATGGACAAGGCAGCTGCTCAAAGCTCCCTTTGTTCTCGTATTGCCCATTAGAGTCGCTCGAAGATGTTGTAGCCGTCGTTGTCAATGTTGCTGAAGTCTGTCGGTAGACGTGGTCACTGTGCTCGGTGAGTCATGATGCATGGTTGGATCATGGGATGGTACACTAATTGTTTGAGTTGTGGTTGTTGTATTGTCATTGTCGTCAGCATCTGTAGATGTGGGGGGTGCAAATAGTACATGGCGCCGGTCGTTCCTGTCGTAGGTCAGTGTCCTGTTGATGAAGTCCCATGTGACACATCCCAAGCTTTCTAGCCAAGGCGCACCCAATATGACATCGATGTCGTGGCCGAGGTCAATCAAGAACGCGTCGAAGGAGAACATGTCTTTGTTGATTCTCAATGGCACCGTGAAAGTCGCTGAACGACATGACACCTCATCTCCATTGTCGATGATGATGGAGGTGTTGATGCGTTGTTCGCGAAGACCGATGGTCGAACGATGTTAATGTTGATGACGTTGTGGGTGGAGCCAGAGTCGGTGAGGACGTGGATGTCGGATCCAAGGAGGGTGCCTTGAAGGTATAGTGGGAAGGCACCTTGCACTTCGACGTTCCTTTTCCCGATCAACATCATGACGCCGTTGACTAGTGATGCAGATGGTGTTGGCGTTGGTGTAGGCAATGCTTGGCGGCGACGACGTTGGCCGACCCTGGGCGGCGCTAGGGGTGCCTCCTCCTGGTCATAGCATGCCTTGTGCGCATTAATGACGATGTGTTGGTTGACGTTGATGATGGTTGGTGCGGTGGTGTGCTGGACCTTCGGTTAGATCTTGATCTCGTTCATCATCGTGGGCGTGATCCTGTCGGCGTCCTTGGTCTCCAGTTGTTGGAGACGGGCGTTGACGGCGGTGAAGCATCCCCGTTGAACAGGAACTCAAATGTGATACAATTGCTAGTCCCAGGAGGCTAGTAACACATTTATTATAACAGATAAGTCTCAGTCCAGTAGTCTTGCCAAACAAGGGCAATGAAGACAAATGATAATAATAATACACCAGAACATAGCCCAGGTCCAAAGGACCCAGAAATTAAACTCCCACGTATCCATCTGACGGATCCCAATGCCACAGGCTTAGTTGGGTGCAGACACGACCTTACTCGTACGCAGCTTCCGGATCGAATCTTCCTCTGTTCAACAAAGCAAGGGTGAGTACAAAGTACTCAGCAAATCCAACCTTACCCTATGGAATGGGATAACAATATAACATATGGATATATATCAAGGGTAAAACTTAGGGTTATTTGCATAAAGCTATCTTTTGACACATGCAGGGTTTATTTTATAAATACCTTTGGAAAAGACATATTTTTCCATATACAACAGTATTTATAAAAGAGGTTGTTCTCAATTTTAAGTGCTGCTGAACCCTCAGTTCCCACAACACATGGCAGATAACCAATTTCTAAAATCACACTCACTCACATGTTCTCACTCATCCCAACCCAACCAGTTGGTGAAACCAAACCATAACCCGTCCATAGACCGTGGACATGTCTATCCGGATAAATTTTACACTCTGCAGAGGTTGTACTAGCCATAAGTAGGGCACCGTAACTTAACACCATAGTGCAAGCACAGATCCATCAAAGCCATTACCCTCCTAGCTAATATGGCACTCACACGGGCACACTAAGGCAACAACATCATTATAAATTACAGCGCTTATATATATATATATGTCTCATACAAATCCTCAGTAACCAACAACCCTTAGTACCCCGTTGCACACCTACCTCCAGGTGATTGGCATATTAACTAGAGGGATTTAGACTAAGCCCTGCCGCATACAGGGTCGAGTGGTTGCACGAAAATTGAGTTAGGTGAGATGAATCATCAACGCAGTGGGTAAACACCATCTATACTGGTTCATTAACCCTTTCATATTACCCATAATTCATTCTTATGACTCACACCATTTTTCTTTTAAAATTAATGTATTTGATAAAATCATAGTGTTGGGTATCCAGGATGAGTATGAAATTCTAAGCATACTAAATAATAATATAATATATTACTTGCTCCTATGTTTGAACAAGGTAATTATCAGGTAATATCAATTTCAAGGATGGCTATTCAATCAGGTCATAACTAAGTAGCAAAAATACTCATACGTATATTGTACATGCAATTTAAAACGGCTTCTACAGGTTGTGTTTAAAAATAGGATCAACATGCATCAAAGGGGAATAGGTTGGACTTGCCTCCGTCGGCGTCCTGATCTGCAAACTCCTGCAGGTCATTCGGGTCCTCGGTACCGAACTCGCGGTACTCGCCTCCGACGTCCTCGTTCTCCAGCTCGTTCACTCCGTCAGCTAAAGTACGCGATAAGCAAACAAGTATAAATAAATAATCACATACATACAAATGAGCTCAAAAAATTATGAGATTTTTATGAAAGATAGAATGTGATTTTAGATGAATTTAGGAAAAAGAATTAATGGAATCAGAGTTGTTATGTGACAATGACAGATGCACGAAATTTAATCACGCAGAAAATAAATAAGCATGATTAGAGAATGGGTGTTCACGTGATGTTTTTGGCCGGTAGTGCGTGGTGCTCTTGCGTGTTTTGCTCTGGACCCACACGTCATACACACATGCATGGCAAGGGAGAGAGAAGCTAGCTAGCAAGGCCACGAGTGCTCTTCTTCTCGCTCCTGCATGGAAGCCATGGCCGAGAGCTCGTGGAGCTTCTGGACATCACGGGATGGAAGGGGAGAAGCAAGAAGAGGGCAACAGAGAGAGTTAGAAGAGCGAGAGTGCGCTCAAGAGGTGCTCATCATGTCCTATGATGACAGGCGAGTCTGGCTTGTATGCATGGCCGTGTATACGGTAGACGTACGGCAAAGCGAGAGCAAGCGAGTGAGCTGAGCGAGCTGCTGGGTGGTGCAGGAGAAGAGCACCTTGGCATACCTTTTTATAGGCCGGGGAAGCAGGGTGGTGCCATTGGCTTGCATGCTCGATTAATGGCAGCTCTCTGTGCATGTTTTGCTTGCGAGTGCCACTTGCAGAGCGAAGGACGATGGGCGGTGTGTCTCGTAGCTGAGGACAGTGGATGGTCGGCACACAGCCTTGCTCATTTTGCATGCATGCATGAGCTATATGCGTGTGTGCATGTGTGTGTGTGCATGTGTTAGGGCTTTGCGTGCCTGTGTGTTGATACTTGCATGCATGCAGTTGGGCGGTGCGGCGTCTAGCACATGTAGGCGGTGCCTAACTTTGCATGGTCACCGGTTATGAGGTGTTGCTGTGTGCATGCAAGCAATGTGAAATTGTCTCACGCATGCTTGCTGCTTGCTCGTCTTGCATGCATGCAAGAGTGACTTGCACGATGCACTACTGGTATATTTATCCATGTTTGTGTAGGGTGCAAACTGCTTCCTATTCGAGCGTGGTAAAGAAAAATGTGGAGATTTTTGTCGTGGTGCTGTCCGTGCTGGTGCTATGCATAGAAGAGGGGAAGGTAGTGCGAAGTGGGTCCCATGGCACAACGGGCGAGGCGAGGTGGTGGGGTCCACGTGTCACGGTGTTGCGCGAGGCTGTAGCCGGCGAGAGGGGTCCGGGCGCGGGCGTGCCGCAGCGGCGATGGCGGTGGGGTCGGCGCACGCGCCGTTGTCGGGCATCGGGTGAGGACGAGCAAAGAGAGAGAGAGGTGGGGGACGGGCGGGCGATGCAGGGGCATCGGTGCGTGGAATATAATTGGAGTGAGAGAAGCAGAAGAGATATGAGGTGGATGAAAGTTTGAATGAGATGATTGAGCTCAAATGATTTATAGTTTTTGAAATATATTTTGAAATAGATTTTAATGCGAGTGATTTCGATTTATGGATTTTTTGGGATGTTGCAAACCTACACCACTTAGAATGAATCTCGTCCTCAAGATTCGGCTGGTTCCTAAATAGGTGAGGGAACTCCTTTCTTAGGGCATCTTCTCTTTCCCATGTTGCCTCTGCTTCAGTGTGTCTGCTCCATTGAACACGGCAAATTCTGACAGTTGATGACCTAGTTTGCTTGGTGACTGTGTCCAAAATTTTTATTGGCACTTCTTGATATCTTACGTCATCTTGTAAATCAATTATATCTAGTGATATTTGTTCCTCTGGCACTCTGAGGCATTTTTTCAATTGGGAGACATGGAACACATTGTGTATTTCTGACATCTCTTCAGGTAGTTGAATACGGTAAGTTGCAGCTCCAATCCTTTGCAATACTTGGTATGGTCCAATATATCGAGGGGCTTGTTTTCCTCTAATTTGGAATCTTCAAGTGCCTCGAATTGAAGAAATTTTTAGATACATAAAATCTTCAACCGCAAAGTGTAACTCCCTTCTTCTTTTATCAGAATAACTCTTTTGGCGTGATTGTGCCTCTTTTAGTTTTTCTCTGATCTCAGCCACACGGTCTTCTGCATCTTTTATAAAGGCCGGTCCAAGCAAAGTCCGTTCTCCAACTTCTGACCACATTAATGGTGTCCTACATTTCCTTCCATAGAGGGCTTCAAAAGGTGACATGCCTAAGCTGGCTTGATAACTGTTGTTGTAGGAGACTGTGCATAAATTAGGCTTTTCTCCCAATCTTTACCATAGGTGAGCACACAAGCTCTTAGCATATCTTCCATGATCTGATTTACTCTTTCAGTCTGACCATCTGTCTGAGGGTGATAAGCTGAATTGAAATCTAGCCTGGTTCCCATAGCTTCATATAGACTCTTCCAAAATTTCGAGGTGAATTGGGTGCCTCGATCAGATACAATCCTACTTGGTGCACCATGTAACTTGACTATGTTATCCACATATAATTGCGCCAACTTTTCTCCACTGCAATATTTTATACTTACAGGTATGAAGTGAGCAACCTTGGTGAGGCGGTCCACTATTACTCATATTGAATCATTCCCTTTGTGAGTTTTGGGTAGTCCATTTACAAAATCCATGCCTATCTCATCACATTTCCAAACTAGGATGGGTAGTGGCTGAAGCAAACCTGCTGGTCTCTGATGTTCTGCTTTAACTCTTTGACAGATATCACATTGTGCAACAAATCGTGCCACCTCTGCCTTCATGCCATTCCACCAATATCTTTCCCTTAGGTCCATGTACATCTTGGTGGCACCAGGATGGATAGAGTAGGCTGAGTTGTGAGCTTCCTCGAGGATTAATCCTCGAAACTTTCCTTCCTTGGGTACACAAATCCTATCTTTATACCATAAGGTTCCTTTATCATCCACTCTGAAGTATGGGGCTTTATTTTCCCCAGTGTGCTTACGGTCTTCATGAAGTCTTTATCCTTATGTTTTGATTTCTTCTTCTAGAGTTGGTTGCACCTTCAAACTACCATTCTAAGGGTGACGTACTATATGCATGTTCAATTGTGCTATCTCCTCTTGTAGGTGAGCATTCTTGGGTACCAACTGCTGACTATAGGTCTTTCTGCTTAAGGCATATGATACCACATTGGCCTTTCCTGGGTGGTAATGAATCTCAAGGTCATAGTCCTTAATTAATTCCAACCATCTTCTTTGTCTTAGGTTCAAGTCCGATTGAGTGAAGATGTACTTCAAACTCTTGTGATTGGTGTAGATTTCACACTTATTCCCAATAAGGTAGTGTCTCCAAATCTTGAGAGAATGTACTACAGCTGCTAACTCCAAATCATGGGTGGGATAATTCTGCTCATGTGGTCTCAGCTGGCGAGATGCATAAGCAACTACTTTTCCTCCTTGTATGAGGACACATCCCAAACCTTGTCTTGATGCATCACAATATATGACAAAATCTTTGCGAATGTCAGGTAAAGTTAACACTGGTGCTGTTGTCAGTCTCTTCTTTAACTCTTGGAAGCTCTTCTCATATGATCCTATCCAAGTAAATTTTTGATCCTTTCTGAGAAGCTCCGTCATGAGCCTGGCTATCTTAGAAAATCCTTCTATAAATCTCTGATAATATCTAGCTAATCCAAGAAAACTTCTAATTTCACTCACATTGGTAGGTTATTGCCAATAAGAGACGGCTTCTACCTTTTTAGGATCAACTGCAACTCCTTCAGCTGTCAAGATATGACCTAGGAATGCAACTTTCTCAAGCCAAAACTCACACTTGCTGAATTTGGCATACAACTTGTGTCTTCTCAGCTTTTCCAACACTAATCTCAAGTGTTGTCCATGTTCTTCAGCACTCTTGGAGTAGATAAGTATGTCTTCCATGAAAACCTTGTTCATGAGGTTCATGAAATAAGCAGGGTCATTGGTTAATCCAAAGGACATCACTGTGAACTCATATTGTCCATATCTTGTCACAAATGCTGTCTTGGGAACATCACTATCTTTGATCTTGAGCTGATGGTAACCTGATCTCAAATCAATCTTGGAGAAATACTTGGCTCCTTTTAGCTGGTTAAACAAATCATCTATCCTTAGCAAAGGATATTTATTCTTGATGGTGACTTCATTCAGGGATCTGTAATCCACACACATTCTCATGCTTCCATCTTTCTTCTTCACAAACAAGACTGGGGCTCCCTAAGGTGAAGAACTAGGTCTGATATAACCCTTCTGTTGCAACTCTCTTAATTGTTCTTTTAGTTCTGCTAACTCTGTTGGGGCCATTCTGTAGGGTCTCTTGGCTATTAGAGCAGTTCCAGGAATAAGATCAATGATGAACTCTATATCCCTATCTGGTGGCATTCCAGGTAGCTCATCTGGGAATACATCTGGGTATTCTTCCACTACTGGCACTTCTTCTATGGTCTTTGCCTCCAAGTTGAAGACCATTGGGTTAACTCTAGATCCTTGGGTTTGGCACTGTGCCTTAATCCCTTCATGGTTAACTAATGATACTTCTTTGTTTGCACAACTAATAACTCCATTATGTTGGATTAACCAGTCCATTCCAAGGATAACATCTATTCCCTTAGACTTGAGCACTACTAAGTCTGCTAGGAAGTCTACCCCACTTAAAATAATCCTTACATTTAAACAACCTAGATGACATCTAATGTCAGATCCAGGTGTTCGGGTTACTAGGGGTAACTTTAGTAGTACTATTGGTATTTTATGCTTCTCAATAAAACTTGATGATATGAATGAATGTGATGCTCCAGAATCAAATAATACTGTTGCAAGTACTGAAGTGACTAAGAACTCACCAAGTACCACTCCTGAAGCATTCTGAGCATCATGGGCATGAATATGGTTGACACGAGCTCGACCAAAGGATTGTTGAGGCTGCTTCATCATCTGACTGTTGTTGTTGTAGTTGGTATTGTTGTTGGTGTTGCAGGGAAAAACACGGTTGGCTCCAGATACTACAGGTCTTGGTCCATTAACAGTGTGGGACTGGACAGATACTGCTGGGCTATTCTTGTAGGGACAGTTAGCAACATAGTGCCTAGTCTCATGATAGTTGAAACAAGCTTTGGTGTTGTTGGTGGTGACTTGACCAATGCTGTTCTGTTGTGCTTTGCCATAGGTTTGATTCTGATAAGTTGTCTTGGGCTGATAGGATGGCTGAGTCTGGTGAAATGCACTAGCAGGAGAGCGAAACTGCATTGGGGCTTGAGTTCGCTAGCTTGGTTGGCTAAAGGTCTTCAGCCTCTGAGATCTAGCACCTTCTTGAACCTTGCGCTCTAAGAACTTGCGCTTGTTTTCCTTCCTTTCTTCTGTCTTGGCCACATCTGTCAGAATGGTTCTGTTCATCAAGGTGTTGAAGTCTGGATAGATCTGTGGGGTCATAAGGGTCCTCAACTCACAAGATAATCCTTCTATGAATTTTGTCTGCTTCTTTTCATCAGTGTTGACCAACTCTGGGGCATAGCGGGACAACTCAGTGAACTAGAAGATGTATTCACTTAGAGTTTTGTTTCCTTGCTTCAAATTGCGAAATTCATTAGCCTTCAACTTCATGATCCCATCTGGAATGTGGAAACGACAAAATTGTTCCACAAACTCTTCCCAGGTGATAGTGTTGACATTTTCCACAGCTCCACTATAGGCTTCCCACCAAGAAAGAGCAGTCCCTATCAGCTGGTGAGTTGCTAACAGGACTCTATCCCTTCCATGGAAGTGGATTGTGTCCAACTTTCTTTCAGTGACCTTAAGCTAATCATCAGCTTCCATAGGGTTATCAGTTCCAGTAAAGGTGGGTGGCTTAAGCTTCATGAACTCAGACATTTTGTCTTCGACTCTACCTCCATGGTTGTTTCTGTTGCGGTTCATTTCTTGTGCCAAAGCTTCCAAAAGACGGGTCTGTGTTGCCATGACTTGTGCAAGATCAATTGCTGGAGGATGGGGAAGGTCATCTTCTCCATGGTTCCCGTTCTGACTCACTTCATCATTAGCATTTGCATTCGCATTGGCTTGACTTCCAACTGGATGGCTGCTTTGCCTACTAGCTGCACGGCCACTTGCTTGGGAGCGGGTAGGAGGCATCTGTTGTTTGAGATGAGAAAGAAAGCATTAGATAAGGGTTAGATCTAATGAGTGATGTTTTGTTTATTAAGGCATTATATTTTGAAAAAGGTGCAAGCTATAAACTTGCTATCCTATAAGGGAACATACACACAATTTATTAGCACAAACAATAATCACAAATATACATTTTGAATAGGGGGTTTACAACAATAGAAGGAAGAGAAATTTTTAAACACGTAGCTACGGTACGATTACATCTCCTTCGGGGTGAACAAAAGTGAAGTAATAAGCTTCACTTTCCCAAGGTAAAAAGAGGAATTGGGCACAACTAAGCTTCAACTTCATAGCTTCATCTCCTTGGCATTGGGAAGGGTCATTCTTCCGGCATGGGTGGTTCTTCTTTTGGAGCAAGAGGCGCATCACCGTCATCCTTTGGTGGTGGCTGGGTGAGGAGGGGGACAAGGTCTGCTTCCTTTTCAGGCTCCGACTCTAAAGCTTCATGATCAGCTTCTATGGGTGGGGGAGCGGATGGTCCTATGATGCATAGCCTTCCTCCCACTAGGGACAGAAGTGGGATCCCTTCTAGGATTATGGGTTTTGGGTCCTCCAAGGCTAACTTCCTTCTCTTGTCCCTAGTGACAAGGTACGCATCATTCAACTCCTGGGCATGGCGGTCCTTAGCTTCCTTCAAAGTTTCAACAGTGGCAGCTTCACGACTTTTCGCATCAGCTGCTTTAGCCTGAGCTTCCGCAAGCTGGACATGGAGTTTCCTAATCATGATCTCAGCTTCTTCTGCTCGATGGATAAACTTCCTCAGCTCTGAGGCTTGTTTATCATATTGCTCATCCAAGGCAAGCAGCTATCTGGTCATGAATACGGCAACTGGGTCATCCTCAAGTGAATAATGTCCATGCAAGAGCTCCATGCGGGTCCTCCAAACTGGACGATCTTTATCTCGGGGTGGAAAGAACCTCATGGGTGTAAGAGTAATAGGCTTCTCGTACATCTGACACAAGTACCTCAAGGCTTTGCGGGAAACCACTTGGTATGTATCTGCATACCGAAATCCGGTCGCAGTCATACTCAAAGGTCCCTCAACATCGGGGTAGTCCTCACTTTTCCCGATATAAACGGTGACTTCGCACCGTTCAGTTTCGTGCTCTTCATATTCTCTGCCTTTATATTCTGGGCGATCCTTGATTCCAAGTCTTTGCGTGGTGACATACAAGAGCTTGGGAAAGCCTTTGACATTCAGGCAGTAGCTGCTAGTCCAAACTCCTTCATTTGCCATCTGAGAGAGAATAGGTAAGAGTAAATATTTTTGAAATAGAGGGAAGAGAGTAAGAACTTTTGTAAAATACTTTTATATGTAAAATACTGGTCTAGAAAGTCTAAGGTCGCGTCTTACGGCCAACTACGGCTCCGATACCACCTGAAGCGTCCCCGTTGAACAGGAACTCAAATGTGATACAATTACTAGTCCTAGGAGGCTAGTAACATATTTATTATAACAGATAAGTCTCAGTCCAGTAGTCTTGCCAAACGAGGGCAATGAAGACAAATGATAATAATAATACACCAGAACATAGCCCAGGTCCAAAGGACCCAGAAATTAAACTCCCACGTATCCATCTGACGCATCCCAATGCCACAGGCTTAGTTGGGTGCAGACACGATCTTACTCGTACACAGCTTTCGGATCAAACTCCGGATCTTCCTCTGTTCAACAAAGCAAGGGTGAGTACAAAGTACTCAGCAAATCTAACCTTACCCTACGGAATGGGATAACAATATATGCATATGGATATATATCAAGGGTAAAACTTGGGGTTATTTGCATAAAGCTATCTTTTGACACATGCAGGGTTTATTTTATAAATACCTTTGGAAAAGACATATTTTTCCATATACAACAGTATTTATGAAAAAGAGGTTGTTCTCAATTTTAAGTGCTGCTGAACCCTCAGTTCCCATAACACATGGCAGATAACCAATTTCTAAAATCACACTCACTCACATGTTCTCACTCATCCCAACCCAACCAGTTGGTGAAACCAAACCATAACCCGTCCATATACCGTGGATACGTCTATCCGGATAAATTTTACACTCTGCAGAGGTTGTACTAGTCATAAGTAGGGTACCGTAACTTAACACCATAGTGCAAGCACAGATCCATCAAAGCCATTACCCTCCTAGCTAATATGGCACTCACACGGGCACACTAAGGCAACAACATCATTATAAATTACAGCGCTTATATATATATCTCATACAAATCCTCAGTAACCAACAACCCTTAGTGCCCCGTTGCACACCTACCTCCAGGTGATTGGCATATTAACTAGAGGGATTTAGACTAAGCCCTGCCGCATACAGGGTCGAGTGGTTGCACGAAAATTGAGTTAGGTGAGATGAATCATCAACGCAGTGGGTAAACACCATCTATACTGGTTCATTAACCCTTTCATATTACCCATAATTTATTCTTATGACTCACACCATTTTCCTTTTAAAATCAATGTATTTGATAAAATCATAGTGATGGGTATCCAGGATGAGTATCAAATCCTAAGCATACTAAATAATAATATAATATATTATTTGCTCCTATGTTTAAACAAGGTAATTATCAGGTAATATCAATTTCAAGGATGGCTATTCAATCAGGTCATAACTAAGTAACGAAAATACTCGTACGTATATTGTACATGCAATTTAAAACGGCTTCTACGGGTTGTGTTTAAAAATAGGATCAACATGCATCAAAGGGGAATTGGTTGGACTTGCCTCCATCGGCGTCCTGATCTGCAAACTCCTGCAGGTCGTTCGGGTCCTCGGTGCCGAACTCGCGGTACTCACCTCCGACGTCCTCGTTCTCCAGCTCATTCACTCCGTCAGCTAAAGTACGCGATAAGCAAATAAATACAAATAAATAATCACATATATACAAATGAGCTCAAAAAATTATGAGATTTTTATGGAAGATAGAATGTGATTTTGGATGAATTTAGGAAAAAGAATCAATGGAATCGGAGTTGTTATGTGACGGTGACAGATGCACGAAATTTAATCACGCAGAAAATAAATAAGCGTGATTAGAGAATGGGTGTTCACGTGATGTTTTTGGCTGGCAGTGCGTGGTGCTCTTGCGTGTTTTGCTCTGGACCCACACGTCATACACACATGCATGGCAAGGGAGAGAGAAGCTAGCTAGCAAGGCCACGAGTGCTCTTCTTCTTGCTCCTGCATGGAAGCCATGGCCGAGAGCTCGTGGAACTTCTGGACATCACAGGATGGAAGGGGAGAAGCAAAAAGAGGGCAACAGAGAGAGTTGGAAGAGCGAGAGTGCGCTCAAGAGGTGCTCACCATGTCCTACGATGACAGGTGAGTCCGGCTTGTATGCACGGCCGTGTATACGGTAGACGTACGGCAAAGCGAGAGCAAGCGAGTGAGTGAGCTGAGCGAGCTGCTGGGTGGTGCAGGAGAAGAGCACCTTGTCATACCTTTTTATAGGCTAGGGAAGCAGGGTGGTGCCATTGGCTTGCATGCTCGATTAATGGCAGCTCTCTATGCATGTTTTGCTTGCGAGTGCCACTTGCAGAGCGAAGGACGATGGACGGTGTGTCTCGTAGCTGAGGACAGTGGATGGTCGGCACGCAGCCTTGCTCATTTTGTATGCATGCATGAGCTATATGCATGTGTGCGTGTGCGTGTGTGTGCATGTGTTAGGGCTTTGCGTGCCTGTGTGTTGATACTTGCATGCATGCAGTTGGACGGTGCGGCGTCTAGCACATGTAGGCGGTGCCTAACTTTACATGGTCACCGGTTACGAGGTGTTGCTGTGTGCATGCAAGCAGGGTGAAATTGTCTCACGCATGCTTGCTGCTTGCTCGTCTTGCATGCATACAAGAGTGACTTACACGATGCACTACTGGTATATTTATCCATGTTTGTGTAGGGTGCAAACTGCTTCCTATTCGAGCGTGGTAAAGAAAAATGTGGAGATTTTTGTCATGGTGCTGTCCGTGCTGGTGCTATGCATAGAAGAGGGGAAGGTAGTGCGAAGTGGGTCCCATGGCACAACGGGCGAGGCGAGGTGGTGGGGTCCACGTGTCACGGTGTTGCGCAAGGCTGCAGCCGGCGAGAGGGGTCCGGGCGCGGGCGTGCCGCCGCGGCGATGGCGGTGGGGTCGGCGCACGCGCCGTTGTCGGGCATCGGGCGAGGGCGAGCAAAGAGAGAGAGAGGTGGGGGACGGGCGGGCGATGCAGGGGCATCGGTGCGTGGAATATAATTGGAGTGAGAGAAGCAGAAGAGATATGAGGTGGATGAAAGTTTGAATGAGATGATTGAGCTCAAATGATTTATAGTTTTTGAAATATATTTTGAAATAGATTTTAATACGAGTGATTTCGATTTATGGATTTTTTGGGATGTTACAGGCGGCGAGCTCACCATGGAGATCATCCATCTTGCAGAGAGTTTCGGCGTCGAAGTTCTGCAGAAGCTCCTCGATCTCTGAAAGCTTGGCCATGGCAGCGGCGTGGGATTGAACCGGTCGTCCGATACCAGGTGGAAGGAGTATAACGCGGGGGGCACGTGGCAGGGCGAGGGCATGGCGGCGGGCGGCTGGCGACGTGCGGGTAGAGGGTGGCAGCGTGGGAGAGAGGAGAGGAGAGAAGATAGGGTTTGACCCCTTTCTTTGTTGATTACTCCCAATTGATTACACCCCGTATTTATAGTCGGGCTACCTTCTTTCCTAAGCTAAATAGAAAATCCTTATATTACAAACTTCTTTTTACAATTCGATCCTTTCTTTTATTCAACCAACTATTTTCAATCTTGAGGGGCTCAATTTAGGAAACCTGACGGAAGGATAAAGCGGCGGCGGCTCGGACGTTGCACCTCTTGCCTGTGCGCGCCGCGCGCCTAGGGTGCCGTTGGCCCGCGTGCTGCGGCCGTGGTGCTCCTCTTACGGGCCTGGGTTGCTCCCCATTTTGTCTGGATTAGCCCAAATTCTTCTACGATCCTTTGGGCCGTTGTTTGACTTGTTACACACAATATTTTAATATTAATTACTACCAACACCCAAAAAAATGCAATTCCAAACTAAAGGTCTGACAAAGTTTATATAAAATATTATAAACATTTATGACTTAAACTAGAGGTCTGATACTCATACCATATCATAAATGTTAATATTTTTTATAGATTTGATTAAAAAAAATCTAATTTGTAAAAAAACTAAAAAAATATATTCTCTTTGGAGGGAAAGAGTAGTTCAACAAATTGAAACAACTCAGGCATATGTATGACTTGTCAAAAGATGTGAAAGTTATCTGTGGTCCTATAGATCACCTCTTTAATTATTTTCCTTTTTTTTCCTCCATATTAAAGAAGTGGTCCTACTTCTTAGTTTTTTAAAAAAAAATATGTTCCAACTTTAATTATGCAGTGCAACTAATTCATCCATGGTGTCGGCAGTTTTTGGTTATTGCCACTTGCCTTCTCTAGTAGGAGTATTCTACAAGTCATGACTGGCTAACTTGTAAGCAATGTACGAATTTGTATATATACACCTATATATATTATTCACCGAACTTATCTTCCCAACTAAATCAGATTCAGTATGAAAAGCTATTTTTCAACGTTCATGAGCAATCTCTCCCACTACTACCGAATCTATACCACACAGAAAATGTGTCTTTTTTTGCGAAACAGACACATACTGGGACCAAGCCAACAACAAACTAATCCAATTTCACACTGTCAATGCCGGGTCTGTGTGTTCAAGAGGCCAAACTACATGCCAGCAGTATTTATTAATAACAAACGTTGCCATAGATGGTAACCCACGAATAAACTACTGGGACCAAGCCACCCCGTTCATCAACCATGCAGCTAGCCCCCGCTGCACTAGACCATTGGATGCTCGGTCGCCCCAACAAACTGTCGGTGACCTCAGGGGAGATGAGCCACACTGCCTGACGTCGCCAATTGGGAAATTTGGTGCTCATATGTTGAGCGCCATTTTTCTCCCTTTTTAATTATCTTGATGTGTCATGTTAACCGTAGTCATTGCTATGGGTGCATTGTTCTTTCTCCTATTTTTTTAAACTACGATACACCGCCCCCGTAAGTAGACACACGTTATTTGGCTACAAGTCGAAATAGCTTTATTATTTTTAAAAAATATACGTGGATGGAAAGAAATCATGTGCAGTGCCAAAGAACAAGACAGTAAAGTAGATTATGAGGATTGTGTTCTTCGGGAAAAAAAATAATATATCGAACTTTGAAAAGTTGTTCTGCCATAATTGCATTATGCACACCAAATTGCACCATTGCATTGTCATTTCAACGAGATTAAACAATAATTATTGTTACAATCAACCTGTCCTAGCAGGCAACAACTACCTTTTCTTTACTTATTGTATCGATATGAATTGGTCCCCTCTGTTAGTAAAACAAACAACATTCATGACAACAAAACAAATCTCGCAAACAAGCAACATAATCTGTGATCTTACGAAAGGCATGGGGCCTCTCTATTTTTTGCCCCTAGAATAAACATTTTCGAAGTACTATTAAATTCTAACATGCCTTGACATCTTTGATGTTTTCCACAACCCATCTTATACTTCTATGTTAATAATATTCGTAGATAATAAAAATTAATTTATATTTTTCAGTTTAGGTGGTACAAAAATATAAACTACTATTGAAGTGTTCATATTAGAATGGTTGTAAAGTAAACTATAAGTATTTTATTCTCCAAGAAAAAATATTCCCAAGTTTGAAAAGTCATCATTGTTCCTAGTGCATCGATACATCAAGGTGCGCCATTATCAATTTACTACTCTTTCAAGAATAAGTGGCTGTAACTATAATTCATGGCTAGACCGCACGATGTTGGTCATAATAATATATAACTGTCTGTATGACTAGTTTCACATGACTGTCAATAAATACTCGATGAATCTAGAATTTACAATTTATTTCCCCTCCTAGTAGAACCAACCACCACCCTTAAAAAATAGTTACATCTTCTCTCTTTCTAACATAATCCGGGAAGCCGTGATAATACAACAAAGTCATCACATGCCTTGACATCTTTGGTGTTCTCCACAACCCATCTTATACTTCTATGTTAACGATATTCATAGATAATAGAAAATAAATTATTTTTTGTTTTAGGTGGTAGAAGAATACTATTGCATTGTATTTGAATGATCAACTATAAACATTTTATTTTCCAACAAAAATATTCCAAAGTTTTAAAAGTCATCATTGTTCTTAGTGTATTATGTACATCAAGATTCGTCATTAACAATTTATTACTCTTTGCAAGAAATAAGTGACTGTAATCAGACCATGCGAACTTGGTCATAATAATACATAACCTGCTTGTATGATTAGTTTCACGGTTTGTCAATAAATACTTGATAGATCTAGAATCTACGAATTGATTTCTTCTCCTAGTAAAACCAACAATCATACTTAAAAAACACAGTTACATCTTCTTATTTCTGACATAACCCTAGAAATCATGATAGTACAACAAAGCCACCGGAGGAACAAAACCATCAGCATCTTCCTCTCGCTACTCTGCTAGTTTTTCTCCCTGCCCCCACCAGCCATAGCAAAAAAGTGTCACAGCAGATCTGGACATACAAATTTGCAATAGAATAGAGAGCTGTGGGGGCTCCTTGGGGCAAGCTGTGAATGAAGGATAAAAGAACATCGCAAGTGGAGTGATGCCGCCGAGGGGGCCAGACCAGAGGAAGAGACGGCAGGGAGGTGGCAAGGCGCAGGCAGAGAGCAGCCTTTGTTTGGCGGACGCACCGAGGGAGGCGCGTGGGAGCCATGCTTCTTCCCTCTTCGTCTTCCTCCCCCGCTTCCAAAGGTTTTCCATCTCTCTCCCCGCCATAGGACTAGATGCCTGTTGCTGTGTTGTCGGTTCGCCATGTACGCGTCCCTGGATTGCTCTGGTATACTGCAGCCATGCTTTCTTGGAGCGTGCTTCTTTGTTTCCCCTCATGCGTTCTTGGTCTCCGAAATAGTGGATGTGGATGAGATGTTCCTGTATTTGTTAAAGGTCGTGGAATCTTTTAGGATCTTGGCTGTGTTCTTTGCAGTTAAGTTAAGCATCTTCTTTTGATGTGGGGTTATGTGTGTGTGCTATCGGATTTGGTTGCATGTCCCTTGGACACACTGGTTGACTAGTCTTTGTGGACATGGGGAGCTGCTATTGGATGCCTTTAGAACTGAACTTGATGGTGCTTAAACTCGATGGCAGAAACGGCGTCCTTGACATGGACTAGTAGCTTGGAGACTTCCTTCACTTTTAGTATTGGTACTCATGCATCATGTGTGTGCATGTTCCTGGGATCATATCATCGTATATACTGTTGTGGTTCTAGTTATTGCTTTGTGGCAATCTCCTGGATGTGCTTATATGGTGCCATTTGTTTCTTTCGGCACAGCATGCTCTGTGGATTAGAACTGATGCCATTCGTCTCTAATCTCTCCTGGATTTCATCTTTAACAATCTTCCGTTTGCTCTTTTCCACTCACAGTACGTTGTTTTCTTTCCATATGTGTGTACGTTTAGAGGGTTTTCTTGTGTATATGTTCTTACTTCTTAGGAAAGTGAAGTTGTGAACTATAGTAGTCTCTTGAAGTTTTGATCTGCTATCTATTGCCTAAAAGACACATGAGATCAGCCCTGTGCACAGGTGGAGCTAGCAAACTTAATTAGTAATTCAGGTATCAGAATGCATTCTATTATTTAGTTTGTGAGTGTGCATTATAGGAAGACCAACCTTCCAATTATTATGTTTCTTGTTATGCTTTAGAAAATTTTCATGACGGATCCAAGAGTTCTTTTTTGGTTAAATGGAGTATCCCATAGACATAAGGAAGCCCAACTTGCTCATGTTTCTTGAGCGGCAACGCACAATGAACTTGGATCTCGGGGCGCATTGAATAAACATTGTCTATGCATGTTCCTTTCATAATGTTAACAATCATATCTGACTTC
This sequence comes from Bothriochloa decipiens, assembly GCA_023333625.1. Lineage (NCBI taxonomy): Eukaryota > Viridiplantae > Streptophyta > Magnoliopsida > Poales > Poaceae > Bothriochloa > Bothriochloa decipiens. The sequence continues at coordinate 4,507,929 of CM041637.1, forward strand.
TTTTAATAGAGGATGTGAGTTGTGACTAAAAATTAGCACAAATAGTAAGATACTTGTTCCCAGCCTCACCACAGGGAGCACACATTGCTTTCTGCTCTTGCTGAGTAGCGAAACATTCTGCAGAATTGTCTATAGCTATAACATAGTTGAATTCTTTAACCATCAACTTCTATTGTCACATTTTTTTAAGTTTTACGGAAAATATAACGTTATAGTATTTTTCAAGGCAACTCTACCATAGTTTCTACCTGGCCACACTTAAAATTCATATAAAAACATTGTGGGAACTAAAAGAGTTGATAACACACTTTACAGAACGATATATACTTTTTTCCCACTAGGAGTAACCATTTTCTTCCTCTTGCTTTCTAGGGAAAAGCTTTCCAAAATAGGCACAAGTTGTGAGTCGACATAGTAACACCAGACTAGGTTAGGTAGAAATAAAATGAAAATAACAAGAGACCAGTCTAGAACTTTACTCTGTCAGTATAAGAAACACCTAAGGAAGAAGTATTGTATATTCAGAGGATGTTGTTACTTATCCTCAGTTTAAGATCCTTTGCACATTCAATTTTTTTTTAGTAATTTATCACAACAAAACAATGATTTCATTTCTTTTATCAGGTAACTCCTTCGGAAAAACAGTTAATGATCATATGAGATCAACTTTGAGTTTTGATAACAAGCAACCTCCATTTGCAAGTCAAAACATTGACTATGGTCAAACAATAGTAAGACTTATGGTGATATCGAACTTTTTTTTTTCAGTACTGATAAAGTCAACTTCCTAGTTTATTTTTTTAAGAGTTCATTTCTTTACATAGGGTTTTTGGATCTGATTTTCTGCCTATACACAGGCTTGTATTTCATACCCATACAATCATTCTGGCTCAGGAGGTGTTTTGGCAGCCTGTGAGTCAGGCACCACCGCTGCCACTGTGGTATGCCCTTATACTAAATCGTTATACTAAAATCTATCAAGGCCCTTTTGAGCTTCATTGCTGATGTCTCATGCATTTGAAATTTTACATAATAATAATAATGTTATTCAGGAAATCTCCTAGTTTTCAGCTGTTCATTCTGAAGTATTCTGTTATTTATCTGAATGACCCATCATCCTACCATGATTTAATATAGAATATTAAAGTAGACTAGTAGCCTTGTACTTTATCTGTTTTCCATTTCAAGCAGTTATTTTTTGGACGGATCTGCATTAGCATGCATAAGCTATCAATTCAACATATTTCTTCTTGTAGCGTATTTAATTGCCTTTTTATTTGAGAACATTGTGCCATACTGACAGGTATGATCATAACCATAAAGGAAAAATATGTGGCTACTAGTTATAAGATGGCTTCAGCTGCTTGTATTCCCCCATTATGAACAATATAGAAAGCTAGGCTCATAGAAATCAATTTTTGTCTACTTGTGCAACTTTGACACTGATTATGCAATTTTTTATGCAACACACTGTTCATAAATCATTCTGCTATTTAGAACAGAGAAAAAGGACCAGTCATCAGTACCCTGGCTGGCTATAGATCAACAAAACACTGGCAGGGGGTGGGGTAATAAGTAATAGCTTGTGTCCAAATTGTTGCTTTCAGGCTATGCACCTTTCCTTAACAATGACTCTACAAGCACCAGCGGGCTGGCAACTCCCGGATAGTTGCTGCTATTTGTACTTGTGTAAATTGACTTGTACTATCACCGAATAAAATTGTTCTCTAGGTTTCCATTGCATGCCAATGTTTATTAACATACCTTAAGGCATCCATCCATCATATATACACCTGTGGTTTATCAGAATTTTCATTATAAAAATACTACTTTTGTGGCTTTTGTCTGATCATTTGTTTTTAAAGCAGTTCGGTTCCCAAATTGCTGGTGAGGGTTCTTCAGCACGAATTCCCTTGCCTTTGGAATTAGCAGAAAATGAACCCATATACGTGAATCCCAAACAATATCATGGGATACTTCGCAGAAGACAGTTACGTGCCAAGTTAGAGGCTCAGAACAAGCTAGTCAAAGCCCGAAAGGTCTGTATTATTAGTCCCTTATTTACTTTGATCTTGCTGTCTCATCTATCAACATGCAAACTTATACTTGGCCTAATGCTGGAAAAAATCTCCATGGCAGCCTTACCTTCATGAGTCTAGGCATCTTCATGCAATGAAGAGGGCACGAGGTTCTGGTGGACGATTCCTCAATACTAAGCAGCTCCAGCAGCAACTGCAGTCTCACACTGCCCCCACCAGGTCCAACACAAATGGCACAAGCTCCTCAGGTTCAACTCATCTACAGCTTGGTGGTAGCACAGCTGGAGATCGATCTATGTTGGCAACCAAAACAATGGCCTCACAAGACAGTATCAAGAAGGCTGTTTCTTCAGCTCTTGCCTTCACTGTGACTCCAACGCTGCTAAGAGATGACGCCTTCTTGCAGCACCCAAGCCACCATTTCAGTTTTTCTGGCCATTTCGGGCAGGCAAGCGTGCAAACTGGGATGCATAATGGAAGTCAGCATAGGGTTCCAGTTATGAGATGACGGTTTTCGAACCATTGCTGGTGATCCAGAGTCCTAGTGTTCGGTGTTGGTCTCAGTCTCTCGGGCAAATCATCCTTGGCTTAGTTTATGGCTTGGTACCAAATGTTTTTCGTATTGTTGTGGCCATAGAGCCCATAAACCTGGGTTTGATGGTTGACACTCCTACCCAAAATATTGTTGCTGTGGTGTGTGTTAGAATAAACCTTAGCTTTTGGGTTATAGTAGTACCTTACGCTGTACAATTTGCCTTTATACTGTACTGCCAATTATTGTGGAGTGGTCAGTTGTCCAGTTTGTGGCCTCAACAAGTCTACCTGTTTGTCGCAACATCTGCTTAGAAAAATCATAGTGCAGCCTGTTACTACTGCATCCACAGTGGTCGGGCCTAGCTATGATCTTACTAATTTTTAGCAGTACAAACCAGAATGCAGTAACTTCACACCATATGGATATAATCTTCAAGGTTTGCTTGTATGAACATCACAAATAAAACCTGAAATAATCCTAGATTGATTGCACTTTACAAAATACGATAACATGCACTGAGAATTTTCAACCTTCTATTCTGAACAAAAACTATAGACTTTGGACATAATCCTATCAGTACCCTGTGCTAGCACTCTAGTATATTTGACAACAAACTATTGATCATCTTTACATAAAAACACAAACTTGTACATTGGCCAAGAGCAGAGTAGTTGTAGCAAAAACAGAGAAACACCATGACCCCAGTCCGACAAGCTTATAAACTAATAAAGTGTGAAGCCCACCTTGACATGATTAGAATAGAGGATTAAAGTTCAAGAATAATCGACACGAACTAGTGGCTTAGGTGGTCGACGTTGTGGGTCCATCGTGATGTCGATCCTATGCCAAAACCATCTTAAAACAAACCGCAGTAACCTTACACATAATGCACATGCCACAAAGCTGCAATAATCCTAACGTCTAATATATGATATTTATGAATACATAGTTTATCACAATAGCAGCATTTGTACCATACATATACCAATTTGTCAAGGTATTGTAACTATCTGAGCAGTTCACAAGTTGTTCGACTAATCGCATCCACTTGTCTACTTGTTATATGATGAATAGAAGTTATTCTTTTTTTAATCACAGAACATCATTTTTTGTGTATGTGTGTGTTGGGGTGGGTTTTGGGGGGGGTGGGGTTGCGGGGTCTGGAGCAGGAGTACTACCTATCAAGTATCAAACCATCACGTGCAAACCATGTGTTTGGGCCATGGATACACATGTTTTTTTTTTCTTATCTAGCTTAATCTGTCATGTAAAATTCAAGACCCTTTGTATTTGTGGATGGAGGGAGTAGCCGAAATCAGGATGTAATTTACTCCTTTTTGAATCATAGGACATCAAGTTTTTTGGGGGAGAAAGAGGGAGTACTACCTGTCAAAACATGTGTATGGGCCGTGATACATGTGTTTTCTTATACCTTAATCTGTCATGTAAATCTCAAGACCCCCTTGTATTTGTGGATGGAGTAGCAAAAATCAGGATGTAATAAATTTATCATAGTTTTTATCAGCAGTAACTAAAAGTATCTATACGTACTGCTTGATACCGAAAGAAAGAAGTATCAATACTACGCTATAAGTATACCGACAAGATCCACAATTTGATGGAACGTTTCAAGTTTTGCGGGAACCCACACTAACTCCAAGCCGATTATATAGATAAAATTAATTAGTAAACAAAACAATGATGTAATATCTTGAATTTTCCACTATAAAACTACTCCAACCTCAACCGACCAGAATCATATAGGCATCGAAAACAGCAAAACCATCAAACAACTCCCTAACCAGACTTAACACACCAGCAGGCGGCGGCCATGAGAACCAACCATGGAGCTCTGCTCCTCGTCCTTGCCATGATGATGGCGATGCTGTCAACAGGTAACGATCCATAAGCAGCAGCACCGTTGGTTTTCCACCAGACGACCATAGAGTCAGTTCATAGCAATAATACCCTAGTGATCTAATCTCCATTTCTCCCTGCAGGGATCTGCACAGGCACAGCACAAGTGCCAGCGCCAGCGCCGACGGCGAGCTCGTGGGAGTACCCACACGTCTATAAGTGCTTGAAGCACTTGTCTAACAGCGGCTGCGAGAAAAAGGCGTGCGACGCCAACTGCTTCACCAAGCTCAAGGGCAGTGGAGTGTGCACCCATTCGACCGACCGAGTCGCGTGCTGGTGCTACTACCCCTGCAAGCCGAAGCCGCCGACCGCATGGTGACAGACTGACAGCAAGCATGGCCATACAGGCAGCGGGCCGCCGAGATGACGAGTTCAGATTTGCTTGGCATTGTCCTGTGTGTGGCATGCTTTGTATTCTGTCATTTTGTGCCTTGTAGCGTCAGTACTGTTTCTAATAATTATGCTCGAGAATAATTTAGATGCACGAGTTCGTCATCATGCCTTGTGTTTTGAGAATATTTTGGGTTACGTTTCAGCAAGGCCAACACAACGGATACGTTCTCTAATTCTGACATGGACAACTCTGAACATGAGACTTCGCTGATGCCTACTACGTTGCGGTGATCAGTTCACTGGCTCGGAGTTACTAGAATGGAACCGGCGGGTTTTTTTTTCTCTGAAACGAAGGAATCAGCGGCTTTTTTTTTTTCTTAAAACAAAGGCAAAGGGGAACCGGCAGCAAGACCCAAGTTCAATCCTCCTCGTACACAGACTAGTTCACCTACGAGAAAACAACAACAACCACTACTAGTACATTTTAGCAAACATGCTTCTGATACTCAGTTCTTCATGGGGACTTTCCATCCCTGGGTTTGTCTCTCCTTGCTTCCAATTTTCCAAATTAGGCCTAATAGGAGCAGCCGATTAAGTCGGTCACAATGTGCTGCATAACTCAAGCTCGTCGTGTATGTTTTATTCATTGTTTTTATCGCACTTAATTGGCTGTTTAATACGAATAAACCGCTAAGCTATAGGTGATAAACTATTTAGATTAGGTGAAGAACACTCGTCTAGTGTGTGGTGTTATTCAGTGGTCTAATTCATGCATTTCTTGTGTCAAGGCACACTTCTCTTGCCTCACAATGTGACAGTAACTACAGTAGTTAGTGTTACTCGTGCTTCTTTTTTTTATATTTGTACAAGAAATAAGGATGTAGTAATTGCAATTCTCACATGTAGATTGTGTTGGGTAAATACATCATTGATTTCTTTGACAGCATTTAGAGGTATATCTATACAGTTTGCAAAAAAAGGGAAGTATTTATACTATTTGTATATTGCTGGAACGTTTTAAGTTCTACTAAGGTAATCTAATTCAAGTTTCTAATTATGAAATAAAACAACTAATAAATAAAGAAGTAAGTCCTAAAACTTCGGTTCTCCACTATAAAACTAGCGCACCTCACCCCAGAATGCATTGGCATTCAGTAAATCTACAAAACCATCAAATTAAACCCTCAAGCTAGGACCGATTGATACCCACCGCCGGCTGGCAATGAGAACGAGCCATGGAGCACTACTCGCCGTTGCCATGGTGGTGATGGCGATGCTGTCAACAGGTAACTATCGCCGTAAGCAGGACCACTGGTTTTCCATACCATACACGAACACGACCAAAGGCCAGAGCATCCGTCCATGCATACTCCGTATCAATACTGTGATAGATATAGATATATTCATTTCTCCCTGCAGGGATCTGCACCGAGCCACCGAGTTCCCGCCGGAGCACGCGTGCTCGAAGATCCTCTACTCCAGCGGCTGCGACGACAGGTGCCCAGGCGAATGCTTCAGGCAGCTTAAGGGCGACGGGCTATGCATCGACAACGCGTGCCAGTGCTCATACGTCTGCAGGCCGCCGCCTAGTGACATCTGATCGATCGATCTGATAGGCCATGTGCAGCAGGCAGTGGTTGTGACAAATATCCTAGTATCCTCCTGTACTAAGACAAAGGCTGCTTGTTTTACCGGTGACAAATCTGCGTGGCATGTATGCGCAATGTATTCTGTGCTCCATAAATAAAGGGATTGTTCCTAATTACCACCTGATATATATATATATGGATGCATGAGTTTAATCTTTGGAAGCTGTGTGCTGTGAACCATTGGATCATAGACACATTAAATATTTTCTTAATACGAGCTTTTACCAAATAATCATACAACTAGGTGGTGCGCCACACTTCTCCGAACAATTATAGTACAACCAACATAATTAAGTCGTGCTTTTTTTTTTTGTGTGTGGCAAAACCAACAGAACTCCTATTTACACATACAACACTCTGTTGTGCACAACTCAGTGGCAACAACTTCACAACTAACATATGACAAGATGTTTGCTTTTAAGGAAGTGACTTGGTTGGATGAGAGATGTGGCAATGCACACAACCACCTAGGTTTAATCCTGTCTGGGACTGAATTTGAGTGCCTTATTCTCTCCTTAATGAAAAACAATCTTGTTCCTCCTAGGTTGATCTCATCTTTTTTTTTAACATATGACCATGCATATTTAGATTGAGCTAGGATAGCTACACTCCTAAGGTCATTCCATGACTAAGGCTGATGCTATACGTTGCGGTGAGAGATTCATTATGGCCTAAAGAGAAGTTGATTTCCTTTTCTGGAAGCGGAAAGAGAAACTGGTGATGGTACTGATACTTCTATGTTGTTAGGCTAGTGCAGTGCCACATAACTAAAGCTCCTTTGTTAGATGATGATCACTTAATCCATTTAACCGCTATTTTGTGTCTAGTCGTGTATGTTTTCTCCAAAAAAAAAAATCTCCCATTTCATCGATCATTTGGCCTGAATAAATGGTTGAACTATAGGTGACCGACCATTTAGGTTAGGTGACCACATGCCTAGTGTGGTGTTCAATGGTCTAATTCATGCTTTTCTTGTGTCAATGAATACTTACTTGCCTCACATTGTGACTATTACTACGGCGGTTAGAGCTACTTCCGCTTCCTTAAATTTTAGTAGGAGAAATGGGAATGCAATTATTGTAATCTGTTGGCTTAGAGCTTTCTTTGGAAGCCATTAAAAGAATCTAGATTTATATACTACTTTGGAAAGAAATAAAGAAGTACCTATACTATTTCTGCTAGGCTGCTAGTGTGGCGTTCAGTGGTCCACTTCATGCATTTCTTGTGTGAATGAATACTTCACCTGCCTCACATTGTGACTATTACTAAATTGGTTAGAGCTACTTCCACTTTCTCAAATTTTAGTAGGAGAAATAGGAATGCAAGTACTGTAATCTGTTGGCTTAATACATCATAGCTTCCTTTGGCAGCCATTAAAAGTATATAGCTATATATAATGCTTTGTAAAGAAAAATAAAGAAGTATCTATATTATTTGTATTTTGTTAGGGCAAGAACCATGAATTTGTGGAATGTTTTTAAGTTTTACAGTAATCTGCCAATCAGTTACTCTAAGTTGGATTATCTAATTCAATAAAACGACCGAAGAAAATATAAGCTAAACGCTTTCTTTTTCCAATATAAAACTACCCCCACGCCACCCCCATCAGAATGCATATTCAGCAACTATCTCCAACAAATCAATTGAATTAAACAACTCCACATCTAGGCTCCAGCTAGGCTTGATACTACACCTTCTGACAATGAGAACCAGCCATGGAGCACTGCTCCTTGTTGTTGCCATGTTAATGGCCAATGCTCTCAACAGGTAAGTACTATATGTCCTTATAAGATGGACCAACGATTTTTCATATCACACATGAACACCACCAGAGGCCAGAGCGTCCGTCCATGCTTCCATATGTAGTAAATTGTGTGTGATAGGTATATCCATTTCTCCATGCAGGGATCTGCACTGCGCCAGGGCCTGGCATTGCGCCAGGGCCAGGCATGAAGTTCCCGCCGGAGGATATATGCTCCAAGGTCCTCTACTCAAGCGGCTGCAATGACAAGACCTTGGAGACGTGCCAAGACAAATGCTTCAGCCAGATAAAAGGGGGTCACGGATGGTGCATCCACGGGGCGTGCAAGTGTTCCTACTTATGCAGGCCGCCGCTCGGTGACGGTGACATCTGAATCTGATATAGGCCATGCATATACTCTACATAATAAGCGGCCCGCTAGGAAGATGACGATGAGATTTGTATGACAGGAGTATATTTCAGTGGTTTGTTTTTGTAACGAATAATCAGGTAGAATAGCTGTCAATTATATATTAATAAAGAAAAAGATACGGACTAGACAAACTATGTCCCTGAAAGATTTTACGATGGAAAACAATAGCTGCCATACGGAGCAACCGCATGAAGCATGACCAATATTCATTGTTATCCCCCTCTGCCAAAGCATAAGCAATGGGTACTATTTGTTTCTCTAGGTCAACAGCTGCAGCCGTTATCAAGGTTCCCCCGTACTTTCATGTAAGGAAAGTGCCATCAACAAGAATAACTGGCCGACAATATTGGAATGCATGTTGGGTCTGCATGAAAAACCAGAACACACGGAACAAGACATGTCGCTAAAAGCTCTACAGATACAGCCCTCATGTGTCTATAAACCATTTCATGTCAGGGTTGCAGTGCCTAATTGCACATAATATTCGAGGAAGCATGTTGTATGCTTCCTCCCAACTACCCCAACGGATGGCAAGGGCATTTTGCTTAGTATGCCAAGCCTTTCCATATGTGACTTCATACTTCGTCAAATCGAATATTGATTGCCGTAACAAAGACACCGAAACGTTGTTGTCTTTCTCAACGAGACCCAACATACGGCGTGCGAGGTAGCACGCAGTGAGCTGTGGAAACACATCGTTCGCCTCATTGTTCCTTCATGTGTGGGGTTGAACTACTTTGGTTACTCTCCACTTGCCATCACTTTTTTTCTTCCTTGCATGCTACCTCCAATCGCAAGTAAAGGTGACGCATGCAACTTGGTACCTCTCCTTCTTGTCCGAATGAGTGACGCGGTAGGGTCTATGGTGGTACACAACATAGTCCTGAAGGAATAGCTTCATCTCTGCCATTGTACTAAATATTGTACCCTTCCTAAGGATACCACTATCTTGATGGTTATACAATGAGTAAGAACATATCTGCAGCCTGGTGTCACAAACTGCTAAATATGTCATGCTGAAATCTATGTAGTTAGGAATGTCACTCATCGATAGGTTCCTCCCCTTCATCTACATAAGCTCTGTCACTATGTAAGGTGGCAGTGGAACGTACTGTTGTGCCTCGCTAATCCTCCCCCGAGTCATAAGGGGTATCTTCCTCGGGCAAATCATGTAATAGCCTGTCCTGAATCGACATGGCATGAAGTACCTCAGCTGGAACTGGTACTATCATCGGACTCACCAGTGCCGTCGTTGCATCTGTAACTCCATTCTCATCATCTGAGTCATCTGAATCACTGTTAACTGCATCAGCCATCTTGTCCTCCCTCTCCTCCTCCTTCTCTTCCCGTGCAAACTCCCTCACATCAAAGTCATTGCTAATACGACCAATTGGAGTTGAATGAAAGTGCTCCTGCGTCAAATGACCATCCAAATCAATATCACCTTGAGTTCCTTCGCCTTGTACCCCAACTTCTTCTTCATTGTATCCAACACCATCATTGTACAGCAAGTCCTCATCATCCTCCATCCTATATCCATTCTCCACCACAACCTTAGGCATGGTCATATTTGATCCTTGGAGCACTCTGTTGTAGCGCGACCAATCAGTAGGGTTGCACAAGGGCACCATGACATAGTGTGCCCTGGTCTTCCGTTGAGTGTGAAATCACCGCCAAACTTGGCTTCCAAACGAACCCAAAGGTCGTCGAAACTAGGAGGTTCATCAAACCATTCCACTTCTTCATCCATGTCCTCAAACATAACATCTTCTTTCCTAACAATTCCTCCATAAAATACTCGGACACAACACTCCATCTACAAAGGCATTTCAGCAAAAATCCATCAAATTGTCAAACCTAATGTCCCTACTAATATTAATATGTATTCTAACTACAATCACTAACTAGCTACACTAACTACATAGGTCAAACTAATTTGCAACTATTAGTCATCAACTAAATTTAAACTAATTTACTAACTAAAATATACATAGGTCGTCAACTAATTTCCAACTATAACTTACCTTGACGATTTAGCCGCCGGCAGCACTAGCCACCAGCGGCAGGAAGCTGTCCGGCCCAAGAGGGCCCGCGGCTATGTTCCCCGCTCCCTCCAACGGCCAGCGAAGGGGAAGTGGAGGTCCTGGAGGGAGCAGCGGCGAGGGGGTGGAGGGGCGGTAGGAGAGGAGGCGATGGTGGAGCGGGCAGCGCCGAGGGGGAGGTGGAGGAGGCACAGGGGCGGTGGGCGCTGCTGGAGGAGGAGTGGGCGGACGCGGTCGTGAAGGAGGCGGGTAGGGTCGAATGGTGGCGTGGAGGAACCTGGCGGCGGCGGTGGCGCACAGGATAGGCGGCGGCGGCGGCGACACATGGGACGGGCCGCGGCGGCGGCGAGGCACGGGACGGGCGGCGACAGAAGCAGTTCAGATTGAGAACAAATGAGAAAGGGAAGGGAAGGAATAGAGAAGGAAGATGGGTCGGGCTGGGCCACCCTTTGGCACCATGATCCACGGCACAATCTATGGCGCCACAGGAGGCCAAGGCACGTGCCTCGGGCGCCACGTCATCGCCCTGCGGCACCATCATGCATGGCGTCGCGGTGTTGAAATGCGGCGTCATAATTGACAGCGCTGCCAAAATAGTTAGTATTAAAAAAAATTTCACATTCGTTTCTTAAAATACTTTAAAAAAATAGTTAAAAAATAAAAAAAATCCACACCTCTGCCCCGTCGCCGTCGGCGGCTGGCGGGCAGAGGAACAGATGATGTCTGATGTTAAGAATCTATTGATCGCGTAACCAATCTCTCTTAGGCCGATGTACAAGCAGCGACTGGAGTGCATGAATGTCCGGTTCGATCTTAACTTTCAGTTCTTGTAGACGAGACGCCGTGTCGCTCTTGGCCTTCTTGGCCGGACTCCGGAGCGACTTGATGAAATACAGGAGGCAGCTCTTGACCTCCGACCGACGCGAACAAATGGAAATTCGTGACCGTTCAGATTGCGAGCGACAAAAACGAACGGCGGTTCCTCTGACGGGCAGTTTTTTATTTTAAATAATATTCTTTAACGATTCATTGCAAATGTAGAAGCTGTTAAACAAAAATTGGAGATATGGCACCCTGTCGGCAGTTCAGGGCCGACAGGAGGCCTACCATCCCTGGCTCGAACTCTCGATGGAAGGGAGCGGACGTCAGTTGCGTACGAGAGGCAGCTGATCGACCAGAGCGAGATTAGCAGTGTTTATTGTTGCGTGATTTACTTGATTTGCTAGATTTGACTGCATGCGCGGCGTATGAAAATCAGTAATAAGAAATGCAGTAGATTTCAGTAATTGCTTTCCCTTATCTATATACGTAGAAATATTCCTAACATACTGCGGGTTGATTCTTAGGAATATATGGACGCGGATGAAAACCATTAAGAAAAAGATATTGCCATCTTCGTCTGATTGCTTTCTCTATGACTCCAGCACAGCTTCGCAATATATAACACCCATGAGTCTGCAGCAGCAGCCATCACCGATTCAGCATCAGCAACACATACACACTCCATCAACAACTTGCGACACCTCTGCAACAAACCTCCAGCAAGATGATGACTACTCGCCTGTTCCTATTCGCCATCGCCCTCCTGCTAGCATCTTCAGGTACTCCAATCCTTGGTCCGAATGCTGCTCATTTCGACTTCGATTTCGATTTAATGCATAAGGTTTTCAGAGCTGGTAATGATCTACCCTCTTACTGCTCTGTTTGTGTCGAAACTTCTACAGATTTGACGACAAAGGCGTCCGCCAGATGCCCGCATCCCCGTTCGACAATCCTGTACCCAAACTTGAAGTGTGTTCCCGACGACTGTGCAGATCGTTGCAGCAGATTGAACAACGGCAACGGGACCTGCATGAGTCCCATTGGATGTGACTGCGAGTACTGCGTGCCGGCGACCGTCCCAAAACGCCCGCCTTTCTCTACGCGAAAGTCGAAACTGCGCGTAGTAGCTGTGTAATTGAATGTAGCAGAAGCCGATTGGACCCGATCGATTGGCTGGCGTTCGCGAGTTTTCCTACCAAAGCAATGAGCAATGACAGAGATGTAATAATCAATCATGTACCAAGCGGCAGACAGTTTTGAGCAGAGAAAATGAAATTTTGCGTCAGAAAATATACAGTTGTGCAATGGATAATGTTTCAGCGTTTGAGACCCATAAGGCTACGGCGGCTCACACAGAAATCCACGTTGTAGATTGTGCATAACATGGGCTCCTACTGGGCCTTTGCATAGTCTCTCTGCATTTTTCTCCCTAACAAAGCAGAGTCCACGAGCAGCAGAACAGTTTTAGCTTGTTTCACCCTCACAGAACACTATGGAATCAGCTAAAATCCGATCAGCCGAAATTATCTGAATTCACGTGGGTGGAAGGAGACAGAATGAGGTGAGAGGATGAAAAAGATAAGGATGGCCTAATATGAGAAAGAAAAATGAGAGAATGTCCTTAATGCACCCGTTTTTCGTTTCAAAAAAAAAAAGTACCTGTTTTTTTTAACCTTCAGCCTTTTGCCATCATTTGATGACCATCCAGCACTCAAGAGGTGCTTTTTATAACTCTAACGGAGACAGACAACTAAATTTCATCGTGGTTTAGATTGATGGGGTCAAGCTGTCAAACATACCATTTAGTTAAGGGTGTTGATCAATGATCGTCTAATATCAGGCTATCATGGTGACCTGCTGCTTGATCAGTTAACCCAATTGTCACAAGGGAGATGACCAAGGGGTTACCCTGCTCCTAAAATAGCTACTACAATTTTTTGTGCTCAAGAGCTACTACAACATATCGGTTCAATTTAGTCACAAAAGAAAAACATATTGGTTCAATTTTTAGCAGGATTCGAATGAATCGATGCGCAAGTCACTAAAAAATAGTTACTAATGATTGCTGCCGCTTATCCAAAGCAACGCCAGTACAGCTTCTTCTATAAAACCCATGGATTTGCAATAGCTCACCATCATAAGCTAGACCGCAATATACCGCCCATTCACTATCAACAGCACAACAGGAGTATCAAGCATTCCTCTGAACTTTCGACGTTCCTACAAGATACCAGGATGAGGACTAGCCACCTGTTGCTGGTTGCCATTGCCCTCCTGGTAGTATCTTCAGGTACTTTCGATGGTCATTCAGACGTACTGTCTGTACATTTCAAACTAATCATCTGTACTTTTGCAACGCTTAAGAGCCTGTAATAGTCCCCTTACCATGTCATTTCTGATTGAGATCTACCACAGATATGATGACGGCCAAGGTTTCAGCTCGGTGCCCGGATCCGGAGACGATAACCCTGAATCCGGGCAAGCCGTGTGATCGCTAGCAATGCAAGACGGGGTGCGCCAAGTACCATGACGGCATCGGCGTCTGCTTGAATCCCAAAGGATGTCACTGCGAGTACTGCCTGGATCGTGCCTACACCCTCGCGGCGTCGCCTTCACCTGCGTAAAGCAGATGATGCCGCCAAGCTAGCAACGCAAGACCCAACGTATCCAGCAGCTATTCATTTCCCTGTCAAAATAATGGTAGCTATAGCTAGTAGTATGCAGCGTAAACGGATTTAGGGTGTGAAGAACATGCTAGCGAAAATACAGTGTGTTTATTTTCCGAACAACTTGTAGCTGTGCGAGATGCAGAAAGCATGAAAGGTGTCCACTCTTGGTCTGGCTCCGGCAATGGACAGCATATGGGCTTCGAGTCTAGGCACTTGGGCCTGTATTGGGTCCACGCTACATGTTCCTTGTCAATTGCGGGCCCTAATTCCAGACGCCGTGGCCAGCGAGGAGGCCTCCAAGATACCTCCTGGAATACGAATACTTTGCTGCTAGCGCAGGAGAACAAGTGGGCTCCTAAAGTAGATCATGAACACCGACTAGCGTCACGAAACCATGTCTTTTAAACGCCATGTCTCCAAGTTATTAGCTAGGAGTACTGGTTAGTAGTAACACACATGTGAAAAGCTTGCGTATATTGCATAGTATTATGCTAGGTAGCCCTTCAAGTTTGAAGCTCCGATGATTTCGGATACCTCTCAGCCACTTGCATTCTGTAGGTCTAGCTTACGCACTAGGGTGTGGGTGGATGTGTGTACGTGCATATGGTGGTATGTGTCAGTGCGTGAGTTCAGAAGTTGTATCGAAAAAGTTGAGGCTTAAAAATATAAAATATAAATATAGTCAACCTGCTTTTCTGGCGAAACGAAACATCAAAAGAGTCACCTTTTGCCCTCCGGTGACTCGCTCCAAGACCAAGAGATAATGGCAGGAGGATCCGATAGATCTTCCATTGTCGGAAACACAGGCTTTGCCACAAATAAAGAATGCAATGCCTGATTCTGATTGCCTCAACTCGAAAGCCCCCCGCAGCACGTACGGCTGCCAGCTTTGCCGTAACCCTGACGCCTGACGGGTACGGTGACGCGATTCCCCCAACCTGAGATAGCGATGGATCTACCACGACGTTCCCCGGCCGTGGCAGCATCTGCTGCTGTCGTCGGCGCCGTTGCCCACGGTAACAGTAACCTGCAACCTCGCCGCGATTCGATCTTTTCTCTGTTTCAACGCGCGCGCAAGAGCTGTGCCTTTCACGACCGGGTGTTCAACGTGTGACGCCCAAGCAGCCACGCCGAGAGGGACGAAACGAACGCGGCTCCCCGGCCGGTGGTGGTGGACGAGCCCATCGGCTTCGATTCACGTACCTCTCAGACGTTTACGCGACGATGCCGGCCGGCCGGCCGCCCGCGCGCGGTTCGGGTTCGTGAGGACCCGCGGCGCGGGCGCCACCACACATGCGCACCCGGCGTCACGTCGCGCGCGACGGCGACGGATGCCAAGGACAAGGAGCCCGCGAGAAAGACAACTCCTGCAATATTGATGATGGTCAGCCTGATGGAGATCGGACCGCAGTTCCTATAACTTTTTTTTCTTTGCCCCTTCTGAATTTTCCCATCTTTCTTTTTATATACAAGAGGGGGGAGAAGGGGGAAAATAAAAGGCTGGCACGAACGATAGACAGGCACATGCTACTGCTCCTGAAAGATATGCATTCAGGTTTGTATGATCCGAGGCTACCGTCATATCAACGTCTGCTCACAGCGGAAGATTACAATGCATGTGACAAAAATCCAAGCGTCCGGGGTCAGATGAGATCGATCACGCACGCACATGGACCATCCATCCATCCCCATCGAGCACACAGGCACAGGTGCTGTACTGCTGTGTGGTTGGTTGGGCTACACCCATCTCAACAGCAGCAGCTAGCTAGCTTCCCTGTTCGAATACCATCAAGCCCAGCCCAATGCCATCAATCAGTCAAAGCCGATCGAGATGCATTATGCATGGTCTGATAGATGCTAATGCAATGAGGCGTTAGCTATTATTAAGCCTACTGTTAGCTTGTGAAGTACTACTCCTAACTAGCTATATTAGCAACAAGAGAACCTGACCGATCAGACAATGCAAGAGAGGCCCAAAACGTACCTGTCTGTCAGTTGTTGGCTTGTTGCACCCGTGCATTATTGGTCGGCCATGTTCTCCGAAGAGGAAGCTAGCAGCATGCAGCTTGTGTTGCAGCTATGGCGTCGCTCTCATGCAACGAAATATTTGCCAACAACTGGACTGTGCAGGAGCCCGAACTGACGACTCGCGATGGCAAAGTCTTATTGAATTGAAATTAATACGTACGAGTACTACTAGTACAGTACTGGTCGTCCACTTGGCTAGGAGGGGTTTTTATTTTCCTAGAAATAAAGAAAAACAGCCTCGATCTGGGCCGTAACAGGATAAAGTGAGGGGTATATTCGTATACGTGTATTCATAGGGGTGAGTACGTGTGCTTGCGCGTTATGAGCGTATGTGCTAACGGAGATTACATCTATAAATGGAAATTGTACCATCCACATTCGCTGCGCTTAAACCTTGCCCTGTTGCGACCATCAATTGTAGATAACTCAGCTGGTTTTTATGTCTGCTGATCTGTCAATCTGGAGCACGGACAAGTGGAGCATGTGCATTGAAGGAGACTGTCTACTTTGCAAATCGTACTAATTTGTTGGAAGATTAGACAGGTGGTAAGTGGTAACTAGTACAGTACAGTAATAACTACTATGATTATTTATATATTGAACGATGAAGAAACGAACACACTGTTGTCATTTACTCAAATTTAGCATCAGTGGTCCTGGGTACTGGTAGCAACAATGCACGTGGCACACGGTGGCTGATCTGATCCAATCAGCACTCAGTGCAGGTGGGGCCAAAAAAACAAAGAGAGGAAATTGTAGTACTACAGTACGTACACGACATGATTTACGTACGAACGTAAGTTAGGTGCAATTTCAATACGTATGGCACTCCTACGTACACGTAAGAATGTACAACTACGTTTTGGTACTACCAGTACGTCTATTCTCTCCATCTCAAATTATAAGTCATTTTAAAAACCTTAAAAAATTAAAGCATTTCAAGTTTGACTAAATTTATATAATGGGATAATAACATTTAGAATATCAACTAAGTATAATTAGATTATTCACTAATTATATTTTTATAATATAACTATTTGATATCATAAATTTTATAATTTTTTCTATAGTTTTGATCAAATTTAAAATATTTTAAATTTCCAAAAAATTACCATTAGAATGGAGGAAGCACAGAACAAAGGAGCAAAGAACAAGGAGGGCCCATGTACTTGTCCGCTTGGTCCTTTGTGTGTGTGTGTGCGCAGTGCTATGCTTTATACTTCGTCAGGACCACGTTTAAATGATGCTCAGAGCAGAGTGGTTTCTGTGCGTCGTCTCAGGCGGGCAGCCACGTCATGGGCTCAGTCAGTCAGAGGCAGTCTGCCTGCTACTACATGCTGGCTGCTGGAGCTGCGTGGACAGTAGCATGCACGGCTTTGCTACCATTTGTGGATCTCGGACGAGGAATTCAATTGCGCTGCGCCGTGGTACTGCTCAACTAAGCCAAGGACGACGATCGCGCAAATTTCAGATCTGTTGTCGTACGTACCCTGCCGTTCCCATAAATGTTTGCTTCCTGTAGCTTTCCGGATTGGTGTGCCGATCGATCCAAGTACTCCAGTATACTAGTATGTATATACTGCTCCATATGTTCGAAAATCAAAAGGAGCGAATGAAGTTTGCTGCTATTCAGCCATCACCGTACGTGTGAAAGAAACTTTCTCGATTTTAAACTATAGTTCACTTTAAATAATATGTCTAGATATATAATAAAATATATATATTAAAAAAATTAAAATAAACTATAATTTACAACAGATGGAGTATCTCTCTGCCAATTACACCGTACGTGTGTATATGTATGTGTACTTCTGACACACAGCATATGACTGTCCTGTACGTACAGTTGGCAATCCTTGGATTGTTTTTTTGTTTTGAAAGCTACACACCTCTCTCCTCTCGATCAGTCAGCCAGCCGGTTCCCCGTGCAGCCGAACAGGCGAACAGCCCAGCACATAACTTGGCCGCGACGTACTACGAACAGACGATGATGCCGATCTGCACGCTACGACATCCGCGTACTGCGACCTCGCTCGCTCGCTCGCGGCATCAGTTTCATTCCGGCCGCGCGCGAGCCCCTAATAACTCGCGGCGGCCGGCGACGAGGACGTACGCGTCTGCCGAGTCCGTGCGTGTGTCGCGCGCCGGGGCGCTGAGGGACCATGCGTCGTCTCCGTCCTCGCCCGGATATTTTGTCCGTCGGGCGCGGGCGCGGGCGCGGACGCGGACGAAGCAGCTAGCGGGGTCTGCTGGATAAAACGAACGCGGCGAGAGCGCGACCAGACGGACCGATGCCGACATGTCACGTCGGGCACGGGCACGGCAGTGCGTGCAGCGTGCGTATGTGCCGCCGGACCGCGAGGCGCGTCCTAGCTCGTTAGTCGTCGTCGTTGGTTCCGTCCCGTCGCGGCACCGACAGGTCTGACGAGCGATGCACCGCGCGTCCGGCGGACGGATCGGATCCACCGGCCAAGGGGACTTGGGAGCTGGTGCGGTGTTGACATGGGGTGTGCAGGCAGCTGCGGCTGCTCGGCAGATTGGCCGGGATGGGATGTACGAGATGTACGGCCGCAGCGTCAGCGTGTAGGGATGGGATGTAGCAGTACGAACACTAGGGCATGTTTAGATCCCTCTAAAAGTTATAATTTTTTCACTCTCTCTTCATCACATCAATATTTAGCTGTTTGCATGGAGTATTAAATGTAGGTAAAAAATAACTAATTACACAGTTTAGTTAAAAATCACGAGATGAATCTTTTGAGCCTAGTTGATCTACGATCAGACAATATTTATCAAATAAGACGAAAGTGATACTATTTATCAGGTTCATTTTTTTTTCACCATCTAAATAAGGCCTAGGAATGGAGGGGGAATTTGGGCGCGTCATGCATGGGCATCTCTGCCACCGTGCGTGCTACGGCCGGGGATGGGCAGGGCGTTGAGGTCGAGTAAAGTCGGAACAGAGCATGTTCAGCAAGGACGGCCCGTGCACGAGTTTCTGCACAGCCCACAGAGGGTTTAATTTACATGTGTTAACCTTCTCCTTTTTTTTTTGATGAAGAATGGAGCTATGGCAGGGGTTGCCATCCAGAACTTTTTATATGTGATGAAAATGCAAGGATATTCAGTGAATACAAGATGAGTGAATTGAAGGAAGAGAGGCATGGATACACTATTTTTTTTTTACGATCAGTGCAAAGCACGTCTTTCATTAAGCAAAAGGGATAGATAGACTAATTATTGTAGACACAAGAGAGGCAGGGTTTGTAGCTCGGTTTGACCGTGCATTTCAATGTGACCAGATGCTAATTCCAGGTCGTAGCCATGTTTCTCCAGTTTTGTACTTGTCCAATTCATCTAATTATGGGCATGCCTGCCTGCCTCTCCTCTTCCCCCTGACGCCAAGAAATAATTGGGCATGCAATGCAATTATATACATTCCCATCCAAGGGCTGCGGCAAAAACATACCCCTCGTTGAAAGCAACCTTGTACCCCCGCAACTGTATCTTGTATGGCGCTTCCTGGCCAATCAGCACAGGATTGTTCATAAGTATCTCTAACACTTGCTCCACCAGATCATGTGAGCAGTACGAGCACACACCACCCACCACGGTCCCTTTCTTGAATCCTGCTTGTGTCTTGATGAGCAGGGCGTTGCCTGCTGGCCTTCAAGCTCAGCCTGACTGAAGCTGAAGCGGAGGTGTGGTGGTGGTGGGCCTGGTGGCTACCCGTGTGCTGGCTGGTGACCTCGATCAGGATTATTCAGGACTGAGCCGCTAGCGCTCTAGCGCTGAGGTGGTCCTAGGTAGTAGTAGTAGTAAGATTGGAGATCTCGCTCCCGACAGCAAGATCAGACCCATATTTATGCTTTGAGAGGAACACCACCAAAAAGCCTTTGGCAAAGCCTACCCTCCATCCCTATCTGCATTAACACCTTGACACTAGCTCAGCAAGTGGCCGTTTTGTGTTTTCCACAGCAGCCAAATAATCCTCGGTCAGCTGCAGCTGTCACACACTGGTGTGTTTATCATCTGAGGAAATTGATGCATGGGCCTGTTCTTACTACTACTAGTAGTTAACTAAATAGACAATTTTCTCTAATAGCGTATCCAATGATCTAGCTTCGAGCTAGCTGAATTGATTTTTTTTAATAGCTGCTGAATTTTGCAAAAGATAAGGGACCAACGTGAAGCTAAGAGATGGTCTCGTATATTTCACAATACACCTCTTTTTTTACTGCAAAGTTGTCTGCTTCGTTTCTCCCCTTCAATTCATAGATCTATCAGCTTAAAGCCAGTGCTATTTTATATCGTCCAAGACGCCAAAGGCTTGGCCAAGAAGTTTGCACGTCAATATTGGCTTTTCTTCTAGCTTTCTCCCAAGAAAATGCTTACTAATTGCTTGCCTCATGATGTTCTGCTAACGTTGACGGGTCACGGCCGTACATGTGCAAATTGGGGCACACAAAAAAGAAGGACGGGGACAAGTTCTGATCACTGAGTCCAAGGATCAATTGGGCCGGCTCCATGCATGTTTTGGTCCCGAGCCGAGCAGCAGCATCCAAAGTCTCATCTAAAAGCTAAAGGGGACAGGGAGCTCCATCAATAGAGCTGGAATTCGATGGCTGTTTTGGAGTACTGTCTGTAGCTTACTTTAATTGGGAGAGGACTTTGGCATATGCTGTGATGGTGACAAGCGCTTAGAAAGCTAGCATAGCATAAAAAGCAAGCAAAACATGTACACATGCATGACCATGCAACCGACAAGAAATTCTTTCTCAGAACGAACTGAAGGCCCTGAATATTACTACTCCTTCGTTTCAAATTATAAATTATTTTGACTTATTTGATAGATGTATTTATTAAAAAAATCATAACGACTTATAATTTATAACGGAGGGAGTACTACGTAGTACTATGCTACGACAGGTCGTCAAATAACCAGAGGAACACATCATGCTTTGCTTGCGATACAGCATATAGCAAAGCTCCTTGTCTGGGCAACTGGGCAGAGAATCAGTCATCGCGTCGGTTATTGCACTGCTACCGAAAATAACATGCAGGCCATGTCTTTCTCCGGGAATTATGACCATCACGGAGCCGATGCTGTCACCGCAACTCTTAGTAATCCACACACACACACACAAGAACAAAAGGGCCGGGTGGTGGTAGGTTTTCAGATCAGTCGATCAGTTGCCCACGGTGAGCGGCACCGGATTGAATAATTGCACCCGGGACGACATGGTGGATATGGATGGATCGTCATGAGCAGCAAGTAGCAACCGTACTTGTCTGTCAATCCTTTCCTGCCCAGCCTGACTGACATGCATATCTACCGGCTCCAGCTACTCTCTATCTATCACACTGTCGCTGTTCAGTACTGCCGCGCGCTAACGATCTAGTGGTCACGGCGCCCTGCTGCCTGGCGCACACAGACGTGACTAGTTTTAACTTTAACCTCGGCGGTCTCGTTCATACGAGTGCCAAGTGAACTCTGGATCCATCGGCATTCGGCAACGCAATGAGTAGTAAGAGAGGAGGAGCGTCTTGGAGCCTGGCCTCCGTCCCGGTCGAGAATATTTGGCGTCGCCTGCAAGATCTCTGGCGTGGGGCCAGCAAGGGGGATCGGAGATCGATGGATCGATCCATCCATCGAGTTGTGGAAGCACGGCCGCGACGTCGCGCGACAGCGGCGCGCACCCGCCTGCAGGGAGCGCGTCGCCGTCGCCGTCGCCGTCGTCGTCGACGCCCGCGCTGTACACACAGCTGCCTGGCGTTGGAGATCAGTACGTACAGCAGTAGCTAGCTAGGAACCGCCCGGCCGGCCGCACGCGAGCGTGCTCAGTCAGACGCACGCGATTCGCCCATGCCACTTGAAGAAGAACGAGAAGGTGTTGCCGCTTTCGTCTGTCGCATCGCGTTTGTGCTCTCTCCGTCGCCAGCCACGCCTTTTTCCATCTCCTGTTACTACTTTTGCTAACAGGCAGCACATATCTCGTCCATGCATGGAATTTTTTACCTTTTTAACCGCAAAGATTAACGAACTCGTACGTGTCAGACTGTCAGGGGCAGGGTGAGTTGAGACGACGATGTGAATGGATCGACGATCGATCCATGATCCATCTGCCTGTGTGCCAGCAACGTAATTGAGAGATGTAGTAGATTTATTTCACTGTTTGCCATAATGATGTACTTGATGCAAGACACATGCATGTTGTACTGGTTGATGTCGTTGGCCATGTACTTATCCAGACGCCCGGACCACGTACGTGGTATGCAGCTGCCAGGGTTCAAATGTGTGTAAACACTGCAGTTGGATCACGGATTTACGCGCCATTGGACTTGAATTTGCTTGCCGTCCCATCCAAAATATTAAAGCCTGTCGTCGCAAGTTGAAGCGAGGAAGAAGAACTGGGTGCGTCGGGTACTTGTACTCTCTCTTCTTCTTATTATTACATTACAGTAAATCGGAACTGCCATGCCTACCATGCATCGTCGTCAATGAGCTACTTTCCGTCTGTATTACCACTTCCACTAATGTCGTAGTCTGAATTACCGGCGGATCGATCGATCATCATCTAGCAAGGGTGAGCAGGTAGATTGCGTTTTTCTCACCCAGGAGAAGTACGTACTATGTACTCTACGTCGTACGTGACACAGTCGCAACTGTTCACATGCTCCAACAGTGCAATGTTATGGCAGCAGCCGGCCGGGCCGCAGCGTCCGATGATCCAGTGAACGCCCTTTACCCGCTCATTATTTGGTGAGAAATCACATGCAGCGTGCATGAAATTCGGTAAAAGAGAGCTAAGCTAGGGATGAAAAGGCCCTGTTCGAGAAAGAGATCGAGGAGAGAAAAAACAAAAGTAGCAAGCTATTCGATCAGTCATGATCGCATAGAGTTATATATATACGTACGTACTCCGTACGTATAGAAGTAGTAGCTGCTGCTTTTGATCCAGCCATCAAACATGTGGATCCCAGTCTAAAGAGTGCCATCGATCGAGCACGTACACACTCACTGATGCAGCTGGCACTAACGACCACCTATATAATATTGTTGTTATTATTATTATTATAGCCTGCTCGTGCTGTTAAAAAAGAAAGAAGAGGTAAAGTTAATAAATACATTTTATTTTATTATTACCAAATACGAGTACCATGTAAATGAATTATATATGACTTTTGGTGGTCTTCGAGGTAACATTGGGTGGTATTTATTTATATTAGCATTTAGATATGGCTATAACGTTCAGTAAATATATATAAACTAGAAGTGTATGCTCACAAGCTAAATAGCTCCAAAGTCTTAAAAGTTTGTCTGAATTATATTTTCGTCGAAATTGAATATGACAGCACTCATTCCGTCCACTGAAGAATGCATTTATAATATCAAATAACTGTTATTAGAATTTTTCATGAGAATTTTAGCTATATATTTTATTTTGAGAAACTAGCTATATGTTTATCAAATTTAGACACGTTAACCAATACACCTAGAATTGCATTTTTTTTGACAGAAGTAACAATATATATAACATATTGTATTCCATCCTAAGAAATACAACACATCTCATTTTTAGAAAAAAAAACATTTTTAAGTTTTACTGTAAATTTATAAAAAAAATATGCATCGTATCTGCATCTCTAGATAATTTTATTATAAATAACACTTTTTACGACAAATCCAATAATACTTGTGGCGCATCGTAACTATTGTATTTTATATATTTATTAGTATTTTTTAAAAAAATTAACTCATCACCGTGGAGCTATATGAAGAGATAAAAACATGGCATGCTGCATCCACCATCCATCGCCCCCTGCACTGGCATGCAGTAATCGTGCATGAGCAGCTGGACAGTACGCAACGAGCCACACAAGGCGCCGGGCAGGGGCAAAGCACGTCGCCGTCCCCAGGAGGACCACCTAAAATCTTATATTTACGATGTCGATACTCAATTGTATCCTATCCGGCATGGTTGATATTATCCGTATTTATATCCGAATCTAGACTTAAATATAAAAACAATTATGATATGACCGATATCTATCCGATCCGTTTTTACCGTGATATCTATCTGATTCGTTTTCACCGAAAGAAGGCGGAGAGCGATGGAGATAGATGGCGTCGGCGTCGCACAACACCCCACCAGGCCACCACTTGATGCCCGCCCAGAGCCACTGATGCCGGAGAGAGCGCTAGCTAGCTAGCGTTTCGTTGCGTTGCACCAGACAAGACACGACCGAGCTAGCTTGCAGCTAATTCCAAATAGCATATGGCGAATTTTTCTAAAAGCTAACACATTTATTCATATTCTCTCTGCGTGCACTACAAATCTGTACTAGCTGCTAGTGCCAATTTTGCCAACAAATATGTGGGTTGTGGTGAGGGTGACGTGTAGGTGGCCTCATATGCTAGCCCTAGGAGAGGGGACTATTCCAGCTATAGCTATATAGCTCGGTAGCACGCACCGGCAGAGAGCGAGAGCAGGCCACAACCAGCAGCTGCAACTGCCACTGCAGCTGCATGCATCTGTACTTGGTGGCGAGAGGCAGGGAGCTTTAAGCCTAGTCGTCTCCTCCGTCGCCTCGGCTGGCTCTTACTTGCATGGTCCCCCGGCCGGCCCTCCTCTTGCTCTCCGACTCACCTCAGTCACGGCTCCCATCCCGGCCCCTTAAAACCGCACCAACTCGTAGCCAAATTCTTGAGCTCAACCCACATACACAGAAACAATACCAAGCTTGGTGCTTGTCGCCTCACAACCTACAACAAAATTAAACGAGCTCTAGCTGGTTACAATTCTTCTTGGGGGCGCGCGGCAGCAGAGCTCGCATCCGGCCATGGCGAAGCCACAGGAAGTGCGCAGCGTCGACTCCTTCTCGCAGCTGCCGTTCATCCGGCCGGCCCCGGCGCCGGCGCAGCCGAGGGACGCCACCATCCGGCTGTTCGGCTGCGACTTCTCCAACGACCAGCAGCTGCAGGCCAAGCAGCAGCGGCAGGACGCCGCGTCCGACTCCCCCGACGCCGCCAACGGCAGCACGGTCACGTCCGAGAGCAACGGCGGCGGCGGCGGCGCGGCGGCTGCGGCGGCGGCCGCGGCAGCAGACCGGAAGTTCGAGTGCCACTACTGCTGCCGCAACTTCCCGACGTCGCAGGCGCTGGGCGGGCACCAGAACGCGCACAAGCGCGAGCGGCAGCACGCCAAGCGGGCCCACCTCCAGGCCTCCCTCGCCATGCACCGCTACGTGCCCGGCCACATGTACGGCCTCTTCAACTACCACCACCACAACCACCTCGGCGGCGGCGGCGGCCGCTTCGTCGACCACCCCGTGCCGCCGCCGCTGCCGCTGCCGCCCCCGCCGCCGGCGCACTATCCGATGTGGACGAGCGCCAGCCCCGCGGGGCCGTACGGCGGCGTTGGTGGCGGAGGACCAGGCTCCATGTCGCAGCCAATCAACGGCAGTCCGGTGCCGGCGGGGCTCTGGAGGGTGCCGCCCCCCGCTGCGACGACCACTACTGCGACCATGGAGAATTTCGGCATGTCCGCTGGCACGGGTATCATGGTCCGTCCGCCGGCTGGTGGGGAGGCGGCAGCATGCAAGGACGAGAAGGCGGCGATGAGCTTGTTGTCCCCCTCGCCGTCGCTCTCGTCGTGCTCGTCCACGTCGCCGGAGAAGAAGCTAGGTAGGTGTGAATTGGGCCACCAGAAGGAGAGTGTTAGCTTGGACCTCCATTTGTAATTCTTTCTTGTTTATTTTTTTTTTTAGGCCTCCGATCTCCTCCCCTTGCTTGTGGATTAGCACGTTGCCAGCGCATGTCAATTCTCATAGTTTTTCTAAATAATCGCTTATACGTACTTTTTGCCGTACGTCTGAAATTCAAGTTTAAATAGAGCTAGCTAGCTACTAGTTTATCTTGGGGCCTTTTTTCTGTTATATACAAGTGATCCATGACGAAAATCAGAGAAAAAAAAAGCCTTCTCTTCGTCAGTCATGATCGACAGAAAAAAAAAAGATTAGTAAAGATAGACTTGTTTCTTGCTTGTGTGTGACAACAAGCGCTAAGGTAGCAGCTCGATCCATTTAGTGTATGATGAGGTACACGACCAATGTAATTAAACTTGCATGTTCATTTATTTACGTGGGGGAGGAAGAAGAATTGGGGCCTAGCAGCTAGAAACTGCAGGGAGGGAAATTAAAGAACTGCATCCACATCCACTGTAGATTGGAAATATGTGGATCTAATGGCCTAAACAAATTAAAGCATGGATCCAAGGCTGCTGCCGTACGTAGATAGATGGTCCCTTACCCTAGGGCCAGGGGGGCGCGGGCGATGCACATAATGTACATGACCTTTCTTTTTCGAGCCCTGGCCCAACTATAAGTCCGTCTGAATTGCTTTGTACAGAGATGGCTCTTTTTAGCATGTGCTCTGCCACGAGCCAGGTGTTCCATGTACTTTCAGCTTCCTCATATAGATGCGTAATATAATTTACTAATGGCAGCTTGGCACGTGAAGGAAAAAGGCATGTCGATAGTAACAGCTCGCTAACACACAGGGATTATTTTGAAAAAAATAATTGGGGGAAGGAACATGTTCTTTCTGCCATGTACGGAGAGAAAGGTTCGGTTTATAGAAAATAAAAAAGAACATGGGAGGTAGTATATTATCTGGTTCGGTTCTCTGCTCCGATTCCAGCATATAAAAAATGAACCTAGGGATCATCGATTTTTAAAGTTGTATATGTAATATGGTCGATTCAGTTTAAAAGCTTAGGCTGGTATTTTCTACGAGCAATTCAATTTATATTTATTTAATTAACATTCTCTGTATTTGAGGAAAAAATAACATTATATTTTATTTAATTACAATCAGATTTCGAATTTAAGACCTTCGACTTCGATACCATGTACACCATTCACTTTATGTTTAACTAAAAAAAAGCTTGAACTAATAGGAAAGGTAGTAGCAATTCACTTTATGTTTCATCAACACGATTTTTATCAATTGTGCTAAGCTCTAGTCACGTGACATCTCTAACGATGTTCACATCCCTAATGGTGACCAGTCACACTATTTAAATTTAATTAAACTTTATATAAAAGAATTGGTGCTTAGTATGATACTAAAGTACTCCTAATCAAGTAGTACCATTCAATTTGTTACGGAGTGCATTTTCTTAAAATGGGGATATATACTATTATTTTGCTTTTGTCAAACTTGAATGATGTAGCAAGATCCTGCATCAAAATCATAACGACGACGCTGGCCGGACATCATGAGTTAATACGCACTCATCAAAGGCATGGCCTGCTGCTTCTGCTCGGATGTCATGCACAGCTTTAGACTGTACGACCACAGTACTTTTCTGGAATTCAATTTAGAATGTTCAACTTTGGGTCTAAAATTTACTATGTAAAATTTCTATTCCCCGTCACATTAAAATACCGGCACATGTATAGAGTACTAAATATAGATGAAATAAAAAACTAATTATATAGTTTTATTATACTTTGCAAGACGAATATTTTAAACCTAATTAATCAATGTTTGGACAAGTATTACCAAATAAAAATAAAATTACTACAGTAAAATATGACACTTACAATATAAATTTTAGATACCAATTTTAATATCTAAACCAGCCTTAAGCGGCTCTTGTAGGACTCGCTCGATCTAGTGTGTCCCAGTGTCTGATCAGCGATTCACTGATGCATCTCGCGACATGCAATGCATTGCACCCAACAAATGCCACCGAGTCCTGACATATTCTCTGCGCCGCATCGTAAAAACTAAATAATCAATTACTCTAACTAGTATATGCACTATGCTACCGAAGCTAAGCATATGCTGAAACTGAAGGGCCTCACTGCTAAATGCTAATGCATCACCCAAACTGGTGCACGATGCATGGTAGTTCCATGACGATTTCTGCACGACAACGTGACTATTACTCCCTTCGTCTCAGAAAACATGCAATTTTTGTTTCCTGAGGAATTTACGTTTTCAAACTGTCGATAATTATATATTAAAATATATAAATATTTATATCAAGTAATTAGTATCATTGAAAAGATCTTTAAGTTTAGCTTTTTAATAAATTTATTTTGAGACATAAATATTAATATTTTTTACTATAAAGTTGATTAAAATTGACATAGTTTGACCAGCACGCTTCCACAATTACATATTTTATGGGAGGGAGGGGTAGTACGTTTTAATCCGCTGATGACCAGAACATGTACACACCGCGCTTGTGTGTATTTGTAGCATTGTGTGAGGTGGGTATCACATCACCATGTATGCATAGTGCATACCAAGATTGCTCTGAAACTTTGAGTGGCCCGAAACACTTGAGAGGTGACCAGCGAGGATGATGGTATGCGAGTTCCAGGCGACAAGCGGACAAAGAAGCGGACAAACCAAACGAAACGAGGGTAGCTAACCTGTCGAACTGGCGCATGCATGCAGGGCACAGGCAGCAGCAGCATCTGCTGGCTACTATAGCTAGCTAGAGCTAGCTTCCTATGCCATCATGGCGACACCAAGAAAGCTACAGGTCACTGAAGCTTGTGGACGATGCCGGACCGAGTAGCGCGCGCTGGGCCGCTGGCGGCTGGCTCATGCAGTGTACTACTCCACAGGCCGGCGGGGTACTGCGCTGCACGCGGCCAGCACCGCCAGCAGCGGCGCGGGCCGGGCAGGCCGGCAGGCAGTACCACAACCACAGCTGCATGCAGTGGTTGCCCCAGCCTCCCAGGGCTGGACCAGCGCGCGCTGTACTTGGGCAGTGCAAAGCCATACGCGGGCAGAGATCGGATTCAGATCGACGATCAGACGATGTATATGAACATGCAGTTAAGCTTGCACCCACCACACCCATGCACCATCGTCAGCTGCGGCATGTGCGGTTCAGAGACGAGATGATGATGCGCCCTGCAGTCTCACTACAGTATCTTTCTTTCCTCTTCCTTTCCACACTGTTCTTATGCTTAGGCCTTGTTTAGTCATTAATTTTGGCCACCAAATTCAATATGCAGAATTGATATTCTCCGTCACATCAAAATACCGACACATATACGAAGTACTAAATGTAGATAAAATCAAAAGTAATTATACAGTTTTATTGTATTTTACGAGACAAACATTTTAAGTCTAATTAATCAAAGTTTAAACAATTTTTATCAGATACAAACGAAATGCTACAGGAATTCCGCTACAGGAATTCTAGCGATAATTTGACGAACTACACGAGGCCTTGCTACGTTTATACTGCTACTACTCAGTATACTCCGTACTCCAGTACATGCGTCGTCCACCGACGCCGACCCCTTGGACCTTGCGCCCATCTGCATTGCCCCCGCCGTCCGCCGAGCCGTCAGCGCGCCCGCCTGCGGGCTGCCGTGTCAATCTGCCGGTGGCGGCCTGGCGGGAGGAAGAAACCGATCGGGTGGGTGTGGGGTGGGTGCATACAGCAAGTACGGTTCCAGGGAGCGACCTGATAATGCGACGCATGCGCGATGCGGCTCTGAACAACAGAGTCACGCAGCAGTGCGGTGCTGCTGTGCTGCAGCAGGGCCATGCATCTGCCTGCATCACTGCATGCAATGCAAGGCGTATAAAGCCGGCCTGCTTAACCTTAAATGGACGTCCGATGCTCTCTCTGATCTCTCCTTTTTCGCATGCATGCATGCGGTGCACGGCACGGCCTTTTAAGAACACGATAAATAAATGGGAAACTGCAGCGGGCAGCGGAGGAGTCAGACGGACGCGTTCAGTCGCAAAGGGTACCAGTTCAGAATGCAGAATGCATGCATGTGTTTCTGAATTCTGACGCTCCGTACTGTCAAGAGCTTGTACAGTAATACAGCATTGGTGGCTGGAAAGATTGCCCGCGCGCCTTTGAAGTCAGCCCACCACCGAGAACTTTCCATTACCGGTGAGGGTTCCAAGGCAAATTTGGCCAACCGTTTGCAGAGCAGCATAGTCGACGATTCAGAGACTGGTTGATTACCGTTTGGGTGCATTACGTCTGACGATTAGTCAGGTTAATCTAAGACTAGTTTATGTTTGAATGAATTAGCACTAGACTTTAAGGGTCTGTTTTGTTGATCAGGCCGTGAGTACTGTAATCAGGCGCATCTATTATCACTATATATGACATTATTGCAGATAGGTTCATGAACTCATCAGATATGTTGTCGAGCTAAGCAAGCACACTCGTGTCGATCTCTCGGACTTCTCTAGCTAGGTGGCCATCTACTTTCGTTGCTTTATGAGTGACGAAGGGGGTGATTGACATGTGACAAGAAGCTAGCGAATCTACTAACCAGCAGTCTTGGCTGCACTTGTATCGGTACGGGCAGAGATCTGGCACGGGAAACAATCCTGCACAAAGTCACAGTGACGCTACTGCTGCGCGTTGCACAAGGGCAAGCAGTGCGCTACCGATGGCTAGGCTAGCCATTGTGCGGCTCCACCGCCAACGATCAAAGTGGCTCGCATCGCGTTTGGAGTTCGGACCACGCTGGGCTGGCTGGCATGGCATCCTCCGTGCCGGAACTGGAGTGAATTTCCTTGAAAGGTCTGCCTCTTTGGGCCCAGCCATTGCTCAAGGCCATTATAGTCTTAATCTGGTCCAGTAAGGGAAACTTCCAGCCCAGATTGTATCCATGTTTGGGCCACGCCGGATCTGCGAAGCCCTCTTTCTCCCACTGCCCGCCCCCGTCCCGTCCCTTCCTACTCACTACCGTTCCGCGACTCGCGAGCACGAACAACCACTCCTTCGAGAGAACTCGCACACGAGGTCCAGCGTGCCTTTCGCCGAGTCGCACTCACGAACGATCGACCTGGCTAATAAATCAGTTGTCGTTTGGTGAGATCGCGGCCGCGATCGACGGGTCTCGCGTGCGCGTCAGCTGATCATGAGATCGTGACCGGAACCAGCTTGCATTGTCGACGGCACCAGCACGCACGAGCCCAGCCCGGCCAAGGCGCGTGTGTCGTCGTACTCGATCTTGTACTCCTATACATCATTAAAGTTCAAGTTAACAGATCTCTAATAGGTGTCTTGTCAAACGTCGAGCTACCGCTCGGCTGCTGAACGAACGACACCGCCGTCCGTTTCAAGCTCAAGACGAATCCACATCATAGGCCAGAGCCTACTAGCGCCTGATCACCTGAATGGTCCCTGACAATGAATCAACAGCCCCCGGATCATGAATCTTCAGAGAGAAGGGCTCATCAAACATTGATATTCAGATAGCCCTCTTCCGGATTACGCCAGAAACCTTGAATTTTGCTCCGTTAGGTAAGCTGAGAAGTCAAGCCAATATCTTTGAATCATGCAGCAGACCTGTACTGACAGTTTCACGTTGTCTTCAGCATTGGCCTCTTCTCTCCGATCAGATAGTGATCAAATGTTGTTGGTGCTGCTGCATCACCTCTGGTAAGCTCCACATAAGTGTGTAACACTTGCTTTATTTGGTGACAGTACGGTTGCTAACGCGCGCATAGGACACCGCCATTCGGTGAATCATCTGCCAGAGGTTAGTCCTTCACAAACCGTGACAAATTTGCATGTCGTAGAGCTTGTTTGGTTCAAAACCCTGGAAGAAATTGTCTGTGCTTGCAACAAACCTGGACTCACGTATGATGTATTTGGTTGCAGCCTTGGTGTGATCCCTAGTCCGTACATAGTCCAATCATCAGGCCGAATTAACACTATATTGCCCTTTGTAATGTCTTCCATGTTGTGTGTGTGTGTGTCCTATAATACAATTGCATTCTAAAAACAACTCAACTGAATGACACGTGATAAATTAAAAACAACAACAGAGTTTCTTCTTAAATTATGGCTTTTATTTTAACAACTTTTGCCAAATCTGGCTATGTGCACCACCTAGAATGCATTACATTTCGGTATAAATTTTAGAAGTCAAAATGCACTGCATTTTAGGGTGGAGGGAGTAGGATAATTGAAAGACGATCTTTACAACATCAGCATGGAATGTTTGCTACACAAAATCAAAATTAGCCAAGGATCTTCCAAAACGTCCACTTGATTCATCATCACCGATACGCCAGTTTTCCCCAAAAGTTGGATAGCCTAAGACACTCTATTACGTACAAAAAAATCCCATCTATCGCTCATGTAATTAAAAGCATAAAAATCTCTGAAAACCCAAGGCCACCTTATGTTTTTGGTTGCTCCACCATGTCCTAGGAGTCGATGCATCTTATCTCTGTCTTGTTACTTCCACTAATGCCGACAAATCATTGAGCTCTATTGCTCATATAAGGTCTTTTGACACTTTGTTAGGTTAAAACAAGCCATGGCATATAATGAAATCGCCTATGGCACAACTTTTACAATGACATGTTTTTTTTTTTCCTATTTGTGATAGTTTTCATTCCAACATTCAATGTGCTGCCAAAATCGTTCATTCAAATCCTGGAAATCCTTTTTGGTGAAGCTCCTTTTTTCATCATGGTATAGAACTGGGAAGATGCTCAACAATTTCAGCCGGCGGTGAGCCGTGGACTAACCTCTTTTCGGCGTTACACACGATGAAGTGTCCCCGTCAGGTCGATTTTGGTCTAGTACACTATCGTATAACTAATCAGGTGCATGGCTTGTTAAATGTAAATAGAGATTTTTTTTTCGCGACCGTATTGGTTAGAATATTTAAAAAAAAACTCAAAAACTTATCTTCTGCTTTATGTTCTAAAAAAGAATAGTGTTAAGAAAAGAGACACGGATTTACGTGGAAAACCCTTCGATGTGAAGGAAAAAAATCACGGGAGACAAATCTCTTAATATGTGTTGATCCAGGGTACATGAGTAGCCTTTATATTTATAGGTCCGCAGAGATTACGAATAGGAGTAGAATATAGAGTCATCCTAACAAACCTCCCCTTGACTCAAGATCCCTAAAAAACAAACTAAGAAAAAATATCTTCTCAAACCCCCAGGGGTATCAAGCACCATAAACACCAACTAAGTCTAAGCAATTCTTGAACTTAGTATTAGAGAGCGATTTCGTGAGCATATCAGTGGGATTCTCAGCAGTATGTATCTTCTCTATAATAATTTGCCCTTAAGCAACAATGTCACGAATAAAATGGTGCTTCACATCAATATGCTTGGTCTTGACATAAAACATATCATTCTGGGTCAAATGAATAGCACTCTGACTGTCACAATAAACCGTATTAACACCCTGTGCAATACCAAGTTCAGAAACCAAACCTCTCAACCAGATAGCTTCTTTAACACCTTCAGTGGCCGAAACATATTCTGCCTCAGTGCTAGAAAGAGCAGTAACAGACTGGAGTGAAGCTTTCCAACTGATAGATGAACCACACAATGTGAAAACATAGCCAGAGATAGACCTTCTTCTATCAAGATCACCAGCAAAATCAGAATCAACGAAGCCAAGAACATTATTTGTCTGCACCTTATTTCTATCAAACATCAAGCCAAAATCAGAAGTCCCCTTACAATAACGAAGAATCCACTTAATAGCATCCCAATGAGCTTTGCCAGGATTATGCATGAATCTACTAACCACACTAATAGCATGAGCTAAATCTGGTTGAGCGCAAATCATAGCATACATAAGGTTACCAACAGCACTAGCATAAGGAACACGAGACATATAGTCTTTATCATCTTCATTAACAGGACATTGACTTGAAGATAATTTAAAATATGATGCAAAAGGTGTAGAAATAGGCTTGCAATTGGTAAGATTATATCTATCAAGAATTTTCTCAATATAACTCCTCTGTGATATAAATAATTTACCAGCTTTCCGATCACACTAAATTTCCATACCAAAAATTTTCTTTGCCGGACCAAGATCTTTCATCTCAAATTCGTGACTAAACTGAGACTTCAACTCATCGATCAAAGAAATGTCACGAGAAGCAATGAGCATATCATCAACATATAGCAGCAAATAAATGAAAGATCCATTTGGAAACTGCTTGAAGTACACACAATTATCATAATTGTTGCGAGAATAATCATGTGTAACCATAAAGAAATCAAATCTTTTATACCACTGCCTTGGAGCTTGTTTTAGACCATACAGAGATTTTTTCAAATGACAAACCAAATGTTCCTTGCTAGGAACAACAAAACCTTCAGGTTGAGTCATATAAATCTCCTCTTCTAAATCTCCATGTAAGAAAGCAGTTTTAACATCAAGTTGCTCTAACTCCAAATCAAACTGAGCAACAAAAACAAGCATAACCCGAATGGAAGAGTGACGAACAACAGGAGAAAATTTTCATTAAAGTCAATACCTTCTCGCTGATCAAAACCTTTCACCACTAGACGGGCTTTTAATCTTGCAGGTTGAGTATCAGAAATACCTTTCTTCTTCTTGTAAATCCATTTGCACTTTAAAGGTCTTTTACCTTTTGAAAGCTCTGTCAAATCCCATGTATGATTTTTATGAAGGCTCTCAATTTCTTCATTCATAGCAATCAACCATTTGGAAGAATTATCACATGAGATAGCTTCAGAATAAGAAGAAGGCTCAACGACATCGTTAGTTTCTTGTGCAATAAAGAGAGCATAGTTGGCCATATTATCAGTGTCACGATATCTAACTGGCAATTGAATATTCCTTCTCGGTCTATCCCGAGCAATACATTGATCATTGGTTTCAGAAGACTGTGAATCAGAAACAGGCTGTGCAGGAATATCAACTGAAGAACCAGTATCAACAGTAGGTAAAACTACTTCAAATTCTGCACTCCTTTTAACAACTTCATTACCGGAAGAAGAACTACCCTCATTATTTGTGTCAGAAGAGATCAAAGCATCTTCATTAAATGTAACATCACGACTAACGATTAACTTGTGAGAATCAGAACACCATAAACGATATCCTTTGACACCATGATCATAACCAACAAATATGTATTTTTTTGCTCTAAGCTCTAATTTTCCAGTACTAGAGTGAGCATAAGCAGGACAACCAAAAATTTTCAAATTGGAATAATCAACTAGTTTAACTGACCAAACCTCTTCTGGAATCTAAAAATTTATGGCAGAGTTTGGAGAGCGATTTACTAAATAACAAGCTGTAGAGGCAGCTTCAGCCCATAAAGCACGCTTATCCCAAAGGTCTGCATTAGAAAGCATGCAACGGGTTCTTTCCAGAAGAGTACGATTCATTCGCTCTACCACACCATTCTGCTGAGGAGTACCTGGAACAGTCAAATGTCTTGCAATACCATGATCAGCACAGAAAGCATCAAACTCACCGCTGCAGAATTCTAATCCATTATTAGTTCTAAGTTTCTTGATTTTTCTACCAGTTTGATTCTCAACCAATGTCTTCCACTGCTGAAAGACTGAAAGAGCATCATTTTTATGCTTCAGAAAATAGACCCAAACTTTACGAGAAAAATCATCCATGAATATAATCATATACTCACATCCACTGAAAGAAGGAAACCTAGACTTTCTCCAAAGATCAGAATGAATGTAATCAAGAATACCTTTAGTCTGATGCGTAGCAATACTGAAACTGACCCTCTTTTGCTTGCCAAACACACAATGTTCACAGAAATCAAGTTTGCCAATATTATTCAAATGACCTTTCTTGCAAAGAAGATGCATACCTTTCTCACTCATATGACCCAAGTGCATATGCCAAAGCTTGGTGTAGTGAGGATCCGATGCAACAGTAGAAACAACAGCTGCAGTGCCTGTAACGGTAGATACTTGCAAGCAGTATAAATTTTTGATTCTATTGGCTTTCATCATAAAACAGTTACCTTTAGAAATCTTAAGAACACCATTCTCACCGGTATATTTATAACCCAATGACTCTATAGTGCCCAAAGAAATAAGATTCCTTTTTATTCTGGGAACATATCTAACATCTGTGAGAGTCTTAATTGTGCCATCATGAGTTTTAATTTGAACACAACCAATTCCAGCAATTTTCAAAGGAGACTCATCACCAACAATAACTTCACCACTATCAACAGGACAATATGTAGAGAACCAATCTTTATATGGACATATATGAAAAGTTCAGGCTGAATCAACTATCCAAGCAGTTCTATTGTTCGCACTAATAGTACTGACAAGAGCCTAACCGTCGGAATCAATAGAAACAAAGTAGCCTCAGCAGGTTGTTTCTGAGCCGTATTACCACCCTTTTATTGCTTCTTTTTCAACTTAGGACAATTAGCAATATCATGAGTGTTTTGCTTGCAATAACGGCAAAAGAGTTTGCTAGGGTCTCTTGATTTTGATCTGGATTTTGATCTATAAGAACTGCCTTTATTTGAAGATCTACCTCTAACCATTAAACCCTCGCCTTTGTCTTGAGAACGAGAATCACCATCAAATTTCTCTTTTGACAACAGATGTGCTTTAACATCCTTAATATCAAGGGTAGTGTGATTGCCATAAAGCATAATTTCTTTAAAATGTTTAAAGGTAGCAGGCAATGAGACAACTAGCAGAATAGCCTGATCCTCAGAATCAATTTTAACATCTAGCTTTTCTAGATCAATGATGAGAGAATTAAACTCATCGAGATAAGACTGAATAGAAGTACCTTCAGCCATGCGAATGGTGTACAGACGTTCTTTGAGGCGCAATTTGTTGGCGAGACTTTTCTTCATATATAAATCCTCCAATTTCTTCCAAACACCTGAGGCAGTCTTCTCATTAATAACTTCGTGCAGAACCTCTGTAGATAAACTGAGCTGAATAGCAGACAATGCTTTCTCATCCAAATCCTCCCATTCACTGTCTTTCATATCCGCGGATTTTTCACCCAATGCCTTGCGAGCGCTAATCTGTGTAAGAATAGCTTTCATCTGAACCTGCCAAACCGAGAAACTGATTTTTTCATCGAACTTCTCAATGTCAAATTTGGAAGACATCTTGAATAATAGCAGAAAAATAATTGATGAAAAGCTGAAGAAAATAGGGTTCCTGGTACGTTTCAGGGTGCAACGAAAACCAAAAAAAAATAATCACAGAACAGGTTCACGTGAAGGGGCTGTTGGTTGTTGACTGTAGGCACGGAGATCGAGACCACCCTGTGATCCTGTTGATGTGCATGGACGGAGAAGGAAACCTAATCTGCCACAAGAAGAAACCAGTTGGAGACTACGAAGCCGAGACTCAATCGCAGCCTGCAGCGCCGAGGGCCCGGACTGTGGAGCGACCCGCGCGACGAAGGGATGCGCGAGGGTCGCAGGGCACCAGGTCGCGCAGCGACGCGACGGAAGAGTTGCCGGAGACCCGCGCACGCGGCGGGAACCCGTGCGGCGACAGGCGGAGGCGCGTAGCGGCTCCGGACAGAGCAACGGGACGCGACGGCGGCTCCGGAGGGAGACGCCGAACCCTGGCTCCGATACCACTTGTTAGGAAAAGAGACACAGATTTACATGAAAAACCCTTCGATGTGAAGGAAAAAACCACGGGAGACAAATCTCTTAATATATGTTAGTCCAGGGTACATGAGTAGAGGTGCCTTTATATTTATAGGCCCGCAGAGGCTACGAACAGGGGTTGGATATGGAGTCATCCTATCAAATAGAAACACGGCTAATTGCAGGCCTGTCTCACCGAACTGGCCACGGTTGTTTCCGTATAGGCCCAAGTCCGATCTGTGGAATTCAACGCAGACAACTCACCATTAATAGTGTACGACCCTGACTGGTCCACCTGAAAAAATCATGCAATCTATGTAAAGTGCACGCCTTTAGCCGGCCACGCGTACGTCCACTCCTTTCCACCAACGAGAACTCAATCCATGGGATATCAATCATATCATCACAACAAAAGGCAAGACGAAAATGCGGCGATCGACGCCACAAGCAAATGCAGCCTTGACTTTGGGCAGGCCGTTCTCTTGGCCGTAACAGTAAATATTCACGGGCTCTGCCAACGGCCAAGGCTCGGAGTCATGTGCATGCCGAGCAACGATACTAGTCCCCTGACCGCTCAAATTGGCGTTTCTGCCTCTGTCCACTAGTCAAAAGGGGCCAAATGCACCATCGGCATGGCGACCTTCAGTTTCAGTCGGCACTCGCTCGGCAGCATTGCCCACTCGGTTTCGTGTCGGTCAGCCCATAAATCACAGTTCCAAGCACCAGCATAACTGATAACCCACTTACACCGTCCGACGTCCCTCCAAAGTGAGATCTCCACAATGCAGGCCGCTCCACCCCACACTCCCCGGCAGTGAGATCTCTGACTCTGTCCATCCCTCTCCCGGGACGTTCTGCCCCGCACGCGCACCGGTATGGTCACGAGTGCTGAGATGCCGCACTGCATGGTTCGGCTCCTGTCACGTGTGGTGTGGCGCTTGGCGAGGGGCGCGCGGTCCCGGCTCGGCGGCCCGGGAAGTTCGGGAGGAAGCGACCGAGGCGCATCGCTGTTGGAAAACGACCTGGCGCGCGCGGATCCGCGGGCCCCGACGCGCCCGCTGCGGCGGTGGGGTGGCGGCTTTCCCCGCCGGGCCGTGTGCTGTCGGCTCGGCAGAGCACGGCGACGACGCAGATGGCGACAGGAGATCGATCGGTAGCGCCTGCCCACGCACAACTCACCTGTCGCCGTGTCGCGCTGCTTCGCATCGACGCGTCATATACGGACGTGCTTTGGTAAACTGTTCGCTGGTGTGTCCGTTTTCACAGACCCCGGCAGTTCACATATTTTAAGCTGCCCAACGAGCTTGGGAGATAGCGACGCCAAGTTAGATTCGCCAGCAGTAGCGTTTATTTTTATTATTTTTGAAACGTGGTGTCATTTTTTTTATGGAAGTGGCAACGTGTCAGAAGATCTTAGCAATCCCCAATTGCATGCGAATTATAAACGGTGCATTGTTCATTTCCAGATATTGAATTTGGTACGTACTAGAAATTGCGGCAAGTCTTCGAGCAATGTATTTCTTTATAAATTAGAGATTTTCAGATATAAAATCCTTCACATTTCTATTATTTTTGTGGACCTCGTGGAACGCTCAAAATGAAATGAGAATAGAAAAAGAAAGTTTTCTAGATCTTTCGGTGAGATGTTCCACGATATCTTCTCTTTCCTACACAAATGGCAAAGGAAGGTTTTTTAGAAAGGACGACAAAAGCTTTGTCGCGATTTTTACTAGACGAATACACAAAAAAGAAGACAAGCGCTTTGTCCAGTTTTTGAAGTGAAAACTGGACGAAAACCACACATATAAATATGGAGGGTACCCTACTCCAACTGCACACCTAGGTACCAAGTCAACTCAACTCGCGCCACAAAGAGCGCCAACTCAACTCTACTCAACTCCGTGCTTGGTTAGACTGGGACATCGACACAAGCCTCTAACCACTAGAACTTGGTCGGATTGGGTCATCGACACGAGCCTCCACTTTAAACCATTAGGAGCTCGACCACTGACGCAACAAGCAACTAAGCTAGCAACAAAAACCTAAAAACTAAGCAACTAAAACACAAAGGAACACCTACTCCACCACTGGCACCAACCACAAACGCAATGGTGGAAATGACGAACTAGAACTTCCCAAGGCAGCTCGACCGAGTCAAAATCCACAACGACGCCTTCAGGAAGGTTACGACACCCAAACGCCGCCGTTGTTCGTCCTAGACAAAACTAGGTTTTCACTCGTGGAGAGTACTAGGGCACGACGCCCTCAACAGGGTAATGACACCCGCAGCTGTGCCATCGCAAGGCTTTCGCCCAAAGAACCCCAACACGGACACCGGTCAGGATGTCGGGTCCCCGCCAGACACCAAGACGTCGCTGCCAGCCATCCAGAAGAAGCCATACCAGAGTCGACGCGCCGTCCACGCGAGCAGCGCAGAGCTGCGCCCGCACCCCGCCAGACCACCTGCCGAACACCAGCCTCCCGCCACCATGTAAGTCCACCACCCACCCGCCGTAGTCGTAGCCGCCGCCGGCCACCACCGCCGGCCGAGATGCTCCACCGTCGGCACCGCCACCACCCTGAAGATACTAGATCTGGAGCAGAGCCCCAGATCAGCACCATCGTGGACGCTAGGCCTCCGTCCTCGTAGAGACCGCCCATCGACAGCAGCCGGCGACATGGGGGAGGCACGACATAGACGAAGACCGCACCCAAACGCCAACACGAGCCCCAGCCCCCACCTCAAAACATCCACCACGAAGAAGAAAAAGGAGGTGGCGAGCAGAGAGGGAGGGAACCCCGCCGCTGCCCCTGCGCCCGAGTAGCAGCCGCACCAACAGAGCGTCCTCCATCGGGACCGGCCCTGCCAACAGCACCACCAAGGTACCACAAACATGTCGACGCCCGACCGGCCAAATCACCACGGAATCGCCGATGAAGTCACTCTGGTCCCCACACCAGCATGCCGTCGCCGAACCCGGCCAGAAAGCTGGCCAGCAGCAGCGGCCGGCCAGCCAGCAATGCGGCTAGCACCAGCAGCGCCGGAGGGGGAGGCCGCAGCGGCCGGCCTACCCACGGCCCGCCAGCTCGCTGACGCCCCAGCAGGCTGGCCAGTCCAGCAGGCTGGCCAGTCCAGCAGGCTGGCCAAGCCATCAGGGGCAAGCCAACAGGGAGGGAGCTCGCCGCCGACACATGGACCCAGCAAGGAGCCAGAACTGCCCACCAGTGGAGCTCCCCCCGCACTGCTCGCACGGATCCAGCAAGCCACGCGCAGATCCAGCCCAAGAGGGACCGGAGCCGGCCGACGCATCGCCCGCCGAAAGGGCCACTACCGCCGGAGCCGGCCGCAGCCCCACCACCGCTGCACACCACCACGCCCAGCAGACGCCGCATCCAGCGTCGCCACCCCCGGATCCGACTCCAGGAGCCCTGGATCCGGCCACGGGAGCGCCAGAACCGCCACCCCACGCTCCGCCGTCGCGACTCCCCGCCATGGCCGGCGCCCACACCATGGCGGCTTCCCCTGCCAGAGGAGGAAGGAAAGGACCCCGCCGCCACCACCATCGTACTCACGCGGGCCTCTCGGCAGGATATTCCGGTGGCGGCGAGGTGGGGAGGCGGCGTGGATAGGGTGCGGCGGCGCGGTAGGTATTCCGCCCGAGCCGCCCGCAGCAGCAGGGCGACGCGGGGGACGGGAGAAAGTCACGTACCAGAAGCAAGAAGCTATGGCAAAGGTAGGTGACACCAGATATTTCGACGACAAGATCAAATCAATGAAGCTGGCTGGAATCTTTCAGAAAACTAGTTTTTAAATAAGAAACCAGAAGCTACAGCTCAAATAAACGCTCCCTAAAGACGAACTGGACTTTACTCCAATCACAAGCGAACCAAAAAAACACGCTGCACTTTTCGTATCCAGCGACTGAACTTGCTACAGGTGCTTCTTTAATACTAAAGCAGTACTACAGCTGATTGTTTTTTTTAGAATACTATAGCTGATTGATTAATAGTATCAAGTTAGCAACTCAACTAATAAACCATTTTAAAGACGAACGATTTTCCTCAGCCTCTAATAAAGCGCCTTTAAGAAAAACTAGCGCTTCAGGCACATCGACTTCGCGTAGTCAACGCCTATAGCCACAGAGTGTTGACCTGTCAGCGTCGGGTCCCGCACGTCGGCGTCGCCGCCAGTTTGCGCCCACGTCCCCTGTCCCGCTCTCCATCCGCTACCCAGTTGGCGAACGGGAAAAGAAGGGGAGTTGGCCTCCCTAGCTTTCTTTTCTTCCACAGCAACATCTTGCAGCGGCGGCAACCCCCCGCTCAGCGCAGCGCATCGCTTCCGACGGAAGCAAAAAAGGGGAGCGAAGCGACAGTCACCCCCGCGAGCGTGTGACCCAGCCGGAAAGGGGGAGAAAAGCCCTAGGAGAAACCCGCGTAAAGCGACCGGAACCGGATCCAATGGCGAGTGCCTCGTGCTGCTAGATCTCGAGCCGTGCGGGCAATGGCGACGCGGCCGGCGTCGCGGCAGCGGAAATCGGCAGCGGCGGCGGGGCCGAAGGGTCTGCACCAGCACCAGCACCAGCACCAGCATCATCATCAGCAGCTGCTGCAGTCGGGCTCGCCGACGTCGACCACCACCACGACCACGTCCTCGTCGCGGCTCACGCCGGAGCTCTCGCTCGACGGGCCCGTGTCCCCGCTGTTTGCCGGGCTGGACGAGGACCTGGCGCCCAAGGAGAATGTCACCGTCACTGTCCGCTTCCGCCCGCTCAGGTTCAGTTAGCTCTGGCTTCTGGAACGGTGCTTGGTTTGGTTGCGGTTGGATTGAGGAAATGTGGACTGATTTGGGGGGTTTGGTCTTCGATTGTGATTGTGAAGCCCGCGGGAGATTCGGCAGGGGGAGGAGGTCGCGTGGTACGCGGATGGTGACACGGTCGTGCGGAGTGAGCAGAACCCCAGCGTCGCCTATGCTTACGGTATGTGTGCGGTTTTGGCTTCTCATCATTTGTGTTTGGATAGTTGGATTACTCTGGCACTTGTGTACTACTCCTTAGTCCTTATTTTAGTTAATGACTGCATAGATTCATTGCGGGCATATTCGACCTACCTTTTTCACCGCCTATCAGTTTTACAAATAGGCAGAAGCCATTTATGTGTGGTTTGGAGATTATTGTAATTCAGCACATTCGTAGGAAAGGCTGAAATATCCATCAGGAGACTTGGGCTCTTTGACATGTTGTTGCCATGCAATGGAAACCATTGCCTCAAAATTTGAGCAACTGTGTAGTTTTCTAGAATTGTTCGATTTCTTCTTGATATCGATAGAATGCCTGTTGTACAATGGATGATCAATTCTTGAGAAACTCAAATTGTGTCATGGTAGTTTTGTCATCCAGTGCAATGGGGGAATGAATTATGTGCCTTGGGCTCCTATGCTTTATCATATTCCATTTGGTCATGACTAGGTCATAATTTGTGGTTATACTCAGGCTGAGGAAAAAAAATAGTTCTTCTCATGGAAGTCCATATTGTTTCATTCATATTTAAATATATACCTCAATGTATGCTTAACTTTTAGGTTGTGAGGCATCTGGGTGCAACATAGTTATGTCACTGTAGTCTCCAAAAATGATTGAAATGGACAATGCCACTTTAGTATAAGTACCTCCAAATTACTAAATACATTTTTTTGGCGCTATACTCCTTGTTTTTAGGAATCAATTTTGCCATTTCCAGGTCTGGGCCCCAAAATTATTTATTCCAAACTATGAATCAGAATTTGTAGCACTGGAGTCACATTTGTCCTATAATATA
This sequence comes from Bothriochloa decipiens, assembly GCA_023333625.1. Classification (NCBI taxonomy): domain Eukaryota; kingdom Viridiplantae; phylum Streptophyta; class Magnoliopsida; order Poales; family Poaceae; genus Bothriochloa; species Bothriochloa decipiens. Next base: position 4,551,372 of record CM041637.1, read on the forward strand.
ATTCAGTTAACAGAATCATGTTGCGTTGCTGCATGCAGCAAGTAGAAATTATTATCTGGGCTTGAGTGCCTGGAAAGTATGCGCGTTTCTTAGGCTACCAATTTGCTACCCCTTTAACTCTATATCTGAATACAGGCTAATATTATTTGTTGTCCAGATCGTGTTTTTGCACCAACTACTACGACTCGTCATGTATATGATGTTGCAGCTCAACATGTTGTTAGTGGTGCCATGGAGGGAGTAAATGGTAAAGATATTTTGCTTTTGTGCTTATATTTTCTTCAGTATCTTATAACTTGGATCAGGGCAACATTTTTCTTTTTTTCATTTTTGAACATTCTGTTGCAGTGTAAGCTACTGTATCTTCTATATATCTTTACAACATTTACAGTTGGGTTTAATCCTCTCGCGTTCATTCATTGAATGCAACAATGGACCCTTGGTTTGATTGGACACATGTATCTTTAATTAATTATCTGAAATAAAAGTTGACAAACTTCTTCCATACTGTTGCAGGTACAATATTTGCATATGGTGTTACAAGCAGTGGGAAGACACACACGATGCATGTGAGCGAACTTATAATAAATCAAGCTTTCAGTTTTTTGTTTTTGTCTTAAAAACACTAGTTATCTCATTCTTAATCTATTGCTTGGGACTGTGTAGTGCACAACATGAATTCAGAAATAAATATTGTGAGTAGCTAAAATGTGGTCGTACCTTGTGGTGGAGTAGGTTTTCTTTCCCATACAGTTACCTAAGATTTATGTATTCGTATACCAAGTCTCTCATCCCCATAAAGAGGAGAGGAAATAAAATCGCTCTACTCCCTAAATTCTACTACTGTCATGCATGGCCATATACGTCTTTCCTCTGTTTAATGGGATGACATTATGGCACACTGCTCTCCTGTCTCGTTCGAGAAAATAAAAATGGAACCGTCCTTTCTATTATGTTCTTTGAAGCATATGACTTGCAACTTTCCTTTCTATTATGCTCACGGCAGCATTTGTTTTCATTTTTTTAATGGACTAGATTAATATTGAACACTCATCCCTTTCTTCATATTTGAAATGTTTCTTAGCATCTTGATATATTTGTTCTTGAGTCAGGGAGACCAAAGATCCCCAGGGATTATACCTTTGGCTGTCAAAGATGCATTTAGCATTATACAAGAGGTATTTTTTAAATATATGCACACCCGTCTTGTATCCTGATACGATGAAATATGCATAGAAATGATGACAATGCTCTGCGTACTTACCATTGCTTTTTTCTCTTTGTAGACACCAAATCGCGAGTTTCTCCTTCGCGTGTCATACTTGGAAATTTATAATGAGGTTTGTCACCGTAATCATTTTTATTATCATTATCATTATAATAATTGTTATTGTAGGCACCTCTGCTTGTTGTATAAACATACTCTTAACCCTGGGCTTGTTGATTTTGAAGGTTGTCAATGATTTACTAAATCCTGCTGGTCAGAATTTGCGAATTAGAGAGGATCCTCAGGTGCTAATATATGCACTCTCTCTTCATTAGTCTTACTCTTTCTAGTGGCTAAGTTTTCAAACTAACAAACAAATGATTACTGTCGCTTTTTTTCTGAAAATTTATACCTGCATTGTAGTGCCATCCAAACGTTCACAGTTGCTATTTCACATTCATAGTGTCTTTCAACTTAATACTCATAACATGAGTATATTCTTCCCTTCAAGACATGAAGAGTTCCAACTGCCAGAATAATTAAAATCCACCCACAAAATTGCCTAGCATTTATGATGGATTCAATGTATTGTTTTGCACAGTTTTCTGATAGTTCCTTGGTCTGCATGAACATTCTCAGGGAACATTTGTTGAAGGTATCAAGGAGGAAGTAGTATTATCTTCTGCACATGCCCTGTCCCTTATTGCAGCTGGAGAAGGTGAGTTCTCACAATGTCTTCACATGATTCTGTTTCAGGATTGATCTTCATGATAGGTCTAAGGTTTCATGTGAAAAATGGTCTCGCAGCATGACATCAAACTACTGAAAGTGTGGCATTAGGGGAAGTTTTCTTTAAAGTCCCTGAAAAAAAAGGCTCCTGGAAAGCTCTGAAACTGATTGAGGGTACCTTTGTAAAGACTCTATAAAGATGAAAAATCGTTGAGTAGTATAGTGAGCGAAATGGCCCTCTAAAAGAGCCTCTTGTCTGCCATTGTAAAAAATATTTGTTAACAAGATGCTGCTATAATGGAAATACTTCACATACAGCTTAATTTGTACGATTCCAATAGAAGAAGTTGTTTGGACCTTTTGACTGATATGAGTCACACCATCCAAGCGATGTGATTGGCCATTTGATCTCCTGGTTGTGATTTATGAAGAAGTGGTAGAAACAGGTTGTACATATAGCAACACTCCTGATTATAAGACTTCTAAACAATGAACAGGTTTCCAGTAGGTCAGGTCTGTCAGTCTTCCACTCTTTCCTTTGCTTCTTCCATCCACCTCACTATGTTTCTATCTGCTTCATCTGCTAAATGGCTGTTCTTGTTCTGAACTCAGGCTCCTTAATGTAATGGTCTCCTCCAGCCTCTAACCATGCCACCTCCTTAAACAAAAAATCTACTGTAGTTATATTGGAATTAGAGTGTATGTGGAGTTGGACCATAGTGGTAGCATGGGTGCGGGCTGTGTCTCAAGATGGATTAGTCATTATTTTTTGTTTGGTTTGAATTGATGCAATGCAATGGTATCCCTCTTATAGGAACAATTTGACTTGACTCCTAAGGAACTTATCTCTGAATTCTAAATTAAGGCTTTAAGGGCAATTACCCCTAATACATTGAATAAATCTAAAAAGAAATAATTATGCTACTACTTATCCTAATGCATTTCCATGTTCGAATTAATCTCTAAACTTCAAATGACGATGGTAGACAGCTAATCCTATAAATGTAGTGCCGTAGTCCTTAACTTGTACTCCTACCATTCTACTATTTGGTTCCACCGAGTTATTTTTTGTCAGCATATATTTAATAAATACTAATTTATTGTATCCATTATTCCATTCTGATTGCAGAGCATAGGCATGTCGGATCCACCAACTTCAATCTACTGAGTAGCAGAAGTCATACTATTTTCACATTGGTAATGAGGCAGCACAATATGTGCAGAATAGTTTTTTTTGCTATCCGCTATTTGAAGAACAGAGATCTCATATTTGGTTTTGCATCAGCATATTGTAAATCATTAATGTTGAAAGATAAGTGAATTGCCTATTTCTCCCCATCAACTTAAGTTTTTGGGTTGAACTGGTTGGTGCATGCAATTTAATATGTTAAGAGCCAGAGATCTTGAGTTCAAATCTTGGCTATCGCAATTAAGGGGGGTGTTTGGTTGGCAGCCAAGCCACGCCACGCCTAAAGTTTGGCTGCCACACTGACAAAGCTGCTGTTTGGTTTCCATCCAAGTTGTGACCGCCACAGACTTTCATTCCTGTCGTTTTGCTACTGTGTTCATCGTTTAGCGTGCGACAAAGTGTGGCGGGAGTGTGGCGAGCATTTTCAGCGCCACGGCTGTGGCGGGGCTGGGTGTGGTGTGGCTAATGAGGGCCAGCAACCAAACATCCCCTAAATAAAATAATTGTTGCTCACTTGTCTCCACGTTTGAGGCTTGAGGGCGCCTCTATGTGAGGGGTATTGAAATTTAAGTGATTTATCCACCTTTTCCCATCAGCTTAATCTTTTGGGTTAAACTGATCAGTGTATGCAGCTCAACAGCCATTTGTATGTACATAGCATGCTTTAATTGAAAGAGCTGAACTTGATGCTTATGGATTCATTTTATTATGTGACAGACTATAGAGAGCAGCCCTTGTGGCGAATCTAATGAAGGGGAAGCTGTCACTTTCTCACAGCTGGTGGGTTTCTCTCCTGTTATTTGTTACTGTTGATGACCACCTTAGCATGTCGTTACGTATACTAGTGTAAATTTGTGCATTTTCTTTTGTTTTGCATCCGGCATCTATTGATACTTGCAGCCAGAGCATAAATTGATTCTTTAATTGTGTCACTCATTTGCAGAACCTCATCGATCTGGCAGGTTCAGAGAGCTCAAGGGCGGAAACAACTGGAGTACGGCGGAAAGAAGGATCTTATATTAACAAAAGCTTGCTAACTCTTGGAACGGTAGGACTCACTAATAATATACATCATTTTAGTTGTGTCTCACATTATTTCTGACCATTACCAGTTTCATGTTTTATCCATTCTACCAATCATGCTCGAACATGTCATAATTTGACTTGATTTTTCATGAGTTCAATTCAGATGGATAAATTTCAAATGTGAAAACGAAACTGGGGGAGGGGGCCTGTCACCATGGTATTGGTATTGTTTGGAAGAAGAAATCTCATCATTGATTTTTTAACCAGCCCTAAGATTCACTCCCATTGGAGTCGAACCTAGGAATTAAAAGTGCTATTCAGAAGTCAACCACTAGCTATGAACCTTGCATAAAATTAAATTGCTCACATAACAAAATCCTTGGAAACCTTCATATGGATGTGTGGCCGTGTTTATTTACTTTGCTAGCACCCTTGATTCAGTAAATCACATGTTTATGTGGTAAATATTAACTTCATGGACAAATGTTTTTTCAATCAAGTTTGATGAAAGAAGATTGCCTATTCCCTTTTATCTTCAAGAATCTGGCTAAGAAACTCTTTTTATTTTGCATGTCATCTCTAGCTCATGTTTTCTACATTTCAGGTGATATCAAAACTGACTGATGGAAAGGCTACACATATTCCATTTCGAGATTCAAAATTAACACGACTACTTCAGTCATCCCTCAGTGGTCAAGGGCGTGTTTCAGTAAGTTGCTCATTACATACTAAATTGCTAATATTATCATGATATTTTCATAACTGTTTTTTTTTTTCTTTCACAGCTAATTTGCACATTGACACCAGCATCAAGTAATTCTGAAGAGACCCATAATACACTAAAATTTGCCCACCGTGCGAAGTGCATTGAGATCCAAGCATCTCAAAACAAAGTAGGACTGGCATTTACTTGATAATTTTTATTAGATTGTATTTTATCCCTGATGTCAGTTGTTTCTGATATCCTTCATCTGTTTTTTTCTGTTTTGCAGATTATAGATGAGAAATCTTTAATAAAGAAGTATCAAACTGAGATTCGGAGATTAAAGGAAGAGCTAGACCAGCTTAAAATGGGTATTATTACTGGCACACCCTCGAAAGATACCGAGGAAGATAATATCATCCTTTGGAAGCAAAAGGTGCTATGTTGTTTTATTTCAGTTTAATATCTGTTTCTAGCACTATGCTGGGCATAATTATTTCTTTTTGGGGAAAATTTCACTATATATCTTATGTGATTAACTGGAGTTTTATTTAATGATTTTTTGTTCAGATGACCTTATGCTTTCTTTAAGTGCTGTTATAGATTAAGAATCATATAATCCCACATGTGTGCTTTGTCAGTGTGCCCTCGAATCCTCCTAACAATTGTTTTTCCAACATATGAAAAGCTAGAAGATGGTAACGTCAAGCTGCAGTCTCGGCTGGAACAAGAGGAGGAAGCTAAAGCTGCTTTGCTTGCAAGGATCCAGCGTTTAACAAAACTTATACTAGTTTCTACTAAGGCGACCCCTACTTCTAGATTTTCTCCACATCCTGGACCAAGACGAAGACATTCTTTTGGGGAAGAGGAGGTTTGTCTATATATGCTTACAAAATTACGGAGAGCATTCAACTAACTTCTGTATTAATTTTCTCTGTCCATGCCTTCTGGGAATAGATGGATGGAATCCCTTACCAGTCTTTCTGTATCAAACATAGAGTTGCTAAAGTGTGCCTCCTATTTTGCAGCTGGCATACCTTCCGTACAGAAGACGAGATATAATGATGGAAAATGAAAGCAATGAGTTGCTTCTTCCTGTCGAAGGGTTTGGTGTATCACTTGAAGATTCTTCGAAGGAAGAAAAAAAGAATAGGAAAGGACTTCTTAACTGGTTCAAACTCCGGGTATGCCAGCTTTGCACTGCATTGCAGCCTTTGTGCATGCCAATGCTCCATAGACAACCTTTTGGCTGCTCCATAGAAATTCTTATGTTGATTCCTGGTTTTAAATTAAGAAATAATCAATGCATGTGCTACACTGATTTTCAGAAACGTGATGGAGCTTCTATTCTGACAAGTTCAGAAGGTGATAAGTCTAGTTTGACTAAATCAACCGCTCCTTCAACACCTATTGGGGAAAGCGTCAATTTTCCTGCAGAACCAAGAATATCAAATTCATTAGCTGGTGAGAATGTATCAGCTGATCTGTTTAGCATTGCTCATGGAGAATTTCCTTCTGGCAGCATTCATGGCGAAGAAACTCCTTTGGTATGTTTCTTTTAATCAGATGGTACAGCAGTTTCAAGAATAAGAATTGCTGTATCACTAGTGAGTTTAGAGATAAATAAGATGTTCAGAAGTATAGTTTTGTCTTGGAAAGGCCAATTATTGTGACTTCTCAGTTAACATTCTAAATTTATGCCACATTTGTCAGGATGATTTTTTTACTACCATAGTATTACTGTTATTTATAGCTATACTGGAATATTAAGACATCAATAGATTCTAGTCTTTGCAGGTACTGGACTGTCTTAAGAGTTTATAGATTGCATAAATTAAACTGTTAATTATCTCACTGTCAACATTGCGATAGCGTTGCCCTGTTCAGGATCCAATGAGATCAGATATATGTGTATTTCTTTTATTTTTATTTCAATAGATTTCTTTACTAACATGCTGTAATATGTGACGGGGAAGCAGACCAGTGGAAAAACGATGGACCATGTTGATTTGTTGAGAGAGCAGTTGAAAATTTTGTCAGGGGAGGTTGCATTTAATACAAGTGCTCTTAAGCGCCTCACAGAGGAAGCTGGAAGAAGCCCAATGAACGAGAAGATTCAGGTACTCTCTACGATCTGAGGCTTGTGTTGTGTGCTTTTACAAGCTTTCTTTGATATTGTGACCTTTTACCATTTTTGGTATTCAAAGATGGAAATGAAGAAGAAGACTGATGAAATTAAGGGGAAGCAGCAGCAGATAGCATCTTTGGAGAGAGAGATAGCTCATGCAACATTAGGAACTCAAGGAAAGGTTGACAAGTTAGAGCTTTCACCGGTAATGTTCTATATTTGTTTTGGTTTTGTGCTATCTCTTTACTCATTTCTGTTTAACCATTGGATGGTTCTTGATTTTTTCAGTCGTATCATGAACTACTTGAGCAGCTCAATGAGAAATCTTTTGAACTTGAGGTATTGATATAAAGTCTGCCTTGCTCAACTACTTTTGGACTGAAACTGATGCATCAGGTCACAAGAAGGAAAAATGCATACCAATTTAAATTCAATAGTTTTAACACTTTTTTTTGAGACATTGATGACATGCCATAAACAATTTAAAATTTATAAAGAAATTCCATCACTGTGTTCATGTTGCATGCTTGCGTATCTGACATTTCATGGACATGTCATCACTATGACCCATCTTCTCAAAATTGAAAAGTAGTATGCCTTTCAAATTGATCCCAATTGAGTCCGGCTCATCACTACTCTTTTTTTATTATTTCAATTTATTGTAAAAAAATGTTATTGCAATAATCCAATTATGTTTCTTGGTCTTTTCATTTGATTGGTGTTTGGTTATCATTAAATATTTCTTATTGCAGGTGAAGGCTGCAGATAATAGAGTGATACAAGATCAGCTGAATGAGAAGGTTAGATGTGCGAGATTGTTTTAGATGAATGGTAAAATGATTACGGTCAATTTGTGACACTTCTTTGAATTACTTCTGCTATCAGATAAGTGAATGCATGGAATTGCAAGATGAAGTTAGTCATCTGAAAGAACAGCTGTCCCAAGCTCTTGAAGCCAAGGATTTGCTGTCAAATAACATGATACAGAATAATAGCGTTAACCATGAAGTTGAACACCATGCTGATCAAGATGTTCCAAGAGAGATCTCTTCTGAACCACAGCAAAGGCAGCAGCAGGTTTGCTTTCTGTGCCCTAGCTTCCACTTCCTTAATAACTGGACCCAAGGGATTAGATCTGTACGCTAAAGAAACAGAATTTGCAGTAAACCATGGTATTTGTGGTTGGGCCGTATTATGGCTTCATGAAACCTCAATATTCAAAGTATACATGTAACGATTGTTAACCATAAGCGCTAAAGACTTGTTAGCACTAAATATGTGAACTTTCATGAGCGCTGTTGTTAGTTTTAGCGGCTGCATGCTTATAAAAACTAGAATTTTATTTTAAGGTGTAAAACGAAGCAAATACTTTTTCACTGGAAATTTCTGTTGTCTTCTATCCTGTGGTGAATTTGTTGATATATGCAGTATTTCACCCACATTTTTGTGGCCATACACTTCAGTCAAACGATTACCATGTTTGCAAATAGTAGATTATATGAAAACATTCTTTGGAGTTACTAGTATCTGTGATGTTCAAATAGGCCTAATATCATATGAGTTTTGCATTCTCTATTGCAGTGTTTATCCCCTAGTAAGTATAGGTCGTGTAGGACAAGCTAATTACTGAAAATGAAGTAATTAACTTGTCATAAACGTCATATATTTGAAACAGAGGGAGTAGCATTTTTGTATTTTCATTCTTATTTTTTTAGCTAACTTTTCCATCTTATTGGCACTTTGGTCTTCACTCTTCAGTCAGTTGAAATCAATGAGCTGAAGCAAAAGATGTCTGAACTCATTGAAATCAAAGCTCAACTTGAGGATCGCAATCAAAAGCTACTGGAGGAAAGTACATATGCAAAAGGCTTGGCTTCAGCTGCTGGTGTCGAATTGAAAGCATTATCGGAAGAAGTGACCAAACTGATGAACCAAAATGAGAAGCTTGTGACCGAGTTGTCATCGCTGAGAAGTCCAACTCCAGCTCCACGACGAGTTAGCAATGGACCAAGAGGTACTAGGAGGGAAAGCATGAGCAGGAGACATGAGCCAGCTAGCAGAAGAGACACGAATGCAAGCCATGAAAGGGAAAAAGCTCTAGAGACCATGATTATGGAGAAGGAGCAAAAAGAAGCAGAGCTCCAAAGGAAAGTCGAGGAGTCAAAGCAGAAGGAAGCCTTCCTGGAAAGTGAGCTTGCCAACATGTGGGTTCTAGTAGCAAAACTGAAGAAGTCCCAGGGTTGTGACCAGGATCCGGAGGCCAAACATGATGGCTCGTGACCTTCAGTTAAGATATCTAACCATGAAAAATCTGCTTGGCTTGGGTGTGGGTTTTCTGTATGTAAGTTCTTCGTATTGTTTTTTGTCTTAGCATGCATTAGTGTCTCATTCTGTATATTCCCGTGTGATAAATATGCCAGTAGTGCCTTGCCTGACTGTGCCTAGAGCTTTCTATTGATGCTAGAGCGGCATTTTGGGTTCTTCAGGCACATAATCTGGGTTTGAAGAAACTTTGGACTAGTGTTGGGAAATCTGACGGCTTTCTGATGCTACTGTATTAGTCTGCTCATCCTGATCTTGGATATTGGAAGGATAACAAATGTGAATATGCCCTGAAGTGTGAGTTCTATTGTATCAGAACACCTCCGTTTCAACATCTTCAATACTGTGTATTGTCTGCCTGTCCGCCCTTTTATGCTTCGTATGCTTGTCAGTTATGCTTGTTTTTGGTCTTTGCAACGATGCAATGAAACCTTATGGCCTCCACTAGCCTATCCTTGAAGTACGTTCCGGTTCTCTGGCCTTAGGGCAGGTATATTGCTAAATGTAGCCATTTTTATATATCGTCTTATGTATTATCACATAGGATTTTTTATGATTAGAGAGGTGAGAGAGAATGAGGTGGTTGTTTCGCGAAACAATCCTTTAATGAGCTAAAATTTAAAACTATGAGATGATTATTTTACCATTGTATAAGTTGTTGTTATGTAATTTATAATTATATTTTTACTCTCCATAAATTAAGAAATTATGAGTTGTTATGAGACAACTTAATAAAAGGACAATACCTATAATGGGGCCTTGGCGTTTATACCCTTTTTTTTGTTACCGATTATGATTTTGCTCCTCTTTTTTTTACTTTGTGATTTTACCTCTCTTATTTTAAAACGAAGGAACATTTTACCCCTGTCTAGTTAACAGCCTTCAATGGTGTTAACTTTTGGACAATCGGACAATTTTGTCCCTTGTGATTTTACCTCTGTTATATTATGTCCTTTGTGTTTTTATCCCTATTTTGAAACAAGTTATCGTTTTTGCACAATTTTTTTTTAAAATTTCGACAACATTTTGACACACAATCCATATAAATATAATTTCATATCTCACAAATATATCACACAAATAATATATATGATCTAGATTCATGCAACTTGACATCAAAGTACCACAACAAAAGCCAACATAAAGGTTCAAATGACATGTCAAACACTAAAATATAGGTCTAAGTGACATGTCAAACAAAAGTGACAGCTACTAGTGAGTTCTCTGAGCATCCAGACATATGAAGCATTAAAGCCTAACAAAGTGGCAAGCCTCCCAGTAATTGCTCCTCTTCTAGTACCTCCTCTACCCCTTCCAGTAGCACTCACTTCATTTTATTCCAAAAAGAGAGGAATTATGTTAGTAAAGTTACTAAAATTTATAGTAGATAGAAGTAATGTTAGCTTTTCTTACTTTATCTCGTTGTTGCCATCTCCTGATCCTATTCCCCTTCCTCTTCCCCTTCCCCTTCCCCTTTTCCTTCCTCTGCCCCTTCCTCTTCCCCTTCCAGTTTGAGTGGCACTTGCACTTGCACTAGCACTTTCACTTGCACTAAATATTGTAAGAAAAATGCTAGTACAAGTAAATACAAATAACTAGAATACATAAATGAAATTGGACAACAATGCATGTACTCACATTGGGTCATTGCTTCCTTGACTTGATCCATCTTGCGGTGTTGATGGCATCCTCTTTTGACTAGCTGTAGGACCTCATTGGCAAGTCTTGGTTCTATGTCCTGGTTCTCGACACTCAGAACAAATCTTGACCTTTGTGCTCTTCGGTCTCTAGCTCCACGATACTCCCAGGTATTGATCTCAAAAGTTCAGCTTGATAAGCAGGCAACATCTCATAGCTTTCTTCCCATTTCCCATAAATGATACCCATTGCTCTCTCCTTTCCCCTAACAACTCTGTCATATGGAACATCAACTGAGTATTTCTTGTGCAGTTTGTCCCTCAATTCAGCCAGCCCCGTTTCAGGGTCATCCCTCAAGATATCCACCACTCTGTCAGCCACCCATTGGTTCGAGGCCATTGCCAGACCACACTCGTTCATCGAACTGCATTTATGCTTGGGTCCACTTGTCTTAACCTGCAGCAAATAATAAACAAAGACAAGTCATCAAAATAATTCCACTTGCAACAATGAACCAAATATATGCACTTGCAACCAAAAAGAAACAATTAATACCTTGCAACCAGTGTATTTGGTCTTGCTTGTAGGTGCATGAAAAGCCCACTTACAACCTTGATTATCCCTCTTGCACTTGGCCGTAAATCTTTTCTTGTCTTTTTTGACAATATCAAAAGCATGATTATGCAATCAAATTGTAGGCGGGACGGGTTGTGGACTGTCCACCATCCACGAAGCTGGCCATGAAACTATTAAGCGGGCTTTGCGCGAGTCCGCAAGCCTCAAAGGTATCGCCACAAATGCCCAGTGGAACTTGCGGGCAAGCCACTAACATCTGCAAGCGTCCGCAAACAAGCAAGATGGAAAATAGAGGAAAACATCCGAATGCAACCAAAGATGTATGTTGCAGTGTGTGTGCAGCTGACTCAGTATCTATCCAGAACAACTGGCTCTTATTAGTATGCATGCAAAGATCCATGTTGAGGCAACGGTAGTAGATTTTCTACTCTGCTCGGCCTACATGATTCAAAACATCTGTTCGGGACACTAAAATTCAATTAACCGACGACTCGACGAACTACCATGAGCAGGACCCTCGAGATCGCGGGATCACACGGAGCAACCCAATTCCACAGCAATTGGAGGGGCGGGAGCCCAGAGCAGTGAGCAATGAAACCGGACTCACGCACCTTCCGTAGAAACTGTATGCGGGGCTGAGTTCCTGCCTGACCAACGTGCCCATGGAGATGTAGGGCACGGCGAGCACCTCGGCGAGGCGCGCGGCGTGCGCATGCTTCTGCTGGCCCGGGCGGCCCATCACGACCCACTACATGCCCCCCGGCCCCCGCCGACCGAGTCGAGCCCGGGCGCCAGCGCCGAGGCACGCGCGCGGCGGGCCGCCTCCTCGTCGTCCTCCTCCCAGTCCAACCAGCACTCCTCCATCGCTGCGGCTGCCGCGAACCTCCGGTTGAGGGAGGGGGCGGGGGCGCGTCGGGTGGCGGATCGAGATGCCAAGCACCCGACGAGCTGTAGGAGGCCGGCCATTTCCAGCGGCTGCGGCGACGGTGGCAAGGGTTCCACCGCCTGCCACGGCCGCAACCAGCGTTCCCATCCTCGCCGAGGGCCAGGACGCCGGCCGCGGAGACGAAGCACCGACGCCCGAGACTCGAGCGGAGGACGGCGGCGATAGAGTCTTGCGGGCTTGGGACGTCTACCTCTTTAGCCAACGGGCTTTGCAGGTTTCGGCCACAAAGGCCACGAAGTATTTGTGTCTGGGTCACAAAGGCCACGAACGGAGAGTTTGTGGGGCGGCTTGCAGCTTGCGGTAAGAGCCTGCCTCGTCTGCAGTCTGATTATGCAAGATGGAATAACGTGTGACTGCTGACTTGTATGCGTTCACATTTAGGAACAACACTCTAACATTAATGCATGGATCATCAACATCTAGCCCGTTCGTTTGAACTTATCAGCCAAACCAGCCAGCCATTTAATAGTATTTTTCTCTCACAAAAAATCAGCAACAGCCAGAATCAACCAGCCAGAAATGACCAAGCGAACAGGACGATCATATGAAAACATGGGAAGATCCTCATCCTCATCAATAATTTCACCATTAGGATCAAACTCAGTGTTAGAGTCACTGGACCAACAATCAACATCAGAGTCAGATGAAGTAGCCAAATCAGTGTCATAGCTGTTATCACTTAGTACCTCTGTATCATCCTTGGAAGCACTATTTTTTGTGACAGCTACCTTTTTTTTGATGGCTACTGTCTTTTTTTTAGATGGGGCAACAACTGTAACATTCTTATTTGTGGCTCTCTCAATAGAATCTTCTTCAGTTAGGAGCACTCTAGCCCTCACAGAAGGGTGTAAACTTCTCTTGGTTGGAGACAATTGCAGGGCCCCTCAAAATCATTTATCCGAGCATTGATAACTAATCCACTCTCCACATTGGTTAGACACCACTCTAATATATTTTCATCAGATTTTATTTGCACACATTCAGACTCATCCAAATCACCCCACAAGGTAATGTACTGCTTAGAACCTCACATCCAGTGCTCACCGATGTAATCAATTAGATGTTTCGGCCTAAAGCTACTTGGGTCAACAACGTTGGTTGGCAAAGTTCTACGATGACAATAAGTCTTTGGGCCATTGTCTGGTAAGCTGAAATACGAGCGCACAGTAACAATAAGTTTCAATTTACCGTCACTAATCCTACACAAATCAGAGAAACAAGGGATAAACAAGTTAACGAATCACTTCTATTTCGAAACGAATCACAGAAGCAAGCAGGGAATAAATCGAAGAAAATACCTTGCTGCTGCTGTGGACGAGCTTGGGGCCGTGGGGAGTGGCCCATCCAGCGAGGGCGTGAGCCCCCCTGTAGGCTCCTCCATCGAAACCTGCAGTGGCCGCCGGAGTCCCCTGCGCCGCCGGAGCCCCCTTCGCCGCCGAAACCCTAGGCCATGGGGCGGCCGAGCAGCGGGTGTCGGGCGTGGGGTGGGGCGGCCAGAGGAAAGGGCGGGGTGGAGGAGGAAGGGGCCGGGGATGGAGGATGAGGGGACGTCAGCCGCTGCCGTCAGAGGAGGGTGCCGGAGAAGTCGCGTCGCCAGGCACCGTCGCGGTCTCGCGTTGAGTCGCGCGGAAAAAAGTCGCCCGACTTCTCCTGTGGGGCGGACGGATAGGAAGCGAAGGAGGGAGGGTATCCTAGTCTTTTTGCACTGCTGTCTTTTTTCTTTTCTTTTTTTCCGTCACTTATTCCATGTACTTCAAAGGTGTAGTAAAACAGGGGTAAACAATAGGTTCATGTAAAAAATGAGGGCAAAAACGTAAAGTTGAAAAAAGAGGAGTAAAATCACTATTGTGTCTTAAAATAGGGGCAGAAACACTAAAACCCCTATAATCTATTAGGTCATTTTAAATTATTTGGCACTATATGAGACAACATCAATGTACTTGCCCTTAGGACATGATTCGTTGCACATTATTCGCTCTATCTTTTGTTGCACGTTAGTCGCTCTGTCATTTGGAAAGATCAAACACGAGACATTTTATGTGGAAAATCTTGTGGAAATAAATACGAGACGCCACGAGAGCTTAGAAATGCGCTACATATAATGAGTTATCATCTCTTTCCGTGTGGCTTATAACGAATCAAATACATAACAAATCTGCTAAATGTGTAGGAGTAGCTCGAACAACAACGGGCTCTCCAGGCATCATCTCAAGATTTACAATAGTGTTCTTTTTAAAAAAAAATCCAATGACATCATGGCATTTAATGTTGCATTACTCTTGCTCGTTGCATACCTTATTCGTTTAAATTTGTCTAGCTGTTTATCAGCTATGGTACAGTATTTCTCTCACGACAAATCTTGGAGCAGTACGTTTCATCCTGGCTTTACGGCAAACCTCGAGAACACACGAGTGGATATCCCGAATGGCCGCCACAGCAGCCCTGGCCCCTGGTGCAGAACAGAAGGTCAGTGAATAGTGATCCAGCGTGCGAAAATGTGTGATGGGCCAAGTGTCTCACCGCAGGTCCGCCGTGATTCTCAAGACCGACCACGGCCGGCCAGGCCAGACATGGGAATCACCCCGCGCCGACGTGTGAGCAGCGCTTTCCAAGCCATCAATCACTCACCCTCAACCTCAACGACCTGTTTCCATCCGTCGGTCGGCGCCTGCCGCTCGTGGACCTGAGCGCCGCACCCGCGCCCTCGCTTCCTAAATTCCAAACCATTGTGACGGCCAGCCCGGCTCCATCCGGCGGCAGGGCACGCGTCCCCGCGCGGTTGGCTCCATGTCGATTCTGCGTTCACCCCTTGGCGAAGGCATCGCGGAGTCCTCCCGCCCCAAGTAAAGTCGCAGCTCGGTGCCTGCAGACTCCCCTTCCCCTTCTCTGCCCATATATACCGCCACTCCCTTCTCGGCCTGCTGCACACGCTCACGCTCACTCGCACACACGAACACACACCACAGGCTCGCCGCGGACACGAACACAACTGCTCGAACACCTAGCATGGCCTACGACCAGAGCGCGGGGTACGGCGGCGGCTCGGCGACGCCGTTCCACCTCGTCCTGTTCCTGGGCACCGTCGCGCTGCTGGGCGCCACGTCGCTCTACTCGCGCTACGAGTCCGCGGTGGAGAGCCTGGTGGACCAGGTGCGGTTCGCCGTCGTGCTGTCCCCGCTGCTGCTCCTGCTCGCGGTGCAGTACTGGGCGGCCACGGCGGGGTCGCGGCGGCCGCGGGGCGGCGCCCTCTCGTCGCTGCTGGTCGGGGACCAGCCCTCCTTGTACGCCGGCGGCGGATGGGGCGGCCAGCACTACCAGCGGGACGGCGGCGCGTCGTCGTCGCCGTGGGGCGTGGCGCTCGCGCTCGCCCTCGTCCTGCTCCTTGTCTCGTACCAGTCCTGCTTTCAGGATTTGTGGTTCCCTCTGGTCAAACGCCGGTGAGCAGAGCTCAGTCCAAGTCTTGCAGGCTGCGTCACCAGCTTCTTGCAGTGCTGCTCGATCGCGCGCGCGCGCCGGCGATGGAGAAGAATCACCAGTTAGCATCTAGTAGGATGCTCCTGTTATTAGCAGTGGAGGCGGTGTGATTTCGACAAACACACTTTGCTAGTACGTATTTAGAACGGATTTATTTCGAGGGATAGATTGTCAGTTATTAGTTCATGTATACGCATGCTGTGATCAAGAGTATAGTATATAGTGTAATTACTCTAATGATAGGTGCTGAATAATAATAAAGAAAATGGCAGAAAATTCCTGTATCTGTCAAATCCTGTATTTATACTCCTTGAGCCATATAGTAGTGTTCTGTTCTATGTTCTGGTGCTACCAAACGACTTTATTCGATCCCCACTTGTAAGAATATATTTTTTTAGAAAAAGACTTGTAAAAATATGAACCTCTTTTCTGTTTACAACATGCCGTACGTGCATGTATATTCTTTTTTCGTTAAAAAAGGAGCAAAAGTTATTGCCACGACCAGACAAAATGGACGTATTGAGACGTCTTGTCGAAATGAGAGAGAGGTCGTTTTGAAGATGATAAAAGATGAAAAGACCAACAGGAGTTGTTGACATACATATGGTAAACCACCTACAACCGTTTACCGAACCTAGACGATGAAAAATTTCAAGACGTAGAGACGTGGAATCTTAGTCCTGGCTTTCGGCAACAAGACAAGAACCTGTTATTTTCTTTCTCAGCTTTCGGCCGCTGATAGATGACTAAAGGAGCTTTCTAAGCTAATCACCGTGTGGGGCTTGAACTAGCTACCAGCCCACATGCCACCCAAAACCAAAAAGACCCTACTATACCAGAATCCAAATTTCTTGTTTAAGTCCTACTTTCAGGTCTCACATCCATGATTGTTCTATTCCCCGCATGATCATCCACTACAGTATTATTACTCCATTATAAACTGTTCATTGAGCATGCCGGGTTTTTTCATAATTGTATATGTGTACTAGAAAGTATTGAAACGAGCATTTTCATTGCCGAATTAATAATTCTACCGAAACGTCACTTAATTTCTACTGCTACTTGCATGTATATATATATTTTTTGAAAAATATACCTGTATTAATACGGATAACAGTATAGTACAAATATGAGTACACTGTAGAAGGCTACGTAGGACAGCTGTCTAACCCTACTTGGTAAAAGGACCTCAAGAAAAAAAGAAACTACAACCAGGTCCTTGGACCTCCTCCTCACGTAGTAAAAGTAAGTACGTACGGATACAAAATTTGAAGTGTTTCACAATACAGTCCAGGAGAAACACCACCAGTCCTGTCAAAAAAGCCCATCAACGTTATACTACATACACGGTTTCACATGGGCTTTTACTTTTTGATAAGATGGGCTGGGCTAAGGTCTCTCGTATTGGAGTCGAGCCCAAATGCTTGGCCTTCTTCGAGCCCATACTTCTCAGCGTGGGGCGGCCGCTCCGACCTCTCACTCTCTCGTGCCAAGCCGTCCTAGAGCGAGAGGGGTTCGAATTGGCGCCAACCAATCCCCCATTCCCCCAAATCCCACCAGCTCCAGCACTAGGGTTTCCACTCCGCCATGGCGGGAACCACGGCCGCCGCTCCCATGGACATCGACGCCGTCGCGCCGCCGTCCAAGGGCAAGGCGCCGCTCTCCGCCGGCGGCAGAGCTGCGCCCTGGGTCGAGAAGTACCGGCCCCAGTCCCTCGCCGACGTCGCCGCCCACCGCGACATCGTCGACACCAGTAAGTGGCCGCGGCCGTTGTGCTCGTCCGATGCTTGCTGCGAGGTTTAGGGTCCTTTTGGGAAGGATTCGGGGTGAGGTTCTATTAGATTTGTGTTACAGTGACCGCTAATTCACGGGGTTCTGTGGATATGTTACCGTGATTTACTTAAACGCAGTGTTATGCTATTTTTTTTTTCCTAGAACACGCCGACGGCGCGCATTGCATTAAGCAGGCAGGAGTTTAACAGAACAAACAAACACAAGTCCGGGGTTGGTAACCAAGGTTACCAGAACCCAACACACACCAACCCACGACTGAAAACAGGACTGGGTTGACTCTATGTGGGTTGACTCTTGGCCATGAATTTGTCTATCTCTTTTTCGAGATCAGGGATATATCCCGTTTTTGAATTTGTCTATCTCAGCAACCACATATTCTGTGATTGCTGAGTTATTGCAACTGTGCTGGTTGTGACTGTAGCATATGAGGAAAGCTGATGATTGTCATTTTGTTCCTGTAGTTGACAGGCTTACAAATGAGAATAGACTTCCACACTTGTTGCTATACGGGCCACCTGGCACTGGGAAAACATCAACGATTCTGGCTGTTGCGAGGAAGCTATATGGGTCTCAGTATAGCAACATGATCCTGGAGCTCAATGCATCAGACGAACGTGGTATTGATGTTGTCAGGCAGCAGATCCAGGATTTTGCTGGCGCACGCAGCCTCTCTTTTGGGTATGCATTACAAATCGTGCATCCTTTTTTTAACCCTTTTGATAGGGAATCTTTCAGACCCTTGATATATAATCAAGTAATTCTGTTTGTCATAATACCATCAATAATACCCGTTTGCCTTTCATTTGAATTTCTACAGAGCAAGGCCTTCTGTTAAGTTGGTCCTCTTGGATGAAGCAGATGCAATGACAAAGGATGCACAATTTGCATTGCGAAGAGGTTTTTCTGTTGTTACAAGACTTTACTGTTCATTTCTGTGGTATTGCTGTGCATTTTCTTCCTTGCATCCATTTAATCTGCCCCTCCTTGCAGTTATTGAGAAGTATACAAGGAGCACAAGGTTTGCACTGATATGCAACCATGTCAACAAAATTATCCCTGCACTACAATCAAGGTGCACCAGGTTTAGATTTGCTCCACTAGATGGCAGTCATGTTAGAGAGCGTCTTCAACATATAATAAAATCTGAGGGGTAAGTACTTTTCTTTCCTTCTAAGATTATACAAGAATTCTCAATAATTATTTTGTGCCACTTGGGAGCTCAGTAGCTCACTTATATTGTGTTCGGTTATATCATGCTTTGCAATCTTCATATTGTGCTTTACTAAACTAGCATAGGAGTGGTCCTATCTGCAATGTTAATTTTTGCATGTACTTGCAGGCTAAGTGTAGATGAGGGTGGCTTGACAGCACTAGTGCGGTTAAGCAATGGTGATATGAGGAAGGCTTTGAATATATTGCAGGTTATCCCTTTATTGCTGTCACGCTGTGCATTTGACACAAACTGTTTTTGACCAGGAGTTTTGATATCTAGTCATTTAAAGATACAGAAGTTCTGAGCATGTGGGACCAAGTTAAAACAAAACACGAAACTGTTGATGTTTTAGATTTCTGATTTGCATAAATGTTGTGTGTACTTTAAGTATTTGATTAATGCCATTCTTTCAATGTTATCAATTACTAAGTTCAACATTGAGATGAACCATAAAGCATACTAACTCTCCCAAAATGTAGCCACTTTTGGTTTTGTCCGGAGTCAAACTATTTTGTTTTGACCAAGTTTATAGAAAATCCATTAACATCTATGATACCAAATAAGTACATTGTATACTAATTTGGTGTCCTACATGTTTATGTTTTGTACTATAATTTGGTCAAACCTAACACAATAGGACAAACCTAGAAATTTTGGGATGAAGTAGTTTTTTTTTCATTATATCAATTGTTTTGTTCTATGAACTAATCCACCAATTACAGTGGCTTTGACAATTACTTACCTTTTTTATGTGTAGGCAACACACATGGCATCCCAACATATGACAGAAGAAGCTGTCTATCTTTGCACAGGAAACCCCATGCCAGAAGATATTGAGCGGATAGCTCATTGGCTATTAAATGAACCATTTTCAACCAGCTTCAAAAGTATTCTTAGCTACCATTTGTTAATATGATCCTTCTGATTATTCAGGATTCTTGTCTAAATGCATGTTTCCTTATCTGTTTAGATATATCTGACATGAAGATGAGAAAAGGCTTGGCCTTGGTTGATATCATACGGGAGGTTACTATGTACGCACTACCTGCTGCCTGCTAGCGCATCATTCTTCATATTTTTTTTCTTATGTAGCATTGAATTTTTCTTTCTTTTGTGCAGGTTTGTGTTCAGAATACAAATGCCATCTGATGTTCGTGTAAAGCTAATCAATGACATGGCTGATATTGAGTATATTTTTCATACACTTTTACAGTTGAATTGTGTCGTTCTGCACATAAATTAGCTTACCTGTCATTCTATGCCATAATTATGTTTTGTTGCTAATTCTACTCAGATTGCCAGAAATAGTCATTTAGTTCACACAAAAGTATAGGAGGTAGGTAATTGCCCAAATTAAGGATGCTATTGATGGAAGACCCAACAATGTATAGCCAAGCTAACTATTTACTTGATACGTCTTATAGTTCCTAAAAAACAATAGGTCTTTGTTAACTAAAATTGCTACACTGGAACTTAGATGTATAGTTTAGCCTAACAATCATTAAATCAACATATTGATATAGATGTCTAGTTTAGCCCTCGCAACAGTTCTACACTGGAACTTTTTTCTTAAGTCAGCAAACTTTAGATGCAGTAATTCCCCAGGTGTGTAAAAACTTCTTTCAGAGAGTGGAAACTATATTTGTTTCCATGAAGCGATTAATTAAGAGCTCACTGCAATGTTTGAGATAGTGCAGTAGCTAGGCAGCGACCTGTGATGTTCTTTGACTTTGCATTTGACCTTATGATCAGTTAGGAGAACTGTGATAACTCTTTCTTGTATCAATTTTTTGTTTGTTAGCATCATAATTCATGGCTTTTTTCTTTGATATGCAGGTACAGGCTAAGCTTTGCATGCAACGATAAACTGCAGCTGGGCGCATTGATCTCAACTTTCACGGATGCTCGCACGGCTATGGTTGCTGCTGCTGCTGCCAGCTAATTGCAGTAATGTGAAATTTCCTTTTGTTGCCCCCTCTGGAATCTGAAGATGAAGCGCAGCTACGTTTCCTCGGTTAACGTCTTCCCTGTAGTTAGCAAGCTGAAAGTTTTGGTGAGGGTTGTCTTAGATCTGTATGCTTGCTGGATGTGTTGTGGTAAGTAGCTGGAACCTGGGAGTATTTGTTGACTGAACGCTGCTAGGCGTTCTTGAGTTATGCGTGTAAGATTTTGTCCAGTAGTGAAGCAATTATAACCCCACCTAATATTTGATGATGTTACATGCCATTGCAAATGCATCTGAGATTTATGATCTTCGACTACGGAAGCATGATTTAGGATCAGTAAACTGTAAAAGTCAATCATGTATTATTATTATATGTACATATATTGGAGTCAAAAGCACTAGACTAGATGACACCTGACTTTTACTAAACTAATGCCACCTAACATTAACAGAAGAGTAAAATGCATCTAGGTACCTAAACTATTGGCCTCTTCCTATCTAGGTACTTAAACTATTAAACCGACTATCTAGGTGCCTGATCTATTGCTCATGCACACCATAAGTCCAATACCTGTCACGTCATGATCAATTTTTTAAAAATGACGCTGTCTATTAAACCGACTATCTAGGTGCGTGATCTATTGCTCATGCACACCACAAGTCCAATACCTGCCACGCCATGATCAATTTTTTAAAAATGACCCTGTCCCTTTTCTCTTTCACGCAACCAAGTCCTTCCCTGTCTCTGCCCTGTCCTCTCGACACGTGCCCAGCTCCACCTCCGCTCGGCTGACGTGGGCGCGGCCGGTGGCGAGCTGGACGCCGATGCCGACGCCGACGGCGTGGACGCTTGGACAACCAGCCCATCAGTCCAGCTCGAGTCGAAGAGAATCCAAGGACCACACGAACTCCTCCTCCTCCTCCGCGTGGCAGGTACGGTGCCCGCGGTGCTCCGGCGACGCCCACATGATGTGTGTGTGCCGTGCATGCAACAGTTGGGTCGGTGGTGCTCCAGTCCCGCCTACTCCTGTGGCAAATTCGTTGGTGGCTTTCGCTAGACGGGCGGCAGGAGCCTTGGCCTGCGTCGTGCCCGGGGCAGAAGTCCATGGCCTCCTCGGGCTGCAAGAGCAGCGGCGGCACGGTGTAGAGCGCGAGTCTCAGCATGCGGAAGGCGAGCGTGAGCTCCCGCGGCGCGCCGGGGGACGTCGTGGTGCCGCCGCAGCAGTGTCCCGTCCCCTGAACGACACGCGCTGTGCAGTGGTTCATGTCCAGGGATCCCTCCATGCAGACGGAGAAGCCGTCGAACCAGTTGGTGCTGCCCTCCCGCACCGTTAGCGGGGTGTCGCCGCCGACACACTGGATGGCCACGACGTGTCAGGAACGAGACCGGCGGCACGCTGGACGCGGACGACAAGGAGCTCCACTGGTTCGTGGGGCGCCACGCGCTCGTCGTCAAGGACCTCCAGGCCGGCGGCAGGAGCTCCGCCTCCCGGCTGCGTGCCTCGCCCTACCCCTAGCCCCGCACGCTCCTGGCCGCGGGCACCCTCCGTCGTCGTGTGCCACGAGCGCCCGGGCCCGCGAGGCCACGACGGGCTCCATGGCCGCGCCAACTCCATGGTCGCGACACCGTCAGTCTCCCTGACCTCTGGCGCCGATGTAGAGCACCCCCGTGGCATGGCGGAGATTGTGGCGCGTGGTGGGGGCGGGACGCGATGCCGGCGGCTTGGCGCGCGGCCTGGGACGGGGCGCGAGGTCGGGTGCACGACGCGCCGCCGATGACATGGCGGAGCTCGCGGGCGGTGGGGCGCGGCGTGTGGCCGGGGGCAGGGCTCGCGGGAGGGCACTACGGCGGGGCGCAGGACTCGCGGCTGCTGCTCGCGAACGGCGGGGCAGGGACATAGGATTCAATTGCGAGAAAGAGAAAATAGATAGAGATTTTTTAAAAAAATTGACCATGACGTGGCAAGTTTTGGACTTGTGGTGTGCATAGGCAATAGATCAGCTACCCAAATAGTCGGTTTCATAGTTTGAGTACCTAGATGGAAAGAGACTAATAGTTTACGTATCTAGGTTGCATTTTACTCTTAACAGAAATTAGAGTGAGCTTACGGCAGAGAGCAATTTGAAATCTACTTCCCTATCTCGGACTTACTGTCCAGATTCTCATAAACCCTAAACTCTAAATGCAACATGCTCCTAAACCATAAATACAACATGCTACCGATTAGAGGTAAGCCTACATGTGAAAATAACAGGCAAAACGTTGTAACAGGAAGCCGTGCATGTGTCCCTACTACATAACTTGGAAAAGAGAAATCAAAATCACTTCGTCCATCTAGATCTATGGCCCTCTATACTTCCGGCGAATTTTGATTCCTCGGGTAAACTTCTCAATTTCTCATGTAGTCCTCAAATTTTTATGTCAACGGACCATTTAAATGACATTCTAGGCCTTGAGCATGACTGTGGTGTTACTTCATGTCTCTCCTAGTAACTCCTCAAGTCGGGATATATGGATGAATATTCACAACCTCAAATAGCATATCTGTTGGAGACCGTTTTATATCATAAATAGGCTAAACCGAACTCCATATTAAGAATAGCAACTCTCTTAGAATTGCTCTAATTTAGAAAAAGAAAAGAAAAGAAAAGGAAGAAGGTTTGTATGGGCTCCCTTTTATCTGGTGGCTCCATCTACAAGCCCATTAATCCAGCACGAACCCACGCACCGCCGCATAGTTTTTACCCTAACACTGAGTCACACAGCTTGGCGGCCGCCGCCGTTCCGTTTCTCATCTTCCTAGCAGCACCGACACGAAGGCGACGAAGTCGGCGCTCAGGGTCGGGCCCTCAGCGACGGAGGGGCAGTTCCAGGCTCGGCAGCGGCGTCAGCGGCTCCCCCTCCTACCTCTCGACAGTTGCCCCCGTCCTCCGCACACCGGTCGGCGACCCTGCGTACGCACCTCCCTCTCCCGTCCCGCCTCCGCTGTACCGTGAGAGCCCGGCCAGCTGCTCCGCCGGTGGCTCGCGAACCAGCCATGGCGAACGGGGACGCGGCCGTGGAGGCCGGCGGGGACAGGAAGCAGGAGCCGGCGGCGCGCCAGCCGTCGACGTTCGCGGAGCTGGGTATCTGCGCGGAGCTGGTGGAGGCGTGCGACGCCATGGGGTGGAAGGAGCCCACCAGGATCCAGGCCGAGGCCATCCCGCACGCGCTCCAAGGTACTGCTGCTATCTCACTCGGCTTCGTCCGGCCATCCGGGGCACACGCAGCTGTGCGGCCTATGGTGGACGGTTGCGGCTGCGGGCTCTTGATTCGGCCGTCGCCTTGTTTTTGCAGGGAAGGACCTCATCGCACTGGCGCAGACGGGGTCCGGGAAGACTGGTGCGTTCGCACTGCCCATCCTGCAGGAGCTGCTCAGCAACCGCCAGGCCGAGCAGTCTTTCTTCGCTTGCGTGCTCTCGCCAACGAGGTCGGTTCGTTTGACTTCTCAGTCAATTACTAAGTTAAGTTTAGGGGCCACACATCAGTAACTAATTTGGAGTGTCCGTGGTTGCTAATCAGAGAGCTGGCAATTCAGATAGCGGAGCAGTTTGAGGCTCTCGGATCAGCTATTGGTTTGCGTTGCTCAGTGGTAAGTGTTATCGTTGCAGTTATGCAAGCGAATGAATGTATGCGAATTCATTTTGGCTATCAGCATCTGAATGTTGCAAATCGAGATGCATTGATACAGTGTACTTTATATATGTTACAAGTTTCTTATCTAAATTATGCTTCTGACTTGTATGATAACAAATGTTTGTTCTCTTTGTTGGGGGTGAAGCACCCATCTTTTCTGACCGCTTTCACCCACTTCCACCACAGCATCGCTCAGTTCTTCTCAGGATTCTTCTAACATGTGACATACTTGCAATATTAGATTATATGCATTCAGATGTCACCTGGTGATATTGTAGTTCTCATGCTTATTAGTTATTATGTGGCTTTGTGCCTTTGTGGATTCATTGGTTCTAGCTGACATTTTATTCTTATATCAGCTTGTTGGAGGAGTAGATCGGGTGCAACAAGTGTTATCCATTGGGAAACGTCCACATATTGTGGTGAGTGTTATACATTTCCTGATTTTCTCTTCCTATTGCAAGCTAAAGTTCTTGTCCACATTTATATAGCAAAAGATGTTTTTGATGACTCTAAAGTATGCTTCCAATCTCTGGTAGTTTGAAATGCATACATTAAATAACATTACTTCTGAAAAGCTACCACAATGGATCGGCATCCTTGTCAAACCCTGCTTCTCATTGAACTCTTGGGAGAGTCGTTGCAATAAGCCTGAGAACTACTTTATAGACCAGTAGCAGCAATACCAGCTTTGATTCTCTTTGGTTCTTCCATATTTACATGACACTGAAATTTGTTGTATGTTATATAATTGAACTGCTCTGTTTAAGTTGATTTTATTTCACATATTGTTTTCTCTTCATCTGTACTAACCTCTCGCTGTAATACTTTGTTCAAAACTTAGGTTGGAACTCCTGGCCGTCTTTTGGACCATTTGACAGAGACTAAAGGTTTTAGTCTTAAGAAAATCAAGTATTTGGTATGTATTCATTTTTATTATTTAAGAAAAAAAGTCTCAGGGTGTATGTTGTGAATTTCTTGCTAGATACTTCATACTTAGTCTGGAAACGGATGTGGTTCTAGCATAGTACAAAGTCGTTTAGTGTGACTATCCTTATGTTTTGGAGCTTATGTCTTATTTTGAGATAACTAGTTGAATTTGAGATAACTTTTTAATTGTTATGTTCTTTTGTATTGTTAGGTATTGGATGAAGCCGATAAGTTACTTAATGTGGAGTTTGAGAAATCCCTCGATGACATTCTGAGAGAGATCCCTAAAGACAGGAGGACTTTCCTTTTTTCAGCGACTATGACCAAAAAGGTTTGGGCTCAGTGTGTACTTATTTATTTATGAGATGAAACTACTTAACTTATGGAACCTTGTAATCATAACTGAAATAAATTAGCAGCAACATTAAGTTCTTGATACGGGCATGTTCATTGCTGCCATTGGTAATCACAATCATATGGCAGCACTTTCAAGTGCCTGAGATGATCAAAGAGTGATGGTCTTATTTATCATGGCAAATGTTACTATTAGTTGATTTTCTGTTATTTCATATTAGATCATTCTTTCCTAGTATGATCTTTTCAATACAATCAATCCACATTTTCGTGGACTAATTTTATTAACACCGCTTTGCATGCATTTTGTTTGACTAAATGAAGCTCCCTTTCCTATAACTTAGGTAAATAAACTGCAACGTGCTTGCCTCAGGAATCCTGCTAAGGTGACATTCTATCTTTTCCTTTTCAGTTACTAAGCAGTTGACATCTTGTATCTATTTTCTTATTCTCTATTTGTGATTACCACATTCTTTTTGTGGAAGCAGGTTGAAGCTGCCTCAAAATATTCTACAGTAGATTCACTTAAACAAGAGTTCTATTTTGTTCCTGCAGATGACAAGGTCAGATATTTGCTCCAAGCCTGAATGTTAAAGCTAAACTTTTTTGTGTTAGTATCATGGACAATGCATGATATGTTTAGCTTTGTTTCAGTGTGTGAGTTTTCTGGTTTTGCCCTAAGTCAAAGTAGTCTAAGTTTGACTAAGTTTATTGAGAAGATTATCATTAAAGCAAAGAAGTAAACTACAAAAATATGTCACAATGGATCTAATGATGCTTCTTTGATATAGTAAATATTATTGTTCTTTTATATAAACTTTGCCAAACCTCCAGCAAGTGAGTAATTTGACTTAGGAGTTAGGACAAACCCTGAAATGCTTATATTCTGGGGAGGAAGGAGTACTATTTTGATAAATACATACATGTATGTCAAGTTGCATTCTAGTGGATCTACAATTTGCTTCAAGATCAAGTTCTTTGTTTTTTTTGAGGGAAGACCAAGTTCTTTGTTATTCACTATATGCCTAGTTACAGCACCTATCCCCTTGTCAGCCTAAAGAAAACAAATGCAACAGGCTCTACCATTGCGGAAGTACTTCACTATAACATATTTTCTCACTCTTACAACAAAATGGTTTGAACCTTTTGATACTTAAGCGAGCAACCAACCAAATGATTGGAACCAATTTGATGTTTTGATTCTTCTTGTGTCACATGTCTCTATTTACTGTCTGGAGTCTGGACATTCCCCAATTCATTCATTTAGTAAAGCAGTTATGGAAAATCATGGCTGCAATGAAGTTACCGATTGAATGTTGTTAACCTAATTCAACATGTGTTATGAGCGGAATAATTGAATTCTATATTGGTCACCATTAGTCCACAACAGAGTACCCTTTTCTATCATTTGTCTCTGATCTACCTTTTTATATGAATTTCAGGATTGCTATCTTCTTCATGTTCTGAATGAGAGGCAAGACAGCATGATCATGATCTTTGTGCGCACATGTGAATCTACTAGGCTCCTTGCTCTTATGCTGAGGAACCTTGGTTTGAAAGCTATGTCTATCAGTGGCCAGATGAGTCAGGTTTACTTTCTTTGACTTATGTTCTGTGAAGTGGATTTGTCTTGTTTATGTCTTCCCTTTAATAATAGTTTTCTTTTATTTTTCTTTATTATTAGGACAAGAGACTAGGTGCTTTGAACAGGTTCAAAGCAAAAGATTGCAATATCCTTATTTGCACTGATGTAGCGAGTCGTGGCCTTGACATTCAAGGTGTTGATATGGTCATCAATTATGATATCCCAATGAATTCTAAGGTCTCTTTCTGTCTATTTGAGTTGTCTTGGACCATTGTCATTTTATTTTAACTGCTTACAATTAGATGTTCAAATTGGATTCGTTATGGTCTTAAATTTTATGCTGTGCGACATGTAGGATTATGTTCATCGGGTGGGTAGGACTGCACGTGCAGGGCGGTCAGGATATGCTGTATCTTTGGTGAATCAATATGAAGCCCAGTGGTTTGTGCTGATCGAGAAGCTCCTTGGTGATTACATTTTTTCTTTTTACCTCTTTTCTTTTCTTGGCGTTGGCATTTGACAGCCATAGCTAGAGATGCCATTTTTTCCAAAGCCTGCCTCACTTATCAACTACGATTTGCAGGCAAGCAGATTGACCAGCGTAAGGTGGACAGAGATGAAGTCATGATACTTAAAGGGCCCATATCTGATGCAAAGAGAATTGCACTTACGGTACGTCCATTCTGTAAATTTGTGCCATTCTTGCTGGTAGCAAATCTGTGCAGAAGGATGGCTATCTGCTGGCTCTCACAGTCATACTACTTATCTTGCCTTGTAGAAATTGAAGGATTCCGGTGGCCACAAGAAGCGGAGAAAGGTGGGAGATGACGACGAAGAGGTGGAAGATCATTCTCATTCGAAAAGACTGAAATCTTTCAAGAAGAAATCAAACAGACGATGAAGGCTCTGGACCTTGCCTGATGAGTTAGAATCCGAGTGTACAGCTGCTTCATTTTTTTCCAAGTCATCTGTGGTTCAGCGCACACGTGTGGGTTTGCCGTGATGCTTGATGCTTTTTAGCTATAATACTAGGCCCAGTTAAGACTTTTACTTGTCACCGTTACTTCGTCTCCAATTTTGTCATCCTGACTCGAACCATGTTACACAAGGAAATCATTTTTGCTGAAGGCTGAGCTATTTCATTGGAGTCTTTTGTGGTTTTGCCAGAAGGCATAGGCAGCTATTGCGTGCACACAAGACTGAAACATTGGCTTTCTGTGCCTTAACAGAGGTGGACACAAAATGCAACTCTTTACGCCCATACATTGTTTACTTCCCAACCAATCTGTTTTTTAGTTCATTGTTAGACAATTCCTTGTTGGTATTTTCCTTTCGCCCACTGGAAATAGTGACATTACACTAGAGCACCACGGTTATTGATGTACCTTATACAGCTAACACCTGCAAATTCCTCAACGATAGAAAGCACGAAACCAAGCAAGCCTGCAATAAGCATGCTACAGGAGCAAAACACGTCACACGTTGCTTGAGCACTGGATTCTAAAACAAAATCCACCACTGCCATGGACGCCTGTCGGCTTGCACCACGGTCATCGCTCTGGTTTCTCCAAGAGAGCCGAGAGCAGAGGGAGGCCGCCTGAGAGAGCCAAGAGACCACCTGAGAGCCGAAAAGGTTGAAGCCGTGAAGGAAGCCGCCGAACAGAGCGAAAGATACCAGACGGTCACTCTACATAAACGTCCACGTTACACGCTGGCACGCTGCATCCTTTCCCCACATAAGCCTTCCTCACCAGTGTCCTCCTACCTATGATCAGAGCAACCCAGATGAGCATTTACTACCCCCATCAAACATCGAGTGTTACTGTAATACTAACATTGCGGTGTGTGAGATTGAACGCTTGCTTGTCAACTTAACTGCAAACCACGTGTGACATAGTCATGCAGGTTCTCCTTTTGAAATCACTCGTGGGAGACTTTTAGTCCCGGATGAGAAAGGTTTAGTCCGGTTTGGTGACATCTTTCGAGATTAAACGGTCATCCTTTAGTCCGGCTCGGAGTTATTAACCGGCTGATGTATACCCTTTAGTCCGGGTTGGTAACATCCAACCGGAATTATAAATCTTTTGATGTACAAGCAACTTGGAGCTAAGACTAATATGCTGAATCGAAAGTCCTTCTCTACTAGTGACAGCAAGGGAATGCTCCTCAAAATCAAATAACGAATAGTATTCCATTGAGGAGTACGTGATGCTCTTATTTTAATTTACAGGCGACGGGAATTATTACATGTAAACAATAAAGAAAAACACCGCGCTATTAGCTAACTCCTAACAATGTACTACACGAGCATGCAGAAATCTGTCAGGGATCAGTAGACGGCAGCCTGCTCCTGACTTTGTGCTCAGGCTTATGAGTGCTCTCGAAATCGATATGAACAAACGTTCGCTCGACTTCAGGCAACATCTCGATTTTCTCCTGCAGCGATTCACCGATGGTGTGCGCTTCTCTCAGCCGCATATCCTCTGAGAGTTCAATGTCAACCTGCGTTGTGGCCAAGAGTAGATTATTGTACCATAAGTTCCACCTGGCTACACTAGTAGCAGAGCAGGAGATGAGGAGTGGCAGGGACATGAAGTTGCTAGTGTTCTTCTAATGC
The DNA here is from genome assembly GCA_023333625.1 of Bothriochloa decipiens. NCBI lineage: Eukaryota > Viridiplantae > Streptophyta > Magnoliopsida > Poales > Poaceae > Bothriochloa > Bothriochloa decipiens. The sequence continues at coordinate 4,581,424 of CM041637.1, forward strand.
TATGAGTTGTTAACTGACCTCAACAAAGTAGAGAGCTCCAAAGCTGTAAGCTCTAACAGTGTCAACCCGCCTCACTCGTGGGTCGTGCTTCATGGCGAGGTAGGTTAGCATCTGCAACATCTCTGGAGGAGCAGATTGGCCCACTAGGGTAGCTAAAACAAAGAAGGGGTTAGTCACAAGCTGATCAGGCACTTAGAGCATAAACCACATATGCACATCTTCTCTGATGATCAGTGGCGTAATTGGCAACAATGAGAGGACAACCAATCTTCCGTCTTCCTCTTAGCTGGCTTTTCTAAATATTAACTTTTTTTGCATAATTTAATCGGCTATCCCAATCTCAAGTGTTCCTAAATGGTGGTGAATAAAGAAGTTACAAAAATTCATTACACTTGGGAGAATGTGAAGTGGTTTGGAAGTACCTGCATTTTCTAATACAGTTTTGGACCAATTGACAATGGTATATACAGCGAGGATTACAGCCCCCACGGGGTCAATCCACCATAAGAATTCGTCCCCAAGAACAGCAGCCACCAGGCCGACGACATTGGTTATCACATCAAAGTAGTGGTCCTGAATGGCACATGTACAGCAGTACAGGTGAATTCAATGACAATTTTGATCTCGATTAAATCATGTATTCAACTAATAATACAGTGCAACACAGGATACCTTTGCATAAGCCTGGACAATACTATTCCCTGAACTCTTGCAGTAGAGCCAGAGAGCAAGTTTCACAGCAGTTGCTGAAAGCATGATGGAGTACAGCCATATCAGCTGTTCCGATGTCATCTTCTCCCCAGGGTTGTTCTCCACCAGCTGCTCAACAGCTTGGATCAAGACCTGGAAACCTAACAATTGACGAAGAAACTCGGCATCATCATTTCTATTTTCTACAGACACTTTAGCATTGCGTTTGTTTTGTCAGGTAGCAAATGTGATAACATCTGTTGATACAAGGGGTTAGAGATAGGGCGGCTGAGCCAAAGCAGAGAAGGCACACCTAGAGTTGCCATGATGGCCGCGAAGACGATGATCCCAACGGGCTGAACACGCAGCTTCCCAATCGGGTACTTGTAAATGTTGACCCTCTTCATGGAAAGGTGCGTGAACCACAGGATACCTCCAGCCATGAAATCCAGCAGTGAGTCAAGCGTGGACGCTGCGATCGCCATGGATCCCGTCCTGATCGTTGCATACACCTGCGATTCTCGCAGCCCAAACGAATCAGCACAGCACGCAATCTCACGCTCTGTACTCTGTACTAGTATAGTACAACCCATGTTCCACTCTGCAACTGCGCAACCCTGACGCCTGAACTCACTCACCTTGAAAACCAGCAGCACGATGTTGGCGTAGTTGGAAATCTTCATGGCGAACTCGCTCTGCTTCTGCTCCGTGTCCTCCGATTCCGAGGCCTCGACATCGGAATCGAACTCGCCGGGCATGCATCGCGCCTCCACCTGCTCGAAGGTTCTGAGGGTCGCGAGCTGCTTCTCATAGTACTCTCTCACGCCTACACGCACGAGACCGCGAGAAGGTAGGTGGGATCACCGATGACTGGATGAGGGATCGGAGCTCGCAAATTTTGTTACCTTGGGATAGGCCCTTGGCGCGGGAGAGGTCGAGGTCGGCGAGGCGCTCCGGGTCGAGCCCGGCGCGCACCTTGTCGGGCAGCCGCGACAGGAAGCTGCTGCGCAGCGACCGCTCCGAGTCGCGGCGACGTAGCGACGGGGGACGGCCGCCGGCGCCGGCGCTGGACCCCAGCAGCGGGGCCCTCTGGTCGTCTCCCTCCATAGTATCGACGATTCGGTCGGCGGCTGGCTGGTACTCGCCTCCTCGGCTCGGCTGTTTATGAACAACAGGGAGAAGTTTTGCTTTTCACTTGCGCAGCTGCTTTGGAAAATTTCCTCTTTTGAAGGGCCTTTCTGTGAGGTCGTGGTGCTTGGAATTCTAGTTTACGCTATTTTAGTGGTATCAAGGACGTAGAGTACTCCTCGGTCCTAAAATAGATGCCATTTTTACTTCTTAATCTTTTCAAACTATCGATAATTAAATATTAAAATATATAAATATTTATGCTAAGTAATTAGTATCATTGAAAAGATTTCTAAGTCAAGTTTTTTAATAAATTTATTTAGAGATATAAATATTGCACGTATTTTATATAAACTTAATCAAAGTTAAAAAAATTTAACTGACACACTTTCGATATCGTCGTCTTTTTTTTTAAGAGAGGGAGTAGTTGACGGGGATACCGTACGGTCACTGAGCATTCGGATAAAATACGTATAGTTACTAAGAAGAGCAAGGTGAAGCCAAGCAATTAAAAAAACGTTGGGAAGTCACTAAGATGCAAGGCGATCCATCGAACAATTGAAGTTAAGAATGTTAACACCGTCGCCAAGAGCAGCCGGATTTTACATATACCACAAACTCAAATATGCAACTGTGCCACAACGACATCATATTCTCTTGTTTGGCCTATGTTCTTGGTGATATACATGTATTTAGTTGCCTAGCTAAGAGTTAGTACTAGGTAGTATATGCAACTAGGGGTGTTTGGTCTGTGGTCAAATGCTGCCACACTAGTTTTGGGCCGCCGAAGGTGAGGGGAAGAAAAAGGCCGTCACGCTATCATCATATAATATAATTCTTCTTCATCAGAAAAAAAAAGACCGTGGCGACAAAATGAACAGGTTAAGCTTGTGGCTGCTACCGTTGGATGCAAATCAAACACTAATCAACTTAACGTGGCAGCCGCTTGTGTGGTGTAGTGGTGAAGTTAATTTGACAGACAACCAACAATCCCTAATTAAAGCATCAAACTGACCATTTTATTATATTATTATTATTTGCCTTTGGCTTTTACTCCTTTCCTCCTAATCTCTTCCCAACCCTAAATTGGTATTTTTCTTATTATACGTACGGTATTTTAGAAACCGGTAATGATCCAATTTTTACAGAAGAAACCCAAAGATGCACTTACGTGAGTTGCACACAAAGTTGGTGTGGTGGTGCTCTCCAACATCAACAAGATTACATGCTCTAATATAGAAAATATATCTTAATGTCTCTGTCTATGAACTTTACATCGTATAAGCTTGAACAATGTAATTATCACAACAATAATTTGCTGCTAATTAATATATGTTTGTGTTAAAAAAGAATGTACGTGTACTCCCCTCCGTCGATCACGATCAGCCATCCATTTCAGTCATCGTGAGTGTCTTTAATTAAATGGTCAGTATACCTAATTTACCCGCTCATTATCTCTTCCTTTGCCCTCCCCTACCCTCATATAACTCGTGGTGGAAAAATTGTAGAGCGAAACCGTAGGCATCGTTTTAGGTCATGTTTGGAGTTTGGTTTCCTATATATATATAGTAGCTATCTAGTAATAATTCAAATAGATGTAGATAGTGGACTAGATAATTGTTAGTCTATACTATAGATAACAACTATTCCACTATCAGAAAAAAATCAGATAGCTATTAGCTAGATAACCATTATCAGATAGGGAATCAAATGGGCCTTAAAGTTTTCTCAATGTGAAATTGCACATGTTGACATTGTCAATCTTAGGCTATTCATAGAACCCAATTCTAATTTAATGAACGTTCGCTTGTTTCTAGACCGAGCGAACGGCGCCTCCAGTGCCGTAAGTGTCTGTTCCCGTAATTTTAGTTGGCGCTCCCTCCCTGTGTCTATCGGTGGTCAGTGTCTATGTGTGTGGTCTGCGTGTGCTGATTTTAGTGATGATATAAACGAAAAAAGAAAAATATTTATTTTAACTTGCTATAATTTCTAAATCATGTATTTATTTTTAATTCTGTTCGTACCGTTGACCGGAGCTCCATCGCACCACATGCAATGGCGCAATACGCCTATCATGCTAATACATGTGGCGCCACGGGGTCATACAAATTACAGTAATACGGTACACAGGCCGTCTCAAACATAGGACGTGTGGCCTAGCAAGTAGCAACTATTTGAGCGAGCTCACCGCCCACCGCCGCATGCCACAGGCCTCCTTGCCACTCGATGTGCTGCTTTTTCTCTGTGTACTCTACACGTCGATTTATCTGGACGGTGTATGCAACACGTTGCAAATATTTTTATTAAGATATTGCAAGTGTTGAAGATGTTGCAGATATTTTTTATTAAAAATATTACAATTATTTTATCAATTTTAAACATTATAATTATAATTAGTACGGTTGAAGAGAAAACAAGTTTCGCGACCAGCGCAAGACGCGCGCTATAATTAGTTTCGTGCATAGCGCACGTCGCGCCAAATAGCGTCGTATGCATTGGCACGCGACAGAGAAGCTTGGGTCAACCACCGTAGGTACAGTGGGCCTCCTATCACGCTATTGTATGTGGCGCGTCATAGTGGTTTAGTGACGTCATTTGTATTTGTATTGTGCGACTAAAATGGACATGACATACAAATATATTTTTCGTGGTTTATTTTTAGAATATTGATTAAAAAGATTAAAAATAAAAAAAATCTCGAACACTGAAGCCCAGCAAAGCCACGAGCCAGTGTCCCACCTCTCGCCGCCAACGAACGCCGCCGGGTTGCCATCGCCGATGACCACCACATCCGGCGTGCCGAAGCCCCCAAGCTTCAAGCACTCCTCGCCCAGGAAGTCGCGGCTCAGAAGCCGCCGCGTCGGTGCCGCCACCGGTGGTGGGGAGGCCGAGGCCGAGGCGGCGGGGACCCCGGCTTTGGCGAGGGCACCGCTTCCTCCCGCATCGGTGGGGTTGGACGCGGCGCCGCCGTCGTCTTTCGGGCGCGCATTGCCGCGGGACTTCTTCGAGGTGGATGCGCTCGACCTCGCCCCCCGCCTCCTCGGCAAGCTCCTGCGCCACGACGAGGTCGTCCTCCGCATCACCGAGGTTGCTCTTCTTCAGAAGTCTCGCGTCTTTTCAGACGAATCGAGATTGTACTCTGTTGTAATACGATTAGCTTCCAAGCTCAATTTCCCTGAATTGTTTGGCAAAATGGCGAAATGCTCTTCTTCTCTGTGATGCTAAGCTAGTCTGAAACACGATGCTATGGTATTCAGTATTCTGAACCTTCCTGAGATTTCAGGTAGAGGCCTACAGGCCAAACGATTCCGCATGCCATGGGCATTGGGCGGTTTGGCATCACCGCAAGGACTGCTCCAGTGGTAGGATCAATGCTTCCTTTCATCGTTATTTCTGCACATTGCAAATCTGGGGCTTTGTAGCATGAGCTAAAATCTGTGCTCCTCTGTGACTGTGTGTAGTTTGGACCGGGAGGCCATGCATATGTGTATCTGTGCTATGAACTCCACATGATGCTCAATGTTGTTGCCGATATAGAGGGTGTTGGTGCTGCTGTTTTGATCCGGTCATGTTCTCCAGTTAGCGGTACACATTGCACAATAGCACTTCATCACCGAACTTTTCACACTAAATTGCTCAGTTAAAAGGGTGAATATGTTATTTGTGGATTCTTCTCAATGTTCCTTGCATTGTTTGGTTAAAAGGTGAATATCTTATCTGTGGATTCTACTAGGATCATAAGATATTCCATATTACTGTGTGACATTACAGTCTGACAATTGCAGCTGAATGGAACATGTTTGGTTAATGCCGGAGGATCTTGCTTTGTTTTTGTTTTTGTTTTTGTTTTTTATATATCCAAACTAAATTGCTCAGTTTAGCAGCTGCACTTTTGCAACCTGTGACAGATTTTGTGCTAACTTTACTTTTTTATTTACCTTTTCGTAGCTAGAAGTGGAAAATGGAAATTTATACCACTAGATAATTATGTGATCAGGGTGATATGGATCTGTTGAACATTTTTGTCCACATATCTCCACAACAATGTATTCTCCATGCTGCTTCCAACTCGATGCATAAAAGTAAAATAAATCTCATTGATTGGACAACTAGATTACAACCTTTGTCCCAAATCCCAATTCTACTAACTGAACCACATGCTCCCGCTGTAAACTGGAGTTTCCCTATCTGGCTATCAGGTCTTTTGGTAATTTTCAGCATGTCTTGCTTATCACTGCTCTTGCATCTATCATACTTTAAGCTCGATGCGATGACATCAACCAGTTTCCTGAATTTTATTTAGGTCTTGTAGTTCCCTTATCTGTCAGAACGAATTTTCCATTGTTTCAGTGTCTCTTTGCCTTACCAATGTAAGCTACTATAATATAAATATTTCGAATTGGACTTGGATCAATTTCTTGAAATTATTTCAGGTCTTGAAACTATTCAGCGGCGCCGAGGTCAACAAACTGAGAAACCAATCCTACTTACAGGACCAGGGAAGGTAGGTGCCGTTTCGCTTAGCTACAACTGTTGTTTTCTCACTGTTCCTGCACAACTGTGTTAGCGCCCCAAAAAAACTTAGAATCTCTGTGCACCGTGTTCAGGTTGGGCAAGCTCTGGGCCTAACCACTGATTGGTCTAACCATCCTCTCTACACACCTGGTAGGGTATGCTCGACTGACATCCACCACGGCCAGAAACCGTGGGCACCGATTTATCCATTTTCACCCAAGCGATGGCTTGTTTCCCCTCCCAGGTGGGTTGGAGGTATTGGACGGGCCAGAGCCAGAGAGCATTTTGGTTGGTCCCCGCGTTGGCATCGATTACGCATCCCCCGAGCATGTCGCGGCGCCATGGAGATTTGCCATTGCTGGCACGCCGTGAATCAGCGCCCCCAAAAATACGCTCCGGCCACGCTGAAGACCTGACGTAGCATGGAAAGGGCAGAATGAGAATGAACTGAGCAATGTCTGAACAAGAAACCACTCGAGTCCCCTTTCCACCCACATTGCCATGTGTTTGTATGTGCTTGACACTTCCGAGTGCTGCCTGTAACCAGCTCCTGTAAATGTATTGCAGCCTTTATTTGGTACGTGCAGTATTACACAAAGCAGCAAAAGACTCCGCTCTCTTTTAGCCAGGATGATGTTTTCGTTTAGTAACTGGGACTTTATAAAATCTGGCCAAATTTATACACGAACACTAATGTTATATTACCATATAAATATAATTAAATTCTCCATGCAACATGTTTTCATAGTATATCTATTTGGTGTTATAAATGTTAGTAAAATTTTCTATATTTTTAATCAAACTTAAGATAATTTGACTTATAACGAAACTTAAACATCAGATTTTTAGGATGGAGGGAGGGAGTAGGTGCTTTGCACGGGCTTTATCTTGTATCTGGATGATTATCATGTCCACTGTCTTTTTGTTTTCCGTTGATGACCCTATCATTCCTTTCTTTCCAAAATAATTCAAGCGCTGAACATGGGATGGGCCAATGACTGTAGTGGACGAAAAGAAAATCTTTGCTTCCATTTTGCAAGAACAAAAATGGGAGTGGGAGAACAGAAGAATGTTCCTTCCATTTTGCAAATTGGCAGTACCCAAAAAGAAGTGGGAGAGAAAAGAAAATGGGAAAAAATAGACGACGCCTGAGAGATTCGAACTCTCGCGGGGAAACCCCATGTACTTAGCAGGCACACGCCTTAACCACTCGGCCAAAGCGTCGTTTGTTGTCTCTCGTGACGTTATCTCCTAACAGAAGTCTGTCTAAATACTGGTACTAACATCGGCAGGTAAAAGACCATTTTTTCACATGTCTCGCATGACGTTATCTCCTCGCTCCTCCAGTAGTGGGGTGGAGCCGTGGAGGCGCAGTGCGGCATTGGCGCAGCACCACTGCGCCGCAACGGATCGAGCCACCACGTTGCAGTTGCAATTGCAGTTGCAGCGCCTTGCTGCCGGCATCTCTTGCGACAAGTCAAGCAATCACACCGACATGGGGACATGGCCCGCCCGCCACCGCCACACAGTTCGGGCGCCGGCACGTTTGCTCCGCTTGCAAACCGCGTGAGGCTGGCCGGTGGCCGCTGAACGCGCACGGCTTGCACGGCGGGACACCTTGATCGGTCAAGCTGGGGTCTCCACTCCAGGTCTCCAGGCAGGCAAGGCGGTGCCGGTGAGGCTTTACTATTTCTTTTTCTTGGGCAGGGTCAGAGGAGACGAGGCCACGTTGTTGCTGCTGTCACCCGTTGAAAACCCAAGCAAATCAAGGAGGCGCATCCGCACATGGAATCGTATATTGTCAAGTGCAAGAACGTTCCTTCTCGCGACTAGAAGATTTTGATTTTTTTTTTTTAACATTTGGTTATCTCGAAGGCGAGCGTTTATTGGAACGTCGCGTCCATCCATGGACCGATGCAGCAGCCAGGGTTCTAGTAGAAACCAGAAAGTGACAATACAAGTTGGGTCTTGTGTTTCCGGAAGGTCTTGTTATGAATCGTCATCTCCAGTCGTTTTCTTTCTGGATGTTTGGATCGGACGTCGTTGGTCAAATCAGTTAATCATGTCATAAAAAGAAAATTCAGTTAAAAAAATGCTCTGGCGTTGTCACTGCGGCGACATGGACGCGTGAGTCACGAGCGGCGACCCAGGAATATATAGGAGGAGGATTATAATAACAAGACCGTGACGCGGTAAGTCGGTAACTCATCGAAGATTAGCCAACCAAAGCCCTGCGCCCAAAGCCATGTGCTTAATCCATTTGGTTACGTGAAGGCGTCTGCTGGGAATGGTGTGGATCATCACAATCACGTACGCCAATCGTCTAGCTGGAGAAATAAGGATGCCACATCATCCCCCCCTCTCTTCCTGTCATTGTCAGCAGCCTTCACGCTTTGACAGATGTCCCGGACCCCAGGTCAAACTGGCAACTGCTAGACTGCTCCGGTAAACAGAAAACGTGAACAGTCATGGCCAGAGACTTGTTCTCCCTTGCAAACCAAAGCAAACCAAATCACCGCCGGAAGATACCTACGAAGCCCACACCACTTCACCGCTTGCGTATACGGCCACGAAAAAACAACTCGCAACAGGCTGCAAACGCAAGAGCACATGCTGCAAACCCACAAGCCATCCGGCCGCTGCCGCAGCCGCCGCTCTATATAAAGCAGGAGCGAGCAGGCGAAGACTCCCCCAGCATCTCTCACGCATAATACGCGCATCCACACGCATCACCCATTCAACCTCGATCTCTCCACCTTGCCAGCAGCAGCATCTCTCCGCGCCATGGAGGCTTTCCTGTCGCTGTCGCCGGAGCTCCGCGACGCGCTCGCCAAGGTGTCCGTGTTCGTGCTCGTGCAGGGGCTGGTGTACCTCATCCTCCGCAGCTCCTCGGACGTCTTCTCCAAGGACGGCGGCGGGCTCAGGTCGCTCAGCTTCCGCCCCATGCGCTCTATGAGCGTCAGGCGCGTGCTCGCGCCGCTCTCCGACGTCCCCGTCGGCACCGACGAGCCCTCGCCTTCGCCGTCGTCGTCCATGTCGCCCGCCGCGTCGTCGTCGCGCCGCAGGCCTGCCCGCGACGATTGAAATGACCGCGAATTCTGCGCAGCTTGGAGCTAGTAATAGTTTATTTGGTCGTCGTTCTGGGTTGTAATTGGTCGTACTAGAATGGATGGAATCTTGTACATATATCGATTGAACAGAATTGGAAAGAGTGGATTATTTGATTCTTTACAATACCTGTTCTTCTTTTTCTTCCTGTGAATATTAGGTGTCTTGCTGGAAATGGGCCAGAAGAGCAATTAAATTGCAAGACTGAATACACATGACCAGCTATGATATGACAAGGACGTGGACCATTACAACTTTATAATCACTGAGAAGATTGTCATACATCTCTCGATATCAATCGCACGGTTCATGTATTTAATCACTCTCTTCTAGAACACAAATTTACAAGCCATGCCTTTGCTATTTAATCTCACGGTCCCTATTCTCCATCCTTGCATAGATGCATGACTGAATATGAATGTGTTCCTTACTTCCTTGTGTTGGGATCAAAATTTATTTAGTTCCAACATATAAAAAGAGAATTGAACAAAATACAGTATGACAATTCAAGATACCCCCTCCATCCTGATTCCTGAAATACAATATATCCTATGAATTTTACTCCCTTTGTTGTTGTTAGAATTATAAGTCATTTTAATTGTGTCATAACTCAATCTTTAATCAAGTTTAATAAAAGTGCACAAACAACTACAACACCAAACAAGATTCATTAAATACACCATGGAATGTATTTTCATATTGCAATTATTTTGGTATTGCAGATGTTAATATATTTTCAATAAACTTGGTAAGAATTAGACAGGTTTGGCTTAGAAGAGAATTAAAATTGACATAGTTTAATTTGAAAGGGACATGTTATGTTATAAAGAAAATGAGGCATTTAACCCCCTTAATCATTTCGAGGTGATGTGATTACCGTATTTAGGTTGGTGATAGTAGTAGGCATGAGTCCTTCCCTTTTCTAAGTGAACTAGGGGTTACTTCTCATAGATTCCCTTATAAGTTAGGAGAAATTGTAAATGTTTAGATATCTTTACATTTCAGGGCAAAGGGACCAGTAACATTTGGTTATTTCCAACATGGTTGCTCTATCTGTGTCTGAGTCAAAACATTGTACTGTTTCAGGATTTAGATGGAAGCCCAACAGAGTCTTAACCAGCTCGGCTATGATAAGGAGCTGAAATATGGTTTTATTGATTTGATTTCAGCTTAGTATATGAAGATATCGTCTGATATCTCTATTTACATTAAACAAAGTACAATACCCATTGCATAGCTTGGGTGTTTAGTCACTTGTTCTGCTGGATCATTTCTCTAACCTCATCCATCACAAGCCAAGCTTTGTGGCCTCCTATTACCTCTGCTTTCCACTCCCCATCCTTCCACAGCTGGATATGAAAGCATAGTTTAGGATAAACGTTTTTCTAGTTCCAGTCATGTAGGAATATGAATGAATTGACTGTTTCTTCCAAAAAGGAAATAGAAGGAATGACCGAAGAAAGTGCAGTGGCACCTGAATAGTGGGCATTTTCTGAAGGTAGATGTGCAGACCATCGGAATTGCAGTATGCACGCAGAGGCAAAGGAGTCAGATTATTTCAGCCATTTTGAATCAATTATCATCTTGTCAATAATCTCTGGATTTGCTGACTTACAGTTACATTTCCTCTTTTCACCACCGCTTGTGGAACTTTATTGACATCAATGAAGTAAAACCGGACTCTGTAACAGAAAAGTGAAGCATGGTTTAAACAAATCAACACATGTCATAATCTGAAACGTGTATGTATTTAGAACTCAGGATCAATTTACTTGCTAAGTCATCAATATGACATAACTCGAAATTGTGCTGAAAAAAACATTCTGCTGAGGTGAAGTCACACTAACCCAGGAAATTCTCCTGCTATCTTCTCCATTCTGGGCATCAGGTAGATGCATTTCCGACACCAACTTGCCATCCTGGAAGCAATAGACAACGTCTCAACTTCTGATGACATATGATAATATATCTAAGAATGCAGATAAATAAAAGCGAAAAATCATCTCGACTACACTATAATGACAATCAACATCCGAATCACTGGCCCCAGACACACTAGACAAGTCAATGGAAGCTGCGTGATCTGTGCAGGTCGGGCAAAACGTGCAACCCCCTCGTACCAGTCAATGATGATGGGCTGATTGTTCTCAACGGACCACCGGAGCGCGTCGTCGAGCTTCTCCATGCTGTCAATCTCTTCCATCTCCACCGGCTTGGCCACGTCCCAGAAGTACGCCTCCGCCCGAACCTTCCTCCCCCCGAGCTCCCTCCGCCTCCTCCCCGTCCTGCCGCCGTTCCACAGCCACAGCGCCCGCCCGCAGACGGTGGAGCATGCGGCGGCTGCCGAGGAGTGCGGGTGCGCCGCCGCAACAGCCGCCGCGGCCTCCCGCACGCAGAGAGCGCGCGGGCTCGGCGCCAGGAGCGCCGCCATTGGTTTCCGTGTGCCGGTTCGATCAGCACTCGAAGATGATGGGGCTGCGGCGTAGCGGCGGGTGTGGCGGAACACGGGAGCAGAGGATGGGGTGCGCGGAAGTGGCGACGGGAGGCGGACAGAGAGTTGATCGGTCGGGGGAATCGGAAGCGTGGCTTATCCGGTGACGAAGATCTGAAGCAGACGCGCACTAGGCGGGCGGGTGGGGCCGTGGGGCCAAAAGCGTCGGCGTCTGGGCCCATCGGATCGTAAAATATCTCGAGATCTTTTGCATGTGGACTTTCTCCTTCTTTTTGGCCGAATCGAGTGGAAAATCGAGGGCACGCGGTCTTTTAAGCGCAAAGATGGGCCTGTACTTCTCGGTTTATTCCGTGGGCTTCGGCCTGTTCCACCATATTGTGGATTGACAGGGTCCAACTGTCCAAGGGCAGGTAAATGGGCCTATTCGAGCAGTATTTGTGAAGCACTCCCGTGTTCACAAACTGTAGAAAAATAGAGACCATTTCGAGCAATATATATGATACGCATTAGACCCTGATAGGTCCATTAACAGAGGCGGTTAAGTATTTTTAAAAAAAGAAAATTAACGATCTTCGTTATTGGATCATTAACAGAGACGGATCTCCGTTAATCTTTTAACGGTCGTTAATTTTTTCTTGGGAATAACGGTCGTTAATTTAATGATCCAATAATAGAGTTGGTCTGCTTAAGTAAACTACCTCGTGTCAAGTGAATCCTTGCATTGCAGTTTGCTGCACCCGGCATGCATGTTTCGCTCCTGGCCTTTTGTACGTCGTCCTGTGGTCCCACCTCACTGTAGTAGTAGCAAGATAAAAGCTCCAAAGCTACACGCCCTTGCTTAAGGCGTACTCCATGGATCTCTTCGAGTACCTGCATCTTTCATGTCTCATCCGGATCTTTAGGCATGAAAATGCACCTGGTTCTCTTCATTACATTGTACTCATTGCCCCAATACCTACGACTGTACGTACGCCATATTCATATCATACCGGCGATTAATTTATAACTAGATATGGTGACGCGTAATACCTTTTCAAGAACATCATGGGAGTACAACGAAATGATTTTGGCTCAAAAGGAAACGATTGTAGTGTTCATGATGATGTTGTACGGTCCCGTCCATGTCCACACTGCGGCGTCTGGGACCCACTTTCTATGGAGAGAATGGTTCCAACCAAACAAACAGTTTTGATGAGTTATATAACTTTAAATTCAATCAAATCTTTAAAAAATACTACTATTTTTGATATAAAATAGTATTAAATTTGGTAAACTTATCTGGGGCATCTATTTTCATATCATTTATAATTTTGATTAAATTTAAGAAAATATGGCTTGTTCCAAATTTAGAACATTTTTTTGGAATGATTGAGGGACTACGTCTTTTTTCCATGAGGTAACTTAAACATTCCCATTGCTTTGAACTAGATCTCCAGATAAGCCAGAGTGCCAGGCACCGCATGATGATTGATGACCAACCTCACCCATCTGCTAGTGGACCTTTTCTCATGCGGCCTGGCCTTCGTGGCAAACATGACAAGTCAAAAGGAGCAGAGAACAGACTGGTCGTTTACCAAAGCAACAAAGAAGAGGGAGTTGCTAGTGCAGCAGCTAGCATCGACACGATGGGTCCTGTGTGAGCCAACAAGCTAAGTGAGCTGAGACCTAACTCACTCCCCTCTCTTATTTCCACAACAATCACAATGCTGCATCGCTCTGAAATAAATGTGTTAGGCTCACCTTCACTATTTGGCAATCCATCACGGCATCACCTGCACTTTTGGCCGGAGTCTTTCTCCCTCCTTTTTTGCCGTGTCGTTTAGTTATTAGCAGTAGTAGTGTCTAATCTGGATCATTATGGAGTTGGCATGGATCATCTGAGTCGGATCATCAGTCAACCCAGCTAGCTAGTTTACCCTCCTAATTATTTCGGTAAGACCCACAACTGGACATTATACAATTTAAAATACAGTGGCCAAATCCTATATATATTTTGTAGTTAGGCAGTAATGCAGATTTAGCTGCCTCCTTCAATCAGATTTTGCAACCTGTTGGAGAGAGAGCCTTCGGCTTGTGCGGATGGTGCTGCTGCGTAGAAATGGCTACTACCGTACGTATTGTTATTATTGCGCCTCTCTGCATGAGTGACATATAGATAAATATCATGATTTGTTAATTTTTTTCTTAAAGGACAAGACAGTACGATGACCAAGACCAACAAAAGAATTACAGACAGCCCCTTGCTCGACGTATACGGGGCCAAAAAGTCACGCAGTAAACATTGCTTTTTTGGCACATGGAGTCAACCAGTTGTTTCTTAGGAGACACTGTTGGGCCTCGCAAGACCACCAGATGTACGGAACTGGAAGGTAAGATCGCACTGCGTACGGCCACGACATTATTTTAAAAAACTGACACTATTAGGCAGAGCACTATTTTTTTTTAAAGAAATGACAAAAGCTTTGCCGCTGTTTTATATTAAACGGATAAACCAAAAAAAAGCTGTACAAACATGTTATTTACAAGAAAAACGCTAAAAACAACTAGAGAAACGAATATTTAGACACGACATTATTTAGATATCGTTTTTGAAACGAATATTTAGATGTCGTTTGAATCTTAAGAGATTCTGACAATTCAGATAAAAGATATTAGTATGTTTGTGGGATTTTTTTTTCTATCTTGATTCTCAAATCCAGAGGATTCAAACAGGCCTCACGATGTTTCATCTGTGTCATGCCGTGTAGTGCCACTCTACCAACGTCTTAGCCACACTACAACCTTTCATACTGGTAGGATTCTTCGCACGTTGCCACGGGCATGAAAGAGGAATATGAATAAGTTATAATGTTAACCACTAAGGATTAGGAGATGAATACCTTATGCGTCATCGCGGGATTTATATCCAATGTGGAGAAGGTGAAGTGCAAGTGACACATATAATATAATGCTTTGTTTGACGTGGCTTCACAAGACGGTATTGGGATAATAGTGGGACCTGGTGGATGACATGACGTAAGGAGATGTTAAATATTAAATCAAGGTTTATTTTTATAGTAGATATAGCTAGATGGTGGTACCATGTGCTTGTGCCATGTGATAAAGTTAAATATTTTTCAACTTTGACCAAATAGATATAGAAAATATTATTAATCTAATAGTGCATAGATGGTATCATTATATGATTGACTAGATATATTTTTTTATAATAAATTTATTTAGAGATACAGATTTTGCTAAAATATTTTCTAAAGTTTTAATCCACAAGAACGGCAACACTTCTTCTTTACGACGGAGGAAGTAGTTTCACTTGTAATTTCATACCAAACACGTCAAACTAAAAGAGATTTTTACGAAAAAGATCCAATTATTTGGTTGCTTGGGCCATGTCGGCTCTATCACCTCCGCATGGAAGTCTATTAAAACCGAACTAATATTTTTTTTAAAAAAGAAAAAGTAAAACAACAATTCGCATACTCGTAGGTTGTAAGTTTTACTTCCAACAAGCATCACGCCGACGCCGCCCCCAACTGCCTCCTACAAAAGCCTTTACAGTAACAGATCGATCGCGCTCCCCAGCACGGCCACGGCGCGGCGGTCTCGCCCTTCCCTCCTCGCTTCCTCCCACACGGCCGGCACCGCCTGCGCCTCCTCTGCCGTGCCGCGTTCCGCCTCGCCTTCTCTAATAAACCCTAACAAACTCCCCGCAGCGCCCGCTCGCCCACCTTCGCACGCCACCGCCACCGGATGAAGGGCGCGTGGAAGCAGAGCGGCGTGGCGGCCGTGGCCGACCACCTCGGCCACCTCGGCGGAGCAGGGCTCCTCGGGCGCGCGCGGCCCGTCAGGCTCTGCCTCTACGGCCTCGCGCTCACCTTCTCCGGGTTCGCGGTCTTCCTCGCCTTCGCGCCCACCCTCCCCTTGCCGCCAGCCTCGTCGTCGCCGGCCGCGGCGTGGTTCGACGGCCTGATCGCCTCCGCGTCTCCGTACCGCACGCAGGTCTCGGGTTTCCTCTCGTCCCTGTTCCCCGCCAACTCCTCCTCCTCGGTGCTTCCTGATGGCGTCGCGGCGACGACGAGGCGTGCCGGGCCCAGCGGCGGCGGGTTCGCGGCGAGCGGTACTTCCCGAGGCAATGGCTCCAGCGCGGACGCGGTTCGGCCCGGCGAGCAGTTGGGAAGCGGAGGTGGACCTCCTCCCAGCAGCATGGGCGAAGGCGAAGCTTCCAGTCCCAGCGGCAAGGACGCGCCAGTTCCTGGGCATGCTGCTACTGCGGCGGTGCCGAGCGCCGCGCCGCCTGATGATCATGTGCAAGGCGGTGCCGAAGCCAAACATTCCGCCGGAAGCGCCGCTGCCGAGGCGAAGGGTGATGGGCCTGGACCTGGACTCCCGAGCGGTGGTTCAGCCCAGAATGGCACATCGGCAAAAGGAGGCGTGTCTGTTGGGATCAACGCCTCCGACGCGAACGCGAGTCGTTCCGTGGATGCCGGAGATGGCAACGGGATGAGGGCGAGCGCAAGGAATGCTGCCGGCTCCACGCACCAATTGGGAAGCGGAACTGCAGCTTTATTAGGCAATGGTACTGCTGTTTCATTCATTAATCAGACTGCGAGTGCAGTTGCAGCGGCCATGGACGGCAATGGAAGTGCAGCTGGAGGCAACAACCAGACAATCTTAATTCAGGATTCTGCAGGTTGCAAGAACCAGAGTTCAGCTGCTTCAATTGGAAGCAACAGTAGTCCAGCCAATAAGCAGAATGAATCGACTGGTAGTCCTCAGGGGAGCACTACTAGTCCGGTGAAAGATCAATCTGCACAAGGGGCCACCCCAACAGCCAGAAACAACAGTGCTGTGCCGGTGAAAGCAGATGCTAATGCCGGTCGGCGAATCAAGGTTGACTGGATTGAGAACATAGCCAGCTGCGACATGTTCTACGGGAATTGGGTCCGAGATGACTCGTACCCTCTGTATCCTGCGGGATCATGCCCTCACGTCGATGAGTCCTTCAACTGCCACCTCAACGGCCGGCCTGACAAAGATTACCAGAGGCTTCGGTGGCAACCCAGCGGATGCAGAATCCCAAGGTGAGAAAAGTTTACTTCAACAACTGCGCGGTTTTGGTGAATTCAATAGTTACAGTTAATTATTGGCGTGTGATAGATACAGTTCAGTGTTGCTTCTTTTAGAAAGTTATTAGTTCTGTGTTGCCTTTTTTGAAAGTTAGTTCTGTGTTGCTTATGTTAGATTGAACCCAACTGATATGTTGGAGAGGCTGAGGGGGAAGAGGCTGGTGTTTGTCGGTGATTCGCTCAACAGGAACATGTGGGAATCCCTGATTTGTATCTTGAGGAATTCTGTCAGAGACAAGAGCAAGGTTTTTGAGGTATCCGGCAGGAGCCAGTTCAGGGCTGAGGGCTCCTACTCTTTCTTGTTCCAGGTAGATATGCCTCATTCCAATTTCTGTTATCTGCGGCTCTGTGCTAGTTTCATCAACTGGAACAAACTCTTACGCACAAACATGCTGTTGTTTTGTAGGACTACAATTGCAGTGTGGAGTTCTTCCGCTCCCCTTTCCTTGTTCAGGAATGGGAGATGCCAATCAGCAATGGAAAGGGTACCCGGGAAACTCTCAGGCTTGACATTATCGATCGAGCGTTTCCGAGGTACAAGAATGCAGATATCATTATCTTCAATACTGGTCACTGGTGGACGCATGATAAAACTTCTCTAGGGTGAGCAAAACAATGCCCTGCCTGATTCACTGAAGATCTGCAGTTCATACATCCTGCATTTCATTTGCCCTTTACTGTTCTGAATATTTTTAAAATGTGTCACAGGAAAGATTACTACCAAGAGGGCAACCGCGTGTACAGTGAGCTGGATGTCCATGATGCCTTTCGGAGAGCTCTCAGCACCTGGGCCAAGTGGGTTGATTCCAGTGTGAACCCCAAGAAAACCAGTGTGTTTTTCAGAGGCTACTCAGCATCCCATTTCAGGTATGCAAAAAGCTATTTCTGAACCTCTGCAAGTTCAGCATGGTGTGCTCTATGAGTTGCTGATGTTTACTAACTGTTTCTGTTATGCAGTGGGGGCCAATGGAATTCGGGCGGCAGCTGTGATAAGGAAACAGAGCCAATAATGAATGACCAGTACCTCACGCCATACCCAACAAAGATGAGCATTTTGGAGGAGGTGCTCCATGGGATGAAAACACCCGTTGTGTACCTGAACATAACAAGGATGACTGACTACAGGAAGGAGGCCCACCCTTCAGTCTATCGCAAGCAGAAGTTGACTGAAGAGGAGAGAAAATCGCCTGAGCTATACCAGGACTGCAGCCACTGGTGCCTCCCTGGAGTACCGGACTCCTGGAACGAGCTTCTCTATGCACAGATTTTGCTGAAACAGCAGCATATGATGCAGCAATAAAGGCAAGTGTGGACTTGTTCTTGTACATGAACTGTTGTAGTCAGACGTCAAGTTGCATAGGATGAAAAATCTTCATGAATCGGTTAAAGGAAAGCAGCGAGACCAAGGATTTTGGAATCCTTGCATAGAGTAAAGCAGGCAGTTTAGTCAGATTTCTAGCTCTGAATAACAATACAAAATATGTATAGGCTCAATAGGATTATATGCTGTAAACTTCATGTCTAGTTAGTAGAAAAACAATAAGAAAAAAAAAAGAGAATAGATAGTTCATTAGAGGACATGCATAGGAGGATCTTCTTGTTTTTTGAGATTTTTGTCTGTCTGTATAGTAATATAGTAATCTGAATTCACTTTGGTATACTTTCTGAAGAATATGGAGAGTGGTTGCAATTAACATCCGTATGTCTCGCAATCCATCCTTGGCCGAAAATGATGGGAGTATTTGGATATTCTGGCCCAGCCTGACTGAAGATTTCAGTGAGGCTGTCATTTGTCAGATATATATACGTCTATTTACCAATGGCCTTTATTTATTCATATGCACGACCTGTTATATTTGCATGGAGCAAGCAAGTAGGCGTCGACTGCTTTGTTTTAGTCTTTCAATTTTTTACTCGAACGTAAAATATTTGCGTATCTTTACATTGAGTTTGTTTTATAAGACGTCGAAGCGTTCGCTGGATAGAAATTAAACAACACGCCCCGCCACCCCAGTTAAACAGATAAACGGATTTTAGTCTTTGTTTTAGTCTTTCATTTTAAAAACTGCTTTGTATTAGATTGGTTGGGAATTGGAATCCTTCTCGATCTGTACCACAGTTAAACAGATAATCACTACTAATAGTACCTTCTACTTTAGAATGGCTTCATCACTTTGTAAGTTTGTAATAACAAACTTGTGAGTACCACTACAATTACTGCCACAGGAGTTGCCCATTCATGTACGTCCCCGTAGCTTTTATGTTAAAGCATCATTACTGTTTTTTGGGAAAAAAAGAGAGAAAAAGACACGAGCTAAATGATAGAAGAAGAGAAACATATATGGTCCAAACATATGAACAGCATAGAAGGTGTCTTTTTTTGAGAAACGCATAGAAGGTGCCTAAGCACCCAAAAAAAACCGGCCCAGTTTTATTGCATAAAGGCACACATCCTTTGCTCAATGGCTTCTCTTGGCCGTGCTACAACCTCTAGACGGGCCATGAAACGTAGATTATGACCGGTAGCAGATCCAGAGCTTTTATAAACCCGAGTGGTTTAATGGCTAAGTAATGTACTTAAGAGATTATATTTTAAGTGATTAGATTGCTGCCCACAGGAACTGCTAACTACCTTTTCAACCATCTTATCTCCTACACTCTTATAAGACCCACTTTCCTTATGGATACTTGGGAGATATATTGGGGTATATTGCTGCAGCAGCATATCAGCGAAATATTCATAAAAAATAAATATTGGGGATAGATTATTGGAAAACAAACGGAGATGCTATAAGAGCCAAGCTTTCTTCTTTCTCCCCTTTCTCTCCTTCACATTAGCAAGACAATTGTGTACTTGCTTTAAGGCTGCAAGGGCAAAGCTAGCCAGAAATGATATAAGGGCTCTTAGAGCATCTTTCGGAGTTTTGTAATTATTTTAATATTATGGCAAAAAGGGAAAAAATGTGCTCCAACCCTTGGTAAAAGAGCTTCTTAAGAATAAAAGGTTGCAAAAATATCCTCTCCTGCAACCGGGAGAAACTCTGTATTCGCTCTTCGTCTGATGTTTTATCAGGAGATAAAAAATAATCGGATCCATGAGTAAATTAAGAAAATAAAGGATTCCATATGAGAAAGCGACTAGAGACAAAAAGATTAATAAAAAATATATGGATGGTTAGAAATAATGTAAGATTTCTAAATTAAAATAATTTAAAAGCTATGTACTCCCTCCGCCCCAATGAATATGCAATTCTCACTTAGCAATGAGTCAACTTTTTCAAACTCCCTCCGCCCCAATGAATATGCAATTCTCACTTAGCAATGAGTCAACTTTTTTAAACTGTCGGCAATTATATATTAAAATATATAAATATTTATGCTAAGTAATTAGTATCATTGGAAAGATCTTTAAGTCTAATTTTTTAATAAATTTATTTTGAGACATAAATGTTAATATTTTTTGCTATAAACTTAGTCAAAGTTAAAGTAGCTTGATTGACACGTTTCTCATAATTGCATTATCAATGTGACGAATGGAGTATTAAAAGATACCGTTGGGGAAGGACAAAGTTTAATGCTGCTATTTTTACTATTACCTTGCTAAATCTACTTGCTTAATAAGTATATTATATAAAACTCGTGAAGATGATGCTCTTAGCTCCATTAAAACATTCATGATAATACCAAGCAAGAAATAAAATACTAAAAAAAATTCTAGAATCTTGTCGTGTGTTAGCTGAGCCGCCTGACGACGAAAAGGTTCTCGCTCGGCCATGTTCTACCCGTTCGTTGCCAACATTCCACTCTTGGCCGTGTACGTTTTGCTATTTACCCTGAACTCCATCGATTGCACTACATGGACCATGCAAGTCGCTGGTCCTTTCCCTTGTCATGTGGCATGACCTGAATTGCCCCCTTCTCCTCCCTAAACACAAGAGGATTGAATTGTAAGTACCCATGCGGCCATGCCCAAGCACGCTTGAAATTTGGGATCTGTACTACATGGGTCACACGGAGACGCACCTTCCCTGGTAACTGCCTAACTACCATGGAGGTTTCTGATCTGGCACGCCCATCTGCAGCGGCGGCAGCGGCGGCAGCAGCGGCAGCATGGGTTTAACATGAGGACAGGACATGATATGAGTACGTCCAAGGATCTAGAGAGTGTACGTTCTGCCCCATTGCCCCATCGGCATTCACCAACCGAACCATCAACCACATGATGGTCCATCCGCCCATGCATATATTCGAAGAAGGTATGTTTAGCCATTAACCTGTCTATGTGGCCTCCCTGATTTAAAATTTTCCTCATTTTCATTCTCTTCTCCCTATAGGACACATCATGTGGGCTGCATGTAGGCCAGCCCATGGCATGAATCATGACACAAAATGCATGATTTGTTGTCCATCAGGCCACCGGACATAAGAAGGCGCCCCCACATTCCCATGCCGCCCGACTAATTAATTGCCCCAAGACGGCAAAGCTCCACGGACAAATTAATGAATGAATGGATCTATCTATCTATATATGATCTCCTCGCCATTAAAATTCCGGAAACACACGACGAATTTTCGCATCCAACAGGGTGCCCAGCCTTGAGGATGATCAACAGGTTCCTAGCCGTCCAACGAATTCACTAGAGCTGAAAGTTCGAAAAGACGACGCTGATCGGTTGACAGCCAAATTCTTGGGCCTGATGGGCTTTGACAGACGCATGTCCGTCCTATGCAAAACCAGATGGGCCCAACTGGCTCGTGTGGGTAACAACCCGACTAGTAACGTCTCAGTGTCTGGGGCCCACTTGTCATGGAAACCCTTAGGTCAACGCTGACGACTCTGGCACACGCAGGACACGGCAGATGTGGTCATACGAACTTTGGCAGCAAGCTGCTAATAACCCGCTCCTCAAGTCCGTCCAAAAAAAGAATAACGTTACGGGACACGATCAAATTTTTTTAATTTTAATTAGATTTATAGAAAAATACGTATAATATTTTCATCTTTAAATAAATTTACTAAAAAAACAGATTTTAAGATTTTTTTAATAATACTAATTACTTAACATAAATATTTATATATTTTAATATATAATTATTAATATTTTAAAAATATTAATTTATTTAAAAAGAAAATAACAGTTATTTTAAAACGGAGGGAGCAGACCACAGCTCGCTGCTCTCTCGTGGGCAACTCGTAGTAGGTTGCCGATTATATCAGGCACGGCCGTGCTGCTGGCCGCCGGCCAAAACCCGCAGTCAACCATTTTTGCATGTCAAATTTAATTAGTACCATAAATGCTCCTGATGGAGTCAGGATTTTTTTTTTGCATGACCGTGTCTACTGCCTACAACACCGATTGTCTTTCTTTTTTAAAAAAATATTATTATATTTTTTTACCAATCGAGCTTTGGAGAAAATAGGTGAAAACTAAAGAAAGGGCATCATACGGTCCTCATGACAGGGCTTCGTGTTGATCAACTTGGAATGACAACTATACAACCCCTCAAGTACGTGTTTGCTTTGGCTCGACGTATATACATGACCATGCATTTTTTTTGGATAAATGTGCGTTGTTGCCTAAGTAAATCGAAAATCATAACTCTATGCTGC
Source organism: Bothriochloa decipiens (assembly GCA_023333625.1). Classification (NCBI taxonomy): domain Eukaryota; kingdom Viridiplantae; phylum Streptophyta; class Magnoliopsida; order Poales; family Poaceae; genus Bothriochloa; species Bothriochloa decipiens. Next base: position 4,604,051 of record CM041637.1, read on the forward strand.
AATTGTCTATGACTATGTAGCTCTCTACTTGAAGTATGATGCGTTTGTTGGCTTTCTATAGAAGCAAGGACTACAAAAAAAAGTTTGGCTTTCATGCCAATATTAAAGTTAACATTTTTTTTTCTCTCAAGTGGTTTCATGGTCAGCACGAAACATTCCAGAGGTAACAGTGGTTACGTGGATTTCATGCAGTTTCGTGTTCAACACGACATTCCAGAGGTAACGGTGGTTACGTGGATTCCATGCAGTTTCAAGTTCAGCACGGCATTCCAAAGGTAATGGTGGTTACATGGATTCCATGTAGTTTCGTGTTCAGCACGACATCCAGAGGTAATGGTGATCATGTGGATTCCATGCAGTTTCATGTTCAACACGACATTCCATAGGTAACGGTGCTTACGTGGATTTACGGTGGTTTCGTGGCCAGCACATAACATCGTTTTGGTATTTCTTCAAAGAATCTAACACAAGGTTTGAGCCCTTAAAACCTAACTTCCCAGATGGAAACATTTATTTTTACTTCTCACACTACTACCGGTCGCATTCTTCTCTTATGTTGAGATGAGCATAATTATTTCATGGCAACCTTTAGTCTCATTTGTCTTGGCACGGTGGCACCCCCTCCTCTCCCCTGTAGAATAGCTATAGCAGTCTCCAGTGCACATGGTGTACTGCATGCAAAACGAAAGCAGTCCACCGCTGAACCCCGTCACCCCATCTTCTCCTCCTGGCCACCGTCTCTCCTGCCAAGTCCCAACAGATCGAACCAAAATGGGCTGCAGGGCGCAGACCGGGCGAGCCGTGGCGGAGCCACGAGACCAAGAAACTGCACCCTCTAAGATCTCACACCATTTACTGCTTCCCATTAAATAAATAAACGATGCGTCGTCGTCCATGAACCGTGAAGCCATAAAAAGCCCAACCAAACCAATATACACACAGCACAAACAGAAGCCTCCCTCCCTCCCCACTCCGATTTGCACCCTCCCCGGCCAAATCTCCCACTGCCTGCCTGCCCCACTCTCCTTCTCCTTCCTCCGGCGCCCGGGCCGCGCCGATGAGGATCAGGAGGCGGCCTCCGGGGGCCCAGCCGCTCGCCTACCTGCTGCCGACAGATCCATACCCACCGCCCCAGTCGTCGCCGCCGCCGCCTCCGCAGGGCAAGCAAGGGGAGGGAGAGGGGGGGTTGCACTTGCACCCCGCATCCGCAACTAATGATTCCGCCGCGGATCTCGGGGACGCCCGCTCCTCCTCGCCGCTCGGGCGCCCGGCATTGCCGATGCCGCCGCAGGTACGCCCTCGCTGCTACCAGCCTCTGCTTCCTCTTCTTCTCGATCGATTCCAATCCGCGCACGCATTCCTAGAATTTCTCAGGACATCGCCATCGTCGTCTCGTATTCATTCGTATCTGTTTGGGAAATAAAAAAGTAGCCTTCCTTCCGTTGCACTTGCACCCACACCCACACCCACACCCACGGGCTGTGTGGGCTCGGCGACAGATCTAGCTAAGCCGCATGTTCCTTGGATTACTGCTTTCGCAGGACGACGGTGCCGTGGAGGAGCGCAGCAGGGGTGTTGGTCTACTAGCTGCGCAACAACAACAGCAACAACAGGGGCCTGCAGACGGCCGCAAAAGCAGGTACGCGATGAACACGAACCAACTGCTGCTGCCTGAAACGAAACCGTGTCAGCCAGGAGCAGAGAACAGGAAAGTGCTGTTGCCTGTGCCACTGTGCGTGCTGCCCGTCCGTTTCGTTTTCGTGGGATGGGGCGGGTGGTGCTTGCGGGCGATGGTTGCGGGAATTTTTACGAGTAGAATAGAAAATAAAAAAAAGGAAAGGATCCAAGGCCCCCTTTTTAATATTATTTTCAGGGCTTGGGCTCACTGTTTCACACTTCTATAGTGGGCAATGCCAGCTTGACACATCAGTCCAATCGTTTAATGCCCTCGCTTGCTTGCCGGACAATGCCCTCATGTACCCATGTAGGTGTGCGTATGTGGACTGTGGAGCCGGCCGGCCACTGCTCCTGCCACCCCTATGTGCTTGCATGCGAATGCGACATCTATCCAGTGCAACCTATTTCATTCGCCACTTTGATCGTTGCTCATGTTCTGTTGATCGGGACCTGGCTTTGATCGCCTTGTGTTGCCCATGTTCTTTCGATCTGTGCCTTGTTGCGTTGTCCATGTTCTTTCATCCGTATGAGTGCAACTCGGTCTTTCGATCTGTATGGGTTGCAAGTGCAACTCGGGTGCTTCGATCGGGAAACATGTGCGGTTGTGCGCGCCGCATCGTGGAACAGTCCAGTTCACTTGCACATTGCACTTTGTTTTCTGTCGTCAGGCATTAGTGCTTTGCATCGGTGACTGCTTGGAGGTGTATGCATCGATGCACTCAGATAGTCAGATGAAGTGCACGAAGAGGAGCCTGCTGGCCTCCATCGATCGTAGCATTCACTCAAAGGCCAAGATTATATATAGGTTCTGGTCTCCATTGTATCCGGCATGGTGCGGCGCATATAGTGCTGTGATCAAGAAAAGCGGACCGTTCAAATTTCATAATGCTGTTCGTGATCAGTTTAGTCTCTGCGGTCGCAATGCTGTGATAGATCGAGCTACTAGTAGTTATCCTTGTGTTGTGCTTACTTACTGTATGATATGTACTGCTTATTATACTTCATTTTCTTTCTTGATCGCATCTATTCTGTCTGTCCCGTCTAACCCAGCATGTACAAAAACGTTAACACTGCATTGCGTGCACTTTGCAGCCTAGAGATTAATGGTCTCCATCGCCATGTGCCGGAGCCGGCAACGAACCAGGCCGGAGAGCTTCTGAGCATCAACGGCGTTGGCGCAGCAGTGGCGGTGACAACAACAGCAACAACGGACGCGAAGGCGATCAAGCAGAAGCAAGGGACGAAACAGGATACCAGCGGCGGCAGCGGCACGAAGAGGGCGCCGCGGGGACCAGGCACCCTGCTGGAGGGATCGCGGTGCAGCCGGAAGAACGGGCGCGGGTGGCGGTGCAGCCAGCCGACGCTGGTGGGCTACGCCCTCTGCCAGTACCACCTCGGCAAGGGCCGCATGAAGAGCGGGAGCGTCGCGACGACCGTCGGGCGCGGCCCCGGCCAGCTCGGCCGCACCGAGCACGCCAATAAGAAAACCTCCTCTTCTGGTGCTGCTGCTGCTGCCGCGGCCCCGGCCACCGCCGCCGCACCCAAAGTGGCGGCCAAGAAAACCTCCGCTGCTGCCGTGGCCCCGGCCATCGCCGCCGCCGCGCCCGAGGTGGCTGCTGACGTGCCACCGCCGCCACCGCCGCCGAGCGTGCAGCACTGCTAGGCGCCTAGGCGCGCGTGGCATGCCATGGCTGGTTGATCCCTCGACCATGGGGAGGCAAGATTCTTGGACATCGTGATGGGGATGCATATAATCCTGGTGGTGGTGGCAACTGGTAAATTCTTTGTTGCGTTTTTAAACATGTACATGTTGTGGTGCCGTATCCTGTGGTTAAATTTTTGCGGCGGATTAGTCGTTATACCAATCTTTCTTTCTTCCATTCGTCGTTGCACTGCATCCCTAGTGGCTAGTCCGCTAGTGCTATAGGTGCACTCCTTTGCCTCCATTGCTACGTGCCGCGGCTGTTGGCAGTGGCGCAGCTTTGGCTTGGCTTGCGGTGTTCCTTGGGGCATGTAGCGGTGCATTTGCCGTAGCTCGTTTCTTTGTTTTCCTTTTTATTTTTGGTCATTCTATTCGATGTAAAATGCTAGTGGTGATCATGCAACGGTGCATGAATAGAACGGACAGTGCACTGAGCGAGGGAACATTTCGTGTGTCAAATTACACTTCAAATCACCTGAAAAGCTGGAACAGGGATCCGGACATGGCCTGACGTGACATAAGGCTGCCGCGGACGTGTCAAGGCAAATGTTGCACTAGCTAAAGTAATCTGCACAGGGCTGTTAGAGCAAGAAAGCACGTTTCACCCGTTCTCCTGTGATAAGTTTTTCTTCTTAACAATGTTTTTGCCAAGCCTCTAGACTAACTAGAGCCTTTTAATGACACTCCACGGGTCTTAGGTTCTATTCTTCACGGGATCAAATTTTTAGATTTTTATACGGTAGTTAAAGAAAAATTCCCTCGTCTATCCAGAGCCAAAATTTTTAACGGCACTCTACAGGTCTTGGGTTCTACACCTCATGGGAGCAAATTTTTAGGTACTTATGCCATGGTTAAAAAAAAAATTCTCTGTCTATCCCACGATCATAGGTTATTAAGTTCGGTCCAATCTCATAGGAAGATGGTGCCCTGTTTCAGGATGCCTAGTAGGATTCAGAGATTTTTCTCAACCTACCTAAGAAGAATTTTTTTCCGTAAACACGATGCCCGAGGCTGTCTTACCTCACACAGGTCAAGTTTTTTTTAACAATGTTCTCGCGTTCATCGACGTGTACGTATAGTAGAGCATAGGATCCGGGCATGCACATACAGTGTTTTTACGAGGAGAGGAGGAAAGGAAAAAAGGGTTGGGTGAAATGAAAAGAATGCGTCTGTTAGATGCTTTTGGACGCTAGCACGACTACGTAGCAGAGGAGATTCGGCTGAGCTAGCAGATCTTAAAGGTGCATGTGGGGGGACTAGAGTAGTCACTGTGTACTGGTGCCTTGTTTGCATGGCTTTTAGCTGGATGCAACGAGCTCGAGAGCATGAAAGGGTCACTGGTTCAGACAAGCGAGTGTCAGGGTGGAGGAAAGACCATGTGGCTCGTTGCCCCGTCGGCGCTTTGTTTTGTTCAGAAGATGAGATGTTTTTAGTCAAACCCGCCAGTTCAGTGGACACTGTATGTATAGGTATCGTCTCGTGGACAATAAACAAGTAGGGCTACGTAGCATCTTATTAAAAAAACTACTAACACAATCTCCGCCATGTGCTAATCAGTGTAAGAGAACCAATCACCGTCTTCAAATCAGGACAAAACATGCCTTATTTTGCAGATGATAGCATGGTCCTTAGAGCACTTCAAGAACTAAAAAAAAAAAACGAAAATTGGTTTTTGGACCGAGAACAAAACGGCCCACCAACATTCAGCCTAGTTTCTGCCCTCCTGGATCCACGAAAAAATCCAGATGACTGTAATATAGGAAAAGTGAAAATATAAATGCTTACGGCACTAAATTAAGTATAGCATAAAAAATATATCTCACGAAAAAATTAATAATATTTATTTGATATTATAAATACAATATTTTTTTAATTATTAGTCAGTAAAAACTCAAGGTACTATGCTCGAATCTTATTCTTATCTAGACCGAGGGAGTAGTTTATATACAGTTTATAGCTAAAATAAAGTGAAACTAGAAGACAAACAGTATCTTTTACGGTGTATTGTAAATCTATATTTTGATGCCTCTTTTTTAGAAACAACTTGGAGAAACAAACTTTCATGATTGCTTTGGTTGTTTTCTAGATCATATACATGGTTATATATAATTGTGTAAAACTTAAAGCATGAAAAATAATATCGTTTGATTATTTTTACGCGTATCCCTGAAATGAAACCGTGGCAATAGCACGGGCACCGTACTAGTTATTACTAATAAACAAGGTGGTCTAATCCGCAAATGCACAGGTACTACCTTTTCTGATGCAGGCATTTCATTGAAATTTTACAGAAACAAATAAACTTTATGCATAAACCAAATATATTGTTACATGACTTAGGAGAGAAAAAAAAACTTGCGTTTGATTAGAAGCTTGATGACGGTGGGTGCAAGTGTGCAACCGCATGGTCCGCATCTCAGTAATCCCAGGCCAAAATATCACACACGTTGCCATCACCGAAGGAAAAGCTCAGGATAACGCAGCAAGCCCTCCTCTTCCCTTCTTCACACACGTACGAACGCCCACCCCCGAGTCCTCAACCCAGAGGCCGCACCGGCGCACCGCAGCACACCGGACACGAGTTCCACCGACACGCTAAATCCAGCCAGCCAGCCAGCCAGCCATGGAGCTGCTGTTTCTCCCATGCCGCGCCGCCAGCGCCGTTCGCCGCGCCGGCAACACCACAGCCAGGCCGGCGGCCGCCAGCTCCAGCAACGTCGAGGTCATCGACGCCACGGCAACGACGATGTCGTCGCCGGGCGGGCTCGGGCTGGAGCTGTCGGATGAGATGCGGCGCGGGATGATGTGGCGGATGGTGGCGCCCCCCGCGGCGGCGCTGGCGGCGGACGTCGCGTTCCTGAGGCTGCTCGAGCGCGCGCAGCCCGGGGACGTGCCGGCATGGGCCGCCGCCGCGGGCTCCGCCGTGCTTTTCGCGGTGGGGCTGCTCGGGGTCCACTACGGGTTCCTGTCGTCGAGGTGGGATGCGGCGGAGACGGGGTCCGTCGTTGGGTGGGACCTCGCCGTGCGGCACTGGAACGTCCTTACCACGGCGAAGGAGTACTCTTCCTCAGTGGATGAGGAGGAGGAATACGAAGATGACGAAGAGGAGTACGAGGATGATGAATAGACAGTGATTAATCGAGGGGTAAATGTAATAACAGACCTTGGTTAAACTAAACCACCTGGCAATGGTTATACTAGAGCTTAGCTTTAGAGGGATAGTGAATAATAAGGATTTCAGTTTCACCTTTGATTGTACACTTGGTCCTATTTTATCTTGAGGTGGCGTTTGCTGATGCAACTGATTGTTATCTGATTCAAGATTCAAAATATTTCGCCTCTCTCTTTCCAGCTTCAAAAGAATTGCTCCTCTTTGAACGCGTGAATGCTGTGTACGTTGTTGGTGCCGGGTTTTTTTTTTTTTTTTCTGACAAGTGTTGGTGCCGTTGCATGTCTGATGCATCCTCAATTTCAGACTCAGACATCGCTTCTCGTTAAGGAAGCAAACCATACGTCCATACCATGTTCACAGAAAAAAAAGGGAAGCAAACCATACCAAATGTTGGATAGAGCTTTGGTTTGAAGCCAATATTTGGTAAACTATTTTTTTGCGAAGACAATATTTGGTAACCTTAACGATAACACTTTGTTTTTTTTAGCAGAACGACTTTGGTAATGCCAAATGCCGAATCCTTTCCTAGTGCTAGTACTTCTCTAGGTCGAGAGGCAAATAGGCAACTGTGGTAATTTTTCATAAGGCCGAAAGGGAATGCAGAAAAGACTCCGAGGTAGCTGGGCCACGATTTCCCGGCCCAGATAATCTATGGTGGGTCCTGCCTGGATAAGGCCATGGCTTCTGTCTGTTCAACTCCAAGATCTCACGAACTCCCCGCAGCCCGCAGGCAATGGAGTCCTCTCTTCTCCCTCGATTCGCTCGCGCCGGCGCCGGTGCCGGTGCCCGCACCTCCGGTCCTCGCTTCTCTCCCACCCTCCCCCACTCCTCGCTGCACCTCCGCGCTCCCCCTCGTCACATCGGCCTGTCCGCTTCAAGCCCCGGCGGATCGAACGCCACCGACGACGGCGAGGGCCAGCGCAGCAACGTCAGTGACAAGGAAGGCCTCGTGGCGCAGCTACGGAAAGTCGTCGACGCCTACCGCAACAGCAACGACGACCTCCGGACCTTCCTCCAGAACTTGGTCGACGCCGGCGTGGTCGACGAGTCGGACGTCTTCGGGGGCGTGGGGGACGACGACGACGACGACCTCCTCCGGGCGCTCATCGACGCGGACCTCCCGGGCGGGGACCCCGACCTGGGCGTGCTGTGGAAGCTCCCGGCCGTCGCGGTGCTCTCCTTCGCCGGTGTGCCCGCGCTGCTCGGGTACCTCGGCGACGCCGCGGGCGCGCGCGCGCCCGCCTGGATGCCGCTCGCCTACTCGCTCGCGTCGTTCCTGCTCGGCTCGCTGCTGGTCGTCGACGCCTCGGTGAGCGACGAGGAGTGGGAGGAGTGGGCCCGCCGGCGGGAGCAAGAGGGGCAGCTCGCGTTCCTCGAGTCGGAGGAGGTGCTATGGCGGGTGGCGCGGAGGGTGCCGGCCGCCGCGCTCGCGGCGTCCGCGGCGGGCGAGGCGGCGCTGCGCGCGGCGGCACAGGTGACGGGGCTGGACCTGCAGCCGCCGCTCTGGGTGGCGTTCCTGCTCTTCGGCGTCCTCCTGGGCGTGCCGTACGGGGTGTTCTCGGCGAGCTTCGATCCAGCGGTGGAGGGCTCGTTGCTCGGGTGGGAGGAGCTCGTCAACAACATCCGCGATGTCGTGCTCCAAGCCGGCGATCGCCGTGGCCGGAGCAATAAATAGGTTGATGAGAACTGCTCGGGCAGTCATGCCGGAATGCTTCATCAGTCTGGTGTCAGATCGACGGACGCTCGACGGCTTGGAACAGTTTCGTCAATCGTCGGAGATTTTTTCTGAGATTCATTATGGAACAAATCCAAACTCTGGACCGTAGGATTGGAACCAGTACAATTCCTGAAATTCTGGCGTTCGAAGGGGCTCTTTGTGACAGCGTTTGTTAGGATTCAGCCGTGCCGTGTAACCAATGTTTATAAACTGTTATCTGTAAACATGTAGTGTGTGTGAATAACATAGCATAGAGATTGGACATTTCACTTCTGAGATATCTCAGACTTTTGATCTCTGAGCCTAACTGCAAATCTCATGCAATTCCACGCAATGAAATATTGTGTGCTCCTCACTCTGAATGGGAGCTGTTTCATGCCAATTAACTTTCTTTTGTAATGAATATTTATTTACAGCTGATGAGCATCCTGCTTGGCAGGCCAATAACTGAGATCCTAGTAATCCGAACGCAACATATTTCTCGTAGTAGCTATAGCAGAGGCAACCATGCATGCAAAATTTACTATCATCATATTATGTACACCGAACAACAAAGCCAAAAACATTCCACCAGAGAATTTCAGAACTCTAGAAGCTGTAGATGCAGAATTGTAACTGAAAAGTTAGTGCCTAGTCAAGTAGAGATCATCCCCTCTGTCCACGCTGATAAGAATCATGTGTCATAATCCCATGCGAGGTATAAGTTTCTTCGCTCAACCTCGACTTCTCAGCTCGCTTCGGCCGCCTTTTCCGATACCTCCATGCAACTTGAATACGAGTTGCAGCAATGGTTCGCCAATAGGGGGATTCATATCTATCAGACCCAGAGTTCAAGCATCAGTTGACAGTCGATACAGTTGTCCAAAAGGTTCTGAATTAACAAGTCTTAAATCACAATGATGCATGATTTTCAAAGTTCATCATATTTTGCCACGGATTAGCAAAAACAATTATAAGAACAGCCTGAACTATTCTGGTGGGCAGGAATACAATAATAATAAAATAAATTAAATAAAAATGTGGCTACCTGATTGCTCCCTGTACTCGTGGATTACGCAAGAATCGAGCAAACTGTGAGGTGACTTCTTCCAGATCACTTGCTCTGAGTACAAAAGCTTCAACATTTGTTAAAAATCTTACCGTGCGTATAGCAACCAGCCGCATACCTTGGAATTTAATTTTCCCACCATCTGAAACAGTTGTAGTTCATGAATACCTTGGAATTTAATTTTCCCACCATCTGAAACAGTTGTAGTTCATGAGACGGGCAAACTATAAAACCAAGAGACAAACACCAGGCAGGGAGGGCAGAAATTGCTTACCTCTATTTGCTGAAGAGTGTTCCAAGTACCAGGTGAGGAGTTCCTCTCCACATACATCTCCATCATGTAACGGAGCCTTGCTGCCATCTGCACTGATGCTTTCCAACTTCCCTCTCACTATGAAGACCATCTTTTCAACAGTACCACCTTGATAAAGAATGTCACTTCCACTAATATATAAGTTTTGTCTTAATTTGTCACATATTGCATCCAAGATAGGCCAATCCATCAAGGTGAATAATCGGACCTGCAAATAATAAGATAAAAATTAGTCAACTCTTGATTGAAACCTGTAAGAGTTATCTTTACCCTACAACATTTATAGCAGAAATCATGTAAATGAGGCAACCTACAACGTGAATGAGAAAATACAGGTAGCTACTCTTTTCTTGAACTTCTTTGTCAGTTTCCATCATCACTATGGCAACACATACATGTAAATGAGGCAACCTACGACGTGAATGAGAAAATACAGGTAGCTACTCTGTTATGACCGGGAACGTCTACAAACAGCGCGCCAAGCTCAGTGGCTGAAGGGTGGACCGGTCACCAGGTGCGCTTGCATTCTTGTTAGAGATCCTAGAGTTCAGGAAGCTTAGTTTGAATTGATTGTGATCTCCTTAAAGTTAGCTGGTCAGTTTGTTAAGAGCTTTATATAAGTACCAAACAGTTTTCTTAATGAAGTTTTTAGCCAGAGATTGAGCTTAATCTCTCGCGCTCCCTGGCGCCCTAGCGCTCGCTATTCTCGCTCGCTCGCATTCAGTTCTCGGCGCCGATCACGGAGCTGCCAGTTCGCCGCCGCGGGTTCAAACCTCGACCAGCCATCTCGCACTCATATTCCCTCCGCAGCAGCATACGCCGCAACATACTCTTTTCTTAAACTTCTCTTTCAGTTTCCATCATCACAATGGCAAACTATTCGTGCAACCACCTTTTGGTACAATCATGAAAATCCCTTGAAACACATACAAAGTTCTCAAATAAATCGAAATGATGCACCTCCATAGTTCTCAAATACATTGTCACAAAATTTAACATGCAATTTTTTTTCTGAAATTCATATGAAAATGACAAATTCCAATTGCATATGTACAGGAGCCAATCCCAGGAATTTTGCCTTCTAGTGCACATGCCATCTGAAGTTTGTTATTTTCATATGAATTTGTACATTGAGTTTGCATCTCAATGTTTGCAACAATGAACATTTATATATGTGCAATGGATGTGCACCATTTCAAAAAAAAAAACTTATAGTTATATATTTCAAGGGAGGTTTCACAATTGTGCTGCTGAATGGATGGTTTGTGGCTATTGCTTATTCGGAAGTGTTGAACCATATGGTTAGCTCAGCACACATTTGGTTGTGGTCCCACAGCAATTCAGACCCCTTTTCCATGGAGATAAAGTTCTTTTCCATTCTCTCTCCCGAAATAACAGTTACATTTACAAGTTGTGAATGCTAAGAACCAAACAGCATTAGTAAAGATTCCAAAACAGCACAATTTCACATAAGCACAGAACTAACTACAGACATGGTAGATGAAAGAAAGATAGGGACTGGAAATACAAGGTATTGGAGAAATATTTGTTCACACCTTAGAACTAACCTTATTAAGGAATCTAAAGAAGTGGCGACGTATGTCCCTTTGGATATCTTCAGGTAAATTACTCAAAAGCTCCTCTTCATTCACACCTTGAGTAGCTGCCCAGGTGAACCTTTCAGCTCGTCTAACCCTCCTACACATACAAAGATGCAGGTGTTGTTATCTCCACTGTAAGAATAAAATGTCTGCCTTTTGGGTTAGGGTATTTCATCAGAGAGTTTTGGTATATAGCTCAAATATTGATTGAACTAAATGCTAAAGATTCGTCTCTAAATACCTCCACCCAAACACATTCAGTTTTTTCCTTAAAACTATACTAGATGGTATATCTTAGTGCATATGAAACATTGAAACCCCAATTTCCAATGTCAATTCTAAACTAATCAAATCAAATGTTATGTTTTCAGACTATCTGACAATACAGCATACACCTTTTTTCATGACTACAAACTAAGATTTGTGAAGTAGATCATTGCTGTCACAAGTGCCCTAGTCGATCATGAACCGCAACCAGATGGTACTACTGCTTGACAGTATAGTAGCAAATGGCTGCATTAGACACTGAAACATGCTAGCTAAGTTCTTTGTTTTTTGAAAGAAAAAATAGTAAGTTCTGCAGAGGAACCTTCTCAAATCTTCAGGCAATCGTCTATGGCTCATCCACTTTTCAACATCACGGCGCCTAAGTTGCATTTCCAATCTCCTGTCAGAAGATAAAAGGAGTAAAATGTTTACATCAAGATAGTTACAATTAAAAAAATGATTAATCAACTGCGCTTTGAACTACTGCTAACTGAGTGAATTGATCTACTGATGTCTGATGACGTTAACGGGCTTGTATAAAGGGGCCTATAGAGATTTCTTGAGCCAAGGAGGTGACAGCACAAGTTTCACCAATTAGAAGTTTCACCAATTAGTAGTGACGTATGCAATCCCCTGGGATCAGATTGCTATGTGGGACAGTTGACTTGGGAAAGTGGAGAGGTACTAAAGCATCAAAAGCATCTGAGCGAACAGAAACCAACCAGGGCTTCGTCTTCCTTCCAACTGCTCCTCCAATCCCTGTATGGCTGTATCTCTGCTCTTCCTGCTGTCTACCACCACAAATCAAATGCTAATCGACATCTAAACTCTACCCAATTCCTTCAATTACTGACTGTAGCTTGTACTCAATCATTCAGTGGTAGGGCTGTCAAAGAAGCTCGAAGATCTTCTCTACAAGCTCAATTCGAGCTTGGCTCATCTGCCAATGAACCCAAACTCAAGATTGCTTGCCGAGTTTCACTAGCTTAATTTGAATCGTTCGCCAGCACAGAGTGCAATAAAATTTCCCGCCTTTTGCTAATACTTCCCTCCAGCCAGTTCAACTTTTCTAAACCAACGACCTCCTTTGAGGTCCCTCTCCCACAAGCTGCTCAGCCCAAAAAATGCAAGTCACACACTCCACTCAATTGATAAATAAACAAAGAGAAAATCTTATCATCCTCAATCATGTTCTTTCTTCCCAACACAATGCCACCATTTCATTCTCCACATGGTTCTGCCTGCTTGCCTCAATCTCCTCCGCTGCCGAAGGGAAACGATCCTTTCTCTTCCCTCCAGCTACAATGCAAACTGCAGTCACCTACCCATGGAGTTACTCCATGTGCACTGAGCACGGTAGCAGGCCAGCTGCCATATATGGTTTGATCCCTCAGCCTATTATTCATGTAGTTAAAGAGAATCCGCATCAATGTGTGCCCAGAGGCACCGTTTTCCTCCTTCGGCAACAATGCTGGAGCCCAAAGCTTTGGGAACCACCAATGACTGTTTCGACATCAATGTGTCATCTTCTTGGCTACAATCTAGCCTGCTAAAACAGAGCTTGATCCTTATTCGAGCTTCGATCAAACCAAGCGCACGAGCCCAAGCTCAAATCTTACTATAAGCTGTAGAGTTCAGGCTCTGGTAAAGCTTGGCTAGAAATTTAGTCAAACTTGAGCTTGAGGTGCTAGGCTCGCTCGAGATCGGCTCTTTGACATCCCTATTCAGTACCCATGACACGACATGCCACAGTGCATGACTGTACAAGCATATACTTACTCCAATCAAAATTATGAAATTGACACGGTCTTCAGTACCACACTTTTACTACCAACAGCTACAAAAATATTTTAGTTTAAATGAAAGAGCTTATATTATAGAAGTACTTTTCATAACGAATACAGTATGTTGATCTTATCTTGTCAATCTATGTAGCAAAATTTAGATATTGATAGTCAACGATAAAACAAGGTTTGACCTGGAACAAACCTAGATAAACTTATATATACATATGGGGCAAGTAGCATGATATATAGTATAACCACATACCGTCTTCCAAGAGCTTGGAGAAAATTTTGCGGTTTCCAATAAGCAATGCAAAAAGCAACAGTCCCAGACCAATAATAGCCATCGTGAAAAGAACTTCCCATACAAAATAACTCGGGACAAGGTTTCCTGCTAAGGTACTTATTTGCTGAAATCAAACCATAAACTAGTACAAACACTAATTAGATTTGTAGTGAATTTAAATAGAATGGAACCTCATTAGCTAAACATTATACAGGCAGTCAGATTGTCACATATTTGGGATGCAACAAAGAGACACCTACAGAAGTAGAAAGGCACAAAAAAATGTTGGCAAATACCTGAAACCCCCAAAATAATAAATATATATATCGTTTTACAGCACTGCCTTCTGTAGTTAGCAAAACAGCTTGCTCATAAATTCCATATTGGAAAGTAGCATTATTTCCAGTGATAAAACAAGCTTCTGCACCCAAGTCATTGAACCAATGCTGTCTGTACAGTCCAACACTCCCGATGCCATGTCCACAGTCTATAAAAGAGTCACAATATGGAATGGTCGATGCAGAACAAGCATCTCGTAGACATGGTTAACCCTCTGTGACAACAAGAAACAATAGAAAATGATATGATAGATCTGGATCTTCAATATCAGTTAAAACAAAGATACCAAATGATTGAATATACAAATTGAACATGTTACAGATTTTCTTGAAATGGAAAACATGTTACAGATTTGTTACGATTACCAAATTGGAACATTTGAATCAATGTGCACTACCAACTATTGTAAACAACCTACAAAAGAAATCAACTAACCTGTAAGCCAAAGAGATACCAACAAGAACCAACCACATGTCCAGCCAAAACAAACATCAGAAGATTGATCACAAAATTAGCCCATGATGACTCAAATATGAATCCATTGGCGGACTGACCATCACGAAGTGGTACAAATCTAATGATACGGGGCACATACTGAAGAAGAACAGTGGCACGCAATAAATTCTTAGCATAGTTTGCAGCAGATAACCCAACTTTAGGAACAACTAGCAGTATCATCACCTTAATCAAGAAACAAAGAAAAATATTAGCAAAAAACATAACTAGTGCAACGAAGAAAAACTGTGTAAAATTATTTTTCTTTTCTTCTTGTTGTCAACTACATCGGAAAAACAAGTCATCAGTCATCACTCATCAGTTTAATTTTAGACAAGGAACTTTAGTTCTTGATAGATACATGACATTCATGCAAGTAAAATCATATGAAGTGCTATAGCGACAGACAAGGTTCATGGAGCAAAGCTGCAAACATGTAAGGCAGCAGCAAGTTGTTGACAAACACGAAAATATATTCCTCAAAATTATGGTTAGATGTAAGTATGACTAAATCGACATCAATTCTTCCCACTTCCCAGATGCTTACATGTCACAAGTTCAGGAGCAGGAAAAATTCACGGCATGCCTTGGTATAGACAAGGCTATCGAAACCACAATTCATATTTTTTTGTATTTCTTGTTGAACTTAAATGTAATGGAAACTACTCAGACCTTACAGAAATAAATACCACATAAATAAACAACAGGGGGTATGTAACAGGTAGAGTTTCTGTATTTGTTTCAATAAAATAAGATGTGTGAATACATTAAGTAAAAGAAGAAGAATCTTATCTTATAATATCTAAAGCAAGAAAATTAGCGCAGAAGGGAAGCTTTATGTTACCTGAGGGAGTGGAAGCACAACGAAGAAATCAAAAAAAAAGTAACCACGAAGATAATGGATAGCAACTTTGTTATGCTCATCAACCAAGTCTCGAGCTCCCACCACTCGTGACTCTGGCGCAACATAAGCCAGTCTGAACTGAAAGACAAATATCTAATTATATTCATGAAAATATAGTGACATAAGCCTCTCGGTTCAACTTTCTTTTGACAAGACAAATATTTGATCATTAACAAAGAGAAACCTATCAGTTATTACAGTATTTCCACTCTCCCTAATTAAATGCTCTGATGGAAAAGGTATGGCTCTATATAATTCCATAAAACAGGGGTATGGTTGGTCATTCCTCTTGGTGTCCACTGTAAGACCACCTACTTCCTCTAATTTCTTCTGGCATGATTGCATGTTGCTTGCTGACTTGTTTTGCCTGTGAAGGTCTAGGAAGCCTATCTGGCGTGTCTCTACTTGTAAATGGAATTCCAGGTGCCGTCTGAGTTGGCGGCTGAGCGAATAGAGGACCAGTATGGGGTACAAAAGTGTCTTCTTCATATTCATCATCCCTGACTGGTATACACATTGAAGTACTTCTTAGAGGAAATCTTGGTAGCTCAACATTTCTTAGCAACATGGGAATATCATCTCGTTCTTGGTCAGTCATTTTGAAACACTGCAGCACATATCCATTACATTAGCACATAACTTTCAATTAAACAGCCAAAAATATAGATTATCTGCGAACATGCATGTATCCTTTATACACAAATGAGAATACCCTTCTTTAGAAAGTAAGAACTCCATGGATATCCAGGCTAGTCAATATTTACTGGGCAATTACAGTGGGATATATTACAGTAAAAATGTGAGAAAACAACAGAAGAATAATGATGTGGTGTCCAAGGTTAAAAATGACCCATCGAAATAAATAAGACTTATTAGTTACTACCATTAGCTTGCAAAGGAACATAAATGGTCACTGCTGAAACAACATAAAACAAATCCAAGAAAACAGAATACAAGAAATATCAACACAACAAAACAAAACAAATTGCATTAATACTAACACTGCTAAGACATACCTGTATTATCTGAAAGGACGAATCAAGTCTTCATCTACAACTCTGCTGGCCCTGCAAACGCAGCAGAATGAAAATTATGATTTTAAGAGACATAGAAAACAATGATTCTCATAATGTGCACATTACGGTAAACATGAGCCAGTTAAAAGGTACTGAGTTGTGTGTGCAGTCTCCCTCGAACCGAAAAAAAAAGGATGCAATTGAGCAATTCTAGCTTTCTATCAAGTCAGTCTATCTCAACTTTGACCAAATATATTAAAAGATGTACCAAATCTTATAATACTTATATTCATCAGATTCACCATGAAATATATTTAGTCAAACCTAGCTTATTTTGATTCCTCTAAAACCCCAATTGCATCTATTTTGGGAGGGAGGCAATACATGCAGATGAGACCGTTACAAGAGAACCTAACCGACGCGATTTAGCCTCTAACGAAGATTCTGGTTACCTATTACATCTGGTTGAGAGAGATGGGGGGAGACGACGATCAGGAACAGAAACAACAATTCGTTGGCCCTGGAGGCCCCTCCGCGCAAGCAGAGAGCGCATCAACGAAATCCGATGAAACAAGAGTACTCATGAAACAATGGCCGCCTGTTTACAGAAATTTTTACCAGAGCATCCACCGTAAACTGTATACAGAGGAGAAAAAGACCACGATAAAATTACCGCTGTGAGATGCACAAACAAATAAACAAGGAAAGTGCCAATAAAGCAAGAGCAGAATTATCGTTCTGTACTTCCACATCTCAATCTCCCGTCCTCCTCCAGTGATGAGATGAGATTTGGAAAATGCGCGGAAAAAAAGGGCGAGAAATCCATCCGAAACGCGTCAGACCACGGCGGAACCGGAAGCAATCCCCGAAATTACTCAGACCCCCGCAGAAACCGCCCCAGATTTTGCACAGACATAATACGAAAACAAAAATCAAACTCCCGCCGCAATCACAGCTGCAACTACTCCAACCACATCTTCCGAGAGAAGCACGGGAATTGGTAAAGGGAAGAGCGGAGTGGCGAACCTGAACTGAAGTGTTCGGGATCAGCAGGCGAAACGAAACGCACGCAGCAGCAGCAGGTAGCAGCAAATCGCTTTCGAGCTGTTCGATTCGCACAGCGGGAGAGCGCGAGTTCCCTCTCTCTTTTTTTTTTTATCATTTATTATATGCCCGTTTCTCTGGCTTCGCCGCTAAAGCAGTGGGACAGTGAGATGACTAGCGGGGAAATCGAGCAAGGAGTCAAAAAGACGGCTCGTCTCGTTTAGCAGGAGAGGAGGCATAGCGTGCTAGGTTTGTGAACTTTTGTCACTGACACGTGGGCACGAGGGATGTGTGGATCTGTGGACCGTCTAGTCAGTGTCCCGTGAAGGTTTGAAGGTCTGAACATGGTGCGGTGGAAGTGTCGCTAGCAGCAGCCAGCAGCTGCGGCGCCACGAACGCACCTGTGGTCGTGGCCGGTGGAGGCCGGAGACCTGGACTCCTCGTCGTCGTCTTCTTCTTCTTTTTATTTCTTCTTGTCGACGCATCATCATAATGTCATGTTTGACTTTTTTTTTGCGCAGATTTGTTATCAAATCTGACTCATATACTTTTCTCCTGCTATTTTTGTCTCGTCTCGATTTGTTTTAGAATCAACCACAGTCACAGTCTCCTATAGTACCAAATTTGGTTAATTAGGGTCTGTTTGGTTCTAATTTGACTAAAAATTAGAGGCTAATTTTTAGTCCTAAATCCCTAAATTAGAGGCTAATTTGACTAAAAATTAGAGGCTAATTTTTAGTCCTAAATCCCTAAATTATCAAATATATAGACAAAAGAGTGGTTGCTAGTCTCTAATCCACTAATATGTCTTAAGAGACTAATTAAGACTAGTGGTTCATGTTTCCCTAGGTCTTATAACACGAATAGACTTGTATTCTCGACCAGCAAAATGAGCGCTTATCTTATCTAGATCTAGCTAAGATAAAATTTAGTCTACAAACTTCATAGATGTTGTTCGGCCGGTAGAATTTTAGCTGGATTACGCTGAATCCCTAGACCAGCCAAACAATCAAGCTAAACCTGTCCAGCCGAAACCAGCCCAGTGCCCTAGCCAAGGACTAGCTGAACAGGACCATAGCTGACCTAGAGGGCCTTACTAACCTGCCAAGTTTTCTCTACCATGGGGTTCCTTAGATCGCTAAAAAATGATGAAATAATGAAGTCTCAGAATGTAAACGTTGATCTTTGGATTACCTTGTCATTGTACCAACACTCTAATTTTCTCTGCTTAATGAAAATCATGCTAATGCATGTTCTCGAAATAAAAGAATGCAAACATTGAACTTGAATGATGTGTGATGAGTGCTTTTGATTTGTTATCAAATATCAGGAACAAATTTTATTTCACGCTAGGCCTATATGATTGGGCCGGACCCCGGACGGTTTTAGCCCATCTAACTGGTCCGCTCGTGGGCGACCGCGCGACTCCTCCTGAAACGAGCCCGGCCCAACTGGGAAGCGCCTTCGTGCAGCCTCGCGCGAGCGAAGGACCAGAGCTGAACCTTTATTCCCCTCCATCTGCTGCCAGCCCCCGGTTACTGCCCTCAATTTCTTCTCTCGGTCGGATACAGCAAATGGCCGGCGGCGCTTAGCTGATGGGTGTCGGTGCGATACAAGCGCGAGGATATTCGGGCTCGACCGCGGTTGGTGGAAGCAGTGGAGCCGAGAGCCACACGAGCTTCTCGTGCAGCTCAGCCTCCTCGTTTCAGTTTCCGCAGCGCCGGCGGCCGCCAAATCCGGCTTCGTTGGCGATCTCGGAAGGCGAGTCGGTGTCTGTTGGTCGCAGGTCAGATCGCACGCCTCCCCGTCTGTGAATCCCCCTCGCTCCTACTTCGCCGACAGTCCCGCCGGACATACCACGCCTCGCCGCCGCCTTCGTCGCCTCCTGCCGCAGGTGCCCCTGCCCGTCACGGACAATGAGCTTGTTCAGTTTGTAATCTCAATTTCTATTTCTAGTTAACAATTTCAGTTTCTATTTCAGTTAGCAAGGCAACCGGCTACTCATTGTAATTCAGTTTGTAATTTCACGGTTAGCATGGACGCTGCAATGCTTCATCGAAAGTTTCTAGTTCAGTTTGTAATTTCAATTTCTATTTTTAGTTCTATTTTCAGTTAGTAATTTTTAGTATCAGTTTCAGTTGTGGCGGCTGGCAGCAGATGGAGATTGGGCGCCACAGAAAATCGAAAGGAGCGGGGGTGGGAATCGTGGATTGGGTCACGGTACTGGTTGCCCGCATATCGAGCCAGCTCGGCTCGTTAATATTCAGTTCGTCTCGTTATACTAACGAGCTTGAAGAGCAGCTTGGCTTGGCTCGTTAACTAGTTCGAGCCAGCTTGTTTGGCTCACGAGCCAAATCATAAAAATATAATTTTTTAAAGTATTTATAAATTTAATAAAATTGATTTATAGTTTTTTAGTTTTTGTTCAAACAGTCCACCATGATCATAACCATAAGTATATGATAGTCATACATATATAATTTATACATCATTCATATATAATTTAAGAACGAAGCAAAATAAATGAGCAAATACTCGAGTGGACAACTGATCAGGTTTATAGGTAATAAATATACATACATACATCAAAAGCAAGTCAAAGCTTAACTGGCTCGTACGAGCTAACGAGCAGCTCTCGTTATAAAACGAGCTGGCTTGTTTTAGAACAAACTGGCTCATTGTAAAACGAATCGAGCTCGAACCAAGCCATTATCTAACGAGTCGAACGACCTCGCGAGTTTCGAGTTTTTCGTCCACCCTACATGCAGTGTGAGCGGTTCCCAATCGCGTGACGGGTCGCGCCTTAATCCCGTCCCACCTGTAGTCTGCAGATGTCACATGTAGATACATTTTAGATGTCTAGGTTCATAGTTGGTTGTAGCGTATACGCAAGTTATAAACAAACTATTGCTACTTTATAGGATCTAATAACCATGAGGTGGTTGTAATCTAAATCATCAACATATAAGGCCACGGTGGGAGCTCTTCCCAGGTCCCACCCTATATTAACACTTAACACCGAACCGAGCTCGTTAACCCCAACTACTATTCGTCAATTTCTACACTGCCGTCCGCCACCTGGGTGTTGTCGCCGCCGGCGGGATGGCTGGAGTCAACGCCACCGGGGTGGCCGGAGTTCCCTCCGGCCTCTCCTCTGCCACCGCTCAGATCGGGGCCTTCCTCTCGAAGAAGCCTTACGCGCCGCCGTCGTGGGCCACGCACCTCTTCCCCATGCCTTCCCATACCTTCTCGCTCGGCCATGTAAGCTTCCTTCCCCATCTATTCCTGCCCCACTGCTTGGCCGCTACCTACTCTATCCATGATTTCGGATTAGGGCCTGTTTAGTTCCATTTGGATTGCAGAATGCAGAAAGCCAAATCTTTAGGAATCTGAAAACGCAGAATGCCAAATTTTTTGGAGTCCGTTTAGTTGCATGCCAAATATTCAAGCGAGGACGATGCGAGCAGCGGCGGGCGGGTGAGGACGGGGCGGCGGGCGGGCGAGGACGGGGCGGCGGCCGGCGGGGCGAGCAGGGGCGGGCGGCCGGCGAGAACAGGGCTATCGAGGACGGTGCGAACAGCGGCGGGCGAGCGAGGACGGGCCGGCGGCGGCGGCCGGCGGGCGTCGGGGCGAGCAGGGGCCGGCGCCGACGCCCGCCGGCCAGCGAGGACGGGGCGAGCAGCGATGGGCGGCGGGCTGGCGAGGACGGGGCGAGCAGCGATGGGCGGCGGGCTGGCGAGGACAGGGCAGCGGGCGTCGGAGCGAGCAGGGGCGAGCAGCGGGGGCGGTCGGCGAGGACGGGGCGACGAGCGGCGTGCGTCGGGGCGAGCAGGTCAGGGCAGTGGGGTGTCGAATTCGGGCATTTTCTGGACCCTTGAGTCCAAAATACGGAATCAAGAATGCACAATTTTTTCCTACAAATTTTGCATGGTGTTTAGATTCATCCTGCAGAATGATGGTTCAAAATGTAGAATTTTTGACCCAAAATAGGGAACTAAACAGGCCCTTAGTTCTAAACTTCTAATTGACTTGAACTCTGTGTTTGAGTTGATCACTTTCATTTGACTCGTGAATTATGCTTTCAATTCGAAACAGTTCCCAACACCGATTCACAAGTGGAATCTGCCCAATTTGCCAGAAGGCACGGAAGTATGGATCAAGGTGTAACCAGTCTCCCCAGTTCCCATTAAAATTCAATCGCAAACTTGCAATTCATGTTAATATGAGATTTTGTTTCTGACACGGGACTTTTCGGGGTGTTTGTAGCGAGATGA
>CM041637.1:4646276-4721738 GCA_023333625.1 Bothriochloa decipiens
CTTCTTGGAGAATTTGGACGTACGTGTTGAGCTAAGCGATCCAGCTCTTGGGTGAAGAACGATGGCAACTCGTAACCGCGTGAAGAAGAGCATTTGGGACTATCTCTGCGGTTGCTCATCTCCCAAGACCAAGTGATTGATGCCGAGTTAAAGACATGAGGGGTTCATTCTTTTGTGTACGCGGTTAGAAGCTGTATGCATGGTTCATGAGATTTGTATTAGTGAGTCCTTGTACTTCATTGCTTTTATTCGATTTATTTATGCCTGGTCTTGTTAATTAGTGTTATGTAAATTGTACTAAAGCTAAAGGTGTACGTTGGAATTTCTCTGCGGAAAGGGAGTGTGTAAGTGTCATGTAAAGAAGATCCTGTAACCTTGTGTCTCTTCGTGCACTTTTCCTTGTAGTGAAACCTTGTGTCTCTTCGTGCACTTTTCCTCGTACGTGCCTGCCAAATTTTCCTTGGTCGCTAATTTGTGGCGGTACAGTACAAATATGGTCAGTATTTTGATTAAAAAAAAAAAGGTCAGTAACATACACAATTGGGACAAGCTAGCTTGTTCGTCCACAAATTTGCTGTGGACCCGGCGCCGAGACGCGGAGGCATTATCAACGGGATCTTGAAGCTCTGCTGCTGTAACCCGGGAGCAGGACAGCAGGTTCTCTGAAAAACTGACACGTGAATGAGTGCTCGATCTGTTTTGTTTTTTTTTTATTATTATTATTCTGCTGATGACTTGCTGAGGCCGTGCACGCGATGGTGCATGCACGTACGTGAACGATAATACTCCTATGGAATTAGTATACTCCTACATGATGTATGCATGTACGCGACCCGTACAGAGAGCACGAACCAATCAAGAGCGCGTAAGATGTTCCCGGTGGACATCGAAACGTAGGCGACACGTCCAACAGATTATTGGCATCGATCTCTTTGGGCGAACAATTCAGTAGCAGCACTTGAACCGTTCCAAGCTGCTGCCACTTGGCCAGGTAAACGGGCGGTCTATTCTATATATACTCTACTGTATGTTGCTGTATGCAAGAGTATGCTTCTTCAGTTAACGTCTCGAGTAGGTACGCTCAACCGGAGCATATTTTTCGTCGAACGGCCGATCGAGTCCGCGTTTCCGCGTAACAGATACTCTATGATGCGGTCGTGTTGCATGCATGCCAACCAAGTAGTGATAGTGTGATGTGTTGTTCAATGTCGAATCACTATTAAAGAAAGCTTTCTTTAGAAACGGTTCGAATGGATTTGAATGTGTGTCTCTAAAAATCAGGATTTATAGATTCTGTAAAACGATTTTTGACAACCCCTTGCAGTATTCTTCACAAGTTTTCACGTAAAATAAAGGCCTTGCACGTTCCTTCCTTACGAATTACAATTCTCTATCTTCTAATCTAATATTTAATTGCACAAATTTCAGTTCACCCACAAATTGTGTCCGCCGTCTATATTAATTTCTATCCACCCTTATGTCCTTAATTGCGTTCGACCTGACTGGGCAGGTTAAGGGAAAAAACCACCAAAAATACCTTTGTGGTAGGGATTTGAACACTGGTCTCTTTCAACTAGCTAAGGCTTAGCACCATACCACAACAACTTTGTTGATGTGTAAGAAATTTTTTTTTTGTACTTATCGTGATAACACCTTCAAATATTTAAGAGTTAGCAAAACAAAAACAAAAATAAGACAACAAAAACATAGTACTGCATATATTAGAAGAATGAAAAAATAAAACTACAAAAATATTGTATTGCATATATTAAAATAACCTGGCAAAACGAAAAACTAAAAAAAAATATGCTATTGCATATATTAAAATGTGGTATTGTATATATCTATATGTATACCACTATACCTGATAATAAAGAGACAAAATTTTAAAACGACTTTTACCAGTTTTAGCTTCATCATTGGAAAAACAAACTGCTCTAACAGCAGAGCAAAGTGTTGTACTAAGTGGGTCCAAAATAGAAACAGAAAAAATAAAAAAAAATATACCTCAGCCACCACCGCGCTCTAATTCACCAAAATATAGAATGGATAAAGTGCCTTTATCAATACTTATTACTTCAAACTAAAAAAATAAATTATTCATTCATGAATAAAAATTTGTTGTGTTCCAAATAATTATATACACACGCAATAACGTCATACAAGATATCGCGGCAAACTTCATAAACAATGTTAGATTATTAGCCCTAAAAATATGAATTGATGGTAACGATATATTTTTGCCCGTCACCCGTTGCAACGCACGGGAACTTTTCCTGGTTCACTTTAAAATCACTTTGGGCTTGTTTGGATCTTCAGAATTTTTGGAATTAAGTTCATAGTATAAACTATAGTTAGATAATAAAGTCTACAACTTAAGTTGAGGAGAAAGAATCCATGAAATCTATTTCCTATCTAGCTAGAAATTATTCTGATGTCAGCAAATTTGTTTCTTCTAGCTAGAAAATTACGTACGCCTAGTCGGCCCAACAATTTGGTCCACGAGCGGAGCCGATCGGCTTTCTTTTTTGAGAAACAGAGCCGATCTGCTTTAGATTTCAGTAATATACAACAAAAAAAATGAAAAAAAGATGACACGGTGGGAGAATATGCCCTTGCATAGTTGCATGCATGTTCCCCTCAAAAAAAAAGTTGCATGCATGTACAGAGAGCCTCCTTTGGATTTTCCTTGGCTGTGACCTGTTGGCGAAGGCGCACGCAAAAAGCGTTAGAACTTACCTTGCATTTGTATGAGAGGCAATTAAAAAAACATCCTCCTTTGTCCTTGATCGGTTCGATCAAGCTGCCACTTCCTTTCCGAAAGTCACCAATCAATCTCCTGCGTCGTCGGAACGACCCAATGGCTGCGCATTTTCTCCTGCTTGTATCCCGAAACAGGCATGAAGTGTCTCCACATTTGTGGTAAAAATGCTAAGGAAACCTGTATAAATACGGCATCCCACACGTCCGTGAGCTTGCGCACGCGTGTCATTAGTAGTTTGTCGGTGATGGAGGGAACTCAGGGGTCGTCGTCGGGCCGCATCGCAGATAAAAATGTGCATGCAGCCCGCGTGCTTTCGGCCCGGCCCGAGGCACGGTAATTGGGCCTGGCCCGAGCACGGCACGGCCCGTCTTACTAACGTGCCCGGGCCGGCCCATGGCACGTAGCAGGCCGTGCCAGGGTCAAGGCCTCGGCACGCCGAGCGGCGCCCGGCCCGCCAAAAACGGCAGGCACAGTCGCGGCCCGGTGGGGAGGGGGGATATAAAAACCCCCGCACCGCGCCCTCTCCCCAAAACCCTAAATCATTTCCCCCTCTACCCCCCGGTCCCCAGCCATTCCCGTTCCTCTGGTTCTCCCAGCCCCCAAACCCTATTCCCCTCCCTCGCCCTCACCGCCCGCCGTCCGCCGCCGGATCTTGAGATCTCCTTTCGTCACGCACTCCGGTGAGGTCTCCACCGCCGAATCTGAGGATCTCCTCTTGTCTCCACCTCTAGTACTCTCTTCTTCCTCCCCGCTCGTTCTTCCCTCTTCTCCGTCTCTCGTCTAGTCGTCTCGGGGAGGTGCTGTTGCCGCCGGTCATCTTCTCCATATCTCTGGCGCCGAGCTCCGTCTCCGTGCAGGCAAGTACCCCTAAGCTCATCTCATCTTCTCCATTTCTTAGATCTACTTGGCTTCCATGACTCCGGTCCTTCCCTAACCTCATCTTCTTTTTGTTTCCTGTTGGCAGGTCGCCGGCGTGTAGCTGGTGCGGCAGGAGCCGTCGAGGAATGGCGCCAAGAGGTGAAGAAGAGGAGGTGGTCATGGCTAGCGTTGATGGTGATGGTGATGATGGGCCAACCATCAACGACGAGCTTAGGGAATGGGGTCAGCGGCTGGTGGTGGCCGAGGACATGGTGCGGCTGGTGCTAGGACTGCTAGCCAAGGCCATGGTGCGTATGGTGCTGGCCGAGGCCATGCTGCTGCTGTCCCTTGTCTTGGCCGAGGCCGTGGTGCTTCGACAGTTGCAGCGCCTGGTGCTCCTGCTGTTGCAGCGCCTGGTGCTCCTCCTGCTGCGGCCCCTACCCCTATCGCAAGCGACGCAGCTTCTCTGGCATCGTCCAGCAACAGTAAGCGTCGATCTCCTGTCTAGGAACACTTTGATGAGGTAATTGAGACCGTTGATGGTGAAGATCATGTTGTTGCTGTTTGTAAGACTTGTAGGGCTCGTTTGTCTGGTACTTCTTGTAATGGCATTGGTCATTTGAGAAGGCATCGATTGTCATGCCAGAAGAAGACTGATCATGCTAATATGATTCAAACTAGGCTTGCATTAAACCATGATGGATCATATAGGAATTGGGAATATAAACCTGCTGTTGCTAGGCATGAACTTTGTCGTTTGATTGCTAGATTAGATCTTGCTCTGTCTGTTGCTGATAATGATGCTTGGGATGAGTACATTTAGCGTTCTTTCTGTCCACAGTATATGAGAGTCTCTAGATTCACAACAGCTAGAGATCTAGCTAAAGTTTACAATGAAAAACTGCATCATCTTAAAAATGAGGTTTTCACTACTGTATCTTCTATTTGCTTGACATCTGATATCTGGTCTGGTAATGTTAAGGAAGATTATATAATTGTTGTTGCTCACTATATTAATGCTGATTGGGAACTTAAAAAATCTATCATTGGTTTTAAACTGATTGAAGTGAGCCATAATGGTATGAACATTGCTGATTGTATCTCTGGTGTGCTTAGAGATTGGGGCATGCTTGATAAAGTTTTTGCTGTTACTGTGGCAGAACCTTCTAAATCATATGACCCACATGCATGATTATTGTCTAAACAGACTCTAAATAACCATAACCGTGTTTCATATGACTTAAAAAGTCTGTCGGGTAAATCCCGAACATCCACGATTCTCCGAGCAGGATCAATCGTTGTAGAGAGACATTGCAGTATTACAATAGTTTAATATAAATAATATACCACGGAGTAAAACAGCGGAAGACTTACAATAACATAAGTTTACAAACCTTTGAGTTCAAATATTTACAACCATAAGTTTAGATTGTACAAACCATAATAGTAGAGTAGCAGTAGATAACCTTATTACAAAACCAAACGATAAGCTCTGCCCAAGAGCTAAACATCTTTACTCGTCATTGCTTTCCTCGATGACTGTCATGCAGCAGGATGCAAAGCATTCCTGCCCATGAGGCTCGCCTGCAACAAGGGTTCAACAAACCCTGAGTACAAAAGTACTCAACAAGACTGACCCGACGAAAAAGAGGGGTTGAGACTCAAGAAATGCAGGCTAGAGGGACAAGGTAAGGCTTGTAAGAGATAAGAAATTTTGCGGAAAGGCTTAACAGAAAGTAAAGTTTGTTTGGACTAGCTCCAATTATCAACCAACTTCATTATTAAACCTTAATCTTTGTTCAAGTTGTTACTACGATGATGAACACCGATCGAGTCTTCTTCTCCGAGAAGCAACGGCGATTCGAATCCATTTTCATACCCAGCTGGGACCTAGGTCACTGGAATACCGAAGACTTTAACTCCGATGCATCCCAGATGAACCGATATACCGGGATAACAACCGCAGCCATATATCACCACATGTTACACGTGAGCTCTTTGGCCTAGCGTACCGAGATACGTGGGAACTTAAACCCCACAGTAAAACACACTATGACACATGTGGAGGCTGTGGCCCCACTATAGGTCACTCTATGATATACACGGCTCCAACCATCCGTATATCACTTCATGCATGTGGATTTCTAAATTCTCGATATCACCAGTTCACCAACGGACGGGACCTAGGGCATCAACAGATGGAAACACTACAGAGGGACTCCATTCCCAGTGCAAGTTAGCCGTCCGGACTCGATTTATTTCTATTATCAAGATTCCAACAAGAAAACTAATCTCATCTTTTTTATTCTTCTGCCTTTGAACACTTAACTAATTAAGCAGGGCTAAGCGTCACTACTTAACTTCCAAAGCAGGTAACAAGGAATAAGGAAATAAGACAGGTAATACAATTGGTGGGTTTTTCACTCAACTCCTATTACTTAATGCAACATATCATAGCTGAAGCGATAAACTGTTATAAATAGAATAGGGTTTGAATGCATCTACGGCTTGCCTTGATGTTCGGGGTAGACGGTCTCAAACTTTGGATCAACTCCTGATTCCTGAATCTGCTCTTCCTTCGGATCTGGGCGACAACGTTAACTCTCCGTTAACAGAAGCTATTCGATAATTAATATGCTTTAACATGATGGAATAGTAAACATGATGCTCGATGGATGCATGATCAGATTAAGGGATCGAGTATAACTTTTCTTCACGATAAAGTTGCAAGCCAACAAAACTTCGCTTATAAAACTCATTAGGGTTAACTACGCCATTTAAGAAATTAATTAAACACATAAAATAACGTTAATTAGGCCCTAATGACATGATTAAGATAAGCGCAAATAATTAATTAAAATGCCAAAGGTCATTAGGATTAATGACACAAGGTCATCAATCAATCCCAAAGTCAAACAAATCCTATAATAATTAAACTTAATTAAAGATATTAATTAATTATTTAAAAGCATTAAATAAAGGCATAAAATTAAAGTTATCAAATTAAGCCCAAATTTTTATTTTAGAAAGCTCTTAGCCTAATTAGATGGCAAAACAAATTTCAGAATTAAAAGCCAATTATTTTATTTATTAAAAATCATTGAAGGTCCATTTTTCAATTAAAATGGCTAATTTTAACATATACAAAATGTACTCAAATTTGGCATTTCATATTTTTTCTAGGTAGATAACATTATAAAGAACACTCACAAAAATTTTTAGAATTTTTGGAGCTATATATGAATTACTATGATTTTTCAAAGAAAATAGCATTTAAATTATTTTCTAAAAATAGAAAAAAATCGGCACAGTACTCCCGCGCTGACCGACGATCCGTCGGTGGTTGACCGGTGATTACTCACCGACGGTGAGGTCTCCGGCAATGAGGTTTGTCCCTACGAGCTCCACTCGACACGGCGAGTCGATCGAGGTAGCTAACGGCGCGGCGGAGTGGCGGCGGCATCCACGCCGGCGGCCATGGCGGCGCGGCGGAGCTAGGGCGTGGCGGCGATGCTCACCGGAGTGGTTTCCGGTGACGGCGAGCATTTGGGCGTACGCAGGGCACTCAGGCGAACCCGTTTGGCAACAAGATGATATCGCTCCCTGTCCCTAGCCAAAGCGGCAACGCGCGCGGCGGAGCGGCATGGCTGTGCCGGAGGCGAGCCACAGTGACCGGCGGCTACGACACGGCAAAGACGAAATTGATGGTACAGACAGATGCAGGAGCTCACCACGGTGCTGGTGCGCACGTTAATGGAGGCTCGGAGCGGCTGGGTCGAGTTGCGGTCGGCGGCGGTGATGGCGACGGTGGCGCTCCGATGGCAAGGTCGGCGTCACCGGCGTTCCTGTGGACCATCAAGCCGGCCAAGGTGCGCATAAGAGGCAGGATTGCATGGAGAGCACGGTAGCGAGGTTAAAGATAATATATTTTCACCCTGTGCGGCGGTCGGCGGCGAAAAATCTCGCGGCGGCTCGGCGACCGGCCATGGAGAAGATGACGGCGCGCGGGCAGCTCGGGCGAGGAGAGCAAGCACGAGCTAGCTCAAACTGACCGTGAGGATGTGGCAGAGCTATTGGCAAGAGCAATCGGGGAAGGATGGAGCGACAGCGGTGAATTCAAGCGGTGGAGCGAGGTCGTCGGCGGTGGCAGCAGGAAGAAAAAGAAGGAAAAACAGCGGCGGCCGACCGGTATTTATAGAGCGGAGACGATGTATGAGCGGGCGACACGACGACGATGAACCTTCACGCATCCAGGAGCGTGCTGGCGGTCGAGCAGGTGCGGCGGTGGACGGTGGCGGTCGTTGAGCAGCCGGCGATGGCGGCCGACGATAGGTTTCGGTACTGTTCGCAGAAATTACAGAAATGCCATTCATTTCAAAATACAAATTACTCCAAAATTTATATAAGAACTTGAAAATATCCAAAAATATCATTTACATAACTTTTCAAGAGATACACTTTTGCTTTAACTGGCATCCTCAAATTCTGTTTGAATTTTAAAATTTGAATTCAGATTTGAAAAGGGAATAAAACCCTAGAAACAAATATTTAAAATTACTTTTGATTTTTCAATAAAACTTGAAAATCTTCAAAACTATGAAATGTTTAAATTTCCAAACCAAACCTTTTTCATATACAAAATTTTCCAAAATTTGCATAATTTTTGAATTATGGTTTTAAAATCAAAAGGGGTCAAATACTAGAAAACTGTATTTTCAAATTCATTTGAAATTTCTTTTGGAAACTTGAAAAACTTTATATACCAACTTTGTAGCTCTTGTCAATATCTACAAACTATCTTTTTCGAGTATCTCCAAATTCTTTATGGATTTTGAATTAGAGAAAAGGGGGTAAAACTAAGTTTTGGAATAAAGGGTTTTTGAAATAGAATTCAAACTCGATTTGGTTTCTAACTTAATTGGTTGGTTATTAGTGATCACAAACATCATCCAAGGATATTTTTAGGTCATTGACCCAATGAAACCCTTGGTTGACCAAGTTAACTTTTGAAAAACCTTTTATAGCATTTCCAATTTGAATTTAAATTTGAATTGCCAGACTTAGAAATAAGCTTTGGAATCCAAATTAAACTTCAAATATGGAAATTATTTTTAGGGTTGGACCTAGACTTATACACTATGCTTGACACTAGTGTAAACACGGTTTACACCTCAAGTACATAGAATATAAACTAAGCATTTGCGATGACATTCAAAAATAGGGTTTTATTATTTCATGTGACAAAACATTCCAGAAACCCAATCAACCTATGAAATGTAAACTTATTTTAGTTAATGCACATTAAGATTGACTTAAACATGAATGCATTGTAGTGCATATGATGACATGGCATGTTTTAGTTAATATAACACCAGAGGTGTTACAGTTACCCTCGATAATGCATCTTCTAATACAACTGCTATGCTTGCTTTGACTCATATGCTTGATGGTTACTTGGGCTATGATGTTGATCCTTCAGATCATACTAAAAAGCTTTATCATGTTGTGCATCAGCGATGTGCTTGCCATGTAATTAATTTGATTATCAAATCTGGTTTGAAAAAGATGAAACCTTACATAGAAGTTTTTAGAACTGCAATTAACTTTCTAAATTCATCTAATCAGCGTATTGCTAGTTTTAAGAATTACTGCATTGCCAAGGATATCAGGCCTCATAAATTCTATTTGGATATGGATGTTAGATGGAACTCCACCTATCTTATGCTTAAACATCTGCTGCCATATAGATCTGCTTTTGGTGTGTTCATTAATTCTCAATCTGGCTATGCACTTTTGAATGAAGATCACTGGTACATGGCTAAAAAGGTGTTGGACTTTCTTGAATTGTTCTATGAGTCAACTGTTGTACTTTTTGGTGTTTATTACCCCACTAGTCCTTTGGTACCGCATCACATACTTCAAATAGCTAGCCACCTGCATGAGTATGAGCATGATAGCGCTCTTGCTAATGTTGTTGTGCCAATGAAGGCTAAGTTTCTTAAGTACTAGAAAAAGATACCATTGTTATATTCTTTTGCATTTGTTCTTGACCCAAGGGCAAAGATGAGAGGTTTGCAGAAGGTTCTTGACTTGCTTGCTCAGTGTAACAATTTAGTTACATTGCTTATCTTGCTGAGGTAAAATCTGAGTTGCATAAACTGTATGACAAGTATGAATCTAAGTTTGGTGCAGCTAGGCCAAATAGTACATCCCATCCATCTGGACTGATAGGTAAGAGGAGCAGGCATGGGGCATGATTTTTGGAGGATCATCTTCATCTGGTCCTTCAAGTGCCTCTTCATCTGTTGTGTCTAATGGTCTCTCTGAGCTCACTGTTTACCTAGACAGTGACAATGTTGTGGCATATGATGATGAGTTTGATGTCATCAATTGGTGGCATGAGCATAAACTAACCTATCCAGTTCTCTCTATCTTGGCTAAAGATATTATGAATGTACCTGTGTCTACTACTTTTAGCGACGACGATGATTGGGCGCTGACACTGTGGAGATGTTGATCTGCACCAAGGACTGGGAGCTTGGCGATGTGCATGGATAGCACACTATGGTGGACAAGGAGCTTGAAGAGTACTTCAAGAACCAGTATCTTGATGAAGGGCCTGGAGCTGGAGGTGGTGGTTCTTCTCCTACTGCTGATGCTTGATTTGTGAGGCAGTGAGTGAGAGAATGAGTCTTAGACTTTTAAATATTTTCTTTTGGCTTGTAATAACTTCGACACTTGAACCTTTTAATTCTTTAATGAGCTGTGACGCCATACTCTTTTCCTTTCTAGGGTTTTATCTCACGAGGTGTGAGTTTTACCTAGAAAGGTTTTTAATGAGGCGGCATTACACAACAGCTCAATTTGTCATATTGTCTTCTGCCTTGTGATTTCTGGATTGCTCAAACTATTTGATCTGTGAATTTGGAATTGGATCTGGTGTTTTTCAAATTGTGGGCTGCGTGCTGGTCCGAAGGTGTACTGGGCCTCGTGCTCTTCGGGCTGGCACAGCCCGTAAGTTGGCCCCCGGACCGTGCCTGGGCCCTCAGTCAGGCACGGTGTCCTGTAGAGGCCCGGCACGGCGGCACGCGGGCCATATGGGCCTGTGCCTTATCGGGTCGTGCCTGGCCCGGGCTCGGGCCGTGTCGGGCTGTGCCGGCCCGTTGCTCATTTTTAATCGCAGACGACTCCATGACCACGAGGCATGACCGCGAGGCAGAGGCAGCTGAGCAACCCGGCGCCCAAGCGAGGAGGAATTATCAACGGGATCTTGAAGCTCTGCTGCTGCTTCTACTGTACGTAATTCTGCATAAAGCAGATGAGTACTACGTGAAACATCCTCTATTTTCCGTAAAGGAAAAATACACAGAATGGCGAATAATATAATAGTTTGAAGCTCAAACCATCATATTATCGTGCATTAGTTGATACAGAAATCTATACTTCGAACAAAAGAGTATAATTAGAGGGGTATACATAAATAGTCCATCGCCACACTGATGGAATCATCAGAGTAGCAGCAGCATTAGGAATAGCTGCAGTAGGCGGAAGTACAACAAATCTCCAAAAGAAGCCTGAGCATAGGAATGAGACGTCTACTCATCGTCATCGAAGTCGTAGTTGGGTTC
Source organism: Bothriochloa decipiens (assembly GCA_023333625.1). NCBI lineage: Eukaryota > Viridiplantae > Streptophyta > Magnoliopsida > Poales > Poaceae > Bothriochloa > Bothriochloa decipiens. The sequence continues at coordinate 4,657,527 of CM041637.1, forward strand.
ACCTGCCAAATAATTTTTATACAGTTTATACTGGCCACTCGTCCCACCCTATACTTTGCTTTTGCTATGTGGTATTTGGTGGATGCATAGGGTATATTCAAGAGACCTATTATCTGGCTATGGTTTTCTATGCAAGTAGTATCCATCATCATATAATAGTAGTTCATCAAGTTTTAACCCATTCTCATCCATCATTATTCTCATCCCATCATCACACACATCTCACCCTCTCGCACTCAGTTGATAGGTCCAACTCCCTCTCGGAGCCTGTCTTAGCGGCTCACAGCCGGAAAGAGGAACACCAGGGGAAAGAAGAGAAGGACTCATCCCACTACTCCCGAGAAACATGGGTCGAGGGAAAAGGCCAAACCGAGGCCGCGGACTATATATAGATTCAAAACTCTACAGAGCGTGTACCCCGTAACCACAAGATCATCATCATCAGTGGTGCCCTGCCTAGGCTGATTCCGGCTGCTTTCTAACAGGTGCGATGCCACCCTACCACTTAGTACTGGGTCCCAACTATGCCATGATCATGTTAGTGAGAGGGTTAGTGACCATGGCACATATACTTGGTGGGTCCCCTAGGGTCTCATGGTGATATTGGTAGCCATGCCAAGGGTTAGTGATATATTTTTATACATATGATATAAATAGTTATTGATTTTATTATCTACACATAAAATCAATAAGAGGCAAATCATACTTTATCATTAGAATGCAAATGCTTCATCTAACTTAGGCGTTACTTGTGCAATAACTAATAGGTTTCTTACATGACACTCACCGACCATATATTTTTTAAAAAAATTATTAGTTGTGATTTTTGGTGTTTAGGATTTTTAGAGACGTTACACTACGTAACTACGTACCCTCATGGAGCCACTCAGCCACGGTCGATGTCGTCGTAAGCAGGTCATCGGAGTGTCTGCATAAAGATGCAATTGGAGCATCATATCTTGCATCCGAAGATTAGTACCTAAATCATGGAGCATGTAAGTATTTGTGTGTTTGTTCGTTCGTTTTCTCTCTTGCATGGTAGAACGTGTTTGTGCATCAGTGGTAGTACCTGCTGAAAGCTAGTGTAATTTGAGATGGATCATATTGTCGAGCACTTGGTTCGTGGTTGTGTGTAAAAGCTTGGATGTACTTAGTATTATCAATTAATTATGCATTGGTGATATCACATATCAGGCCATCGCTTGATTATACTATTATGCATCGTTGATATATATCGTTTCATAATTAAAAAAAAATGTTCATCCCAGTTGATACACTCACTCGGTAGGCTATATGTCCGTGCCTGTGTCTTCCTGGGAAATATGCTAAACTACTAAACGAGTAGCAACTTGCCCAGCAAATGAAATATAATTATTCTTTTGACCACCTCAACTAGTGGCCTGTTTGGAAGAGTTCTAACAACGTCAACCGTGGTATCTTTAATGAACCAACTTTTTTCTAGCTTTAGCTTGAGTAATTAGAAAAATATTCGGTAAAACAACTTCCTTTGGTTCTTGAAAAGGGTGAAATATATAATACCATACTTTTTTCTTTTCTTCCTCAGCTCTACACTCTCCACCCCTACGCACAATTGCTCCTTCATCTGCAACCACGACAAGAAAGAATAATGTGAGAGCGTTGGTGGAAGTTGGTTTTTTCAGCAGTGGCCTACCCATATGAGAGCATAATTTTCGCGATTTCACTAATGAAGCTGGGCATACATATAGCATCTCTCTTACACTTTCATCCCCCACTTTATGTAAAAGAATTAGTGTGGAGATGATACGTCCTCCAAAACTTTCAAGGTGATACTAAACCCACCAACTACAACCACACATTTGTCACTTAGGTCATGGCCAATTTCACAACTACTACAGGCAAATGACATGGATTATATGTACTCACCCTCTTAAACTTCTAATGTGATATTAAACCTGCCAACTATAACCACAAATATGTCACTTGGGTCATGACCACTTTCACAACTATTACATGCTACTATTAGACAGGGGTGTTACATAGGTCCTTGGGGAGCCCTCCTCATTGATGAAGTGGTTTCTCACAAGATGGATCTAGCCCTGGTGTTGGCACGAACCACGAGATCGATGTAGTGTGAAAACTATTGCTCCATGCAAGTTTTTCTTAAGTAAAAACTTGTGTGAACTATTTTGTCTCCTTATGTGCAATTGATCTTGTATGGATATATAGCACGGATGATGTGATTTTGGAGATGGCCAGATTAATTATGTTAAATTGAGTATGATCAATATATTACATATTCATTTAGTATAGTTATTAATTGGAGGGCTGCCGTCACAAAGTCTGTTTTCTTCGTGTACTCAGAGGTTTCTTGACCTACTATATACACAAACAGTCGATCCAATTTCGTTAACCTAGGTTAAGACATCTGCTTGGCTATGCAACTGCCTGGCAGTCAGCAACGTGACAAATAGACGACAACATCAATTTCTATTTTTTTTAGAATTCTAGGGCATTGCCCTAGCCTTTCGATTAAAAACCAAAAGACAAAAGTCGTTACAATTATCGTTCCAGTGATCAAGCTTACAAGCTTGCGCCCCCTAGGCAGAAGGCCATATGCCTATGACCAACCAAATCTAACAGAACCAGGATTAAAACTAAGAAAAGGAACAAAACATTGCCTCTCTCAGGTCTCATGGTCAAGAGTCTCCTCCAGGCTTCTCCACCATGGTAGCTTCATCATTTCTGATGCATCTTTTTCCTTGACTGTCCAATCTACAGCCGAGTGGTTGCTTCTTGGGAGCTTCATTGCTTGTTTCTAGGCACATCCGGTAACCACATCAGTCTTTTAGGTATCTCCTTGATCTTGCAAATAATAGTTTCCATCGTTTGCCTTTTGTCCACCGAGCATAGCACTAGCCAACTCTGTAAAGTCCCAGCAATTCTGTAAAGAAGCATTTCCATGCTTCTCCACCCACATCTCTGGAAAACAAAATCATTTCTTAGCTTCCATATGGACCAAATCACAGCTGATGTTATCATATTCAATAAGCAGTTTCTTTTATCACTAAGCCAAGGTTTTCCAACTTCAAACATACTACTCCCTATATTTTCCTCTACTATTTCAGAAAGATAACACCATCATTGTTTGGCCATAGCACAGTCAAAAAAACAAATGGGAAATGGTTTCTTTTTCTTTACAAAACACACAACTATCATCTTTGACTTCCTATCTTTTGGCAATATTGTCTCTAGTTAATGCGCTATTATGAAAGACTAACCATAAGAAACACTGAGCTCTGGGTGGTATCTTAAGTTTCCACACAGCAGAGATGTGTACAACTTTAATGCCTCTAAAATTGATGATTTTGTATAAAGATTGAGAGGAATAAACACCTGAAGAGGTGAACTGCCACACCATTTCATCCTCTTCATTAGTAAACACCACAGATCTAGCTATCTCAACTATTTCTAACCAAGTCTCATATAGCTCTTCAGAGACCATTCTTTTAAAGGTACATTTCAGATTGGTTCCATCCCACAAATCAGCAATGGTTTTATTCTTCTCATTAATTATCCTATAAATTGGCCAATACTGAATAGCTAGGGTGGTTGATCCAAACCAGTTGTCTTCGCAAAACTTTATTTTTATACCATTTCCCACTTGCCATTTGTACCCTAACTTAGCAGCTTGCACAACATACATGAAACCCTTAAAAAGCTAGATGCTCCTACAGTTCTAGTATGTAGAATATTTGGGTTACTAGTAGCATATTTGAAATCTATCAGCTCTCTCCAGAGCTTGCCTTTATCTGAGTTATATCTTTTCAACCAAGATGCTAGTAAACTAATGTTGAGATCTCTCAAGCTTGGAATTCCCAAACCTCCATATTCTTTTCTCATGGACACCAGCTCCCAGTTTGTCAAATGGTATTTATGGCATTCTACTGAGTCATTCCAGAGGCAATTACCCATATGGGTATTGTTGAGCTGAAGTGCCCATTTTGGAAATTTGATAAAAGAAAAAAGATATACAGGTATACTTGCTAAGCAGGATCTAACTAAGGTAGTTCTAGCAGTTGGGGATAGTAGTTTCCCTCTCCACCCAGCAATCTTTTGTAGAATCTTATCCACCAGAGGTTGGATGTCTTCTCTAGTTAGTTTGTCATAATGAAGGGGAACACCTAGATACTTAATGGGGAAGTCTCCTAAAGGACATGAAAGAATGTTAGCTAATCTATGGGCTTCATCCTGTTCTAAGTTTAGTGGCACAAGTTCACTCTTATGGAAGTTGATCCTCATTCTAGAGAGTTGTTCATACCACATCAGAACACATTTGAGGTTCAAGATAGCTGATTCCTTAGCTTTGGAGAAAAGAATGATATCATCAACGTACTGGAGGGCCACTACACCTCCAGGTTTGAAGTCTTCTAGTAGCCCTTTAACTAATCCTTTACTGGTGGCTTTATTAAGCATCTTAGCTAGTCCATCTCCTACTAAATTAAAGAGGAAAGGAGATAAAGGATCTCCTTGTCTGAGACCTTTACCCGTCATGAAATATGAACTATCCTCTCCATTAAGTGTTATACCTATAGATCCTCCTATGACTATTTGCTTAATCCAGCTGATTATTTTGGGATCAAAATTTCTTATTCCTAACATATCAAACAGGAAATCCCAACTAACACAGTCTTAGGCTTTTTCATAGTATAACTTGAGCACCACTCTTGGTTCCTCAGAGTTATAAACACTATGTACTAACTCATGGGCTACTACCACGCTATCTAGAATATACCTACCTTTTATGAAGGCTGATTGAGTTTGTGAGACAATTCTTTGTACCACTGTACTCATTCTTAGAGTAATAATCTTAGAGAAGATTTTAAAACTACAATTCAGTAGACTTATAGACCTAAAATGTTTCATGTTAGTAGCTTCACCAACTTTAGGTATAAGAGTAACCAGAGCACAATTAAGTCTAAAAAGATCCAGGTGGCCTTTATGAAAATCATCAAACATGGCTACTAAATCATCCTTGACAATATCCCAATATTTCTGATAAATAGGAAGGGGATCCCATCAGGGCCTGGTGCTCCATCAATATAACAACTAAAAACAGCATTCTTAATTTCTTCCTCAGAGAAAGGAGCCACTAACATATCATTTTCTTGACTATTAACTTTGTCACTATTATCAAAAAAATCTAACCCCAATCTAACCCCTGAATCAGGCTCTTTAGCAAACAAAGTTTTGTAGAAATCTACTGCTATTTTCATCTTTCCTTTCTGATCATAGACTAACCCGCTAGGACTCTCTAAGCAATCAATCTTCTTTTTCTTGTTCCTATAATTGGCAATTGCCTGGAAGTAAGCCGTATTTCTGTCCCCTTTTATAATGTTTCTATCCCTAGATCTCTGTTTTGCTTTTATTTCTTCTAAAGTCTAAGTATGATCTAACTCCTTCTCAATTGCTCTAAAATCTATAGTATCTTCATTAGTCAGAGCCCTTGACTCAATTAAGGTCTCTAGCTTACTAAATTTCTCCATTAGACTACTCTTTGTCTCATTTAATTCAATTATTTCATTTGAGGCCCACCCCCTAAGAATTCTTCTAAGAGTTCTAATTTTGAACTGCCATCTATCTATACTCTTACTATAGTTGTTTGGAATACACCATGCCTTTAGCACCATATCTCTAAAGGAAGGCTTTTGTATCCACCATTTTTCAAATCTGAACTTTTCTTACCAGTATAAACATTCTCCCCTGAATTTAACACTAGCAGATTGTGATCACTAGGCCATCTTTCTAAGGCTTTCACTGTTGTCAGAGGGTAATGTGCCTCCCAATCAGTAGAGACTAGAATTCTATCAATCTTCGCTAAGATGGGAGTATCCTGATTGTTTGTCCAAGTGAACTTCTTGTTTGTGGGATTTAGGTCTATTAGCCCCCACTTATCAATCCAGCTATTGAAACTATCTGCCCATCTATGATTGATAATACCATTACTTTCATCTGAACAGAATCTAGCAAGATTAAAGTCACCTCCTAACATCACCGGTCCCTCCCAAGTGTTCATAATAATTCCAGCTCATCTAAAAAAGCTTGTTTGTGTTCCTCATATGTTGCACCTACCAGGATTCCTCCTGCAGTGCCATTAGCTTCTAAATGGTGCCATTGAAAAGGCACATTCAAGACTATATTTTTTAGAAAACCATCAGAAAACTGACCTTGTTTGTTTCCACAATACATACAAAGTCAATATGCTGATCTCTCATCCTGCTAGTTAGGACAGGGACCCTATCAATTTTTCCTAACCCTCTTATATTCCAAAACATACCTATAATTTTGCTTTCTTTCTGTTTTTCTTCCTAGGACCTACCTTAGACCATCCCTGTTCCTCATCACAGTCCTGACTAGTAGAATTTCCATTCTTACTAGTCTTGGGAGGTGATTTGTGTGCATCACTACAACTAGGCTCATCAATCTCTTTATCATCGTTTTTAGGTTCAGCCATCATCTTAGACTTATTGCAATCATCAACCTTATAGACAGTTGCATTATCAGCATTCCTACTGTTATCCAACTCTACCATCTTACCTACTATACTAGGGTTTCCATCCAACAAAACTAGGCCAACTTCCTTGGCAACAAAATTTAAATGTGCTGAATTTAATTTGGGGATATTGTTAGTACTTGTCTTATCCTCCAGGTTCCAATTCCTTTTTGCCTCTTGAGCTTTAGCCATCACCGCCTTCCCCATGTCCAGATTCCTTGCACTCTTCCTCAGAGGTGTAGTAGGGCCCCACTGTTGTCGCTTCTTCTCTTTCACTTCTTTCTGGGTCTTGTTGTCTCTTTCAGCTCTTTCAACCTCATCTACGCTAGCCTGTGAATTGGTATAAATAGATTCCATCTCAATCACTTCCGCTGATTGGTGCTGCGGTAACTTGTTTGTCCAGCTTCCTTCTCCTCCTAGCAGACCTCTCAGTACACTTTGTTCTTGTGATAAGTCAAAGATCCAATCCTCTAGGAGCTTGGATAGTTCATCATTGCCTAACTAGCCACTCTTGTCTTCTTTCTGTTCCTCTTCTTTAGTGTAATCCTCCACATCAAGTTCCATATCTGCTAGAAATTTCATGTGATTGTTCTGTACTAGCAAACTTGCTGAACCCTCATTTTCAAACAACAGAGTTCTCTTCATATTTTTACCCACTAATTGCAATGTCTTCCCACCTTTTGCAGAGTTAGCATGATTCCCATCTTCTGTATCTTTCTGTGTGTCTTGGTTACTGTCTCCTCCCTCTTTGTCAGCTTCCTATGGGTTTTTCCTGATTGTTGCCCTTATCATCATCACCAGAATCTTCCACCACAGCTTCATATCCTTCTGGGTCAAACATAATCAGATGTAAATCTTCCTTGAACACCATGACTCTTTCTCTCGGGGTCTTAGTAGGGTTCTCGCATAGGATCTTGACTCTTACTGACCCAAAGAAGCTGTTAAACAATAACTGCCAATCAATTTCTATCATCCTTCCCAGCCCAGATGCAACTTCATTTAGAGTCTTCCAGTCCACCCATTTTGGAGGGATTCCTTGTATGTTGACCCATACCTATGTCAGCCTGCCAATAGGTTCAATCTCTCCATTCCATACACTCAGAGATGCCATGACTCCTTGTTTGTTGAGATCAAACTGAGTTGAGCTACCAATGACTATTTGCTCTACCTTTCTGCTTGGTGGAGACCTCACAATGTAGCAGTAATCTGTAGTCTTCTTTAGTTGCCAGGGCTAGTTCTTGTCAAAGAGTCTCTTTAGGTTTTCCACTATGCCTGCCTCATCAATTTCTCCTTGGTCTATTGCCAGCATTCCAAAGTTATCCATCCCTACCCAAGTTTGAACCTCTCACCATCTTCCTCCACATCTATGTAATGAAATCCTAGACCCCTGTTGGCACTCCTAAAGAACTAAGCAGCTTTTGCAGGTTTCTTCCATTCAGGACATAAGTCAACAATATGATCTGAGCTTCTACATATGAAACAGACTCTTGGACTAGTGCATGCAGAACTAAACTGCCCCATCTGACCACAATTGTAGCATAACACATGGAGATTACCTAGGTTTGACGACTCTCCTTCCCCTGTTGCTTGTTGTTCCTTTGTAGCATGATCTTCTCCCTTTTTTGCCTCCTTCTGGTTGTGAGTGTCATTGTTCTGAGCAGGAGCAAGCGCAGCCGGAGCAATCTACTGTTGTCTGTGAACTGGTTGATGTATCCCTCGCCCCCTTCCTTGGAATCCACCCCCTCTAGGTCGTGGCCCTTCAAAATTCTTGTTGAACTGCTACGGGTTGCCTTGTGGTGGAGGATGGGGATAGAATCCATAGGGCGGTGGATGCCCATATGGTGGCGGCAGGGGCTGACCGTAGTAGGGCAGCGGTGGTTGGCCCCAAGGTGCTCCGCCCCATCTCTCCCGGTCCTCCTCTGGATTCCACCGTCTTGGACCTCTACCTCTTCCAGCCATGTCTCCCTTCACCACTTGTGCAAATGATCTCTTCTTGTCCTCTCCTCAGAATAGCTCTGCAAATCTAAGCTTCGCTGGTGTTTCACTCTAGGTATCCGATTCACTCACCGGGTGATAATCTTCAGGGTTGAAGGTCTTGGCTTTCCATAGATCCCGCCGGATCCATGTGAGCGCCTCTCCCTCCTTCGCCTGAACCCTAGCCCGATGCGGCGGAGAACATCAATTTCTATTTCCGGTTTCCCATTCTCTTTCGGCATGATTATTCGGCGGACCATGGAACCGTGTTTCTTTGTCCATGGTTTTCCGGATTCTGATAGTACGATGAACAAGCTCGGATGCACTGTGTAAGTGATGCGCCGGCGGCGCGTTATTTGGTTGTCTGGTCGTGTGGCCCGTGACGCCAGCCGTTACACGTCATATATACTGTAATAAAGTTACACGTACACGCATTTAATTTCTGCGAAGAGGAGAAAGTACGGAGCACCGTCACGTCGATCGTCGATTATTATTGACAAAAAATTCACAGGGCTCGGCAACTTTTTGTTATTGTTCACATTCATTTGCAGAGGGTTTTCCAGTTGCCGCCGTTCATATGCAGCGACAACCCGCGATCCATTACTTGTTCCTAACCCAATAGCCAGTACAGTGGAATCGTTTGATTCCCATTGCTACACGTTTTCCATGCGGTGCAAAACCTCAGACCGAAAATATAAACGACCGCAGATGTCTATTTTAAAAGTATCTAATTCATACTTTAGATATTTTTTAAAAAATTTAAAATTTTATACATCAATAATATCAAACTAGAGGTACATTTTCCCAAAGTTTGAGATTTAAACAAATTTTATAAAATTAATTCATATGAAAAAAATAAATTTTAGCCATTAGAGGATAAAATTTAGAATGAGTGAAATTTATTTTTTCTCATATGAATTTTTATAAAAATTGTTTGAATCTCAAACTTTAGGACAATGCTCATCTAGTTTGGTGCTATTAATTTAAATTTTTTTAAAATTTATAAATATAAATATCATAGACATATGCGATCGCTTATACTCAAGTGTGTGCTTTTTACTGCAAAACCTGGATGGTTTATATATGTGAGCCGTGCGTGCATGTAAGTGCAGTAAGCGTTGAGTAACCAAGCAAAACTCAAAGTGGGTGTGAAGCGAGTAGCTGCTGCTGCTGCTGCTTGCGAGTAGCAATATTCGTGCTAGCTAGTTTGTCATGGACGCGGCGGCGGTAGCAGCAGTTCAGCAGCGACGACGACCCCGCCGCGTGGGAGACGAGAAGATGGGCGGCCCGGCGCCGAAACGCGGCGGAGTTAAGAAGAGCATCTTCAGATTCCTCTGATCCTGCTTTTGATATTTTGCATGAGATTTCTTGAATTGGGATGCACTATACATTTTACGTCAAAGTTTATATATAGCAAGCACGTCCTCGATCGCATCTCTTGTCGTGTGTCGTATGTATGTTTATATAATTATATATATGAGTACGTGGGTTTGTTATATATATGTGGTGGTTGTTGTGCATTAACATGTGTGTTGAAAGCCAAGTCCTCTATGTGTTTCGATCTGTACTAATATATGTGTGTAGACTAGCTAGATGTTTCTATGATCTGTGCATTAACGGCGCTGTTGTAATTTAACGTTCATTTGCTTGCTCCTAGTTGGCTCTCTTACATACTATAAACTAGCCTTTTCATTTTCACTGAACTGAAGGGTTGTCGCCCCGATTCACGTTCAAATTCATTTGGCAGACACCGCTATCATGCGCGCATCTCTTCTTCACAAATGAGCTTCGATCTATTTATTTTTTTTGAAGTACAAATTTGTTTCTGAAGCACACTGCTTCATTTTGATTTCGAAAGCTGAGACCTGAGAGTGCAGCCGTCAATACCGGGCGATCATCTGTGGCAAAAGAAAGAACTTTACATGCATGTTTGGTACTACTATGCTCTTCATCAATTCTCTAATTTTGCACTTAAATCTACAAGCTAAAACAAAGTGTATAGCTTCCTAAAAAGGAAAATCGAATCTGATGGTTAGCTCCATATTTTCATAGAGCTCTCCTCAAGTAGTGTTTCTAAAACTCGACTTCAAGCACCCAAGTGGAGTTTGGGGGTTATTCACAAGCAGAAAGGACAATAACTGATTGTGGTAAAAATATATAAAGAAATATACGAAGCACATATTTATATTAATTTTTCACAGGATACAGAATGTATCGTAACATACATTTTTAATTAAAACAAGGAGTAAATCAACAAGTATAAATAATGAATACAACGAATAAATTTTTCTCTTCCACAAAATAAAAAAAATAACATAAACGATATATGTAGTAAATAAAAAAAATTGCAGAACCACTCTACTTAAAATCTGTACCGCAAATAAGTAAATCAAGTACACCAATCTAGTGAGATTAGCTATTTTGCTCGATTGTCTTGCATGCAAACCGCAGGCATGGCTCATACCCTTGTTTCCTTGTTAGCATTTGGGCATGTTAGGAGGACGTGGCATCATTTGAGATTTTGGGGTCTGGCCATTTTTCACAATGAATACAGTGTCCATGCCCCACACCGTGTGACGATCGAAGTGGCAATGCATAAACCACACACCTAATATAAAAACAACAACAAAAACAACACAACATACATAAGAAAAAAATTCATATAACATATATATGTATTGTAGTTCATTGTTGCAATGTTGCCCAAATGTAGTTAAGGAAATACAATACTTACCAGGATTTGCTGCGCGGAATCGCATTGCAGCCCAGCCCCCCGCGGGCACGGAGACGGTGTTTTGGTACGGCGGGTCGACCAGGTTGTACGTGGCCGGGTCCTTGTCCTTGTCAAAGTTACCGAACCCTCGGCCCACCACATAAAAGCTGAAGCCGTGCAAGTGCATGGGGTGGCTCTCGGCGCCGAGGATGGCGGTGTCCTGGAACACCACCTCCACCACAGTGCCATACTCCACCACCTTCACCTTAGTGCCCCGCTTCGTGAGCCAGAGCTCCGGCGGCAAGTTGGGGGCAGTGAAGTTGAAGAAGAGCGGCGGCTTGTCGGGGAAGTCTGGCTCGTACACACCGTTGATGGAGTCGTAGTAGGCGTCGAGGATGTCCATGGCTGGTGGCACGAAGCTGACGTTGTTTAGGCTCGCAGCAAGGCGGTTGCCATTGGGGCCGGCACACGTCTTGTTGGCCTCGCAGGGGAGCGTGTTGACGGAGATCGTCACGAGCATGTGCTCATCGACCTCCATTGGCACGTCGATCGTGTGCTCCTTGGTGACCAGAGATCGGAGCTCCGCCGTGTATGCTGTTGCTGCAGCGGTGTCGTTGATGGGCGGCAGGTTAGGGGAGTCCGGTGGCCCCGCGGAGAGCGGTACATCCATGTACTCCAGAATGGCCGTGGTGTTTTTATCGTTGATCGGGGGTCCTGCTGTGTTGGTGAAGAATGGATGCGCAGCCATGTAGTAGCGGTTGTTGTCACCTGAGCCGTTGGTGGCGCGGTTGGCCTCGAGGAGCATGTTCATGGTCTGTCCGGGGGAGATCATGATGTGATTAACGGTGAACGGCTTGAGGTAGCGACCGTCGGTGCCAACCACCGTGAGGCGGTGCCCGGCGACGGCAAAAAACATATCGTTGGTGAGCCCCGCGTTGATGACCCGGAGCATGTACGTCTTGCCGTGCTCCACCAACATCTTAAAGGTGTCGTTCATGGAGCACGGGGCGAAGTCGCCGGGCTGGCCATTGATGGTGTTGGCATCGGAAACGTTGACGTCGCCGCCGGTCCGCTTGGCCTCCAGGAGAACTTGCTCCACGTCGGTGTTCCACCACTCACCGAGGATGATGGGCACCTCCCTATGCGGCCTGGGGTAGGGGTAGACAGAGCCACGCTTGGGGTGGATGACGATGGCGCCGTGCACGGTGGCGCGGTCGTAGTCGCTGTGCGCGTGCCACCACAGCGTGCCCTCCTCCTCGGTGAAGATGATCTTGTAGGTAAAGTTGGCGCCGGGCTGGATCGGGCACTGCGTGATGTACTCCGGCCCGTCGGACCACGGGTTCTGCGGCTGGTCCACGCCATGCCAGTGGAGGGTGATGTTCTTGTTCCCCTGGTTGTACACGTTCACGATGACGACGTCTTCCTTGCGCGCGTAGATGGTCGGGCCAGGGAACTGCCCGTTCACGGCCAGAATGGTCTTCTCGTGGCACAGCCTGGTGACATTCATCTCCGTTATCTGAAAAAGAGTTAAATCATACGCCGGCGTGTTACATTATTGGTCGCGTTTGTACGTACTTACGTCTTCTTAATAATCCAGCATGCATGCAAATACTACATACTGTTGGATCAAAGCAACTGCTACTGCCATACAGTGTGCATCTCTGAATGAAATCAAACGTACTGGTGTGATAAATATAAGTTGAAATGCATGAGATGTATGGATCAACTTACAACGAAGTCGTAGTGAGTATTCCGAGAGGCCTGCGCCGGGCTAGGTGCAACTCCAAAGGCTAACACCACGCCTAGCAGTAACAACCAGCAGAGCCCAGCCGGCATCTTAGCTACACTGCCCATCGTCGATCGGACGTTGTTGAAGGGGCATGCAATGCAGCAGATCTTGCTGATGTCAGATCTTCGTCTATGATGATGTGTGTGTGTTTGTGCTCTAGTAGTTGGAAAGTGTTTTGCAGCGTGCGACAATGCAGTGCAATGCAAAAGGCTAGCTAGCTAGCTAGCTTGTGCAATCTGTGTGCTCTCCGTGCGTTGCTGCGATGCTCATGTGGAGCGGATGCCGCAGGTATTTATAGAGAGAGGCTCCGTTCGACCGTCGACATGCGCGCCACCGCACCTAATTAATCCGGTCAATAACATCGAATGATTAATTGGTCTCGGACGTACGGCTGCAGATGGAAGCCGCGTATACGCCCGCCTCTGATCCGTTATAGCGTGCGCGCCTGTGCATGGCCTAGTTAGCTAGGTTACCTAATGTATCGCCGCGGTCGCGGTGGCACGAGAGGGCGTGTGACGACTGACGACGACGTCGTCCGAGGAGCTAGGCTCTGGATAATTAATCTTCACCGGAAACTGCCACGACGGCGACATTTGCATTTGGTTGCTAGCTTAATTAGATTAATTAAGCCACAGCATATATATGCATATCGTAGTCACCTGGAAGCCGATGGTAAGGCTGGAACGAGTCAAGGTCAAGGAACTCGACGCGCGCGCGCGCCATGCAACTTTTTCAACGAATAGCAGCATGCATGCATGGCGGCTTAGAGCGAATGAATGAAGAAATCGTGCTCGTTTCCCCTTTTTAATTGGGTGCTGTAGCACAGTAGTTAGGGATAGCTAGTTTAGATTATTTGGCACCACCTAACTTATATTGAAATTAGGTCGGGCCGTCAACGACGTCAAATAATCATCAGGCGCGGTAGTGTATACGCACGCATTGCGTGTGGTAGAATAGGACTACACAATATAAGAATGCATGCTACACATAGAAAACACAAAGGCGAATCATCACTTTGCGTCTCATATAAGCCTGCTCTCGAAAATAGAATCATCACTTTGTGTCGTATGTATTTGAGCGGATATATCCGGCCTGTTTCTTCGGTGAGTACTACGTCTGATGAGACACTGACATCAACAGCAAGAATGTCCACTTGGTCGTCTTGCCGGTCCTGATGATCTGATCGAGCGGCCGGCGTTCACTCGTCTCAAACAGCTAGCTGTTTAGATATGTACGTACTATAAGAAAAAAGTGCCATGCACATCGTTTTATATCATCACAACTTGATTTTGTGCAATTGTGTTATTATTATATTTATAGTGCCATTATTATTAACCCTGGATCGGATGCCAATAAAGCTTTCTGTGTCCCTTTCATGTTTGGTTTTTTATGAAACAGGAGGGGTTTAAACCTCTACTGAAATTTTATTAAAAATAAAGTGTTACAAAAAGGTTACAAGCTCCGCAATGGAGAATTAGGAAACAAATTTGGTTACTTCTTATAAGCAACAAAAATGACAGAAAAGAAAAGGCGAACCACCTCATGCCCGGCTCAATGCAAGCAAAAACGTCCACACGTCCATTCCATCTTCGCATTGACAAAATACAAGTATGATGAACATTTCAATCCATGTTGTATCCGGAGGTCCGGAGAGATAGACATGCTCAGCTCAAATTTTCGTGCACTCATGCCTTTGCAGGAAGCAGAACAGATGGTTCGTCAGTCTCTGAATTAATATATCCTGCTTAGAAAAAAGATAAATATTAGAAATTATCACATTAATCAGAAAGATCTAACCATTAATTCGGTAGCCTTTAACAATGTTAGCCATCCGATCTATTTTATTTTTTAGAAAATTACCCGCATTTGTTATTATAAAAACATGATTAAATAACCCCTAAATGTTCATAAAACTTACCCACCGCTGTCATTATGATTTATAGTATAAAATATATATCTATATCCAATTACATATTTTAAAATATCTTACGGCAGAAACCTACTGCTGCCGGCTCTTATCTCTCTCGCGTGCGTGGATCTCTCTCTCGCGTGCGTGGAACCTTATTGCCGCCGCCGCCGTCTCATGCTGCAAATCACATGGAGTTCTCCATCGGCATAAAAGCAAGTCCTGATCGACACAGATTGGCTCTTTCTTCCAGTGATCCTATCAGGTACAGGTATCAACGGCTTGAGTGCAGGCTTAAGTCCGGAACCTTTGTTTCTTGATCTCCTGTTCTGGGGAGTTGTGATCTGATTAATTGTTATTACTTGATCTTCTGCTGTGGATTTCAAAGAGGTGGCGCATATATGTACGACTATCGGAACTCCATGGGCACTAGCATTATTGGATTCTGACGCTTTGTCGGGTGCCGAATGCACCTGACAAAGCTTTTATCGGGTGCTACACGCGGCAAAGAGCCTCGGTAAAAAGTTAGTTAGCAAAGATTTCTTTATCGGGTGTTTTTTATCGGACACCCGACAAGCGCCGGTCAGTCAAGCCCTTACTTTGTCGGGCGCCATGTTAGAGGCACCTGACAAAGAATTTTTTATTTTTTTTATAATTTCTTTACCGGGTGCTGTCCCGTCTGGGCACCCGGCAAAGAGTTTTTTTTTCGTAATTTCTTTGTCGGGTGCCCTGTCAAGGAGGCACGTGGCAAAGCAAACTTTTTTTTTGAAAAATCTTTGCGGGTGCTCTGACCCTAGCACTCGGCAAAGCTGGGAATTCTGAACATGAGGAATTTCCAGCTTTGCCGAGTGCCATGGCCAGGGCACCCGGTAAAGCCTCTAAAATTAGTTTTTTATTTTTTATTCTATAATCACAAACACTGCATATAAAAGATATATATCACATCCGTAATATCACAAACACAATATAACACATATATATCACATTCATCTTATCACAAACTCAAAACCACATATATATAACATCGCGAGCATACAATATCTCACATACACGACACCGCAAACATAATAGGTCCAATATCCATCGTAACAAGTCGATAGTCGTTCACGGTGCATCACATGTCCATCAAGCAATGAAAACAAGAAACAAACTATAGGTGATGAGGAAACTGAGTGCTTGGTGAAGGAAAAGCGCCGCCGTCGCCTGGTTGCCCCTGAGATGGGTCATTCGAACCCGCTGACGGAGGCTGCATAAAGGATAAGAAATTGCATCTGTTAGAGTGGGTTATCTAATGAAAGCACTAGTCGAAGCAATATGGAATTCACTGGACTAGCTAAAACTGGCGGCGGCGGTGGAGTGATCGCATATGGAGATGTCTGGGTTTTAGGCACCCGACGTCGCAACTTGATCGAAACATTCTCAATTTTTTATCAGGGCCGCCACATGTGATAACAACATATATCGTCAAGTTTCATGATTTTCGGACTTCGTTTGAATTTTATATAATTTAAATACACTTTTTTCGTGATTACCTCGTCAGGTTACGACAACATGATGGTCGTAATTTAATGCCAGGTCCTGGATACGGCCTCAACATACGCCAAACATCATGAATATCATTTTTTGAATGACCGAATTTCATTGTTTCATGTACCTACAGTTTAAATTTGGAGTAGTCAAAAAAATTCAAGTGAACGAAAATAATTAAAGAAATATAGGATAAAAACTTAAAATTATCCCAAAATTTGATATGGACCTTTAATTACTGTAGCAAGGCCCCAGAAAAAAATGGGGCTAAAAAAATAAAAAAATTATTAATTTGCCGTGTGCCAAATGTGGCACCTGGCAATGAAGCCTTTGCCGGGTGCCAGCTCAGGAGGCACCCGGCAAAGAAATTTTTTAACAGCGTGGCACCCGGCAAAGGCTGACGGCAGGTGGCCGCCGTCACGCCAGCCACCTTTGCCGGCGGTCATATTTTGCCGAGTGTCCGGCACCCGGCAAACACCAATTTTTGCCGACAGCTGGAGTTTGCAGAGTGCCGGCACCCGGCAAAGCCTGATTTGCCAGAGGCCTTTCTTTACCCGGTGGCGCCAGGCCTGACACCCGGCAAAGAGTTTTTTTACCGGGTACTCGATAAAAAACACCCGGCAAAGTATTTTACTCCCAACAAATCGACCGTTTCCGGTAGCGTAGGGACATCATCCACAAGCTGATGCAGTAAGTCAACTGCGGTGTAGCCCTTCGTCAGCATGCAGGTTAGTATGGAGGTCCCGTGCGAAAAGGTTATCTGGCCCGGCAAGCGGGCATCCGTTAGCAGCGCGCATGGACCATGGACGACGACAGTACCGAACTACAGATCGAGCTGTTCTTTCCATGCCTGTCATTCGGCAACAATGAAACCTTTCGGTGTGATAACAGGTCATGACTCCCAATGCAGGTCAGATATTAATTCTGAATCCAAAAGTACTTTCTAGCATTATTTAGTACCTATATATAGCTACGTAATTTACAAACCTAAAATGTATACAGTTTTTTTAGAATACATAAAGTATTCAGTCCATCTACCACAATCCAAGCTGAATTCTTTTGTACAGTATTCATGATCAAAGTAGTGATATATATAAGAAGGTAATTATATTTTTATACATGGGAAGACACAAATTATAACATCATTGCTAATTGGTGGCATCTATCCCCTGAACAAAAATATGGTATTTTAAATAATTCTAAAATTTAGGTAAGTGCTATGGTAGATGTTGTTAAATAAAATAACAAAAATAATACACATGAGTAATGTTCTTTCTCTAAGTTACTATGCGGCCATCTATTTGGTCAACTATAATATCATTATATTATATTATATTGACAATAATAATAATTAGGTATGTTCTATTTTAATATCAGCACTACCATTATGTAAAAACAGAATGAAGCTGACCTCTAAAGTTCATCTAAATCATCGCTATGCGATTATGGAAAATACATACATTTGATGCTATCAAATTATTTAAAACCATCTTAGTAACGATGGCCTATAGTTTATATAGGCTCTTAGTTTAAATATATTTATATATTTAACTAAATCTTTACACAACTATATTCACAGTGTAACCATAACTGCACATCAATTTATTGATAGGAAAATTCAATCATCTTTAGATGTATGAGGGACCCACCGGTGGATGTATTATCCTGGTGGTCCTTTAAGACGGCTTTAGAGTAGAAAGGTGATCATTAAAACTTAAGTATTAAGATTCTCTTGAGGTTAATTAGCATTACTACCTCATAGGAGGTCTCATTTCAAGCTCATCATTGTTTATGTTGTTGAAGAATGTGCTCTGTGACCTAAAATCCTTAGTTTTAAAAAGTTCAAAAGGTAGAGTTAATAAAAGGTGCACTAAGCTCAAGAGTTTCAACTTGAGTACAAAAAACTATAGTGGTCAATAATAATAAAATCTGAAAAATCTAAAATTAGATTCATGACTTTATAGATATGTGCACCAAGGCCGCCATAGTTATTAGCAAAGTTCCAAACTAAAATTTCATTATTTTAAATATATAAAAGACGTCAAGCAAAGTAAAAATATGAAAATGGATGTAAAACATACAAATTAGTCCCTTGCACAAAAATAATCAACAAATTTATGACAATTATATTAGATATAGACAATATATGAGGTACCTATTATGTCTATTTGTAGAAATAAACAAAGAGTGAATATACAACTCAATATAAACAGTTCTTTATTAGTCAACTGTATTAAACAATATATCTTTTAAATTCATAGCCCGTGCGAGAGCACGGGTTGATGGACTAGTTAGCATAATCTAGAGAATGATGTCGGGCAGTTTTGAATAATTTAAAACGTACTCCCTATATTCCATTCTATATAAGACAAGATATGATTTGAAATGACACAATCTTTCCTCTATATTACTACTCATTTCGGAGATGGGCCATGTACACTTCAACCATTTTGGAGGCAGAAAAAGTCTACTTCTGGTCCCTCAACTATCGCAAAAGTTTAATTTTGGTCTCTCATTTTCAAAACCAGATAAAACACGTCCCTCAACTTTTCAAACGGTGCAGCTTACGTCCCTTGGTGGTTTTGCATAGTGGTTTGCTACAGTAATAGAGGTTTTGCTATAGTGACAGTGGTTTTCTTTTTTTATTTTGGCTGAATTTTTGAAAAATCATAGTAAATCACATAGAAATCATAAAATAGAAAACCTAATTTTATTGGACTCCACATGAGTAGATCTATACAATGAATGTATAATATGGTATATTTTAGTATACATTTTTTTGCTATAAAGATTGAGTCAAAATAAATAAAAATAAAAAATACAAAATCTTTATAGCAAAAAATTTATACTAAAGAATACCATATTATATATTCATTGTATAGATCTACTCATGTGGAGTCCAACAAAATTAGGTTTTCTATTTTATGATTTCTATGTGATTTACTATGATTTTTTAAAAATTCAGCCAAAAAAAAAAGAAAACCGTTGTCACTGTAGCAAAAACCCGCTATCAAAACCGCCGAGGGACGTAATCTGCACTATTTCAAAAATTGAGAGACGTGTTTTGTCCGGTTTTAAAGTTGAGAAACCAAAAATAAACTTTCGTAATGGTTGAGGGACCAAAATTGAACTTTTTCCTTTCGAGGTACAAGGTCCGAAACAGTTCAGCTTGAGCCGTGATGGGCCGGATGGACGGATAGCCCAAGCCCTGAGCCGCGGACGTGGTGGTGTCGCTTGGGTTCGTCAGGTAG
The DNA here is from genome assembly GCA_023333625.1 of Bothriochloa decipiens. Classification (NCBI taxonomy): domain Eukaryota; kingdom Viridiplantae; phylum Streptophyta; class Magnoliopsida; order Poales; family Poaceae; genus Bothriochloa; species Bothriochloa decipiens. Next base: position 4,677,219 of record CM041637.1, read on the forward strand.
GTCGATGGGCCAATAGCCTGATACCCGCATGGCGGACTCGCAGTCCATCAGCCTACGGGTCGTCGCCTTCGGGAGCGCGGGCGGGATAAAAAAAAGAAGGGGGAACAACCTCCTCCGGTACGGTGGTGCTGCGCTGGTGCGTAATGCGTTGCATTGAAAATTCGAAACAGACTTGTGGTTAGCCATCGCGTCGCGTCCGAGTCCGACCTGTCGATCGCTGGAGAACTGCCGGCGGCCGCAGTGCCGCTGCCCCGCGCCACCATCGAGCGTTTCTTTGCAACCCAACTGCCTCATCGTGCGTGGGGCCGTGTCGGGCATCGTCTTAGCTTTCTGCTAGCTCCTCTCCGGCCTCCGATCCGGGACTAGAAGGAAATCGTGTGGCCCGGCCTCCGGCGGCGGCACGCCGGCCGGCACCCATAAATAGCCGCGGACCAGGCCGAGGAGTCAAGAGTCTTTCAGCCGGGACTTGGACGAGACGTCGGGACACGACGATACGGCGCCCGTCGCAACTCGCAAATTCAAGGCTTCCTGCGAAGACTGTCGCTTTGGCGCTTTGCTTATGTATCTTAACCGGGTCCGGGAAGATTCCTAGGGATCACACAACAATCATCCATTCCCGTTCCCGAGCTGCTGCTCTTTAGGAATTTGGATGGTTGCCCTTGGCGTTCAAATCGGCAGGACCGAAAGATGAGAAGAAGCCATCCATCCTTCGCGGAGGAATCATGTCGGACGCCGCCATCTGCTTAGCTCGATTCAAGCCTCCACGGCTCCATCTACCTACAAATGTTGATTGTGTTGTCCACATCCGCATGCTTATTCACACCCTGCATATAACATAACAATTGTCATGAATATCTTGCTATTTTATTTTCTAGATAGATAGGCCATGTTTAGTTACTCCCAGGCTCCTAAAAAATACACCATACAAAAAGAAGATTCTCTGTCACATCAAACTTACGGTATATTATGGTACATGTATAAAATGCTAAATATAGACAAAATCAAAAACTAATTATAAAGTTTGCTTTAACTTTGCAAGACGAATTTTTTGAATCTAATTAGTTTATGTTTAGACAATAATTCATAAATACAGATAAAATGCTACATTCACAAATACAGATAAAATGCTACAGTGTGTTACAAAAATTCTGACACCTCCCAATTCAGAGAACTATACAAGATCATAATAAGATATGAGTAGATACACACATGCGTACCAGTAGTACGTTCAAACAGCCTAATTAGTAGATGTCTACAGGTTCAAACAGCATCAACAGTGACACACACATGCGTACTAGTAGTACGTTCTAAAAGCAAGGCCAGCGCTCGACCGCTACGTAGGCAGCACAAACGAAAACGAGAGACGGTTGCAGGGGTGTCAGTAGTTTTCACCACGCCTTAAGCTGCCTGTCGCCTGGCGCCGGGCAGTAAAATGACGAATGCAGCTAACTATACCAGTGGTACCACGAACTTTCACCGCTTTTTCAGTCCGTCCTTGGATTCAGTCAGCAGCTAGCGCGTCCACATTTGCACTTGCACCCACCCCTCCCTACGCTGTCGATCAGCCGATGGCCAGCCACAGCCAGCCGGGTACTGTACTGCCGATCCATGTTTTCGTGGTACTCACCCACGTCTGGTTTCGTTTCAATGCGGCGCGCATGCGTTAGGTTTTACTCCCGTGCAGTGCAGTCGCGGCTCGCGGGCCAGCCAGCCAGCGAGCGTGCACGGGAAAGCGGAACTATAAAGAAGGCGGCGGCAGTAGCAGCCAGCAGCGTACTAATATATATGGTCCTCGAGTGCCACTGTGGGGGTGCCGTGCCTTGCCGTGCTGTGCCGAGGAGGACGAAGATCGACGACGCGCCAATCATCGTCAGGCCCCGGTGGCAATGGCAATGGTGACCAACAGTGGCGGCCGGAGTTCAGGCTTTACGATCGAGCCGGTGGACCGGCCGTGGATGTGGATATGAATGAAGGGAAACACTAGCACTACAGTACGTGGGATCGCCGGCCTTTCAATTCTCGCTGTAGGTTTAGCTAGCGACAACAACAGCCGACTCTCGATCGGAGGAAGAAAAAGTTGGCTCGAGCAGGGCAGCAAGGCAACAGCGATAAGTGTCGGGTTCGAACATAAGCTGCTAGTTACCTAATCGCCTCGGCTCGATCGGCCACACTTCACTGCAGCTGCAGAATCTGCACTCTCTACCCAACACCGGCAACCAAAACATTGGCTGATGGTTTTCGTGGCTGACAATCCAGCTTATGCTAAAAAAAAGAAACATTTCATAAGCAGAGCTGAGATTCCACTGCTGAAAATTTTCAAGTTGTTTTCAGTTCATGAGGACACTACACCACAAAAACTTTGTAGGGGGCGGCTCCAGGACCTCTTCAGGGGCGGTTGGACCAGTCGCCCCCCATGGTGTTCTTACAAATCAAGGCATTACGGGGGCGGCTGGCCCAACCGCCCCTAAAAATGGTATTTTTTAGGGGCGGTTGGATCACTAGCCGCCCCTATAGTGAATTTCGGAAAACAAAAAAAAGCCCAAATGAGCTAGGATCCGCCGTCGGTGAGCCCATTCACACCTCTATGGATCCGCCGCCGGGGTCTCCTCGCCGGATGCGCAGAGGAGGAGATCGGCCTCGCCGGATACGCTGCCGGGGAGGTCGTCCTCGCCGGATCCGCGGAGGATGGGGCTGGGGCACTTGCGAGAGAGAGGGTGAGGCAAGACAGAGAGAGGCAGAGAGAAACATACCGCCGATGTCCAGGACGGGGACGGGGCTCCACATCGCCGACGTCACTCCGGTGGCCACTCCGGTGGCCGGATCCGCCCGCGAGCACTCTCCTTTTGCTGGTTCCAACGCCGCCCCGGTCGAAGATGGAGGAGGGCACCATGCCATCGCAGATCCAGCCGACCCTCGCGAGCCTGGACGCCAAAGAAGGAGGAGGGAGGCGTGCAGCCATGGATCCGACCGCCCCCGTGCGCCTGCCTGTCGAAGACAGAGGACGGAGGCGCGCCGCCTCAGATTTGGCCGCCCCCGCGTGCCTGGCCACCAGGCACGGAGGAGAGAGGTGTGCAGCCGCGGATCCGGCCTCCCCCGTGTGCCCCGCCACCGGAGAGGCAGGAGGAGGTGGCGCCGCTGCGGATCCGACCGACCCCCGCGCGCCTGGCCGCCTGATCCGAGGGAGGGAGGCGCACCGAGCCACGAGCGCCGCCTCACCTCGCGCTTCCCCCCGAGCGTCGCCTCGCCTCGCCCCGCAACTCGCGCCGCCACGGCCAAGAGGGGAGGGGAGGGGAGCGCCGCCATGAGGGTGCAGGGGGAGCATCGCCGCTGCTGGGGCCAGTGGAAGGGGCCGCGCGGCCTTGCCGGAGGAGATGCGGCTGCGCGCAGCAAGGATCGCCGCCGCCGTTGGAGGTGGCCGCACAGCCATGGCGGAGGAGGAGAAGACGGTCACGCGGGGGAACAGGACATCGGGAGGGAGGGAGCAGGAGGAGTCAAAGCGATCGCGATGTGGACGTCGGTGGAGGGGGCGGCGACTGAGGGAGGGAGTGGGAAAAGAGAGAGTGAGAAAGGGTATATATAGTCTAGGGTTTTTAGGTGGGCCGATTTGGGCCGAAACTCAGTATGGGCTGGATTTCTATACAATATAAATAAAATAATACAATTAAATAATCCCTTTTTCTTATATTTTATATTGAAAATACTACAACTTAAACTATATGTCATGTCTAACATTGTCAAAAAAATATAGAAAATAAATATATGTAAGAATTCATGTTGCATGAGATCACATTCTATAATTGATATAAAAAATAATTACTTTGTTGAACATTAATCCCCTACTATTTTGAATTTTGAAATTTTTATAGCTCAAAACCAGTTTTTAAAATCCTAGATGGTCTCAACTCGAAACGTCATGAATATCAGATTGGTCCACTCATCAAGATCTACATTTGATACATAGACTATTTTTGTATTTGACAAAGCGTTAGCAAAGTGTAGTTCTAAATCCACAAGTCTCATATGTAGTTTCATAAAGTCTCTATGAGATTTAAAATTTTGTGACTAATATTTACTAACACATTCACAAATACAAAAATGACCTATGTATCAAATGTAGGTCTTGATGAGTTATACAAATATGGCATTCAAAAGTTTTTCATTTAAGGCCATTTAGTGTCTCATTTGACCAAGTTTGACCAAGTCAAATCCTGGATTTTTAAACATGTGACTAGTGTTTGCTAACAATTTCTCAAAAGTAGAAATGACTTATGTATCAAATGTATGAGTTGTAAAATCTTGGTATTCCAAATTTTTTCATTTGAGGTTATTTGGTGGCTCATTTGACAAAGTTGGATCAAGTCAAATCTTGGATTTTAAAAAAATGACACTTTAACTGCAGTTTTTGAAGCCCTAAAATATTTCAGCTAGAAAAGTCATGAATACCAAGTTTTCTAAACTCATCATGATCTACATAAGTGGTTTTGGTCAATTTTTCATTTGACAAATTTTGAACTATTGAAATTTTGGATTTTAAAATTTTTATATCTCAAAACTAGTTTTCGAAAACCTGAATGGTCTCAACTCGAAAAATCATGAATACCAAGATTGGTCTATTAATCAAGATCTATATTTGATACATAGAATATTTTTATATTTGATAAAGTGTTCGCAAAGTGTAATTCTAAATCCACAAGTCTCACGTATAGTTTCATAAAGTCTCTATGAGATTCAAGATTTTGTGACTAGTGTTTACTAATATTTTCTCAAATGCATAAATGACCTATGTATCAAATATAGATCTTAATGTGTTCTACAAACATGATATTCAAAAAATTTTCATTTGAGGTCATTTAGTGTCTCATTTGACCAAGTTTGACCAAGTCAAATCTTGGATTTTTAAACATGTGACTAGTGTTTACTAATAATTTCTCAAAAGCAGAAATGACCTATGTATTAAATGTAGATCTCGATGAGTTCTATAAATATGGTATTCAAAATATTTTCATTTGAGGTCATTAAGTGGCTTAATTGACCAAGTTTGACCAAGTCAAACCTTAGATTTTAAAAAAATATGAGTAGTGTTTACCAAAAATTTCTCGAATGCAAAAAAGAACTATGTGAAAAATATAGATCTTGATGTTTTTACAATCTTGGTATTAAAAAGTTTTCATTTGAGGTAATTTAGTGTCTCATTTCACCAAGTTTGACCAAGTCAAATCTTGGATTTTAAAAACATGCGACTAGTGTTTACTGACACTTTCTCAAATACAAAAATAAACTATGTAACAAATGTAGATCTTGATGAGTTATACAATCTTGGTATTCAAAATTTTTTCATTTAAAGCCATTTGGTGTCTCATTTTACTAAGTTTGACCAAATCAATTATAGGGATGGTGATGGAGCCGCCCCTAAAAATCAGCCCTATTCGTAGGGGCGGCTAAAAACACCCGTCCTTACGGTGCTATTTGTAGCTGCGGCTGGTTTGCTGGTGAGTAAGCCGCCCCTGCAGTCATAGAGTCCGACTCTTATAAATCATTTTTCACGTAGTGGGTGTTGTTGCCGACCATCAGTTCATGCATCACTCCCACTGCTGTGCTTATTATGCGAACCGCAATACGATTATCTCTTGATGAAACCAAGCGGCCACATGTTTCGGCGCTACGGTAGGCGCACTACTGTTCTTTCGGCCAGGACATAACGTAGCGCTGCACTAAGACCCTGAGTGTCTGGCACATGCTTTGCCGCTCGGAAAGTCGCGCGCATTCGATTGCTCTTGGAGTAGTCTTGGGCTGCCAAAAGCCATAGCGTTAAGGTGAAAGTCGCCAATAATTCCACGCTAGCTAGCTGCTGCTACCAGATCCTAAAATTGATTGCATTGTCGCCAACACGTACAGCAGTGAACGAAATTGGTCCATATCTTTCTTTTTTGGAGGAAAAAATTGGTCCATATTGGTGCATGCCCTGCAACTGCAATTCATGGTTCAGTTCTTTTATCCTAACCAGCAAGGCATGCATTTGTCTCGCCTCGGGATTCGTGGCTTGTTATTGCCCCGACTGAATCATTTGTTAATGGTTCTCCAACATCACATAAAGGTGCATTTACATTCGTGGCTTATTATTGCCCCGACTGAATCATTTGTCTACTATATGATGAAATGGCAAGTCAAATACTTCCTATAGCCACAAATATATGTAACAAGTCTCCATCTAAGTTTGTATTGAGTCAAGCTTTTAAATTAACTAGCACTGTCTATAAGATTGTGCTTTATATATCTTAATAAATATAAATAGAGCTACATATATTACATAAGTAGCATTGATATAATGGCAATCAATGTGGATGATCAAAGTTAGAAAAGATTAACTTCGAAGAAATTAACCTATCAAGGTGGATTCCTATTCATAGTAGGAGGAAGTAAGCTATACTAGTACTAATAATCAGGGTTACATTTGGCAATAATGCACTAACCAACTGTAGTAAGTACGTGAATCATTGGCGTCAACACAGGGCCCAAGAATGCCTTTCGGAGCCGCGCTATGGCCATCCCTTCTTCACATAGGAATAGGAGGCTGCACTGCACTCACAATAGGACGGCCTAAAACCCAGCCGCTGCAATATGTGTGTCGACCGAATGACTCATCATTCACAGAGTAGCTAGCTGAAGGCCACCTAAATATATGCCCAATGTCACAAGAGTACAGTATAAGTAAAAAAAATGTTTCCTCAAGATGGAATGTGCAGCTAGCTTGGGAGGAAGTTAATATAGGGCAATGCAATTGCCATTCTTGCAGTATGCACAATGGTAGATTGATACCAATGGCGCTGCAATTGCAAGTAGCAACAGCTACAGAACTGTCATCGCCCATGAGGCCATGACATGAGAGTGGAAGCAGCTCCCAATGCCATGCAAGGAGTAGTGGGAATTTTACCTTGCTTTTTGCATTGACCGTGTTCGCAGAAAAGAATGGAGGACAAGTACTACCACCACTGCACTGAAAAAGGTAAGAGGTCACGCCCAACTTAACTTGTCTCTAACCTCATGGACTTACGAGAACCAAAAAGAATTCGTATCAGGTTTACGGATACTCATACATGTCAGTGTTAAGTACTCGTTGGCTGCCTTTCTTGACTCCCTTTAGGGAGCTCATTTCTGTTCCAGAGGTCAGTTTGATCTCGCTTTTGGACCATGCTTTATTTCTCGATCAATCTGCAAACTCTGCATGCATGTATCTCTCGATGCAAGATACATACACATATATACATCGGGAGATGTTTGGTTGGATGTTGAGCAACTTTAGTTTTTCGGGATTTACAAAATTTAGGACGGCTCATCAGGCGAGGCAATCAATGGTAGTTTTTTGGTACAGTAGAGGATGCTTTCCACAGAGAAGTTCAGAATACAATGAACGAAGTGAGAGTTTCAGATTCGTAAAATTAAACCCGTTCTTTGGTTATTTCCTTGTATTTACACATAACAAAGTTTGAAGCTAGCCATATAGAGAGAGACACATCAATAGATTTCAATTTCAAAGCAATGATGATCTGGTGGTACCGGAGACCACTGTCTCTATGATCCGAGCACAATCTCTCAGCAAGCACTGCGCAACTGCCACTGACACTGCTGTGCACGTAGTCCTTTGGCAATTATTATTATCGGTGATTCGTGGAGCCAACGCATGCAATGCAAGCCCCACATTTGGGTTGGGCTACTACGTGTTGGTGTAACAAGTACATGGGGCTGTGCCTATGATAAGCTCCGCTGTTCTACAAAAGGTCGCAGTAATTATACAGTGTATGGCAGAGGCCCGGCAAGCTTATCCTGCACCAAGCAGTGAAAACTGAAAAAAGAGATAGAGACAACAGGAAACGAAAATATTTTGGGCCTGTCCAAAGATTTTTTATGAAAGAATGTTAAAGCTACCACAGCTATACTGGTGTTGCTGCTGTCCCCGTCTGCTGCGGCACAAGGATACGAACAAAACATCAACAGGCACGTACGTACTAGTCCACTAGGAAGAAGTCGTACTACAGTACGTAGTAGGAATAGTTCTTACCAACTTTTCTTTTACTCCTCCTCTCTGTCGCCAGCCCCCCCCCCCCCCCCCCCACAATAAAAAACACGTCCTCACAGTCCGCAGTAATTTTGTACTGGAAATATTTGACGTCAACTAGTGCTACCAGGCAATAACAGAACAATAATTTTGTTTCCTCAAAAAAAAGAACAATTACTTTTTTATCCAAATAACAGAACAATTTTTTATCCAAATAACAGAATAATTGTGGTAAGCAAGTACGTTACTACTTTTGAAATAAACACATTGTGTATATATGTATGTGCAGTGCAGCAACTCATCATGACCAATGTTTACAGTGTACATACTTCCATCTACGAGCAAATTATGGAGCTGAGACTCGATTGGGTTTATCCAAGGGGCGAGTGGAGCTTAGCATAGGTCAACATAGCCCCTCTGTCCTAGATGTTTTAACCATTAGTGTTATGTGCCTTATAAGCTTGTTATATACTTGAAAAATAAGCTTGTTATATACTGGATCTTACAATTTTCCTTCCAAATTCACCTCCAAAAGGATCAGGAGGTGATGACTTGGAGAGACGTGGGCGCAAGACACTTTAAGCCTTGTTCAGTTAATCCTCTCCTAAGAGGGAACAGAGGGATCAAAGGATATTGAGGGCATTTAAACTTTTTGAGGATTTAGGTTTGTTTAGTTCCTGGACTCATATTGTCACACCATGAATATATGGGGCTGCCACAAAAGCAACACTACTATTGTTTGGTTAGCGTGTAGCTATGGCACGCGGCTAGCGGAGCTCTTGTACATATAATACAAAGATATGCATACTCGTGTATATTTAAGAAAAATTAATTTATGACACGACTATGGCGTCCATTTTCTTCTCATGCGTCTATGACCCAAAAACCAAGGTGGAGAATAAAATGAGCTCTTAATTCCCTTCGTCCTTCCCAATCCTCACCAAACCGAGCAATCCGAACCTTTTGAACGTTTAAATTAATTTGAAATTTGATTGATTGAAATTTAGTCTTCGGCTTAGGCATCTTTCTCTACATTAGCCGAAGGAAGTAGAGCTTTAAAATTCACTGCCATACGATACTTTTGGCCTTTAGCCGAAGCTCTGCCAATGGGTTTATGCATAGTGAAGCTAATATTCAAAGTCTTTACACTTGTAGCAACATTCTCCGATGACGATGGAAAGGAAGTAGAGCAATCGAACATAACGAATCACGAGAAAGGTCCAAGCAGTGACGAGCCCGGCAACCGCAACTTTTGGCCCTTTGCTCTTTTGAGCTATCCCTTTTCTTTACTTGTTTACTGCTTCTTTTCCATTGACTGGTTTGTTGCATCGCACTGCTTGGTGCTTGCTACTAGCTGCCTCTTCTCTCCTCGAGCGATTTTTAGCTCCTGAGAAAAAAGGGGGGAAAAAAAGGAAAGATAAACATATGGAGCAAAGACGACCTCCTCACATTTCCATCCACTCATTTGACACAGCTTTTGGTGCTCCGCCAAAAGGGGCCGGGCCTCCTATTTAAGAGGGCTAGAGGACACGCCTCTCCCACTCCACCACGCCATCCATGACAAGCCATCTCAGCTGGCCCCGGCTGCACTGCCAACAACACGCCATGGCCCTAGACACCTGGTCCTACGACTGTTGCGTGTTGCCTCCGCTGGATTGCTTGGAGTGGAGCTGGGAGTGGGAATCGGAGCTGCTTCACACTCATCACTACACTCTCGGCGGAGGAGCTGCAGCTGGAGTTGGAGGTGCCGCCGTCCAAGCAGAGCTGGCTACCTTCTTCCCGGCGACGCGTAAGTGCTCGTAACTGAAGTGCTCACCTCAGCTCAGCTGAGAGATGCTCTCGCTGCTAGACCCGCTACTGCTACTAGCTAGGGCATAGTAGAGAGATGGCTATGTAGCGGGAGTGAGCTGAAGTATGTAGCCGGCTCCCGGCTTCGTGCTGCCTGCAGCAGGTTTGCAGTCGCCGGCGTCGTCGGAGGCGTCCAGTGGAAACCTGCACGACGCCGTCGTTCACTGGGGCGACCGTCGCAGCAAGCGGCAGCGGATGGCGGCGACGACACCTCCCTCTCGGCGTCCGGCGCCGACCGCCGTCAGCGAGGACCTTCAGTGCCTTCTTGCGGTAAGTCGTACTACATACCACACACCAGCCAGCACTCACACTCAGTGTAGGCTATCCTGTTCTTAGTTTTGCTCCCAATAGTCTGCGCAATGCATGGATGCAAATGCAATGCAAGTCCGATTCTTGTCCATATCGATTCACCAAACGAAGAAAAGCTGTGGCCTCGCGGTCTCGCTAAACGATAGCATGCATGCGTCGCACGCAGAGACAGGGCGGGCAGTGCAGTGATGGCCTTGTCCTCTTTTTGTTTTCTAACCTGTAGCGTCGCCGCTTACTTGTCCGGTTGTTCTCGGCTTGCGCAGGGCTTTTGGGATTCTAGCGCCGAGGAAGGAGGAGCAGATTTCCGCCATGATCTGAACACCACGACGACCCCGGACCCGAAGACGGAGATGCGCTGCAGTTTTGTCTCAGGTGATTCGCTCGACACGTCCTTTTCAGTACTCCGCCGCACTCACGACCGCAGCTCTTCGTTTCACTTAAACACTGTTGGCTACGTGTATTATCCTACTCCGTGTCAAATTAGCCATTGTTTGTTAGTACGCTGATAGTGCAAGCAGAGCAGAGGAAGCAGACAATGGTACTAGTAGTAGGCAACAACAGCTACAGACAAAATCATGGTTACTATAGCCGTACTTGTTCTTGTCAGTTCTGATGCTGATCGGCTGATAGCCCATTAGCCGCTGGATTCACTGGGCTGCTGCAGCCTGCAGAGCACTCTGTTCCTAGATTAATTGCATGCGTAGCGAAGGTGTTAAGCAGCAATAGTCATACAAACAGTCGAACACTCTGCTCAAAAAAAAAAAAAAATACAAACAGTCGAACACGAAACTGAAGCGGACGTGCTGCAGGAGAGGACGGGGCAGGTGCATCGGGCAGGGAGGAGCAGCAGAGGGGCCCCGGCGCGCAGGTGCGGCTGCCAGCGCCAGCCGCGGTGGCGCAGGGCGGAGATGAGGCAAAGGCGACCGCGGTAGTCCCCCCACATCGCTTCCCCGCCACCGTGCGAGCCGCTGCTCCCCTGCAGCTGCAGCCGCAAGAGGCAGCCGCGGCCCCGGCCGCGGGGGCGCCCCACGCGCCAGGGCGTCGCGACGATCGCTCGCGGCCCGTCGTCGACTTCTGCGACCGCGAGCATCCTTCCCGTGCGGCTGCCACGACGTCGCCCGTCTCTGCCTGCCCTTCGTCGCTGTCAGGTGGGTTGGGTAGGGTTGATGACCGGTGAGGAACCATTATTACGGTACGGTACTTTGCCCGCGCATGTGTGCACTGCTGGCTGGGAAGGGACGCTGACAGGCACTGGTGCGAGGAGTACAGACCACAGAGCAGCCGTTGCAGTCGCTGCAACATGGCAATATTTTGAACGTATTGGTACCCGCAGCCAGCGTACCAAACTAGCTGATGCACTTATACATAAAAATTCCTGTTGCAGCCAGCACAAACCTAAATAAGCTTATGTAGAATTATTATGTGACTAGTTATATTCTTTACGTTTGTTAATTAAAATGCACGCGTTCGAATATGTATGTTTCAGGGGAGGAGGAGAAGGACAAGGAGAAGAGAGGCGTCGGGGTGCTGTACCCGTTTGCAGTCGTCAAGCCGCTGGGGTTAGACGACGGCCGCATGACGACGCTGGACGACGTCAACCGGAGAATCCTCAAGAGACCGGCGAGACCAGTTCGGCACCCTGTTGGCCCGTTCGCGTGCGGCCCCGCCGTGACGGCTCACGGCCTCGGCCTGTCCGGCAAGGCAGTCGTTAGCCTCACCAAGATCAGGACCGGAGGAAACGGCACCGTAACCATCATCAGAACAAGAGGCTGATGGATGTGATCAACCATTTCCTTTTTTGTCCTTTTTAGGTTGCGAGGCCTGCTGTTCAGGATAACCATGGTAGATTAGTACTAGCTGCGGTTGTAAATACACCCTCGGGTTTTCAATGCAGCCTTCTGCCTTCTCTAGCTGAAACCTGCAATGCATTAAAATTGAACGTACATAAGCTGCAGCCAAGGAAATTTAGGTAACTAAGGCTGTCTCCAACAGAGACACGACACCCATCCCGGATATCGGCGATCTACAGTGTAAAGACAACACACCCAAATTTCTCGTTCTCCAACAGAGAAGCCCCAAATCCCGCAGCCACCAGCCACCACCACACTTGCCGCCCGGCGGTGCTCCACTGCTCCAAGAAGCACCACCACACCACCACCGCCACGACCTAGTGGCGGCGGCGGCGGCGATGGACAACGGCGTCGGCGGCGGGAGGAGCAGCAGTCGGCTCCGGGACCGCCTGGTCCGGATGTTCCGCCCGGCTCGCTGCTCCGTCCACCTGCAACACCACCGCCGGCGCGTCCTCCTGTGCCTCCTTGTCTCCCGCCGGAGGCGGACGGGAGCCGCGTCCACGACCAAGTCTCCACCACCGCCGCTCCCCGCGGCGGCATCCGCGTGCTCCTCCAGCCGCGCGCTGCTGGCCGCTGACGGCGCCGGGGACAGGGACTCGTTCCTCGCGTCGTCCATGGTCTCCTCATCCTCCCCCGTGCCCCCCGCGAGGGAGGAGGCCACGCCAGGGAAGCCGTTGCCGCAGCAGAGCGCGCCGTAGATCTTGCTGTCGGAGCTCGCTGCCGCGCCGATGGAGCTCGATGTCGCTCGGAGGCGATCTGCGACTGCTCCCGTCTACAGTCTCGGCGCGGGCTCCCCTGTCCCGGCGCGGGCTCCGGCGGCGCTCCCGGCGCGAGCTCCAACGGCAGCTCCGCCGCGGGCAAGCTCCTCCTCCTGTCCGTCACGGGCTCCGCCATGGCCACCACCGTCGTCACCTCCGCGTCCACTGCTTGGCCTGCACCAGATCCGACGCCCCGTGGCCCTCGCCCGCCTCCGAGCTGGAGGTCGCCGCCTCGTCCGTCCAGGACCGTGAGGACATCCTCGTCGTCGTCTCCGGACTCCGGCCTCCTCTCCGGCTTCGGCTACGGGGCCCTCACCGCCGCGTTTGGGTTGAGGAGAGAGACGACTGATATATCGGTTCCCTCCTCCTCCTCTCCCAAAATCGATGCTCCTTTGGCTCCTCCGTTGGAGGCGTTTTTTAACTCTGCACGAGCTATTTTTTGTTTGGGTTGCACTTTGCGTTGGCTGTTGGAGACAGCCTAAGGGATGTCCAGCACTCACAACCTGACCTCTGAGTGCCTCATGCACTCAACAGTCAAGCCCGATCGTGTCAGGAACCGTACTTCCATAAGTCACACTACCATTACCACTTGGTGCTCATCACATTAAGGGCAAGAGGCAACATAGTAACCCCCCGTGTGAAATTCGCCATGACGGACACAGACTCAACCATATCACTGTAGATATGTACATCAAGCGGCACTTTATAGCTAACACACACGAACAGCAGATAGATTGAATACTCGAGACGTGTCATGAAATGAATAGCCAATGCACCGATACAGAATGCACAAACAGAACACAGCTAGCAATAATAATACTCGTCCTCAGAATAAAAACTAAGAAAAGTCTTTTTTTTTCAAAAGACCCTATCAATTACTTACTGAGGCAGTAAAGTCAGATTCGACTAACATGATCCTTGCGGGAATACCTAATGTCCACTATATGTGTTGCCACTTGCTCCCAGCAGTATATCAGTCTCCTAAGTCCTTAACTTTGAGGACCTTACAAAAACAAACTATAGTAAATGTTTACTGCAGCGTGCCTGTGTAATTGAGGGCCTTACAAAAACAAACTACAGTAAATGTTTACTGCAGCGTGCCTGTGTGCAGCAATGTGTCCTCCTACCTTGAACAAAACACCAGGTGAAGCTACACATTTGAAGCCTTGTTTGGACAGTCAAGCACACTGCAGGATCCCCTAACCTGCTTCACCAGAAGAACCATGAGAAAAACAATGAAGAACAAAGAAACTAGAAAAACATGCTTGCTTTGCCTGGCTGCAGTTGTTTTACTGAAAGTTAAACAATCTTTTGATGTTTCAGTTTTGTTAGTCTTCAATACACTCATCATGGAATGGTTTCCTCACAACAATTTGCAATAGGCCTTAACATTTATCTTATAATGCAGTTGAAAGGCCCACAGAAGCCCCTTCTCTATGTACCAGTAATGGATCAAATCCAGGGCGGCAGCCAACAAGGTCCATCTTGAAAGAACAAATAGTAAAACACATGGTCATATTTGGCAAGATCATAAAACCAAAGGAACCAAAGGCATGCCCATTGTACTTTCTATCCATCTCATTTGATGATAGATAGCAGGTTCCTGAGTGACTGGACTTCAGAGCTCGATGCTTACAGGCCACAAAACAGCAATGCAGAACCAATCATTCCTGAAACTTTGGAAGCATAACTGCAGAGCATGTCTTGCGAGGTGTTCTGGGATCTTCATACAAACCAGATTAATACAGAATCATGTATTTGTTTCGTCTTCTAGGAGTATCTCATAGATGTCAGTGCGGATGTTTAGTTCCTTGTCACGCATCACTTCCTGGAGATCTGACAACTCCTTCAATGTCAGAACTGAGCCCAACTTTTGGAAACCATCAAGCCATAATCTTTTAGACCTGAAAATTTTTAGTGATGATTGATAAGGAATAGGCAGTAGAAACCAAAATGAGCAACCAAAAAAACTCGGCCGGTGGGGGAAAGACCGCCCCCACGGGAGGGCCCAATTATCATTCAGATCACACCATAACAAAAAAAAATACAGATAAAGGAATAGTCAATATCAGATAATGACAGCTGCCAAAATATTTATAAATACTTGGTGTCCTCAAAACGTTTTTTACAAATCACATGGGAAGCAAGCAATGCAAAAGCTGCAAGATGCCCATTGCAAACAGTCCAAAAGCTGTTCAGGCATTGTGACAACATAAATTATTAGTGACTCGATTTTTTTTTCTTATACAGGAACTTTATTGAAAGAGATACACTTGAGTGGATATCAACAGCTGAAAGAGGAAATATCATCCTCTAACAAGATAAACTTTTTTATGGTCCAGTATCAGGAGAAATTGTGGATCAAATGCCATAGCAATAAAATAATTTCGTTTTTATTCAATTGACTAAATAACAATATTTAGGAGATGGCTGGAAGGCAGACATAAAACCACACCAATATCAAATTAGAATGCTGCATGTCAACATCATACCATGGACAGGCATGTATAGCTCTGAAGAACACACGCCGTGCTGCAGAAGAGTTGCAGGCTATTTCTGCCTCATAGGCTAGATAACAGCGCCACAACAGAACAGACTTCTGCAACTTATCATCAGCTAGAGCTCTCTCAAAGAGGCTGTGTATTCTATTGTCAGATCCAGCTTTACTCCATTCAAAAGACAAAGCAAAGAGCACGGTGATTACGGAAGGGTCCCTGTTGCATTCAAATAAAAATAACAAAGTCAAAAAGGCTATACAACAATAAATAGGCTTCAGGATATTTAGTGGAAAAAAAAGCATGCATCACCCATGAAAACTGCATACAGAAAACAAGGCTATGCATCAATGAAAGTTGAATATAGAAAAGTTGGAACTTAGATATAAAATTTTTTTGCGGAAAGGAGGATCATGTTCACCTTTATTTGCAATATTATCATTTCTGAAAGAAAAACTTTCTGGAAGTGGAGATATGAGGCAAGTAGTGATAATGGTAAACAAAAAGAGAGGTTTCTTCAAGAAAGAAAGAGAACAATATGCATTCAAAAATGAGCTTGGAACTATATGAAGAAAATTATTAGAACAGAAAAAAGATGGAAATTTCACCTTTGACTACATTTGTCGAGTGTGAGACGGAGATTGTTGGATACACTGTAAAGATAGCTCAGGGTTAATATGGCTGAATATGATTTTGGATTGTAGGGATATTTGTGCACTCCTTGTGATACTCTTGGCCAGACCCTTGATAGACTCAATCGGTTAAGATTTTTCTGAAGCAGTTTGATGTAGTACACCCACAAATCCTCACACTCCAAGTTATGACTGCTCTCTGAACCAAACAGATATACAATTAAAAAAAACTCGACCTGCAAGGGGGCAAACCGCCCCCCCGGGCATTAAAGTAAGAAGAAAGGCCTTCTCACGCAGGCCCAGAAAAACCCCCGAACCCCGGCCCTGCCCTGACACTGGGACCCGTAACCCGTGAGACTCCTACCTGGGCCATAAACGGTCCTCAGGCCGACCTGGGCCGGTTCTAAACCAGTGCTTTGGCACACAGGGCCGACGAGGGGATTTTTTTAGCCACAGCCTGAAATTCGCTCCCACGGGGATTCGAACTCAGGACCTGTGGAGTGCCGCTCGAGTGTCTCAACCGCTAAGCCAAGCACCCTTTGGCGATATACAATTAATATAAGAGCATTACCAATTGAAAATTTCGGCAAAAGCAAAAAAATGAAATTATGAAGGACATAGAGTGCTCTAAACAAATAAAACAGCACAACAACAACTCAGAATCTAAACAAATATGAGTGGTTGTTCAATGCAACTTGGTTCATGCAGATAAAAAGGATTATGTAGTCATGTACAATAGCCAAATAGAAGCTTAAAATAATGCCATTAAAATCTAACAAAATAAGAAAATGAGAAGAATGCTAGACCTGAAAGTGCCATTGGGAAGGTCTCCTCTATCACTTCAAGCCCCGAGGAACAGCCTGTTGTCATGCTTTCAAACAAAGAAGCTGAGCAGATCAGAGCAACTGATTCTTCTTTTATACCACCACAGGAAAATGCAGATTGTAAGTTTCTAATCTGCTCTTTAAACCCTTGGCGAGCCTTCAAGACCTGAAGCCTTGAAATAGGGCCAACGAAAGGGGAATATTTTAGATTGCTCCCTAAGCAGGATAGGATGTAAACTGCACGATGCATTGAGTCAGAGTTGTTTCTTGAAGCAGACACTGCGATCTCCATCTCAGCGTACCAAAGATAAAGGATCGGAACCTTCTTCCTAAGATCCTGCCCAGAAAGGCAACGACCATCAATTATAAATGAAATTAAGGTACAATTGGGACAAACAAAATTATTCTACTTGAAATAACGGGACTTGACTATGAAGCTGATATAGCTGGTCATTTGCCAACATCATTACTCCTTAAAGAGGTTGAAAGCTCTTGTTTGGTTTTGATAATTGATGACACTCAATGTTGCTAATGATTCATCTAAGTGTGACTAGACACATAAGCAACATGGAGGTGATGCCTAGGGACTTGATGGTGGACTTGGACATTGTGTTGATCAAGCATCAAGGGCTCAAGGCAAAGGTATAAGAGATAGGTGATTTCCTTTCAGTGATCAAGACACTATAGAGGGTGTGATCACATTTAGAATTGATAACCGACTATCAAGAGGGGAATTCACGGTTGAATTCGCGGTTCAAGTGCCTCTAGGTTTGACTTGGCATGATGCATATGAGACACTAACTAGAGAGCTAACCCTTGCCCCTGTTCTTCTTGGAGATATGCTAACTCTTGTGATCAAAGAGGTTTACATGTTGAGGTTAGCGTACCTGGAAAGTGGTGTGACTTGGATTGGCGAAGGCGCGACGATGAAGAACACTTGTGTTGGAAAAGAGAAATGATGGCTCTTGGATTAGAAAACTGCTTTAATCCATAATGATTGAGATCTTGAGGATATGTTGGTTGCGTAGCCCTCTGAATAAGCTTTCCATAGAGTCCAAGATCATCGAAAACGGAGTTCGGAGCTAAGAGATATGCCCGTTTTAGTGCGGGGTGGTGCTGTACCAGCGGAAGTTCCGGTGGGCCTGGACCGGAAGTTCCGGTCAGCCTAGCCCGAGCAACCGCACGCTCCGAAACACTTCCAGTTGGTGACCGGAAGTTCCGGTGGAAGTTCCAGTCAGCCCAGCCCGAGCAACCGCACGCCCCGAATCACTTCCGGTTCCGGTGGAAGTTCCGGTGGATGACCGGAAGTTCCGGTCAGGTGACCAGAAGTTCCGGATAGACGCGTACAACGGCTAGATCTGGACTGACTCGCGTACAACGGCTAGATCTGAACTGACCGAAAGTTCCAGTGGGGCTCCACCAGAAGTTTCGGTAGGCCAATCCGAGGTGACTATATATGGGTTTTGGCCGGCTGTTGGGAGGCATTCTTGCCCATTCTTTCATTCTTGAGCATTCTTTGAGCGAGAAAAACTCCTCCCCACTCATCTATTGACTTGCTTGTTCATCTAGAGTGAGATTGAGTGAGAATCTAGTGCTAAGCATTGAGAGTTGCATCTAGAGACACTAGATCTTCGAGTTCGCTGCGGAGTTCTTGTTACTCTTGGGCGATTCCCGTCACCCTAGACGGTTTGGAGGCAGCGGGGTGTTGAGCTCGAGGTGGAGATTGTTCGAGGCCACACCCGGTGTTCTTGTGAGGGGTTCTTGATCCTTCCCCGCGGGAGTTCACAAAAGGATACCCTAGTGGATTGCGCGTGGCTTGGAGGATCCCCATCTTGTGTTGATAGTGCGGCGCCCAGCAACGGGTTTGGCGTTGAGTGCCAATTTAGCGTGCACATCTCCAAGCGGGAGTATCGCCACAACGAGGAGTAGCTTGCCGGGAAGCAAGTGAACCTCGGTAAAAAATCATTGTGTTCATATTGTGATTGCCGAGGATTCTCTTGTGCGGTTATCTCGATTGGGTGATTGGCCATCTACACTTCGCGTTGGTATAACAATCCAATCCCCCTCTCTTGTATCTAGCTTGTTATTCATTCTTTTATTGTTTGCTTGTCTTGCTAGATAGTGAGTAGAATTGCTAGCTTGTGCATCTCCTTTGTGTTCTTATCTTGTTGCTCTTGCTAGTTGAGTGAAGTGCCTAGAGTAATCTTGTTTAGAATTGCTAGGCTTGTTGTTGATTGGGTGCTAGTAGTATAGCCTATATACTAGACTTGTTAGAAAGGCTGCATAGAGTAATCGAAGCTTTAACTTTGCATTTACGCCATCTCTTAGTCTAACAAGATGCTTAAGTGTCTTTGCAAGAAATTTTATTAGGCTATTCAACACCCCCCCCACCCCCACCCCTCTAGCCATTAGGAACTTTCAGAGGTTTACTCCCTCCGTTCAAATTATAGGTCACTTCAGCTTTGTCCTAAGACAGAACATCTTTTAACTTTGACCAAGTTTGTAGAAACAATACATCTAAATATCAAATTAGCTTCATTAAACTTGTTAAATGGATCTCAGATTCAGATTGGGAAAGACCCAGAGGGCAGCTTGGCCATAGGCTGCTTGTTGGAATTGAAATGCAAATGACTTAGTTCTTACAATTACCATGCCCCTGCTTTTATAGACAGACAGCTCCCTCTTCTCACCTGCTCCAGCATTTTACCCACCTAAAGTGGATGCTGAGCATATTCCTAATGCTAGGCCATTAAAGGCCAAAAGTAAATTACAGAAAGTAAGATACAAGTACTAACACTAGGCTTATCTACCAAAATTCTCTATGAAATGTCTTGATAGTGCATTTATTTGAATTTTTAGATGGTAATATATTTATCTAAAAACTTGGTCAAAGTGAGATATAAGTCGACTTTATGACAAAACTGAAGTGATATATAAGTTTGAACTGAGGACTATTCAAGAGAGCAGACAATAAACTATCATCAAGATACTTAAGGCTACTTTGTCCAGTCAAAATTACTTGTTAGCTCAGAAAACAAGGAATAAGCTAGTGATTTAGTATTTTAGATAAAGCTTGCCCATGTTAAGTGTATACCCATTTCCCAGATATAACTAACAATAAACTCTACAATACTACCAATAAATGTCTTTTGGTGTAAAAAAAAAGGGTTACCATGTAAATCTAGAATGGCATCAATTCACAAATCAAAAGAAGATTCCTAAAAGAAACATCTATTTTGGACTGAAAGGAACCATAATGTTCTCATCTGAGCACATGGTAGTTACCCTGATAAAATGAGAAACCCTTAACAACAGGAACCCATGCTTGTAAACATGCATTCAATAAACAAACTATGCTAAACCAGCAGCATTGCACATTACAACTGAATTCAATAAAGGATTATTGGAAGTAACCATGTGAGCCTCCTTAAAAATAGATATAATAGTTCATAGTTTTACCTCAGTAGTTGCTTCAGTTGATAACAGTGCTGTGTCAAATATCTTCCTTGCTTGTTCAATGTTCCCATTCATTGCCTCAGTTCGCCCATATATCCCACAAAGCAAAAAATCCTGCCAAACAAACAATTATGGTAAAAATTTTTACACCAATCATCCATTAATGGGTTCATGTGAAATATCCCAAACAAAGCATGTTGGTTCAGTTTTTACTGGGTGAGTGCAAGTTCTCTTTTCAGAAATAAAAACATGTATAGAACTGGAAAGATGCACCTAGAGAATTATTAATACAGTTAAATTTTAACGAAGATGGATGGAATTCTATCACAAATCTCTAAATGCACTGCTTACTTTTAGTTCCAAAAGTGCATGATGTGTTCAGTCGATCAAGGGATGCAGATTACACTTAATATCACTAAATGACAAACAAATCAAATGAATAAGCTGGTCGGAAAATGACAAGTGTGTTATTGTCTTCTGTAGCTAGCTAACCACACAACTAGGCACTACCACCTGACTTTTAGAATGTTACAATCCTCAACAAAGCAATGCAAGAAAAAAAAGAACAAATCATACCTGTCTGTCTTTCTTCAACATACTTTTGGCCAAAGCCCGTGATGCATTAGCTTGAGTAGAGGAAGAGTTCTCTTGAGGAGTAAACATTTGGGTAGTAACAAGAACAGCTTCCTCCAAGACATGATTACGAGGGAAAACACCAAGCAGAAGCAGTATCGCATTTCTGAGAAACTTCATAAGGCCCGGTCTTTGTGAAAAGTCATGCATGCTTCCCAGTAATGATTCCAATTTATAACTATATGAACTTTGGTTCTTGTTTACAACATCAGATACAGCACTTAGATCTTCCAGGATGTCATTTGTAATCATCTCTAAGCTCAAAATTCTATCGAGCCAACTCGGACTGTTTGTGGATGTCCTGGAATATAAGAATTAGTGGTGAATTCACTGACCAATAATAATAATATCAAAGTTCATAACCGAGGAAAAATTGCATAGACAGTTGTTGGCTTGGCTCTGTATGTCACTACTGTAGATTGACATATGTTTGCAAAAAGTAAAAACAAACAGAAGTAACACTATATTGTGCCATTTTCCAAATTTATATAACCAATACTCCAGCAAATGGCATGAACAAAATAATAAGTAGGGACCAACAAATAGCTCCCGATATTAGATAATATATTGTCACATCATAAGCAACTAGGGATATCATTAAATTCTATGGGTTTTTTTAGGACTGTGAACTAAAAATGAGAGTACATAAAAGCAACTGGGTTAATTTAAGAATAAAACCATCCAATTCCAATTCAAGGAGGACCCATACCATGGTGGTAGGGGTGCATAAGCCTCCCACCAAATCGGCAAATGGCAAGTTCAATTCCTTTTGCACATATTGGCTGACCATAAAAAATAGACCATAAAAAATGGCTGAAAGCATATCTCAATGGCTTATAAGAAATGGGTTTTGACAACAAAAACTGAACTACAAGCATGACATATGCAGTACGTTTATGGGGAAACAAGAGTCATTGATACAATATATAACTTTGTGTTTGAACACATCTCCAGTGAAAGAATATCTTGACTACTTTTCTGTTGTGTGAAGAGGATGACCGTAGCTTATATAGGCAAGAAAGTAAGAATAATACCATCTTGAGATTTTGCCACCATAAAAATCAATAAATTGGCATATCAGAGAAAAGCGGGCCTCCTCCGAAGATAGCGAAAACAGGAACTCAGATACATCCTCAAACAAAATTACTCTGGAAAGCTGGTCATTGTCTTCCCCAGATGGAGCATCACCAGAATGAATTGATCCTATTTTTATAAAGTAACATCTGAGTTAGCATTAAGTTAACTTCAAACAAAAAAAAACTAGTAATAATTGAGACAAACTCCACTTACCGGATTTTTCACGAAGAGGCATCCATTGCTCATTGTCCCGTGACAACTCCATCGAGGCCCATCTATTCCAGGTTTCTGCATCTTTAACTTCACTATTGGACTCTGCATCTACATCGATACCAAGCTTTTTCAGCAAGGATTCAACATCATCTTGTGCAGGTGAGTCTTCAGCATCAAGATCTTCGGCGTCATTTCCATCGCTCAATGATGGTTCCAGTGATTTGTTTGACAAATCATTTGCATCAGTATTACCCAGAGAAGGATCAAACCAACCACTCCAGCCTCCTGTTTCAATCTCTTGCGAATTTTCTTGCATAGACAACTTTTGTCTACTCTCCTCATCTTTTGCCAACCATTCAGACCATCCAAGAGCTCCATCTTCCCCTATTCTGGCACCGCCACTGTTCCAGAAGTGTTCAAAGAGCCTTTGCTTACTGCTTGTCGTCAGATACAGAGGAGGGGCGAATAAGCTAAACTCCATTTGTGCCTGAAAGAGCCCAGTTGCTAATTCCCGATGTCCTGTCTGCCACTCAAATCGGCACAGATTAACAAATATATCCACTAACCCCACTTCTAGATGAATTAAGGAAGAAGATTTGGAATCCATGCTTTCATTATCCTGTGTACAAAAAGAGAGAAACCATTAGCTACGTTTGATTCTTCACAGGGGTATGGGAAATAGAAAAAGTAATTTACAGAGAAACATTGAAGTTAAACCTGCCTACATAGCTTGGTGCAAGCCGCAGATAGAGCCTGTACAGCATACACGTAGGACTTCCGAATTTCAGAAACTTTGAATCTGGAGAATTCCCCTTGGCACAGAAGCAGATACTGTTTCCACAACTTACAGCTATCTGGGTGCTTCGTAAGTATTTGCTCCCATTTAGCCAATAGAGTCTCAGTGCTGTCCCTCTTGCCATATGACTTCAGAAGGCAAAACAATAATTCCTCACTATCTGGATTAAGCTCCACAGCCTTCTCCAATATGCTAATTTTCCTTTCGGTAGTTTGTAAACGAGCAGCCTTTTGTGGCTGAGTACTAGCAACTTTGTCCTGTAGTTTAGCGGCGAAGGAAATTATAGAACAGAAAAGTGAAATAATGACTGAAACAAAACTCTAGTGGTGAGTCAAAATTGTAGAATTTCATTTCTAAGAACAAACTATTTGTCCCGAATGAAGTGAGCAAAAGAACTGACAATGTAGCACTAAGGCAGAATAAGCATAGCTTCTTGCAAGAAACATCATAAATAAAACCCATGATACCTGAAATTGAGCAAAGGCCAGCCAAATTTTTTCATCGTGAGGATGTTCACGAGACATCTTATTGAATTCCCTAGTCCGACGAAGTATTTCATCTTCCCAAGATTCCTCTAGCTCCTGTTCCACAGCTGTGCTTTTCACAGGAACTGATTGTGTATCAAAGGGGACAAAATCTTCAGCAAGCGTTACAGAGGTGTTTCCCTTAAATATTTTCAGGTGTTTGAAACCTTTATTTCTTTCAAAAACTGCATTTTTTGCTGAATAGTAACGGCCTCCAGCTCTAACTTTGTTATCCATTCCATCCAAGTCTGAATCCAAATCAATATGTGATGAACCAAACCTCAAACGGTTTAAACCAAGTGCCTCCAGCATGTTCTGGGATCTGTAGCGTGCAACATCCATTCTGCAGATGTCCTTGAGGCGTTAGACTTCAGTGAACAGCATGTCAACATGTGCTAACAAAACAAGTTCAAGTAAACAAGACTGAAACAGAAGATTTAATATCTGGTAATAGTTATTAGTCATAGGTAAGTAAAGATATTCTAACCAAGCCATGAAATGAATACACTAACTTTTGTAGCTTGGTGGTAGTCAGAATAGGACAAGCTTTATTTGAAATGCATGTTTCTCAACTATGGCAATGCATATTTCTCAACCAGATTTTGGAGATTGTGGCTCCTACTTCATGTTAAAACAGACTAGGGATGAGAATCCAGTGCATCGGTTGGAGATAGAAAGTACCAGGTCTATATTAAAAACAGGAAATGTCAATAGGTAAATTTGTGCTATTTTCTGACATCTACAGAAGACAATAGTTAACTATACAGTAATGCTAAGGTTGATCAGATCAATTGTTGCAGTACTCCCTCCGGTTTGCACATACTCGATGTTTTGGACAAGGTTTGAGTCAAACTTTTAAAGTATCTTGTTTAAAATTTTGAAGATCATATATGTCAATTTGCCTTGAAAAGTACATCTTTATGAAATCCTAAGTTTTTACAAGTTCATTTATAGTCTAATAGAAAATAGTGGTCCAAATTATGTATGGAGTCTGCGACATTGTGCAAAACCTCAAGTATTTGCTTGGAGGAAGTGATTTAAACAGAGTTTACAGTATTCGTATTATATCGTTCTGTGGTACAATTTCAAGCTCAATTACTTCATATTGTTCTGTGTTACCAACGATGAAGACCCCTGGCGCATCATATATTATTATGTTGATTCGATAGCCTTTGAAATAGTCTGACATTAGATTATTCTAGATGTATCAAATACAAGTATGGAATGTGCAGGGTTGCATAGAATGAACCATGGTTAACGCGTAAAGTATATATTCAAAATGCTAGTCCAAACCTTCATTTAGCAGGGGATTCCAAATAATCATTCTGGGTTTAGTGGGCAACATTTCAGAATCTCGTGTACAAATAACTAGGCCTAGGATTTCAGACAACTTGGTTAGCCTAGGGCAGGTATCCACTTAGTGTGACGTTTCGAAATAATACTGATGCTGAGACCTTTGATTTACACTAAAATTTCTGCACAGGTTGTCATGTGACAAATAAATAACTTCAGCAAACTAACAGCGCAGCAATATTACTAAACATGAATTCAGCACCATTGATTTGCTACAGAACAGCAATTGGATTGGTATGCTGCATTAAATAGTTCAGGATCAGACCTGTAGAGTGATCCAAAAGCCAGGTTATCATGGTCGCCCTTGGCGTCGACGTAGTAATCCTTAGCTGGCTTCGTCTCCGACCCAGCCCAGGCACGAACCCCAGCCTTCCGCGACGCTGCTGCCCCATCATAGCGCTCCTTCTCGCGCCTCCGTTTCTTCCTCCCACTCCCCTTCCTCCGCGACCCCCTCTCCTCGTCTGAGGACGGCGACGAAGGCACCAGCTCGTATTTCGCAGGGGCAGGCTGCAGCGGCGTGTCCTCATCGGACGAGGGGCTCAGTGGTGGCGGGAGCGACGACGAGGTGGTAGCCGGGATGTTCAGAGAGGAGGCATCGAAGGAGAAGCTAGGGTTTGAAAGCCACTGCGATTCGGCGGTGGGAGCGGAGGTGGATTCTGAGAGGGGAAAAAGTGGGAATAGAGAGGATGACACCATGGGCGGGTATGTCTCGTGTCCTTCGCCGGCAGCGCGGAAGGTGGCCGTCGTGACCGGCGGCGAAGGCTCCGGCGAGGGCTCCATGGCGGGTGCGAGCTGACGAGAGGGAGGGGGCGCTGGGCCTGGCGACTGGGGTCTTTCGCCCGCTTTTTTTTCGATGATATGGACTTCTTTAGTGTATGGGCTTACTTCATATACATGGGCTACATTAGATGCTGCGGGTATATGGGCCGACCTTAGATGCTGCGGAGAGACGCACAATGGAGTGTGACCTTATATTCGGCCACGCTAGCGCCCGGACGTCCGGCGCATGCGGCACGTCCGGACGCCGGGCGCCGGCACCCCGCCTGCCCTTTTTAACAGAGTACTAGTGCATGCATATGTATTTATATATTTAAAAATACCGTATCTCATAAATTAAATATTATAATTAAAATCCGATTGTACCATTTTCTCGTAATAAGCTATTCAAAATAAGACCCCTCATGGATATATTTTGATATTTTATTAAAAAATATTTATCTCATCTGAATATACAACAGATCTAGTTTGAAACAACCAGAAAACATATGTTGAAACAACCCGTAAACATGTGTTGAAATAATGAAGAAATACCTGTTGAAACAATGAAGAAATACATATTGAAACAACCCTGAGATATTTATTAAAACAGTCAAAAAAAAACATATTCAAACAATTCAGAAATATCAGTTGAAATACCCCCTAAAAATACATATTGCAACAACCTGAAAATATATGTTGAAACAACCTAGGGGCTTTTATTAAAACAACACAAAAATATCTAATGCGATGACCCAAAAAATCATTTGTTGAAAACACTAAAAAAGTTATTTGTGGAAACAAACCAAACAGTACTTATTGAAAAGCACCACTGAAATACCTTAAACAACCTTAAAACATATGTTAAATACAACCGAGAACACATGTTGAAACAAACCCGACCTGTTGCGATTGTTGCGAAAATTTAGAAACATATGTTGAAAATAATCCAGGAACATATATTGAAACAATCTAAAAATATTTATTATGAAAAATCTAGAAACATATATTGAAACAACCCTGAAGCATATGTCGTAACAAACCAGAATATACCAATTTCACATAAAAATATCAGTAGGTCTAGGTCTTTTAAGCAATAGGAGATGTTTGTTTATCATTGTACTCTTAAATGAACATGCATGCATGTATTAACAATGTAAAAAAGCAGATTTAGGGGGTGTTTGGTATTGCTCCGCTCCTATTTTTCTAACTCTGCTCCACGAACTCCACCATAGAGCAGCTTCATCGTGGAGTTTGCTAAGCAGAAGGTGCTGTTTGGCACACATAGCTCTGCTCCAGCTCCAAAAACGAGTTATTTTCATACAAATGGTCACTCATACCCCTGATTGACATTGCACAAAATAAATAGAAAACAAATGATAGAGCTACATAGTTTCAATTTCTTTGAAGAACTGTAAATCTGTCGTCGAGTAGTAGTATTCATGTTGCACGAAATTAAAGCACCTAATAACTTAACACATTAGTGCATCGTATACCGCACCAGGCATCAGACTTGGCCAAATCGATGGGCAAAGAAATTGAAATCCGCAACAATGAGGGCTTGCATGCTTCTACGCAGAGCTTGGCCGTCATGCATGACGGCGTGCATGTCGCAGCTAGCGCACTCGACGTTGGCGGTCTCGCTCTAAAGTCTAAACAGGCCGACCAAAGTGACACAAGGTACTTAATGAATGGTAAGGTGGGTAATTACTCCACAACTCTATGTCAGAGTACAAAACTTCAAAACATGGAGAGAAAAAACATGGAGTTGGCCTCCGGCTTCACTTTTTTTTACGGAACGGTTGGCACCGTGAAGCTAGAGCAGAGCTAAAGAAATAGGAGCGGAGCAGTCCTCAACATCCCCTTAGACAAAAATGTTGAGTGGATATATGTATGCCCATGTATTAACAGCCTCCCGTGTGTATGCATGTCAGAGTGTACTGTAGCGACTTTTTTTCCGTATGAATCTGAAGTCTAATCCGTTCACGCGAGGACAGTATCGAACCATTACTAAAAAAAAGTGAACAACGTGTGGCAGCGCCCCCGGTCGCGTGCCGCGCACGGACTCCGCCCGTCCATCCGTCCGGACGCACGGGTGTGACGGTTCCCGAAATTAAATAGATAGAAAGAAGGGCTGAAGGGGTTGTCCTTATCCAATTCCTTGACTCTCCTTAAAATGTCAATTTTAGATCATTTTGTACCTTTTATTATGGATCTATTGTTCCTTTCCCTTGATTTATGACAATGAAAACAACCATTAGCTAGCCCCGTTACCCTTGTGACCTACCTATTGGGTTGGGATTGCCCTTATCTAGCTCCTTAGCTCTCTTGAAAATTTAAAATTTAGATCATCTTGTACCTTCTACTACGGATCTATCATTCATTATCCTTTTTATTCATGACGATGCTTTTAGTGTTTGTGTTTGAGCGTTGTTGCATCAAACAAACATTAGCTAGCCATGTCAAAACAAAGACTCCACGTTCCAGTGGGACGCTACCCACAAGGGTTTATGAAACGACCACGATTTTCACGAAGGGAAATCCAGAGAGTCGAAGTGTAATATGATCATTTAAATCACATTATCCGATAACAGTTAAATATCATAATCCATACATCGAACAAAAGAGTGCAATAGAGAGGTTTACAATAACTTATTGCATCGCTACTTGGCGAAATCAGAGTTCATGCAGCATAAAATAAAAGCTTGAAGGTGCGGAAGCTATCATCGTCCATCTAACTCGAGCGTAGGTACAAAACCCTCAATCATCATACTCCTCCGACGAGTACTCACTCCCGGAACTTGTATGTACTGGCCACTCCCACCCTATGCGTTGCTTTATAGAAATTGGATGCAAAACATGGATATATCAAAAGAACTTAGAAAGGCTGGGGTTTCCTATGCAAGCTATATAAGTAATATAATAATTAGGTTTTATACGCATTCCCATTCCCACACCATCCATCTCTGGATCACCATCTCAAATCCTCCAACACCATCTCAGATTCTTGTCGACAGGCCAACTCCCTCTTGGCCTGCCTCAGTGGTCCGCAGCCCTCAACCTGGCTCACGGCTAGTAATCACACTCAGGGAGAAGGTAGAACACTCCACTCACTAGTCCGGTGCAAGTAGAACACAGAAAAGGTCCATAGCCGACAAGTCGGCATATGTATCGATCGATCAACCATACACTCTGCAGAGGTTTCACTAATCCACTAGATAACCATCATCGGTGTTGATCACCATCTAGGCAGATTCCGGGCGCCTACTGCCATAGGACGATGCCACCCTACCTCTCAACCCTGGAACACCCTTAGAGTGGCTGATACTATGAGGGGACCCATGATCCCATTCCCGCAGAGCATCATGACCGTCTCAAAAGGGTGTGAGACACATGCTCCTACCTTCCTATTACACGCTCGCCTGATAGTAATGGCATCGATCTATCCAGCGGTTCGGCCGTCTCCCCCTCCCATGGGAAGCGAGTGGATAGCAAGAGATTCCTATGATCCGGTTACCAGCACAGTAGTTCCTATGTGTGACCAAGCTAGGATATCTTCATCAGGGTTATTCTTTAACGTGCTGCCACGGCACCTTCGTCCTAGGTTCCACCCCACAGAGGTTCACACCCGAAGACCACCATCGCATCCAAGTTAGTCCACCACAGACTTCTTCATGGGAATGTCCAGATCCATTCCCCGATAAGACTTGCCCCAAAAGCTCGTCGTAGATCACGGCTTGATCGACTCAACCCTCACCCTACACCATGCCGTAAATTTCATCCTAAACCTAGATACAGCACCATCAGCTCACTTGTCCATCTGATCCATAAACACACACATCAAGCCTGGCACCCCACCATGCCCTTCCAGGGTTCATCACATCGCATCAAAATGTAAGCGAGTGAAGTATATATATAAATATAACAGATATGCAAGTGGCTAACATAACAGCGGGTAAGCAGGTGATAGGTTACAACAAGGTAGGGCTCATCAAATAAATATCTACCATGCATTCCTAGCACAGGTGATCCATTATATTACAACAAAAGTAAAGCACTAGCAGTACTAGATTTGCCATGCGTAAATGGGATCTACGAGGTTGGGTGAGATGTGGCACCTTCGTTGTCGTTGTCCTCCGACCTTCCCTGGTGCTCGGTGTCCTCCTCAGACGCGTCCTCGCTCGACTCTGTAACCGAGAATTATTGGTCGGGGGAGCGACCCCTATAGATTAGCACAAAGAAAAAATAACCGCAAAAAGATACAAATGCACTCAAACATGGTAAAAATAGTTAGGGCTTGATTTATGAAAAATTTGGATACTTGGTTCGCAATTTTTGAGCTCATACGAAATAGTTATGATTTTTTAAAGATTTAACCATATTCTGAAAAAGAAAAGGACTGAATTAATTTGGGGACAACACGTGGCAGCACGAGAGTGGGCCAGTGTCACGCGTGGGTCCAACAGCGACAACACAGAAGCTGACGTGGATGATGAGATCATGCTAACGTCAGCTATGACAGGTGGGGGCCAGGGTGACATCACCTGCTGACATCAGCGTTGACTTGGTCAATGGTCAAGTGGGCCCTTATTGGGTCGTTAACGGGCTGGATGGGCCAGACATGGGCCGGGCCTGGCCTGCCATGTGGCACGCTCTAGTGCTGCCACGTCATGCATCTGGATCCAAGAACGGGCTCAGCTCACAGCTCCGGTCCACAGTGCTCCGTTGCTCGCTGGGTCCACTGTCAGCGGCTTTAGTCCACCTGAGCCGGGTGCACGGTTCTGTCTTCAAGTCCACGTGGTCCACAATCTGGTCTGCGGTGCACCAGCGCTCTCTGGGCCCACTTGCAGCGATTCTGGTCCACGTAGACCACGTTCATCGCCTTCAGGTCGAGTCGATCCCCTCCTCTGTTTCTTCCCCCCTCGGACGGCAGGGCTCACCGGCGGCGGGGGTCCGTCGATTCCCGGCGATCCGGTGCTCCATCGACTCCATCTTCTTGCGCTTGTGCTTCGGGATGGTATGGCGAGCACGACGATGGGTTTCAAGGTGGCGGCTTGGCCTCCAGCGAGGCTGTCCATGGCGCACGGTGGCTCAACGGTGACGGCGCATGGCAGCAGCTCAACTATGTCCGAATCCAAACCAAAGCAAGGCTTGGGAATGCGATTGGGGTCACCTAACGCCCTCCTGACGCATCGGCGGCGACCATCTTCCACGGCGGAGTCCACGTGGGCAGCATCTCCGACGGTGGAGCTCTGACGTGGCCGCGGTGCACGGCACAGCACCGAGGGAGGCTCCCGGCCTTTCTCTTCTCCACGGCTCGATGCAGTGCTTCACAGTGGAGCTCGTCGACATCTTCATGTCCTTCGAGGCGGTCGAAGGCGACAGGAGACGGTGCGGCACGGTGGCGCTCCAGAGCGGCATGACGGTGACATGGCGGCGCGTAGATGGTCCTCCGGTGCAGCATCCAAACAGTTAGCGTGCGCACGGGGTGCTCCTTGATGAGGTGGTCACAGATCTTGTGTCGACTGAAGCTCGGACACTATCGGCTGGCCGGCAAGATGGCTTCACCGTGGTGGCGCTCGGCGCATGGCGATAGGCAGTGTGGTAAGTCCGTTCCGGTGTCCTCCTAACGCCGTGGAGTCCAGGGGCCTGGCTAGTCAGTGTGTGCGCGTGTGTAGGTGTCCAAGATGGTTGGCTATGGCCTCGGCCTACGTGCTCATGGTGTGAAGCGCCATGGCCATAGCAAAAGGGTGGGGTTCGAAGAGGGGCTCATGGCGGCGCTCACCGTCGAGTGAAGAGGATGGGGAGTTACGATACATGTCCACGGCGGCTTCTTCGGGCGGTCGAGGCAGAGGAAGAAGACGGCGTCGATCTTGCGGCACAGTTTGTCCCCTCCGGCTCCGGCGAGGCTCCATTCTTCTTCTCCGATGGCGGCGGCTCCTTCCCCGTCTCCTTCTACTCCTTTCCCCCTTCTCCTCCAAATTGCGGTGACCGGTGGTCGAATTGGAAAGCCACCAAGCGACGGCGGCGGCTAGGAAGCCCTAGCGCTCCCAGGGCATGCTTATATGGAGGGACGGTGGAAGCAGTTGGACGACGAACGGCCGATCACAGTTCCGGGTCGATCAAGTGGCCAGGGGGAGCTCCAGGTCACCGACGTGGGTTCGTCTGGATCTAAGGAGTCAGTGAGAGGGGGCTAGTTGGGTTTGTGTGCAAGCTTTACAGCGGTAGAATTCCACCGCGGCGGCAGCGCATGCGCGCGCGTGAGAGGAATTTGCCCGCGCCGTGGGCATCTTGATGTCAGGTGGTCGGTCCAGGTGGCGGCTCCGCGAGCGTAGATGCGGGGAAGGCTAGGATCGAGCGGCCGGGGTACTTAGCTTGGCAGCGACGCGGGGAGCAGGCGCTGACACGCGCGACGTCACGCGCGAACGGCCGTTGGGGGACCTTGGGAAAGGTTTGACAAGTTGGCCCCACGCGTCAGCAGCTCGGGTGGTGACTTGGCGTGGCGCGGGAACAGGCAGGCCCTTGCTGGGCCGCTCGGCTGCTTGCTGGGCCGACTGGGCTGGTGCGGGAAGAGATGAAAAGGAAAGAATAGAGGGAAGGGAGAGGGCAGGCTGGGCCGGCTTGTGGTGATGGGCCGGATGGCTCTTCCTTTTTATCTTTCCTCTTTTCTTATTTTCTTTTTTTAAATACTTTATATATATATAATAGTGTGGAATGACGTAAAATAATTCTCTAGTGGACATACTTGGTCCTTGCTAGGTGGGGTATTATTTCCATAGTAGATTTAGCACACATAAATCCAAATAAAAAACAAATTACAAGGTAATTAAAAATGCAACATGGATACATGGCTAATGCAACATTGTGACAAAACACATGAAACATGGAGCTTAAGCTAAACACATAGAAGCTAATGCATAGCATGTATGGTTGGTGCATGATTATGGTATGATAGATGACATGTCACACTCATCACTCATAGGTTTTGAGAAAAAGTTTTGTAGCTCGGATTTTCGGGTTGTTACAATTCAAATCCTGGTGCTCGCACCTTTTTCTGGGATTTTTCCAAGAATTAGCCGGCGTTATGCATTAAGTGGTAAGCGATGTTTTCGTCGACGACGAGGCGCCAGTGATGACTTCGAGAATCTCTAGATCTGGCGGGTGCTCAGTCCTTCGGAGGTGCTCATAGGGGTAGGGGTAAGATTTGCATAAGTGTTTTTATAGGGATGAGTGTGCGTGCGTGTTACGAGTATCTACATTGTACTGTGTAATTCCCAAAAAAACAAAGACCCCATCTCATATCTCGATGGGTCAACTAATCTAAAATATGTCTAGGTTTATAAAAATTATTGTGGACCTACCATTCATTATCCTTTTATTCATGACAATGCTTTTAATGTTTGTTGGAGCGTTGTTGCGTCAAACAACCATTAGCTAGCCATGTTAAAATAAAATCTCCATCTCATATTTCGATGAGTCAACTAATCTCAAATGCTCCCTCCGTATTGTTTTTGGACCTGGTTTTGTCAAATATTGAGAATATAAATCATCAATAACTTTTAAGTTGTTAAGTTTAAAAATGTGAAAATTATATGAATTGATTTGTCTTGAAAAATATTTCCATAAAAGTATATAGATATCACATTTTTATAAATATTTTTGTAAAAATAAGAAGTCAAAAATTATGTTTTGGAGACCGTGTCGCTGTCCTAAACGTCTTTCTTTATAATATGGAGGGAGTATAATAACTAGGTTTATAAAAAATAGTATTAAACTCGTCAAAATGCAAGATGTAGGCTTATTTTGAGACAGAGCGAGAATACCTCTTAGGTATGGGTATCGAGGAATTAAGGAGCTCGGCTAGACGAGCGAGCGTGTGTGTGGATTTCCTTCCACCCTCGCAAGAAATATAGAGAGGATTTCTATGTTTAAACATGACAACCTTCACTTCAGTTAGCAAGATGGGACTAAGGTTCGTCTACTTTATTTGCACACTTGAATGAGCCTTTGAGATACATTTGACATCATTGAGAACTTTGATTGGGGCAAGCCCATATATCCCAACAATCCCCCACTGTTAAACTTAGACACTATAAAATGTAATTTGGAAGCAATGGAGTAACATCTCTGCTTACATTGACTTAACAAAATTGAAAACATGTGATATCCAAGCTGTTCTGCGAATATATAAAATGTAATTTGGAAGCAATGGAGTAACATCTCTGCTTACATTGACTTAACAAAATTGAAAACATGTGATATCCAAGCTGCTCTAAGAATAGCGGCAAATGTGTCTCCACAATTATTCGTGGTCCGTACTGACTACTGAGGATCTGTGTGCACCCTCGGCCCTCATTAAACAAAAACTGATTTATCGGTGAGTCGCAAAGACGCTCCATCAAATTATATATACTTCTCAACCCATGGTTGTCGGCAATGACCGACGAAATTAAGACGAGAGGACAATCAGGTCGCGCTCTTCCTCTCATCGATCCCATCAGACCAATGTTGATTCCTCTGAACATCGATGCATTATGGAAGGGAAGCAACTTACAGTAGTATTGTTCAAATTCAGAACAGAACCGCCAGGATCTCCGGCAAACACGCGCTATCTCGATCGGGCTCCCACCGGCCGGCATCTGGTCCCTGTCGCTGACTTGCGTGCCGATCCCCTGAATGAAAAGATAAAAGGAAATGGCCCGACCGCCCCAGGCCCGAGCAAACCCTGAATCCTCGATTACCTTTTTCCGTGCTGGGATCTTGTCGACCTGCAAGGGAGATTCACCACCGGTCATCGTCGAATTACTTTGCAGTCCGCGGAGCCTGCGACCGCTGCAGCCTGCAGGCGTGCCGCAGCGGCATAATCGCAGTCGCAGAGTCGCAGTACGTATATCACTGCTGTATCCGCAGCCTTTGCTGAGTGCCGGTCACACTCGGTAAAGACATCTTCGTCGTCGACAAAGGCTTTGCCAAGTGCGGCTCTTGACAAAGCCCACTCGACAAAGAATTGATCGGTAAAGGAGTCTTTGCCGAGTGTCACCTGGCAGACACTCGGCAAAGGCTCAGCACTCGGCAAAGGTAACGGGCGACGTCAACCTGACGGCACCCTTTACCGAGTGTGACGTTACAGGCAATCGACAAAGATATTTTATTTTATTTTATTTATTTTTTGAAAAATTATTTGCCGAGTACCACGCCTGGCACTCGGCAAAGATTTTTTATTTTTTCTAAAAAAATTGTTTGCCGAGTGCTGGCGCTCGGCAAAGGTATGGTCTTTTTGCCGAGTACCATGACAGCACTCGGCAAAGCTGGGCTCTGCTGGAAAAAATGCCCAACTTTGCCGAGTGCTGGCACTCGGCAAAGCTGAAATTTTTTTTCTATTTTCTTGCATTCCAGACATGCAATTTCACATATATTCACGACAATAAACTAGAATATCACATAAAAATCACATTTTATCATCAAATGACGTCTCAACACGAATTCATACATAAAGGTCTTCAAATTCATCTGTTACATCGATACAAATTCATAACATGTCCAAAAGAGCGACAAACTCATCGATACAAGTCCACAAGCGAGCAGTAGAGGTACCTAGCTCGACCCGGCGTCCCAGGGCCCCAGAGCCCCCACCTTGCTCCCACGGAGACCACCCTGACCGCGGCGCCGACTGGAACGTCCAGTAGGGTGGCGGAATATAACACCCTAAAATTTGTATTTTGAGTTGTTATTACAAAACACTAAATAAAATGTGTTTTTCTATATTTTAGAAAATAATGAAATGGGTTTGTGCTTGGTGCTTTGCTTGGTTTTGCTGGTGTGAAAAAGAATTTTCTAAACCTCGAGCAAGTCACGTTTAGGTTTTCTTCGAATTTAAAAATAAAGCTTCGGAAGCCTAAGTTTGCCTTGAGAAGGTTTTGAGAAAATATTTTTAGGAAAATCCTTTCTCTTGCTTAGAGAGAAAGAGAGAGGGAGAGTTTTCTTTTTCCTCTATAGTGTTGGCCACTGCTCTAGCTAGACACCATCCCCTACCAAGCTCTAGTCATCCCTGACTTACCCTAGCCTATCCTGGCCCGACCTAACTTGATCTGGCCTCTCCTATCCTTAACTGGCCAGCTCTGGCCAGTCCTGGCCAGCCCTAGCCGGCCACAGCCACCCTGGCCAGGCAAGTAGTAACCGCAGCCGACCAGCAGTGGCCAAACTTGGCCATCAGCTCCTAACTTAATTTGGCCAGCTCCTACCTAGCCTGGGCCACACCTGGCCTCACACAGCCTAATCTGGCCAACCACGGCTACCTACAGCCACCTGTAGCCACATCCAGCCAGCCATGGCCAAGTCTGGCCGGACATAGCCAGCCCGGTCCGGCCACTAGCGGCCATAGGTAGCCGCAGCCGGCCCAACAGGCCAAGCCCAGTGGCTTTAGCCCCACCGGTTCCCCACTGACTTATAAAAGGCCAGCCCCAGCGTGCCGTAGCCCCTTGGCAAACCCTAACAGCGCCCAGCCGGCCACAGCCAGACGTCTCCGGCCACAGTCGGCCGCTGCCGGCCGACCAAGTCCCGGCCGAGGGCCATGGTCCTCCCTCTCCCACACGCCGCCGCTGGCCGCCGCCGGCCATAGCAGGCCTCATCTGGCCGCCACCGGCCGTTGCAGGCCGCATCTGGCCACTGTAGCCGGCCGTAGCAGGCCGCAGCGAGTCACCGCCGGCCATAGCAGGCCCCAGCCGCCCGTAGCAGGCCGCAGCAGGCTGCCGCTGGCCCTAGCAGGCCAGGGCCAAGGCCCCTTCACCCAGCGCGAGCAGAAGCATGGCTGCCATGGCCATGACCTGGAGAGGAAGATGAACAGAGGTAGAAGACGAGGTATTTACGACTTTGCCACCAAGCGATTTATTTACAGTTATGCCATCGATCGTTTAATCCCTGTCGTTTCACCGTTTTAACTCCGATTTGAGTGATTCCAGTTGCGTTAGTTTCGTGTCATCGCGATCTACGCAGGAGTAGTAAAATTTATCATGTGTCTAATTTATGAATTTATTTATTTAAATGCCTTTGATTGATAACTATTTAATAGTCTTCTAATTAAAAGTAACCTAGGGTTACATTTTCCGTTCTCGTTGCTTTGCGAACGTGTCGACGTATGTTGCTTGTTATGAATAATGTTTGTAACATCATGTGTCTATGTAAGTAATCTTGTTTAATTAATTTATGCTCTCTTGTGTAAAAGTAATTTTAGGTTTATACCTTGAGTGTTCGTACATGCCTGTCAATATGACTAGTACCAATTTACATGCTTCTTTATTAATTATGCCTTGTGTAGTTTTACATTGAAACTTGTTATGTTTCTTATAGTAGTTCTCACATGCTTATAAGTTGGATCATGTTAGTGTTTGACTTAGTTTACTTTCACATCGGTCTTTAATGCTAATATGTTTATATCAGCAATAATGTCTTTTCGTTAATGGCATGCTTAGTTCAACCTTGAATCATAAATGCTCTATGTTTAATATCAACATGTCTTATAGTTTATGTCCTGCTTAAATTAATCTTTAAGCATATGATGTTTTCTTTAATGCTCTCGCATGTTCTAAGCTTTATAAATTATGAATGTTTAATTGGCTTAGATAATATAATTGCTTATAAATAGAGTATTACTAATGTTTAACCCTGCTTTACATTTCAACATCATCCAACTGATTTGACTTTATATCTTTCGTATATGTTCTGTATCTTGCTTTAGTAAATGTATCAATCTTAAAATTTGTATCTGTGCTTGTTGCAAGTACCTCGATAGCCGTGTTTTCTTTAACGATAGATCCATCATTTGTCGTTCTCGCACTCTTACGATCGTAGCACCGAGTTTGGCCATTTAGACCATTTTGTTTTTAGTTCCCCTTTTGATTGGTGTATTGTTCTTAGTCTTGTCTTTTTGTGTGTTTATTTGTGTTGTTTGGTTGCTGTGACTAGACGAAGAGCGGTTTGTTAACGCCGAAGACTAAGCAGAGGACCGACAAGTGCAGCTGAAGGTGGAGGCCAGAAGAGCAGCTAGACTTTGGATTTAAGGCAAGTGCAGGCATTCTTTTGAACATATTGCGCCTATTCATATTTAAGTAAATTCACTGCATGTGTCTTAAATCGGCAAACCATAGGACTTACTAGCCACTTTACCCAAAGATATCCTATGGGGTATTAGTTGTTAGGTTTTAGGTTGCTAGTGCTCTATCTCACCTTTCATCGTTTAATGAAGATAAAACTTGCTTCTTAAAATATGTTGGAGCCGTGGGCTCTTGGCTTTGGCCATTGGAGAAGTCAATGCATGTCCGCATCGTTGGTTGGCGGTGAAAGAAGGGGGAACGGATGTCAGTGGGCTCGTAGCGACGGGGGCATCCGTATCTCCTTCCCCTTGTGGTCCTTTTATGGAGCGGCAACCTAGGACTTCCGTACATCTCTAGGCTAATGGGCTCTGGCTTGGTCGATTAGCAGGACCATCATGGGCAGGATGAACAGCTTACCGATGGGTGGCTATAGCTATGGTCGCTGGGGCTTATTTACAAGTATTTAGTATGGGAGGGGCTAGAGATCCGTGATGAGGGCGGCCTCACGGGGAAGTCACCCATACGCTTGGACTCAAGGCTGGCGAGTTGTTACTGCCTATGACCCTGTGAAAAGCCTCGTTGTGACCTCTGTCGGCCTATCGCGGTAATGGGCTAAGAGGTTGGCCGCCTCTGGCATAAAGAGTAATCACAATCTGGAGTGAAAGTGTACACCTCTACGCAGAGTTAAAATCGGTATATCATCCGTGCTCACGGTCACGAGCGGCCCAGATCCTCGTATGATTAGCCAAATGGTTTAAGCTGTGAAATCGTGGTGATGCTGTGAGGTTGCTACCTCGGATTTTATCGGGGTGGCTACCCTGTGTTCCCTTGAGATGGCTATCTCATATTTAATGTTGTTAATGATATACGTTTATATCTATGATGCTAAATGACACATTAATTATTACTCAAACCTTAATAAAGGGTTGGGTTTTTCAACCAAGATGATTAGAGAATAGGTTGCAATAAGTTAAATCTTAATGTTACATTAAAATGCTACCGTAGTCTACCTTTCAGCTTTACCTTGTACTAGCCTTGCATGTCAATACTTTTCGTGTGTACTTGCTGAGTTTCAACATGGAACTCACTCTTGCTATAGTTTGTAGTAAAGTGTTTCTCAAAGGAAGGATAAAGAAGTTGGGTATTGGAAGTGTTTGGCATACGGAGCCCCTAATCAACAGTCCCTGAGAAGAATGAAGACTGAAGAGAAGCCTTAGCCAGCGTTTCGCGTTACTCTGATTGTGTAAGTGTTAAATATATATATTTCCGCTATATAATACATTGTTTTCCTGATATTACCATTTTCTGTTGTATGTGTGGGCTTCCTGGGCGCACATATGATGACCTCTGGTCTTCTTTGGAAACCAGGGTGTGACACAGAAGCAGAGGGCCACTTGCAGGCCCGGAGTGCCCCTGCTCCGTCGGTGGAGGAGGAGCGGTACCTGGCCACGTGAACCCCTGAATCGGGAAGGTCAGGCCCAGTGGAGGGCTGGCATCTGCAGGAGTCGTGTTCGAACCCGCCGGCTGTTCCTGCACAAAGGACAAGTGATCTCATTAGTACCTGCAGGATGGCCGCACAAGCTAAAGCAACAAGCAATATACTCACCGGAGTCTCTATAGGAGTAGGCACAGGAATAGGTGGTGGAGCGAAGATCGAGGCAGGGAGCTCGGCCTGCTGCACTCCCGGGATCTGAAGGGTCCGGAAGTAGCCAGTAAAGTCCTGCATCTGACACTGGTAGTGCTGTGTGATAGCCGCCAGCTACCGCTGATGGGCCACCACCTGGGCCTCCTGGTTCGCCTGCAACTGTGCGATCTGGGCCTGCAATATTACACTCGCAAGGTTGATGGTATGTGATGGCAAGGTACATGTGTGAAACGAGTGAACAACGAATAAAACTGCACTTACCTAAAATGCTAAGAACATCTGCGCGTTGCTCAGCTGCCGAGGCGCTATGGGGATGTCAGAGGAGCTCCTGGTCCCATCTCGTCGAATCTGGCTCAGCGTGGGAACAGAGGACGACTCGATGGTGCTGTTGGCCATCCAGTACCGGCTGTGCTGCTTTCCTCCTCCCAACCTCATCAAAAGGTCTGTGTCTAGGGGGTCGGTGGCGGGGTCCAACATCTCCCCATGGTGCGGGCGAGCCGCGGAGGTGTACTCGGTGAGCTTGGGGTAGACGCTCGCGTTAGTGTACGCGTCGGGCCTGTCCGCCGAGTCGTAGACGTTGTCCGCCGCCGTCGCTTTGCCCTTGTGAGCAAGGGCGTACCCCGTGAACTCGTTGACAACCTGCCCACCATGCGACTGGGTCTGCGAGGAAAAAACAAACATGGTTACAAGTAATGACAATTGAGTGCTAGAATAAATAGATCAACAGAAGCGTACCCATCTTTCCATGAACAATGGGAGGGACTGGTTCCCTTGGTGGTGTGGTGCCCCTCGCATCTGTAGGCGGCGCTCCCGATGTTCTCTGTGCCTCTGGTACGCCGCGTCCATGGTCCACTCACGCACAATGGCCGCCCAGCAGTCTCGGTACTTGTCGCACCACTCCGGACACATCTGCATGACATCAAGTATTTGACATGCCAGAAGATGAATTGAATGTGTCACGGAAGAAGTCAGAATGAATGTTTCCTACTTAATTACCTGCATGTACTGGGCCTCGGTGAGGTCAGTCTCCCTCTGGAGTAGCATCTCCCTGACTTGCGGCTTTTTCACCACCTGGGCAAGCACGTCGGCGTGATGACGCACTGGAGATGCGCCTCATGGGATAGGTCCTTGAGACGATCTTTGCAGACCGCCTCCTGCACTCGAGCCGCATGCTGCTCTCTCCCCTCCTCGCACGTGAAGAAGTCCTGCACACAGAACTCACACAGAACTCATCATTGTTTCAAGAACGTCTAACGAATGCGTGGAATTGAGAAATGCGGTACGATGAAAAGATTCACCCAGAACTCCCTCTTGATCTTCGCCGCCAAGGTTTCATCGTTGGAGTCTGTGACACTGGAGAAGTGCTCCCAGCTCATGGGCGCCTGTACCTCACCCTTGTGGGTGACCAAGCCAGGGTAGTACTCCCTAATCAGCAGGCCTGGATACAATTGATATGGCGTGAACCGCTCCCTCCGCTCACAAACGTCCAGCTACTGCATGAGTCATTAACAATAATTGTTAGTCTGTAGTTCAATTTTCAACATGCCATATGAACAAGTAGTGAAATCAACAATGGATACTTACGTCTCACCCACGGGTCGAATCACCGGGCGACAGGAACGGAGCGGCCATGGGTCGGGGAGCGACGAGGGCCCGTGGTGGTAGGGCTTGCTTGAACCTGAGGAAGCCATCTCGCCTGGTGTCGCCATCTCGCCTGGTCTCGGCTCACCCCCGTCATCGTCATCGTCGTCGCCGCCACCGCCACCGTCGCCGTCACCGGTCGTCGTCGTCCCCCCTTGCAGGGCCTCTTGGAACTGCAGCCTCCTCGTCGATGTGCGATGTCCACTGGGGGCATCCCCCTACTGGTCGACGGCTCCACCAACACCTCCTCTTCGTCGTCGTCGGTGATCGCCTGCTCCTCGTTGCGGATCTGGTACTATGAGCGGACCTTTCGTTGTGGCCGCTGCCGCCTTCCACCCGGCATTTTGTCGAGTGCCTGCAATGACAAAGATTAAAATAGTTAGCATAAATAAATGACAAGTACTTGTAAAGAAGCATAATTGCAAGGAGGTAATAATAACAATATAGTATTACATGAATTAGAAATTATCTCCGCGAACGGCAATATGGCAGGCGTGTAGTCTTCATCACTATTGTCGTCATCACTATCAGTATTATCGAGCTCTCTTAAGTGTCAAGCATCATCTCCATCGTCATCTTCGGACAGTGTGTTGCTGTCTTGTGGTCTCCCCTGAACAGGACGCACCCCTTCGAACAAGCTTGGATCCCCTCATACGGCATCTTAAGTGCACAAAGGAGCCTCTGTGACTCGTACATGTTCTTCGGTAGGGTGTGAGGATCCGGAAGCAGTTTGCCAAAAACTGTCAACACGAGATCGAAGCCGTCTCAACTAATGCCCAGTTGCGACTTCAATGATATTAGGCGTGAAATGGCATCCAGTTGCGAAACCATTGTCTTCTCGTAAAGGGGCTTCTGTGCCGCCTCCATCATGGTGTAGAACGCCTTTGCGGTTTCCTCTGGATCTTCCTCCATCTCCATTCCTTCAACGAACCGTGCATCATGAAAGTCTGCCATCATGTATGTCATCCCAGCATCTGCATCATACTCCTCGAGGAGGGGTCTCACCACCTCCTCCCTAATACGATGGTGTTTACCATGGTGGATCCAGCGGGTATAGTTTGGAACAAATCCGTTATTGTGAATATCTACTCCCACCTGACGCTTTCGTTTCTTTTTCTTATTCTTACACTTGCTGCAGGGACACGGCATCCGACTCGACCCTTTAGCAGCTGGACCAAATGCATGCTCCAGGAAAGCATCGGTCCCCCTAACCCATTCCAAGCTCTTAC
The DNA here is from genome assembly GCA_023333625.1 of Bothriochloa decipiens. Taxonomy (NCBI): domain Eukaryota; kingdom Viridiplantae; phylum Streptophyta; class Magnoliopsida; order Poales; family Poaceae; genus Bothriochloa; species Bothriochloa decipiens. The sequence goes on from CM041637.1 coordinate 4,719,400, forward strand.
TTGCGAAGCCCGTGTACATCCACTCATAGTCAGCCATCCTCTGTCATGAGCCAATGTAAGCGAGTAATAAAACCAGCATTTGCATCTACAAGGCATTCCTATCATCTTATAGGTGAAGGATAGGTCCTAATCCTACCCGAGGATGTGTAGATGAGGTTAGCTTCCATGCTCCGCTCCTGTCCAAGACGGAATTTCGGTAGCACCTCCCCGCTGTTCTCCCGATACACGTCCCGGCGAGGAGAGTGTGTATCCGGAGAACAACGGGAAGGTGCTGCCAAAACTCTGACTCGGACAGGAGCGGAACATGGAAGCTAACCCATCTACGCATCCATGAGCTGTCCAAAAAACATGGATAATCCAAAAGAGATACCGTCGCAGATATGCACTGATCCGCATACCAACGACTGCGTATCCCTTTCGGACAGGAGACGCCTAACTCGGTTACGTGATCTACGTATGACAACAGTAAGGAAGAGAGGTGATTTATACCTAGGGTGGCAGCGCAGAGGCGAGTCGGTGCATGAACACGATCAGGGTTGCCGAGGTGCTCCAGATCCCCTCTGACACGTCCTGCTCTGCAAAACAAGAAACACATCACTATTAGTTGAAAAATTCGGCAGAACCTCCCTGTACGGGGAAGCTTCCAAAACCTGCAAGAAAAGTCAGCACGAAGGCCAACGTCCACATTTGGGGCACGATGGCCCACACATCCAAAAACCCGGCACGAAGGCCGTCAACAACACATACGACACGAAGGCCGTCAATGACATACATGGCATGAAGGCCGACAACCGAGGGGAAGGGTTATACCTTGGGTGGCGATGGAGTCGAGCGACGCGGTGTTGGGGTCACCTTCTTCTCCGGCAACGCGCGGGGACGACGACGGGGGCGAACGTCGAGGACGGTGACACTAGCTCGCGTGGACGAACGACGAGGGTGGAACAATGGCAACCGAAGTGGCCAGCGGCCGAGCCTCCTCCTTCTCCTCCCTTCTCCTTCTTCCTTCTCCCTCCTCCCTTCTCCTTCTTCCTTCTCCCTTCTCCCTTCTTGTTCCTTCTCCCTCCTCCTTCTCCTCCCTTTTCCTCCTTTCTTCTCCCCTGGTTCCTCCTCCTCTGTGCAGCAACTCTGGGCGGCGCAGGGCCTGGCCCCTTCTTTCTCGACGTCGGGGCTGTGGCCGAGCCACCGGTGAGGGTGGGTGTTGAACCCTTATTGCAGGTGTTGACTGGTGTCACAAATCAGTTCATGTCGGTGGGCTCAACGTGATCTGGTTGCCCTCTCCCAACTTAGGCGCTCTACCTAAGTTGTCTTCTATAGTTCTACTTTGCTTTCGCAATTGAAGATAAGTTTATAAAAGATAACTTATTCATAATTTGTAAATTTACTTTTATCATTCTTCCGCACTCTGATTTTTATTTTATAACAAATGTTGTAATGTTGCAGCTACTCCTTTGTTGATCCTGGTATGAGTTGTTAAATGTGGTTTAATCGGGGTCCTTTGAGAGCACCCGACAGGGCTTTCTAAGTTATCTAGAAAACATGCATGGCTATCTTTGAGACAATAGTAGGTGCGTGTGGGCCATATATTTTATGAGGTCTCTTACCACCTTAAAGAAATCTCGTCTCGAGATTTTGGAGCAACAAAATCCCGTGGGATAAACAATGGAAAAGGAAATGTGTCAAGCAATATAACTTGACAGAAGTTCATCGCATGTGGAGGCTGTGGTAAAAAATTGAGAAAGTTTCGAGCAAGTTGTGACGTCAGGTGCCTAAAACGAGCAAGGTGATCACATGTGGAGATGTCTGGGTTTTAGGCACCCGACGTTACAACTTGCTCGAAACTTTCTCAATTTTTTACCACAGCCTCCACATGCGATGACAACACACCTCGACATGTTTTGTCATTTTTGGACTTCGATTTTATATAATTTAAAAACACTTTTTTCACACGTAACTCGTCTTGTTACGACACCAACATGGTCGTAAATTCATGCGAGGTCCTGGATACGGCCTCAACATACTCCGAACATCATGAATACCATTTTTTGAATGACCAAATTCTATTATTTCATGTACCTGCAGTTCAAATTTGGAGTTGTCAGAAAAATTCAAAGAAACAAAAATAATTGAAGAAATATAGCACAAAAGCTCAAAATTGTCCCAAATTTTGAAGTCGAGATGTATTTACTGTATCAAGGCCCCAAAAAAATGGAAAGAAAAAAATTATGCTTTGCCGAGTGCCAGCGGGGGCACTCGGCAGAGAGGCCTTCGCCGAGTGCTGGCCAATGTGGCACTTGTAACACCCTGGCCCAGAGCTTAATAGGATTAATAGGATACTCATA